>OX421401.1:24254662-25504662 GCA_949126875.1 Lochmaea capreae | reverse complement strand
ACCTATGAGTGGATTCAAATCTGGACCTTTTGATGGCCACTCAGTGAATTAAATGCTAGCAAATCCCAGCTTTGCATTAATAAGGCAACGGTTTCATAAGAATAATGAAAAAATTGCTAGAAATTGTTGTCTTCTGATATTCTTAGAGCACCTATGAGTGGATTCAAGTCTGGACCTTTTGATGGCCACTCAGTGAATTAAATGCTAGCAAATCCCAGCTTTGCATTAATAATGAAACTGTTTTCTAGAAATAATACAAATGTGCTGGCAAATGATATTTTTAGAACACATCAACGATAGAATTCGTATCTGGGCTTTTTGGTGGCTACTCAGTAACTTAAATATTAATTTTACGTGAAAAATGAAACTGTTTCCTACAAAAAATGCAAAAAACTTCGAAGAATGATTGACATTTACTCCTTTTATATTATATTTTATATAAAAACCGAATTTTGACTCACAGTTAACTTTTTCTTGCCCTTATAGCTCGCCCAATTCTGCGGTTCCAACACCAACTTTCCTCCCGGTCTAAGTTGCGCGTACATCCTTCTGAAAGCCTGTTTCAATCCGGCATCGCCCCAATTTAAGTGGAACCATTTCGTGATGCTCAAACACAAAATAACGTCAAATTGCGGCTGTTCCAAAGCCAGGAGATTATCATCTTCGAGTATATAATTACACTGAAAGAAAACAAAAGCTAGCATTGTAAATATATTTCTTTTTTCAAATTTTTTGTTTTCCGAAACTTACCTGTTTGAAGGTAACGTTGTAAGGGAATCCTCGGCTCTTGTTGTGCGTATCCGAAAATCCTGGAACGTCAATACCGCCGTATAATATAGGCATACTAATAGGAAAAAACTCACTACTTTTAATTTTATCTCCTGGTTGTCCACTATCTTCGTTTTTAACGTAATGTTTGACGTTTTTTCTCGCTATCGATATCAGTTTTTGATCGATATCGACGGCCAAAACGGATTTCGCGCCGAAATCTCGAGCTATCGACAACGTCACGTGACCGATGTTACAACCGACGTCCAATATGTCTTTGTTGACGAATAGATACGGATGATGAGAGAAAACTTTGAGTCGGTGATCGGTTTCGTTGTGTGGGTTTCTGTAGCCGTAATATCTGGAACATTTTGAACAGAAAAAATTGTTAAAATATAATCCTTCGATTGGTAACAATAATGACGGTGTTTTTTTATCCGAAACCTCGATAGGTACGTCAATTCAAATTGAAATTTCAATTTTTTTATGAAAAACGGATGACGCCGGTCGATTTCTCAAGCTAAATAATCAATCCTGTTAAGAAAAATAAGCTTGGAAAATTTCGCGATTTTGAATAAAAATTCAATTTTTACTACTTCTACTTTGAACATCTTTATGTATTTCATTCTGAAAATTCTTTAAACATGTGGGTTACTTATTGAGAAATATTTTACTTTTGGTGTAAAAGACCGGAAAATGAAGTATAATTATTCTTTACATCAATATATGTGGCGCCATCTACTAATCGGTAGCCGAACTACAGGCTACGCTTGTTGTAAATTCTGTAAACCATATCTCTATGCTGTTAACATTATCAGTATTCCACCAAAAATATACTGTTTCTCGATAAGTAATTAAAACTTTCTCAACAAACACAGTCTGTTTAACCAAAAAATGTCCCATTTTCCGCGATTTTCAAATCGAGTACGATTTTTGTTCAAAATTCAATCTTGTAGGCAAAATTTCCTCCTGAATTGGTTTAATGACAATAACAACGTTGTAGCTATTGAACTTTTTGAGTTTTGACTTTTTTATGATGTGATTTTTTTTCCGAAACCTCGATACGTCAATTCAAAATGAAATTCCATATTTTTTATTAAAAACGGTCGATTTGCAAGATAAATAATCAATCCTGTTTTCGATTCTTTCGATGATTTATTAGCCCAAACATATTATTGTTAAAAAAAAAAGGTTGGAAAATTTCGCGATTTTGAATAAAAATTCAATTTTTAATACTTCTACCTTGAACATCTTTATGTATTTCATTCTGAAAATTCTTTAAACATGTGGGTTACTTATTGAGAAATATTTTACTTTTGGTGTAAAAGACCTGAAAATGAACTATAATTATTCTCTACATCAATATATGTGGCGCCATCTACTAATCGGTAGCCAGTTATGTTTGTTGTATACTCTATAATCCTGCTTCATTTTCCAGTCTATTCCACTAAAAATTCTTACAAAATATGAAATTTGGGGGCTGATAAATTACTTTGGAAGACATTAAAAGCGCAAATTGGGTGAACAAAATAAATTTAAGAGGTTATCGTATAGTAACCTTCAATTTTCTACCACCAGAGAGAATTTCGCTCGATTTTATTCGCGAATTACAAACACAAGTTTGAATAAACTCAAAGAAACAAATTGACTTTTGTAATTACAATAAAACATCTAGGAATATTTATATTTGAGATAATCGATATTGGCAAACAAATTTCAGACTATGTCCTGTATTTATAGAGAGTTCGACTGTGAAATATTAAAAATCAAAAATACAAAAAATTTTTTTAAAAAAACCCAGAAAATTTTGTACAATCCTTCAAATAGTGTATTAAAGTATAAGTGGATATTAAGGTCTTTAAAACACGCGCGATTTTTCGAGCACTCCGGCTTTGCCGGAGAGCAAGTGTTTTAGAGACCAGTTATCCACGAATACTTTACGCAATTTTTTTTTATTGGTGCTCTTTGAAATTATAAATATATACTAGTATCTATTACTACTACAACAACAAGAAATGGAAATCAGAACTAATAATGTAAAATGGTTGAATTCGTGATGCTTGCGTTGTCATGGAAATGAGAAAAACATAAACTAATTTGCATTTTGTCTTTAAGATGTATTGTTGTCACCGAAGTGCATCAAAATGAATTCTAATATCGATTTTTTAAGTAGTAAAGCAGAATCGCGGTTAATACCACAAAAATCTTCTGATGCGTATAAAAAAAAATTGAAATTGTTAAATATTGTTCGAATAAAGGTTTTGACGTTACAAAGTACTCCTGTCAGATCAATAATAAAAAAATTGTCATTTAGACTTCGTTTCTCGAGTTGTTGATGTTGCCATGGTAACTTTAAAAAACGCGCGTTTTTGAAAGTTCGATTTAAACACGCTGAGGCGTGCTTTAAATAGGTAAAATGGTTCACCAATAAAAAAAAATTTATTATAATAGTAATAATAAATGTATTCCTCCCTTCAGATTATATTTTACACGATATAGGACAAGTCGTAGAAAAAACACATAACACAATATTACAGTTGCCAAATAATTAAATTAAAAATCATTTGTGACATACACACACTGGTCAATGAGATATTTTTTAATGAGTTTTGAAACGGTTAAAATTGACTATGGTTTTGATGGAAGATGATTGTAGTATTAACCTAGTAGGGATAAAGTTCATAAAGGTTTGTTGAATGCCTAGGAACACAAAGCTTATCACCAAATCTAGTGTAGTTGATATGGAAATCACAGCTCTTAGGAAACTCCGAAATGTTATTCCTGAATTATAAAATACATTTATATACATACATTCATGGTATCGTTAAGATATTATATTTTTTGGAAGATTCTTTGCAATTCAAATGGTTAATCAAAGAAATATGTTTGTTTTGTTTTATGAAAACCTTATAGCCCAGGAGCCAGTGACTGATTTTCATGACCAAGTCCCTCCCAATCGAAAATTCGTGAAATGCATCAGGGATTTATACTACGAATACTCGCGACTCCGAGAGTGGGGTGGGCAGTAGCAGCCTCCCACGCATGTGGAAAAAAATATATTTTATATATATTTATTTCCTCTCATTTGAAAATTTGTCAGATAATAGTTTACCTAGTATTTTGAAAGATAAACAAAGTCAGCTGACCATAACACGGTGGATTATACGTCAGCTGGCTGCTTGAACATGAAAAACAAATTTATATTTTCAATGATTTTCTCCCAACTAAAAATTCATCTGGTGATCGTTTATATGCTACTATGAATGAAAATTAATGTCAGAATGCTGTATCTCAGTGGAAAATTTGTCAGGTGGTACCTTGAAAGGTGTAACGCTACAGCATCTATCACCTAATGAATCTTATCAGCTGACGACTTTTCCCTTGACTTACAGCTAGCTGATTTTTTTTATTATTCACTAGAATATTTTAACAATACTCTCATAAATTCTCATCCGGGAGGAAATAACGTTTCTTAAGTTATTCGGCAATTATGCTTCATTTGAGTTTTGATAACAAATATAAAGTTTAATAATGGAGGAAATGTATAAGTAAATTAATTAATGAAAAATTTATTGTAGCATATTTTTTTAATTGATTAGTTTTTTTGCAAAAAATACAGAAAGGTATTACGTTCGACATGTTTATTTTACACTGAACTGTTACTATACTAACACTCTTTTCGACTAGACACGTTTCTAAATCCTTTAAATTAAATCTATTAGAAGCTCTTGAGATAAATAAAAACCGGCGGGTGTAATTTAGGCGCTAACCATCCTTCTTTACCTGTCTGACCAAGAAGGGTAGATAATCCGAAGTATTTTCGCCGCTAAGAAGTGCAGGTAGGTCGAGTCAGCCAGACATTATAATTTATCCTTCAAAAATTGACTAAAAATACGAAGGTGGTTTGGTAGGGGTAGGTTTGGTTGGGTTATTATTGAAAATTATTATAAAAATTGACTAAAAATACGAAGGTGGTTTGGTAGGGGTAGGCAGCTGACGGTCGCGAGTGTTCATGGTATAAGTCCCTGTTGCATTTTACGAAGTTTCTTTCGAAAATGTACCTGGCTCCTAGTCTATAAGATGCGGTGGAATACTCCAGAGCAGAATACACTTGCATTAATTGCTGGTGAGTGAAAATGCTGCGTAATTGTAATATAGCATAATATACGCTATTCAATTTTTTACAGATATGCTAAATATTTGAAGACCAGTTCATGTTACTAACTGAAATTATACCCAAAAATTTTGTGGTCTGAGATGCGTGTACATCAGCGGATTCAACTCTGATAGTAAAGTTGGTAGAATCAACAAGAAATGTGTGGCAAAAAAATTGTGGACTAGATCCGAAGCTAAGTTGAAACAAATAAAGCCAGTTTTTCTCCTTGGAAGATCCTCAGTATTTCGCGTAAACACCAAGTACCTAATATTATCACGTCTTAGGATTTGACACATGTTTAAGTAGATTTGATGAGGTGACTAATCGACCCATTCCCCTATGACCTTTTCAGATCTATTGAATGTTTAAGTAAGATGAGAGCCAATTTAGGAATCGGTGCTGCTATTGCCACACTCCACGGATATTGTCCGTGGAGTGTGGCAATAGACACTTCGATTTAGGAATACCCCTGTAAATCGTAATGAAATATCAATACGATCAAAAGCTTTGGTTAGGTTAAAGAAATCTCTCATAAAATTGTGTTTGATAAAAACCACTTTGGAAGCATTAAAAGAGCAAAATTTACAAAAAAAAGAAGATATTTTCATAAACAAAACGATAATACCTTCAATTTTCTGCTACCAGAGGTAGAATTGCTCGATTTCATTCGGTAATTTCACACACATAGGTTCAAATAAATAGAAAGAACCTCGTATTCACCATCAAAATTTATCATTTAAATTAAATTTTGAAATAACAGAATCGATGAATAAAAACAACATTCCTAGCCAGACATCAAAAATTTACACACCTCGTCCACGTCTAACATCCAAACTAACATTATTTTATTCCTACGAATCGACGAAACAAGATAAAAGGCGTTAATGGGAAACAACACGGAAGCAAACACAAAGAGCGGCGCACTGGCAAGATTTTCAAAAAGTAGGTCAACAACATAAAATTATCTTTTTTTCGTAAAAAATAATAGAGGCGCATTCGTTTCAATTCGAGATTTTTTTTTAAATGTCTAGGGGGCTCTGTTGATTATAAAAGTGTAAGATTACACTTTTAAGATAAAAATTAAAAATGCAATAAATTATTTTTTTAAATATTCTTTAGATTATTTTGAATCAAAAAAGTCGTTATAGACCAGTGTAGAAGCCTTTAAAAATAATAAAAAGTGAAAAAAAATAATAGTAGGATGAAACCCATTGGAATAGGAGGAGAATATTATAAAAATGAAAGGAAAAATCATTTACGGTCGATCTGAGGTCGGGAAGGGTAGGTATAGAGCTGGGACGACTACAGGAAAAAAGTAATCGACTACTGATTACAATAATTGTAGTCATAAAATATGACTACAAGTGCGATTACAATTTTAAATTTATAAGTTTTTAACAGTTACACACTCTACCTTAGCCTCATCACCAGCCTACCTCATTAAACCTATGTAACGCAATTTAAAATGATCATTAAAGCCGACTAATTAGACCAATTTCACAAAAGAAATATTTATTGATTTCTTATTCATACATTAATTATACTTCTTAATAGAAACAAAACAAAATACAATATAATTGTATAATAAGATATGTGCCTATAATATACTAACAACACTAAATTAAATGAAATAAGAACGAACAATAATTAAATGATGATACAAAAAATATCTTTCAAAGTACAGAATTCTTATTCAAAATATTCACGAGAATTAGCCTTCATGAGAACTATCTTTTCAAAATTTCCATCGTTTAACGCATTCCGCCTAGGAGCATCTATAATAGAAGCAAACGAAAACATTCGCTACACTGGAGCAGATGAGGGAAGACAAGTGTTGTTTTTGATGAAAATTTTTTTAGATGTACTTACCACGTGTTTATATTAGTCTATCTACTATACTAGTAAAAGTACAAAATGCACGAACGCTAGGCATTGAGATTAATCATAATATAAACACACATATAAATTGGCGCGAAACAAGAACATTCCTGTTCTGACACGACTCCTGAGCTGTACTCACAGACTACGACTGCGAGTTGTGGAAGAGATGTAATCATAGAATGGTAATCATGACTACTTTTTAACAGTAATAATTGAAATTATTACAAAATTATACCAAAATTGTAATCGATTACCGATTACTGATTATTTCTGAAAAAAGTAATCGACTACGACTACAAACTACAGCAAATGTAATCGATTACTTTCCAGCTCTGGGTAGGGGATGAGTTTTTAATGGTAAAAAACGGTTTATCTTGATTTGCGGCAAAACTACAAGTCCTACGGAAAAAAGTCAAATAGCAGAGTTGTAGGTAATAAAAAGATCTACAACTTATGTATCCACACTTTTTTCACATAACCTCAAAATTTTTTTTCACGAAATTTGGTGAAAATTTACCTTTTTATGTCCCAAATACACTGTAATTTATCTGATTGGAAATATTTAAATATTTAAATGAAGGGAGAAATCCGGTATGGGCTCGGGAAGGTCAAAATTGTCTTCTCGGGAACTACGGAGACTACCCCGGAGTGAATCATTAATGGGTAAGGAGGTACCTTTATAGATTTTCGATGTCTGTTGAAGGGACCTTGAAATTTACCCAGATTAACTTGCAGCATTGCCGTGCCGCTGCAGGAGTATTCGCGCAGAGGATGGCAAAGCTGCAGACAGGCATATGCCTCATACAAGAACCGTGGGTGTATAAAGGTCATGTGCGAGGCTTAGGCACACCCGGGCGTAGCTTATTCTATGCAGTGGGTGAACCTAATCCAAGAGTTTGCATTTCTACGCACTCCAGTGTAAGTGCAATACTAATAAATGAACTTTGTTTCAGGGACATAGTAGCGGTGAGAGTGGACGTCCTGGGCAGGAATGGTACTAGGCATAGCTTAGTGGTATGCTCTGCTTACCTGCCTTATGACTCACCAGAACTACCACCTACTGAGGAGTTCCGCAAGGCGGTGGAATACTGCATGGTCAGGAATCTGCCTCTTCTTATTGGCTGTGATGCCAATGCGCACCACACTATGTGGGGCAGCACAGGCGTCAATAGCAGGGGAGGGGCTTTGCTTGACTATCTAGGTACCACTGACCTGCAACTACTCAACCGAGGGACGAAACCAACATTCCGAAATAGGATTAGGGCTGAAGTCCTGGATGTGACGCTTGCGTCAAGTACCGTTGTAAGTATGGTAAGGGACTGGCATGTTAATGATGATCCGTCATTGTCGGATCACAGTTACATTTGTTTCAGTTACAGGGTTGCTGTTGAAGAACAATCAATCAAGTATAGGGACCCCAAGACTACCAACTGGGAACGGTATAAACTGGATCTCGGAAGGAGACTTGGTGGTTTCCCTAGGAACTTGAGCAATAATGATGAGATCGATTGGGCCATAGCGGAGCTGGGCTCGATTATTGTCTCGTCTTATGAAGAAAATTGCGCCGAAAAAACGAGGAAGGAAAGTAAGGGCCACAAATGGTGGAACAAGTCTCTAGACTCGCTACGGGAACATACCCGGCGCCTATTTAATAGGGCTAGGAAGACGAAGTCGGATCTGGATTGGGAGCAATACCGCCGGAAACGGAATGAGTACAAGAGTGCTGTTAGGTTGGCTCGGAGAGATGCCTGGCGGGCCTTCTGCGAGGATATCGTATCGGTACCTCAAATGTCAAGGCTGCGCCGGATCTTAACGAAATCACCGGACAGCGCTATAGGCTGCATGGAAGTCGAACCGGGTGTTTTCACCGAAACCCCGGTGGATACCTTGCGGCATCTACTAGAGACACACTTCCCCGGTTGTGAGGGAATCGAGCGGGTGTGTCCTGACATGGGATATGTGAACATACAGCGACCATGTAAAGAGGACTATCTTCTAGCAAAAGAAATAGTCACATACGAGCGGTGTACTTGGGCGATACGGTCATTCAGACCGTACAAGTCTCCAGGAAAAGACCAAATCTTCCCGGCTCTGCTTCAACAGGGCTGGGATGCAATTGGCACAATCTTGGTACATATCTTTCGGGCCTGTCTGGCACGCAGGTATGTCCCTGAACAGTGGAGGCAGGTGAGAGTAGTCTTCATACCCAAACCGGGTCGTACCACATATACGGTGGCTAAATCCTTTAGACCCATTAGCCTAACATCCTTTGTGTTGAAAACATTGGAGAGGGTGGCTGATCGGTACATAAAGGAAAAAGTTGGGCTAAGGTATCCCTTGCACAACAATCAACATGCGTTCAGGTGTGGCAAGTCAACTGAAAGTGCCTTACACCAACTGGTAACCCAGGTGGAGAAGGCGCTGGAAAATGGCATGATCGCCCTGGGAGCTTTTTTGGATATACAGGGGGCGTTTGACAGTACCTCTGTAGAATCTATTTGTAGGGCTTCGACAAATCATGGAATAGAGCCAATGATCACTCACTGGCTTGGGGCCATGTTGTGCAATCGTACAGTAGAGGCCACATGGAAAGACCATGTGGCAAAAGTGATCGTCGCTAGAGGATGTCCGCAAGGGGGTGTTCTCTCGCCCACATTGTGGAACCTAGTCATTGACGAGCTAATAACTCTTTTAAACGGTGAAGGCTTTCTAACGATAGGGTATGCCGATGATATCGTTGTCCTTGTTGTTGGAAGGCATATTACCGTTCTCAGGGACCTCATGCAAAGGGCTCTGAATAGGGTACATGGGTGGTGTAACGAACACGGACTTGCAGTAAATCCTGCCAAGGCTGAGATAGTTGCTTTCACCAAAAAAAGAGGTATAAGACCTGAGGGTCTAAATCTTGATGGAGTACCACTGCCTGTGGTTGAGCAGGTGAAGTATCTGGGAGTGATCCTTGATAAATCACTGACATGGAAGGCTCATCTTGACAGTCGCCTAAGCAAGGTGACAAACACGTATTGGGCCTGTAGGAGAGCCATTGGTCCGAAGTGGGGACTGACCCCCAAAACGATCATATGGTTCTATAGAGTGATCATGCTGCCTATGCTCACATATGCGGCTCTGGTTTGGTGGCCGAGGGTAACCTTGGTCACGGCTAGATCGCAGCTGACACGCCTTCAAAGGGTGGTCAGCTTGGGGGCAACTGGCTGCATGAGAACTACACCAACTGCTGCGATGGACGTGATCCTTGGTCTTCGGCCTCTTCACCATGTGATCGAGGCTGAGGCGGGGAGGGCTTTTCTACGCTTAAAACAGCTGGGATACGTGCGAAGAGGGGAAGAGTGCAGGCACGTCAGGAAGCTCCGGCTACTGGAAGATATTCCAGTTCTGGCTCGAGCACCTGATGAATGCCTGCGAAAGTACTACTTCGCAACTCCGTACAGGGCCATGATCCGGGATAGAGAATCCTGGGAAAAAGAGAGGAATACACAGCCTAATGGGACTGTCTGGTACACAGATGGCTCATGCTCCGGTGATGGAGCAGGGGCTGGAATTTACTCTAGGAACCCAAGAACACAAGTTAGTGTACCATTGGGTGATGGTGTATCTGCATATCAGGCCGAGATATATGCTATCTTGGAATGTGCGCAGATAAACCTAGACAGAGGTTATGTGGATCGACGCATAACCATATACTCCGACAGTCAGGCAGCAATTAAAGCCCTGAGTGGGTGCACCAGCAACTCAGGACTTGCTAATGAATGTCGAGAACGACTTGCTAATCTTGCAAGGCACAACGTGGTGCGGCTAGAATGGATTCCAGCCCACTCTGGTTTTGAAGGCAACGAGATGGCGGATGCACTGGCTGCGGAAGGGGCGGCAGCTCCCTTCTGCGGCCCGGGCCCGACCTTGGGCCTAACAAAACAAAGAATACGCAAGGAGACGAAGAAGTGGCTGAAGAATCAGCACCTCGCTCATTGGAATGCTATGCAGGGTCCTAGGCAATCCAAACTTTTACTGAAGGGATGGACTGATGGACACGCTAGAGCAGCTACTGAACTACCAAGAAGTAGGCTAAGGAAGATAGCAGGACTCCTAACGGGGCACTGCTGTATGATGAAACACCTCCACAACTTAGGAGTAGAGGGAAGTTCCCTATGCAGGGGTTGTGGCATGACTGACGAAACGTCAGTCCATGTTCTCCTAGAGTGTCCACACTGGGCTGTACTACGCAGGCGAATCTTCGGAGTCCCTGTTTTGGCCCCTGGAGACACAAGCAGGCATCCATTGAAAAAGGTTGTGGCCTTTATTGAAGGGCTCGGCTTTATGGATGTCTAGGTAGCAGGAATGGCACAATGGGCCCGCCAGTGGCCTCAGTGCCGGAACCTTGGCTTGAGTTTGTCCAGGACAAGGTTCGCCTGCAAACTTAGTAGTAGTAGTAGTATATTATTAAACGAGCAATTTATGATAGCCATTATTCACGCAGGGTGACGTTTGCGTCCCGAGCCGTAGGCGTAGGCTTTTGTAAGGAGGTACAATATTTACTTATTATTAAGTGGTCGTGGACAAACTCATATTATTTCGATTATGTTACAAATTACTAATGTACAATCGTTAACATTAGCTCCTGATTGGCTCGTTGCGATGACCTTTCTTTTAGTTGGCATATTTTCCGGGTTTCATATTTGCTTCTGTTAACTGTATATAACAACAATATCTTTTGAGGTTATGTTGTGACATTTACAACCAATAGACCATTCCAGACTGACGTCACTGAAAATTCTTTAAATTGTCTAAAATGCCGTCGTTTTGTAGTATTGTTAAGTGTGGAATGCGAGGAGCAAGAGATAATATATCTTTCTTTCGATTTCCGGCTGTTTGAACAAAGCGAGGTGACTATTTAATTGATCTCTCTATGCACCTCTGTTGATTGCTTTTTTCGTCGTGTGACATTTTAATTATTTTTTAATTCAATTCAGAGACAGTTTACCGACTGCGCCATGTGTTATTTGTAGTTTTTATTATTTAAATAAAATATATATATTACAAACCGCATGTTTGCCCACACTCTTGATCACGGATATTTACTAATTCGACGTAGTAGAATCCGAAAATCAGCATAAAAACTGTATATTGGATGTTACAGTTGAATGAATTTTGAATAATCTCGGGTATTGAGATGCTTTGATTATTTCGATTATAATTTCAAAACCGGACCTCGTATTATATTCTAGTCAACGCCATTCGATTCAGCATTAAATTTTCTATAATTACTGGTGCATTTCCAGTTTTTTAAAGTATGTCTGACAATCAACTGAATCGTGGCCCCTCCCTATGACCGCCACTGCAACTGACTTACACACATATTTCAACTATGTAAATAAAGTTAACTGTTGAAAAAATAATAATAAAAGTAGATAAAGATTTAAATGAATAATTTTTTCAAAAGAACAAGTTAAGTTTCTTCATCCTGTAATATTAATAGTGCACAGAATTAACAATCATCAAAAAAAATTTCACATTTACAGTAGGTACATACTCTGAATTTAAAATAAGCCAGGCTAATTATATTGATCGTAACTGGTGGATATTTTTCACGAATTACCACAGGCATGTTTTTATTATCTTATAGAAAATTTTATTTTTCAGTTCGCACCTGATAATGACTTTTTTCATAGAAAAAAGGTTTTTGTTAACACCAAGAGATGAAAAACTTGATAAAAGTGAAGAAAAATTATATATTACAAAATTATTGTTACGTCGGACCTGTACTCAAGATACGTAGAGGTCCATAAAGACAAAGAAGAAGATATACATTTGGAATCATTTAAAATTGTTATCTAAAAGTCGAGAACTGCCATCGAAAAGTCGAGAACTGTCATCGAAAAGTCGAGAAAGGTAATCGAAAAGTCGAGAAAGGTAATCGAAAAGTCGAGAAAGGTAATCGAAAAGTCGAGAAAGGTAATCGAAAAGTCGAGAACTGCCATCGAAAAGTCGAGAACTGTAATAAAAAGTTCTAGAAATGTCATCGAAAAGTCGAGAAATGCCATAGAAAAGTCATGGAAAAGTCGAGAAATGTAATCGAAAAGTCGAGAACTGCAATCGGAAAGTCGAAATATGCCATGTGTCATCGAAAAGTCGAGAACAGTCATGGAAAAGTCGAGAAAGGTAATCGAAAAGTCGAGAAAGGTAATCGAAAAGTCGAGAAAGGTAATCGAAAAGTCGAGAAAGGTAATCGAAAAGTCGAGAAAGGTAATCGAAAAGTCGAGAACTGCCATCGAAAAGTCGAGAACTGTAATAAAAAGTTCTAGAAATGTCATCGAAAAGTCGAGAAATGCCATAGAAAAGTCATGGAAAAGTCGAGAAATGTAATCGAAAAGTCGAGAACTGCAATCGGAAAGTCGAAATATGCCATGTGTCATCGAAAAGTCGAGAACAGTCATGGAAAAGTCGAGAAATGTAATCGAAAAGTCGAGAAATGTAATCGAAAAGTCGAGAACTGCAATCGGAAAGTCGAAATATGCCATGTGTCATCGAAAAGTCGAGAAATGTCATCGAAAAGTCGAGAACTGTTATCGAAAAGTCGAGAAATGCCTGGAGCGGGTGAAAGTTTAAAAAGCGGGACAATTGACTTTAGTTAGTTAGCTTTGGAGAATTAGAAATTTGAGTTCTGTGCTCTGACACAGAGATGTTATTTGTATTGAATTGTGAAAGTTGGAGTAGTAGAAATAAAGAAAGTTAACATTAGTTAAAGAAGTAACACTACTAAGTAGAAAAATTATTAGATTTTAATAATAAATATACAACAAATTTCTATAAATTTTCTGCTAAAAGGTAGAAAAAAATTGTTGAAGCGCACCATAATGTCAAACATAGAACTGGGAGTGCAAGTTAAAATGCATGCGCGTAAAGAGCATATTGATATTAAGATCAATAAACATAATAATTAATAAAATATTTGAAATCTGATTACAACATATTGTATATTAAAGTTTAAATATTTGAGAAAAAAAACTAAAAATCACGGTAGATATTTTTTCAGGAGTACTATTTAACTCAAGGAAATCTCGATTTTTAATTTTCAAAAATTCATAAAAATTCTTTTGTTGAATATACGGTAATGAGTGTAAGGACTTTTTTATTCAAAATAGTCCAAAGAATATAAAAAACTAATAATTAATTGCAAGAAACATTTTTTCGCAGCATTTTTAATATTTCGTTTTTAAAAGAAAATGCCAAAAGATTTCAAGTGTCATCTACCACTTTTATAATCAGGAGACATTTGAAAAAAAATACGAATTAAAACAAATTCGCCTGTACTATAAGTTTTTAATAAAAAAAATTACTTACCTATTATAATTCCCATATTGAAACAACTTATCCTTTTCCTTAAACTGCGGCAACGCCGCATCCTGTTGTTTGTGGTGTCGCGGTTTGGGCCATTTAATCACAGAATTGCTTCGTTTCAACCACGCTCCCGGTTGAGGTACTACCGGACTGACGATCTTATCCATAGAATTATTATTTTTGAATTTTTTCAAACCGTGATGTCCGTGTTCGTCGGATTTTCTTTTATTCTTCTCCTTTTTTATCACCGCCGGTACTGTAGTTTCGTTTTTTACGACACTCGTAGTCGTAATCGGTGTACAGGTAGTACTAACGACTGCTAAAGTGGTCGGCGTTTCAATATTCGTACTAACCACCGAAGTGATGTTTATCGTTAGATCAATATTCGATTTTGGTTCTGTAACGGTATTTTCGGTTGTAGTTACTGAAGTTTCTGGTATTTCTGGGATTTTTGCAGAATCCGCAGACGATTCGGGAGTTTTTGCTTCGGTCGTTGAGCTTACATCAGCTATAACGTCCGAAACGTCCATTGTGCCTGACATAGTACGACGTTTTTTCAATCGTTTCTTTTTTGACTACGAAAAACAAATAAAAAATATCAATATCAGTTTTATCGATTTTTTTTTAAACACTATTCAAGTATTCATTTATTATATACAGTTAGAGTAAAAATTGACAACTTATGAAGAATTTTATCCATAGCCCCCTTTAAATTAGAAAAACAAAGCTTTAGAAAACATTTTCAGAGTAAAAATTGATCATTTCTGCAAAATTTCAACTATTGCCCTTATTAAATTATAAAAAAAAAGCTTTAGCAGACATTTTTAGAGTAAAAATTGACAACTTATGAAGAATTTAAACTATAGCCCCCTTTAAATTATAAAAACAAAGGTTTGAAAGTCCTTTTTAGAGTAAAAATTAACTTCTGAAGAATTTTATCAATAGCCCCCTTTAATTTAATTTTTTTGCGCTTTTTATGTATTAAAATCTGACGATTAAAATAAAAATTACCAGTGTGGTTATAAATGTTTTTCTCGCATAAAATCTATGACTTTTTAATAGCCTGAAAGAAAAACACCCCACTACCATACTTTGATTATTATACTTGAATGCGAAAGAATGATTTTATCAAAAAACAGACTGTGACATTTATTTTCCCGTATCAAAAAACTCCCGGTTACCAACTTAGAGCCAATTTCATGTCTCCAAAAAATTTTTTTGTTGGAAATTTTGAAGCAAGGGGTAGGTATGGAAATATTTCGCGATTTAAATTGAATACAGGAAGTTTTAGAAAGTGGATTTTCGAATATTTTCATCACTTTCATATTTATTATTCAAAAGGCGGAAACCCTTCAAGTGAGGCTCTTGAAAAAAAATTTCCCATTCAATTGTTCCCTTACAAATACTCTCCTGAAATTCCATTTCAATATTCATAGTTTTATGGAATTTACAAGACTTTTATGTTGAAAATTCGTTTTTTCCAAAATTTCCATATACTATTTGAATGCGAAATAATGATTTTATCAAAAAACAGACTGTGGCATTTATATTCCCGTATCAAAAAACCCCCGGTTACCAATTTAAATCCAATTTCATGTCGCAAAAATTATTATCTACATCAATATCTTCCACAGGATTTTCTTCCCAAATTTTTGGAAAACAATTCATATGTTTCCAATACATTTCGGGAATGCCAACTTTATTAAGATCCGATTTAGTTTCTGTGAGATTTGCCAAAATAATGTTCTCAACTTCTATATCATCTGGAACATCACTTAAATTTTCATTACTTCCAATTCCTCAACGATTATATACTTCCCTTGGGAAAAAAACTGATCCTTTAAATAATTTTTGAAGTTTTGTATAATTTGAATTTTCTTAATTCTATTCATAATATAATTTAAACTAAAATTGACTATTGTGGAAAAAGTAAAAGTCAAGCTTTTGGTTGAACGAAAAATTTGTTCGCATGGTTGGCTACTTATTAACCATGGGACGCACATACTAGAATTTAAGTAACAGTTAGATGAAATTTTTTGGAAAAACATTGCTAAGAAGTGAGCATTAATAATTATATGAATTTGAAGTAATGAAATTTTTTGAGAGTTAAATTATTTTGTTCTAACGTCCAGTTTTGCCATATTCAGAAAATAAATATTTCTAAATTAGAAATAATCTATTCCTTGGTACCAAATTTACATGTCAATTTGAATGTCTTATTATTATTAATATTTTGAAATGCGACTGGAATTACCGGCAGAATATTGAATGAAAATTCTAATGTACCTACCTACAGCTGGTAATTTTTAAATACTCCTAAATGACCTTCAAATTTTTTGTTTGATTTCATATTAACTATAAACTATACCGCAAAAACCTAACCACGACAGTCCCTAGACTAAAAAAAGCTCGTTTCTACGATGCGTCGACTCCAAATATATATTATTTTAAAAAGTTCGTTAATTACGTTCAGTAACTTCAAAAATTAAAGATTACCTCAGATTACCCAAAACTACCTTTAATTACCCAAAACTTCCTTTTGATTACCGCTAGATTACCTAGCCTTTGTAGGAAAATTACCTCAGTGACCAACCCCTCGTTTTTAGACTAAAAATTGAAAATGTATGCAGAATTATAACTATAGCCCCTATTAAATTACAAAAACATTTCTACAGTAAAATCGACAATTGAACAAAAGCCCCTTTAAAGAAGAAAGAGTAAGAAAGATATTGAGACAGAAATTTATTCTATGCCCAATTAAGATATGAAAAAAGCTTTAGAAGTTATAAATATAATAATAGGTATTTATATAGAACCATTAGGGTGGGTCAAAAAAATCAACTATTCATTTTTTTACAACTAATACGGAAAAATTCTCACCAAATATGAGCTCTTAATTTTAATAGGAAGATCCTCCGCATCGCAGTTTTTTATTTTTTTCTCAGTCCAATAGAAAAAAATTCATACCTCATCATTAATTGATTCTACAGACAAATTTTTTTGAAAAATTTTGTAGGAAATTTAATGCTCTACAAAAAAAGTATCTTATATTGTTTCTGTAAACCTTACCATTTGAATGATATTGAAGATTTAAGTTTGATTATTTTAAATCAAATGTCATTTTTGTTAAAATAAGTCGAAAATACTTTTCTCATCTTATAGAGGAATTTTAAATTTTGGCACTTGGACAAAGCAGGTAGAAAACCATACATTATACAATTCACATCTTTCGCAATTAACGACGACAAACACTTATCCACTGCTTAGCAACGTCTTCATTTTTTGAAATCCATAGTATTTTATACCGTTTCTTTCGTATTGCGATTGGTATTTTTGCATGTAGCCACGGCTCAGCCCGGCATTATGGTCTTATAATTAAAGTAAAATAAAGTTACACTTGGATCAACTCTATAATAATTTTAAACACTGGCTTTAGCATAAAACAATATCAATTAACGCAGAAATCGAAAAACCTCAGTAAAAACAAACTAAACCCGTACAACTCTATTCAACAATTTCTGATTCTGATTCCAAGGTGACGTCATGCGCAGAGTGTGCACAATTTGAGTCGTCAAGTCAGCATACCGTGTATTTTTACCGTGGTTCAGTCGTATATCACACAATCGCCCATGGCCCCCCTCTTAAAGTATATATGACCGCCACTCGCGCCACCTACATTTTTCACAGAAAAAACTACCCTACTTGCAACAAAAAATTGTTTGAAAATTAATAACTCAGTTGAAAGTTGAGATAAAAAACTTTTTTATAACAAATTGGACATTTTTTTTCTCAAACTGAAATAAATCATAATATATTTATAATGAAAACTTTGCTTTTTTTATCAATAAATAATTAACTAAGCGATGAATAATGTACAATTTATTTTTTTAAATGTAGATAAAGATACACATAAAAAAACTTGAAAAACATTTTGAACTTTCTCAGTGGATAAAACATAAAATTCGTGTAAATTTTCTCAAAACTTAAGTAAATTAAATTGAAATTTTTCGATTATTTAATCAAAAACTCTTAAAATCGATATACATGAAAGTTTGATGATGAAAATCTTTTTAAATGCTTAATTTAATCGCCAAAATATAAGATACCATTTTTATAGAGCAGTTAATTTCCTACAAAAATTTCTATTGCGCACTTTATAATAGCCATTTCTTGTCGAGTTATAAAATTCATAAACAAAAATGACATTTGATTTAAAATAATCAAACTTAAATCTTCAATATCATTCAAATGGTAAGGTTTACGGAATAAATATAAAATACTTTTTTTGTAGAGCATTAAATTTCCTACAAAATTTTTCTGTACGATCAATTAATGATGAGGTATGAATTTTTTTCTATTGGACTGAGAAAAAAATAAAAAACTGCGATGCGGAGGATCTTCCTATTAAAATTAAGAGCTCATATTTGGTGAGAATTTTTTAAGGTGTCTATAGCAACCCATTTTTCCGTATTAGTTGTAAAAAAAATAAATAGTTGATTTTTTTACCCACCCTAGTAACCATATTTCCCTCATAATCGTATAAAAAAAGAGTAGCACATTTTCAGTAAAAAACACTAAATGTTGAAAAACTTACCTTTTTAATGGGCGAACAAAGTTGCTGCTCATATTCTGCATCATCTTCACAATCAATGAGATTTAATGGATCATGTATATTTTTTGGAATAATAACTTCCAGTTGTCCCTTTTTTCTAGGTGGTGTTGGAACAGGTGAAGATTTTGGTGTAACTGCATTCATAGCTCTGAAAAAAAAAACACACTAATTAAGTTGTAATATTTCAAAGAAGAGCACAAACAAACCTGTTGATTTCTTCATCCTGCAAACTATTTAAATTAAGTGGATCTTTGATGTTTCCACCTAATAGAAATTTGGATGGTAAGACTGGTTTTTGGTTGATGATAATTCCACAACCCGAGAAACTTTTAGATCTCTTCCTGCTACTTCTGTCGTATTTGTTTTTTCTCTTCGAGTTACTTGGATTCATGGGTTTCATTGGGTTTTTTTGTTGTGTATGGACCGTTTTAACCGGTGGGGGGTTCAATACTTGAATTTGAACACTCGACATCTAAAAATCAACAGTCCTTTCTTACACTTTTTGTGTATCACATTTTCAACATTCACAACTCTTTTTTTAACTAAAATTCGAATATCTATCTATTCTGTACACTGGAAATCTACTATCAAACCCATATCTAGAGTTATGATTCTATGTAACAAAATAAAATATTTTTATACAAATCTTAATTCAAAATGTGTTTTTCATAGGTCCACTCTTTTTGTCTTTCAAGATTTTATAAGATTTCTCAAATACCTTGAAAGAAACAAGATTTATAATCACAAACATACCTTTTTACAGTCATTAATTTTTATTATATTTTGCTGGCATTTCTCATAAAACATTTTATACACTTCTACATCAACTAACTTTTACTATGATCACTTTTATTATCATTTACACTTCTTCCTTCTTCTTATACATATTTACGTGTACACGAATTTATGTAATTAACATTCAACTTTGAAACCCTATCACGCTCGTATTTAATATTAACTCTCCTGGGGGGCACTTTTTTAAAAATGCAGTGTATTATATGTCATACATAAAACAGTTTCACTTGTAACGATTATTGATAATAAATATAGCCGGTAATATAATTAAAATTACTTTACAATCGTACAGTAATATCACATATGTACGTGTTTAAACAATACCCTATAATTTCTAGCTGTTTAAGAGAATGACACAGGCGCAGTTTTTCCATATTTCCACAATATGTAAACGAAAATAAGTTGCCGAAGACAGGAATGTAATCATCTTCTATTTCTATATATGGTGACATAGTAACGAATGTTGAATGATTGGAAATAATTGAAATATAGTTATGATTATGTACCAAAAAAATCATAAATTCAAATTTGGTAACACAAAAATGTTCCCGCAAAAAATACTTGCCACATGCGCAGTAAACGACAAACAATTTATGCCATTGCAGACCTCAAAGAAAGAAATAAAAGTATAAAATTTTGGCATGTAAACTTTATAATTAGGAGACTACTTACCGTCAGACGCTGTATTAAACTATTTTGCACAATTTTACACCAGTTTCAAGGTCTTTGATAGCCGCATAACGCAGTAATTTTATCAAACTTTGATCAAACCGATATGAATGTACTGCCTAAACGTTCTCAATTCGTAGTGTTCGTAAAAAGGACTCCATTTTAATATGAAATACGAAGATCACCGAGTATCTCCGAGTGTTCACGATTACAGCCGTATTCATCATTCAACGTTGCCAATACCAGTTGTTCTTCTGTACCTTATGACAAATTTAAAAAATTGTAATTTGTTTCGAGTGAGAATTCATAAAAAATATTTTTTCGCCTACCTTAAAGGAAAACCAATTACATGAATACTAAAAATAGGCGGAGAGTATTGTTTAGCAGCCCAATGGCGAAAATTCATACCGCCACGATTTTTGAAGTTTTTCACCATCTTTCACTTGATCACTTTGACGTTTCACGTGAATTTTTCAATTAAACGTATGTCAAAGTTTTTTGTTATATTTTCCGATTTTTTGGTTTATTCGGTAGGCAAAAAATAGTTGTGTGACTTGTGAGTCACACATGCAGGAAATGAAACGCTTTAGCAGCCCTTAACTATCAGCTGCCCACGCTTGTGCATCTAATAGTCTTGGGATGCTACAGCTCATTCTCTTCCCTTGTGACACAATATTCTAAAGAATGTAATGAACATTTTTTTTTTATTTCAAACATTTATTTAACCCCGGATCAACTTCTAGGAGTTATTAGCGGGGGAACAATACAATTTCACAGAACATAATATAATATAAGGAGGTATAAATAATTATAACAGTAATGTATTTTAAATTTTGGATTTAACTTTAATGTCTTTTAGATAGCCAAGGACTTCATTTTCATTTGTTGAAAGTATGCTTATTAGGTTGGATCCTAGTTTGTGGCTTGTTCTTGCTGTGTCATACATTGGACATTCTAGTATGATTTGTTTCACTGTGTGACAAATTTGACAGTTGGCATTTTGAAAACCCAACTTTCTACGATTACAGCTAAATTGAAGAGGTTTATAAATACTTAGCAATTGATCGTAGATAAATACAGATACAAATGTCAAATTCAATTAATGATTCATCATACACCAAGTACAGTACAGTAAGTAAAATAAAAAAATAAACTTGGCAACATTGTAACCAATTATCGTTGCATAAAGGATTATTTATATTAATACGTTTAGATTACGTTTTATAGGTATTTATATTTCCTCTCCGCGGGCATTTCATTTATTTTCTTAATAATAAAAGCTATTTTTATAAAACAATTGTTTACTTTACTTTAATAATAATTTAAAAAACTCCAAATTTGACATTATGAATCTCGTAAACCATATTATGAAAGTAAAATATAAATACCTATAGCTTGAACAGAGGAACTGTGAATGCATTATTTATATCTCCATGATTTATATGATCAATAACGAAATTAAAAATTAGTTTTTAGCAGAAATGAGTTGGTAAACTTTTAATTCAGAATACCTACAATAAGTCGGTAATTGTAGGTACCTACTGCCCTAGGTAAATAACTGGCGTCACTTACCATCCGTAGTAATGTTTACTTTGTACTAGTTTTGCGTATCTATACATCGACTTGTAATGCTATAAATATGATATAATATTCAAATAAATAGGTACATATTAGGGCTTATAATTAAATGGGCATACATTCATATTAACAGGAATTTAACTATTTTCAACATGCTAGGTTGTCATCACTGGGACCATTTTTATTGGTTGAATAATTAACAATGCGCATGACAAAAACAAATGAAACTTTTTGAAATTTGAAAGAGCTTTGTAGAAGAAGACAGCCATTTTAAGTTAAAAGTTTGTTAAAACTAAAAAATTGTCAAGTTTACTAAGGTATAAGGTAATAAATTATTTATTCTGTTTATTTTTTAATAATTATAATTATTTGTATACCATAGATTCATCGAAATGCCGCTATTAAGTAAAAAAAAGTTTGCACTATCATCTAAGAAAAATATTAAGCCCACGTTTAAATCACCTATAAATTTTAAGCAAAATATATCGAAATTATTAAACAACAATGTAGTAACATCCAAGAAACAAACATTACCTCAAGATGTAAAAAATAAAAAGTCAATCAAGAAAACTCTTAGTTTATCAATTTCATTCGAGTCAACTTCTGAAGTTGTGAAATCGAAAACCAGCCAAGCAACACCAGATGATATGTTTAATTCATCATCCCAATTAGACGACAGTGACGTAGATTCTATTTTATCTAAGGAAATTTTAAATAGAAAGGAAATTAAGGACAAATATATCGAATTTTGGAATGAGAATTTAACACCTGAAATTGAAAACGAGTTTAAAGAATTATCTCAACAATTGAATAAAAAACGTAAGACTGTAGAAAGTAAACCTAAAAAGGAAATTTCCAAAAAAGAAAATCCAAAGAAGATAACCAAAGAAAAAGTGTTAAAAGATGATTTGTATAAAAAAATGTGCTTAATTCAAGAGTCTAGAAACGTGGGACTTTATGTGCTTTGTGATGCATGCGATAAGCAAAGATACTTACCAGACACTAAAGATCCTTTAGATTTACCAGAAAAATGGTTTTGCTGGATGAATCCTGACACTAAACACAACACTTGCGAAGCTAAAGAAGTAGTTATCGATGATGAAGAAGAAGAATTTCTAATCCACAACTTATTCAACGCTGGTAGTATAGTTTGGGCTAAAATGGACGGTTATCCTTGGTGGCCGGCAATGGTAGACGATGATCCTGATACGGAAGATTATTTTTGGCTGGAAGATACTTTAAAACCGGTAAGTTTTAATAAAAATCAGTTTATTCAAGTGAAAACTTCTTTAGCCGCATTGAGTGATTTCTTGGCTGGGCAAAACTTGTGAGTTCGCGTCACCGTCATGCTGAGACGTGTTGCGCCTCCGCTATATGTGGATGGGTAATGATAAAAGTTTTATGAGTAGATTAATTTATTACTTTTTAAAATGAAATTAACTGTTTCTAAATAATTCCAATTTAATGAAAAAATATATATATTAAAGTAAGGGTCCACGCAGTAAATTAGATTAATTTATTTCCATTTACCATAGGCGTACGATAAGAATTTTCAAAGGAGGTCAAATTATTTGTAAAAATTTCTATTTACCATAGGCATACGATAAAATATTTTAAATGGGGTCAATTGATTTGTAAAAATTTCTATTTACCATAGGCGTACGATAAAATTTTTTGAAGGATGTCAATTGATTTGTAAAACTTTCCATTTACCATAGGTGTACGATAGAAATTGTCAAAGGGGGTCAATTTATTTGTAAACAATTCCATTTACCATAGGCATACGATAAAATGTTTTAAAGGGGGTCAATTGATTTGTAAAAATTCCCATTCACCATAGGCGAACGATAAAATTTTTTAGTGGTTGTTGATTTATTTGTAAAAATTCCCATTTATCATAGACGTACGGTAAATTTTTTTAAAGGGGTCCATTAATTTGTGTTTTTGATAATTTTTTTTATATTTTTAGACTTACTATCACGTGGTTTTTTTTGATAGTGCAGAAGTTACTAGGGCTTGGATGAAGCCTTGCGATCTGAAACCTTTTGCTAGAAATGTCGACAATCCTTCGTTGATTGTTTCTAAATTTGATAAATTCAAACAAAGAGTGGATGTAGCTGTTCAACAAGCTAAGGATGCTGTGAAATTGCCGCTTATAGAAAGATTGAGAAAGTACAGTTTTATCCACAGATACAAAAAGCCTTTGAAATCCGTGAAACGTGAAAAAAGAGAAAGAAAAACGACGAAAAATATTGATAAAGATAGGGAATTGCAGGCGAAGAAGATTAATTCAATAGCTTCTTCGGAGGAGGATCTTCAAAATTCGTATATAAACGAAGTTTTGGAAAATAATTTAAATTTTCAAAAACAGGATCATATTAATTTCAAGATTTTTAATTAATTAATTAAGTTTTTTATGTTATAGATTAGATTTAAGTGAAAATCTTGTTATATATTGAACAATTACATTGTTTTTTGGTTTTGAGAAATAATTTTTAAGTTTTTGTTGATTTTTAATAAAAAAAAGTTTCGAGTTTTATATGTGAGATTTGTGCAATAAAATTTTAATAAAAATCCATGTTTTTTTTTCATTCAATAAATACACTAACAATTCCACAAACTTTTATTTCAGCTTTTAACACATTGACTGCCGTACCGTTCCGTTGCAGCATCCAAAATTATCCGTAATGGACTAATAACTTCTCTTCCATATATTCTTTTCTCTTCAATCCCTTATTCCATGGTTTTCTGAACTCTTCCTAATGTTTTTTTTTAATCAAATTTTTTTGACGTCTATTTCCATAGAGGAGGAGTTAATAATATGTTTACAAGCCAAGTCAAGGTATAGTCCAATAAAATGATGATTTACCATTCGTTTTGACATAAATTTGAAGTACAAGAAATACTGAATTCTATTTAGGGCGCGTTGTATCGAACACCTAAACTCGGTTTAATGATAACTGCGCGTGAACTCTGTAACCTGTAACAGAATAGAAAGGAAATTTCTTTCTATGCTAGGTTATCTACTCCGTATGTCTATTCGGAGACTTTCGAGTAATTCCGTGTGAATATTCGGCAGAGAGAAATAGAAACGGCTACAAAGGTCTTTCTATCTGTTTTTATATATACATACTTATCCCGTTTTGCCATTGTTTATGTTGATTATTGATTATGATTAGGTTCTTAATATTGTTTATTTTTAATTAAACATGAATAGGTAATTTTTTTAAATAAATGCGTGGTATATGATTAAATAAACTTAGGTAATACATTTTTTCGTCTACTTCGCATTTTTGAGACTACCTTCTGGTTGACTTACATATCATTTTTATTATATTATTCTGCCAAACTATGATAATTAGTGCAAAAAAATTAAAAGTAAAACGATTCTGGTATGAATTGAACCGACGACCCTCGCTGTGCTAAGCAAGTGATTGTATGTATGTATGTATGTATTTTGGGGTAACATTCACTGAGACCTAAAAGATCTAATGTGCCCCCTCACTTCTACTTAGTTCCTGAGGAAAGTTTCAGAGACTAGTAGCTCCTTTAATCCTATTTCCCAGAGGAATTTTAGGATATCTGCAGGCTTCAACTTAGGTAACTGTCCCTCTTCTATCCAGTAGTCTCCCAGGTGCTGTGCCCTAGGATTCTGAATTGCTGTGCAGTTCGCAAGTATTAGGATGGAGGATTCTTCTTCCATTCCACAAAACCTACAATCTTCTTCCTCCACTATTTTGAGCTTTTTAAGGTGCCCATTCAGGCGACAATGTCCCGTTAGGATTCCTGTTAAAACTCTTAGTGCAGTTTTGCTTTGACTTATGCATTCATTTGATCACAACAGGTTGTAGTCACCCAGAAGAATCTTTGATTGCCTAAGCCCTACTAGATCTTTCCAATTGTCAGATCTTCTCTTTTCTTCGGCTTTACCTATTTCTTTCAATATTACATTGGAGCTGATTCCGCAAAAGGGTTCCGGCCCCCAATAGGGTATTTCAGTCCCCCTCTTCGCTAGTTCATCTGCTATTTCGTTTCCTTCTATTCCAGTGTGTCCTGGAATCCACAGTAAGGTGACTATATTGTTCTCGCCTAGTTCATTAAGTTTGCCTAGGCATTCCCACACCATTTTGGAACTGATTACACAAGAACTCAGCGCTTTAATGGCTGCTTGACTATCCTACATTCTGATAATCCTTTGCCTTCTATATCCTTTGTCAATATTGAACTGGGCACACTTTCTTATTGCGTGAATTTCCGCTTGAAAGATACTTGGGGTTTTTCCCAAGCTTTCAGAGTGTTTGGTTCCGGGCCCGTACACTCCTATCCCAGTTCCTTCTATTGCTTTTGAGCCATCTGTGTACCATTGAATGGCATTCTTTCCAAGTCTGGTAATGGTATTTGGATCCCATTCCTTCTTGTTGCTTAATTCCGTAACGAATTTCTTTGAAAAGTTATACTTTTTCATCATACCATCTTGTGGCATCTCCCAGGTTGTCTGATTTCTAAGAAGTGAAGAGGTGGTTTTCTTTTTAATGATTCCCTCTCTACTTAGTCTGTATCTTGTTCTTTCTGCAACACTCTCCACCACCATATGTAATGGTGTGAGGTTGAGAATCACTTCCATTGCTGCCGTTGGGCATGTACTCATTCCTCCTGTTATGCATATACAGGCTAGTCTTTTGGAGAGGTTTTCTCTCGTCGTCAAGAGGCTAGTTCTACTACTCCACGCAATGGCTCCATAAGTGATAATTGGTCTCACTATGGCAGTGTACATCCAGCTCAGGATTTTTGGGTTACAACCCCAGTTTCTCCCTGCCAGATTCCTGCACACCATTAGAGCCATTTTTGCTTTGTATGTAATCTCCTTCTCGTGTTTGTTCCACAGGACTTTGCTGTCTAGAGTCAAACCTAGATACTTTGTAGGAAATCACAAAGGGTGTTTTCAAATTTTCCCCTGGCTGCTATGACAATATCATCGGCATATCCTTGGCAGGATATTCCGAGGTCCGTCAAACCACACAGGAGTTCGTCAACCGTCAGACTCCACATTAATGGGGATGCTACTCCCCCCTGTGGGCATCCTCTGGTTGTGCAGATGGAGACAATGTCTTTGCTCGTTCTCGTCTCTGCTACTCTGGTGGTGAGCAGTTCCGACATCCATTTGGATGTTGTGCTGTCTACACCTCTTCTATTTAATGCTCTCTTGACAGCCTCATGTGGAGTGTTGTCAAAAGCTCCTTCTATGTCCAAAAATGCACATACTACAGTTTCTTGGTTGTCTAAGGCACCTCGGATATCCTCCGTCAGTTGTACCAGTGCAGTCTCCGTAGATCTGCCCTAAGGGGTGAAACAATTAAAATCTAACCCCAAAACCAATTTTTGGAAAATATGTATCTCGAAAACATACGTAAGATATAAAAAATGTAGATATTAAAATATTCATTCATTCGATTGGCTTGTGCTCTTTGTACTGTGAATCTTTGTACCATTTCCCATGTTATCTACTTCCATTCCAGAAGCTTAGTGTTTTCTATGTAGGCCACTAGTTTGACTGGAGGTATTTTCAGTAGTCGTAATAGTTGTATTATATTTCTTCTTCAAAGTGCTTCCGTCTGAGTCCATGTAAGTTCTCGCAGAAGCAGAATATGTGAGTAAAGGTGTTTCATCATAGAGTTCACATTTCCTGCGCGTAGGTTCACTAACTTTGCCCATTTTGTGCAGATATTTCATCAGGGTGCAGTGTCCAGTTATTACTGTCTTCAAATGTCTCTTACTCAGTTTCAATAGCCTGGTTGAGAGTTCCTTGTCTACATTGTTCAGTAAACTCTTTGTATGGAGGTGCCCTTCTGTCGACCTCCATTTGAGTTGGTGTTCCCTATCTAGCCAGTTCTCCTTCAGAGCCTTCTTTAGCTAACTGGTCAGCCATTCCATTAGCTGCAATCCCCTCATGTGCCGGCACCCATATTAGAGAAACTTTGTTGTCTCTTGCCAGCCTGTTGAAGGATTATTTACAGTTTTTTACCAGTCTAGACCTGGTTGTTGGGTTGCTGATAGCTTTAAGCAGAGCCTGGCTGCCAGTGAATATTTTTATTTTTTGTTCGGTATATCCTCTTCTGATGTTTTCATCAATACAAACTATAGCGGCAATCGTCTCTGCTTGAAACACAGTCGTATATTATCGGCCAAGGCCAAAAATCATTCTCTTTCTAGGTCCTTTTATACCAGCCCCAGTGCCATGGTTTGTTTAAGAACCATCAGTGAACCATATGATTTCTCTAGAATTACCTGGATGCATCACCTGTTCCCTAGATGGGATGATGATGTTCACTCGCTCAGTGAATTTAAAAAAATGTAGATATCAAAATATTATATAAAAGCTATATATAGATATTTGCAATAAACAAATCTACCTTTTTTTAATGGTACATATAAAATGTAGCAAGTCATCTCAGAGAATTATTTTTTATTTATTTATTTGAAAGTTATAAAGGTTGGCTTAAAAAAGCCAGCGGAAAATGTAATAAAATACAGGGTGCTCTATTCAAAGTAAGCAGCTTAAAAATGATTTAAGTTGTACGTGTTGGCGGCTAAGTTATATTTTTGAAATCAGAGTCAATTTCAGATTTTTAACATAACTGTATCCGCCATTACTTTTAATCAAAACTTTTCGCGCCACACTCTGTATGTACCTGAGATTTTACCTAATGAAAATTAAAAATTTTAGGACTATTGTGGGTTTATGTTGTTTATTTATATATTTTGTATTTGGTGTTGTTATCTTGTAACTTTTTTTTTGCAAATAAACGTTATTATTATTATTATAAATGCATGGATTTAAAAAGAATCTAAAAAATATACATTTTTTAATTTTTTATGCGGCCGAGCTGAGATGTGCTTATTGCAAATATTTCAGTTTCTATTGCAAATACGTCAAAAGTAAATAGACATTATTTTATGGAATACTAGCTTTTGCCCGAGATTTCGTCCGCGTAGAAGTCGAAAATGATTATGTCCTTTCTCTCTCTTTTAAGCTGTTTTACTTATTATTTCCTTGTCGTGCTTGTGTAAATCGTACGGTTCGAAAAGCCCTTTCGCAATCTGTATATAGTTTCTCTTACCAAAAAATTTTTTTGTTCGACTTTATTTTTTTGGGTTCTTTATTTTTTTTTATTTTTTATTAATTTTATTAACTTTTTTTATATATTAACGGAATCCTACGGTCCTTAGTTTGCGAAAAACGATCAATAATATTATCATAAAATGTATCATTTAACAATGTTTTAAGCGTTTTACTAAATCTTTTTCAATAGATATTAAACTAACATTGTATAAACGATTTTGGCCCATTGTATTTCTCAGGTAAGTTTTAATTCGTTTGAGAGTAGAAAATGATCTCTCCACCGTTGCCGACGTGACAAGAATGGTGGCTGTCAAACAAAGTAGTTTATAAAACTGAGGTAAAACTTGTTGCATATCATTATTTATCATATCGGTGTGACTGTCGTACTGACCGAGTATACAACGTATAATTCATTGTGCAGTGCTATTTTATCAAAAACTTTATATTTGAGAACTAAGTTATCTAAAAGTGTATTGGGAAACTCTTTTGAAAAACATTCGAATAAACTTTTATTCGTCAAGTCGAAAAACTTCAATTCATGTAAATCGGAAAATCGTACCACAATATGACCTTTAATAGTATCTAAAATTTCATAAAAAAGTTGTTTATAATGTAGTACCAAATTATATGCAACACGCAACACGATGTGCCTTACCACTCCTATTCTGTATTTGTCAGTTAGTGTATCATTGCGACCGCTTGAGGCAAGCCTCCTGAGAGTGTTGCCATTTGCGCTATTTTTTACGGCATTAGCAATTGGACTGGTCGAAAAAACGGCAACGGTGTTGAACACCACGTGTTTCGGTATTGAGATGTTTGTAGAATCTAGCCTGAGGGCACTGTTGTCAGATTCAAAAATAACTAGTGAAATCGGGGAATTAATTGTAAAATTTGAAAATTATTAGATAAACAGGAAATAAAATGAAGAATAATCAACAAAATATTTCTGGTGCTATTTGCTGGATAAATTGTTGAGGAGGCTGAGACTCCTTAGCCTCCTTCGAAGAGCCACCACTGGATTTTTTATAAGTATTTAAATCAAAAGCATCAAGGAGTATTGATAGCAACTGATGTAAATCACCCCCCAAAATAACTTTCTATCCCTTTTTAACCCCGTTAGACGATGAGTTTCAATAAAATACGAAAAAGTCTTTCATCAATTCTGCTAAAGAATGTTTATGTAAAGTATGAAGTAGATTGGACCAAAGAATCAGGTTGTACTATACAAACTTTGCCTCCGTTTTTCACCCCCTAGGGATAGAATTTCGGAAAAGCCTTTCTTATCTGATGCCTACATCATACAAAGAACACACCATCCTAGTATCAGGCCTCTACAATCAGCGGTTTAGGCTCTTCGTTGATCTGTCAGTCAGTCATTCAGGATAAAGCATTTTATATGTATAGATTTTGATATCTACATTTTTTATTTAAAACTTTTTTCCATATCTTCGTATGTTTTCGAAATATTCATAAAAAAGTGGTCACACGAGTTCTAGAACTTTTTAACCCTTCCCTCCGTCCTCGTCACAGGTTGTCACATTTTTAGAACCTCCTCATCACCCCTGATGTGAAGTCACACATTTTTCAATTTTATATTTGTATTTAAAAATAATCGAAATAAAAAGTTATATTTTAATTTTTTTATTTTTATCAAATAATCTTGTATAAAATCACCATAAAGTCAAATATTTTATATAACAAAGAAAACAAACGACTAGTTAGGAAATAACGATACAAAACTTTTAGTATTTTGAATTTTAACATGTGATGTCACAAAGCTTTTGACCCCCCCCCATGCTCCTGGTCACCTAATGTCACATTCCGGTGATACCCCCCCCATTAACGTGTGACGTAATATTTAGATGGCCCCTAATTTTAAATTTTTTTACCCCCTAAATGGAATATAAAATGTTTTAATTATGTATACTTCAAATTTATGTCAAAACGAACTTACATTCAAAAATGCAGGTTTTCGTATTGAATGGAAGTTTAAATCTTCATTTTACAGGACTAATAGTCAATAGCGATGCGTAAAATACTTAATGACTTGGCAAGAACATCGTCACCCTACTGTGGATTTTAGAACATACTAAAATATAAGAAAAGGACATAGGAAAAAGAGGAGATGAAACGTAATTTTGGAGACCGGCATTCTTTTGATGGAACCACTAAAAAGATCTAGTGATGCTAACAATTAAATAGGCTTATGGGAAGCTGCAACCAAATCAAAAGAATGCATAAGCTAGAGTAAAACACTTCAAAAGGAAAATTGTTGATCCTTCTCCTCCATTGAAGGTACTATAATATAATTTCAGAGCACAATACTTCGATAGATTTCTATTAAAACGGTAAAAATATCTAAATTTTGTAGTAATAATCATTGAAAAACCAATCTCAAGTTGAAATGTATCTAAAGTGTTTATTAAACCCAGACCCTACTTCTACCATAACACGATTCAAATATTTCACTAGGAATAAGTAACCAACTAACAAAAAGTGTATATCGATGCGGTTTTAGAATCATAGTTGTTGTTCTGTGAAGAGAGTAGCCTGGACAGTAAACATACAGATTTTTTTAAACACAATTTTTTATACTCTGTAGTTAAGAAAATAAATATTTAAAGTAATCTATATTCTATAGTGTTTGTGTAATTAAAACCGGAGTCCTGAACCCTACAATTTTATTTAATTATCCAAGATGGAATCAATCATCTGATGGACACGAAAGTATTGATGTGCACTTTTTGTCAGTTGGTAGCTTGTTTTTGGTGAAAGATTTCAATAGTTTTTATTTGGAAGTTACATCAAAAGTCATATGGTTCGGGGGTTACGTGGAAACAAAATATCAATTAGACGATTGAAAGAAATATTATTATCGATATTTGTAAAATATATACATAAATATAATGAAAACTTGTAGCGATAGCTTAATTAATAGAAAATATCACAAATATATATTTTACATTACAAATACTTTTTCAACTTTTTTAAATTGAAACACCTGTTTTGTTTTCGGACAAATCACCTGGCCGTTATTTTGACGAGCCATTTCGGTTAAAGCCTAAAAAAATCCAATTGAACCATTCAAAATTGTAAAAAATATAATAAAATGTTTTACCTGTTCACCGTATATATGACCATTGGGTAGCATCATGGGTTGGTTGTTTTCGTTCATTGGCAATCCGCTGATATGGCAATACAAGCGACTTTGTGAACAGTGAGCAAAAGGCAAACTATCTGCTAGCTCATTTAGGTATGGTTGACATACTGGACATGTCGGATTCCTGTTTTCTCCTGTTTCCGAATAACACTGAGTACTAGGTGTTAAGGAAAATGTACAAAAAAAAATATCAGTCAACAATAATTATCAGTCAAAATTCACAACTCCCCCTGTATATTATTCAAATATGGGAGCAGACACTTTTTAATGGCTATTTGACATTCCCCATACAAGGTAGTCATGATTCACCCTGTATTTTTGATATTTGAAAAGCTGTTTGGAAAAAAAGGTTGGATGAATCAAACTATTGCACCTAATAAAAAAAAATTGATTGATGATAATTCATAATTTTAAATCCACCATCGGCCAGTGTCAATTTTAGAAAAAAAATATCTAAAGAAGGGTTAGCAATCTTTTGGTTCAAAAAAATTAGAGGTTTGAAGACACAAAATATGTACAAATTATTCATAAACAAAACACTTAAATTGTTGTTTATACCACATACCAGCATTTAAAATTGTTATAAAAAGGATATGGAGTTTTGAGTGCTGATAAACCCGCTTGTAGAGCTACTGTAAAAACAGATTGTGAAGCTAGTTGAAAAAGTCTGTAATTTTCTTGACGAAATTGTTCAATAAGTAAGTCCCATCTTCTTTCATCGAAAATGGCCTTATATGGAATTATTTCTATGGAAAAAAATTTTTAAATTACAAATTTTGAATATTTCAATGTTTTGAAATACCTGTGGTAACTGGAAACGCGAGTAAAGCCATCACTTGTTTGATAGTTGACAAGTATTCTTCTTCAAAGCTAGGAAAATGTTTTCTAGCATGTTTCACAGCATCCATTCTCCTATCAGAACGTATCAATTCCACAAATTCTTGTACTCTTAAATTAAATTCCATGCTCGATTTAAATTTTCTCAATTTTGATTTATTATCATGGCACCAAGCTAAGCACTTATTCGTTTCTCTGTTAGCTAGAGATTTTTCTACTTCTCTAGATGTCAAAAAAATATCTAAAAATATATTTTTAGTGCTTCAAGTATTTATTTATTTTTGAACTTACCAATATTTGTCAAATCCTTGATATCAGATCTATCAGCGAGAGTTACGGCGGCATTGTAGTAACCATTTCTCAAAAAATATTCTACCACCATTCTATCCAAACGTTTGCGCCTCCATTGGTTTAGAGCAGCTTGAGATACATTTCCATTTGGTGTTAAAGTACTATGTTCTTTTAAATGTTCCAATCTCCTTTTACAAACACTAGAAGCTACTAATTCCTCGGCAATACTTTCTTCAGCTACATACAGAAAAAACTTATACTTGTACAGTTAAGATGTGTAAGTACTTTTACTTTTACAAATCGTTTCTCAGTATTATTTTCACATGTCATTTTAAGAAACTGAATAAAACCAATTGGTTTTGACTTATTGTGTATCAACAGTTAAAATTGAATACCTTTGCGTTTCAAAACTTGAAGCTTTTCCACCATACCACCAAGTAGACTGGAAATATCTTTTGCTTTAACTTCAGATTGTTCAAGAGTTTCTTCAATAAGGTTAGCTTGTTGTTGTACATGTGATACTTCTCTGTCTATTGCTTTTTGAGCAGTTCTGAATTTTTTGTTCAGAATTTCATAAGGTACCTGTTTAATGAAATAAAATTGCAATACAGTATTTAGATACAACAAAAATAATATTATAAACTAGAACTATTTTATTATTAATTGAAAACCTCTTTCATTTTCATTTAGAAACTTCAATATTCTCTAAGAGATAAAAAATTTAGTAGGTACATGCAAATTACAAAACGAATGAAAATTATTGAAATTGTTGAAAGGAAGAGTTTATGAATGATGAATATTGCAATCATTTTAATTATAGAATTCATAAAATTTTGAATCAATTTGTCTTGCGAAAATTCGCAATAATGCATTACGAAGAAGAGTATTTCAAATATTAAGAGTGATGTAATTAAAATTGTGTTACTTACTTTTAAAGTGGGATGTTCTAAAGATTTTATATCTGCCATTTTGAACGTCTATATAAAAACATAAATAAAATGCACCCAGTTTATGATATGACCTCGAAAACAGCTGATGGAAATGTCAGATCGATGATATGTCAAAAATAAGCCAAATGACCTTATTCTATTAACGTTGATTTTACATACCTCGTTCTTCACCCTGGTATTCTAAATTTAAAGCATTTACGTTTTTAAAGATCATATTTCTATTGTTATAAACAAATTTACCATTTACTCAACAAGTAAGGTGGAAATAATAAAAATATTACTGTTGCCCTCTAGTAGGGAATATCTGAACAGATAGGAAAATATAGTAGTTTCATACTAGTCCAGCAAGTTAGATAATTCACATTACATTCTAGTGTAGCCTGTTGCCTAGCTGACTGTATGGGTTTTTTCGAAGGTAAACAAGTTTTCCTCTCTCTCTTACATAAATGAACATTCGGATGTATCTATCTTTGTTAAACATATTTAAGGGGATGGTTATCCTTGACATACGGAAATGATTTATAACATTTATAAATGGTTAAGAGAATGTAACCTACGGTTGTGCTCGTGAATGTAGAGAACATTTAAGAAGAGTTGTTTTAATTAAAATAGTATTTAAAAAGTTTGACGTTAAATTGTATGCATCGTGAATTGTTGTAAACAACTGAATAATTTCTTATTAAAGGTAAGGTATTTTTTTGTACATTAAATATCCACAAATATAGTAATTATAAATTGGAAAACACATTTTAATTGCTAATATGTGTATAAAGCTTATCAATGCAATATATATTTATATTTGTAAAAAGTAGTTGGTGATGTAATGTAGATTCATTCCCAAGGTGTTTTAAAATGATTATCAGTCACTCACTTGAATCAACAATTCTTATTTCTTGCTATTTATTCAAATCGGAAAGTTAAAACGATTTTAAATTGTCAAACGTGATATTTTCACTTTTCCAGATATCCGTTAGCTACATACATAAAAGCACGTAACCAATATCACTTTTACACATTTTAGAAAGTATTTTATATGTTATAAAAGGTAATCATTTGTAAGGACAACATTGCATAATATTATGTTCTTTATAGTGTATTTTTTATTGAATTTAACACCATCTTTTTTGTTAATAGAATATTTGTATTAATTTGGTTAGTTATGGTCCATAACAAGAATTAGTGTACATTACCATTTGTTAGTTTGATCTTGAGGAAGGTTCTTCTTTAAATATAGTTTTATCTCACACAGTTTGTAACAAATTAAATATGAATTATAGACATATGTTATTTTTTAAAGTATTAGTTGTAGGATTTTTACACAAACTTAACCAAGCATAATTTCCGATTTTGAAAAGGTCCTATAAAAGATTCAAGTACAATTACAGAAACATTTATATTTTCTTTCGTACTCCCTTTCTCTATGTGTCATTGGAAAATAAGTTTTTTCTGACATTACATAAGCATGTTAAGTATACGTCCATAATTATTATGAACATCAAATATCAATTCATATTTTAACTTTGTTAAAAGTTCTTAACCTTGAGGTACAAAGATTTCACATGAAAAAAGATACTTTTTGTAAATTTGAAACCAAGAAATAACGCAAAAGCAATATTTATGTACAATTGTAGTAATTTATTTTATTAACCTTGACTTTTAAATACATCATAAAATTAAAGACTGATAATCAATTTTGAACAAACCGTAATTAATCAAATTATTTGATAAGTAAGTACATAATGAGTGTTAAAAATTCATTTAATAATATGCTAAGTGATATAAATAGAATACATATTTATGTAAAGTAGGTTTTATTTATTAATATATAGATTTTTTTGGTTAATCTAGTAAAATAGAATTGAATTTTGAACACACCATGTATAAATATATTAATCAACCATCAACCTTGGTAGAGTTTCTATAATTTTCTCTTAGGTAATAGCTACGGAAGAAAATTACCCCCTTTTGGTTTCAAATAATTACTTTAATTGAAAAATATTCAATATCTGTAGTTGCATGTCCAATTCAAAGTTATTAACTCCTTTGAGGGTTTATCGATTTTCCTCCAATTCAATTTCAGTTTGTTTAAGAAATTTGGTTCAAAATGAAGGTAGGATTTGAAATATTTAATCATAATTAAACAAAAACAGTATTGTTTGCTTGTTTGTGTAATAAATAAATAATACCATCTAAAATAACAATATTTACATAGTTTGTTGATAATTTTAATAATTCTCACACAATTCTAAATATATGATTCGGTTTTATTTTGAAGTCCAGTAAACTTTTATTTAAATTCAAACACAAATATTTTTCTTGCGGCTTTTGAAAACCACCTGGAATAATAAATGTCTCGGGATATTTTGCGTAAAAGGAGGAGAAATGTTTTTGAATAAATAAATAGTCGACTATCTATCAAACAGTTATTGTTTCGAGAATTAATAACACCGATGGTTTGGGATTAATTTATAATAAAAGGTATCCTTATCAACATTTTATAATTACTTGAAGCCGGATTTAAGATATATTAAAGGATTTAATGTGTTAAAATGACTCGATTATACGTTTTCTAACTTTTTGGGACAATAAAATAATCGCTGGCGAATATAAAGCTTCTGCTGTGCAATATCTGTATATTTTGTTTCAGATGTGTCCCGTATCAGGTTTGGTGCAATTTCTAATCGTGCTGGTGGTTTTACTTCTGATGTGTCATGCAGCGATTGTAAAAACTTGTGAAATCGCTTATAATCCGAAAAATGCCACCATACACATGTACGATTCTGTAGTTGTTGAATACAATAGAATATCTAATCAAGGTGAGAATAATTATTTTTTAAATTCCTTTTTTATCTTTTTTTTTTTGTTTCGTTGTAGAAGATAAGACTAGTTTTTATTATTTTTTATTGAAATTCCGATTAATTGAATGCTTCACAAAATATTCGATCGATTTTAATGTACCGGGGGGTAGAATATATGTGATTTAAAAAAATATGGAAAATGGGAAATTCAAATTACGTCGACTTTTTTAATTTTTTTTTTTAAGTAAGTATGTGATATTTAGTTTTTGAAAAAAATTGTTTTCAAATATAAATTTTACCAATTTTCAAAATGAACACTGTATATTTTGATCCCGTGTTAGAGTCAAACACTTCTGTATCATTATTTGTTGAAGTTAAATTGGAAAATAAGGGAGTTAGTTATTGGATTAAAAAAATGTAGAAAGTAAGCTTTTGAATTTTTGAATTATGTGAACACAAGAACCATGGAGACTATACACTGTGTCCGTAAAGTATGGAACAAATTCATTTTTAGCTAAACTGACCATTTTAAGAAATTATCCTGAAACACGTCGATTTTTGATTTTAATTTACCGTATTTTAAAATAATATTCTAATATACAGGGTGAATTACTTTCGAGTAATGACGTCACCCCCATTTTGTCTCAATTTTCGGATTACTCTAGCTGAGCTGATTCCAAAAATGTATCACATGTTGATTCCAATTGGTACAGGGTGGACAAAAATACAATAGTTTTGTGTGTGCTCATAAAGTAATGCGTAACATTCTTTATTAGTTAAATTAACAATATTATCAAAAATACTTATTGTCTAGCCGACAGAATCTGATGAAATACATGACTTTATAAATGTTCGAACTGCAGCCCTTGCTGTATTTGACAGTAACCCAAACGGTGTACAAATTCTTGTTTATTGTGTCTTGAGAAATATTGTTTATTGCTGTCCGAATTCTCTCTTTTAATTCTTGAATATTTGCTGGTTTCGTTTGATACACAACATTCTTCAGATGGCCCCACATAAAATAATCCAAAGGATTGAAATCTGGTGACCTCGCTGGCCATTCAATAGGTCCACGTCTACCAATCCACCTGTTCGGAAAAATTTCGTCTAGGTACCTTCTAACATCTACAGCATAATGTAGAAGTGCACCATCCTGTTGAAACCATAAACTTTCATCAAAACCTCCAGGATTACGTATGCTGGGAAACAAATTACGTAAAGTAGGTACGAGATACCCCCTTAAAAACTCAAGGTACGTTGCCCCGTTTAAATTACCTTCGATAAAGTAGGGTCCGATGATTCGATTTATTACAATTATTCCAGCCCATACATCTACCTTTTGCGGGTATTGTGTATAATGCTCACGCATCCAGTGGGGATTTTCTTTTGCCCAGTATCTACAATTCTGACGGTTAACCTCGCAATTTAACGTGAAAGTGGCCTCATCAGAAAAAATAATGTTTTGTATCAAGAGAGGGTCTCGGTGACATTTCTCCATCATTTTTTCGAAAAATTGGATTCTTCTATCGGGATCATCTTCGTTTAATTCCTGTACAAGTTTGATTTTATAAGGATGCTATTTTTCAAGCTTCAATAGTTTTTGCACCGTTGTTTTGCTAACACCGATATCGCGACTAACTTTATGCACAGAAGTGTGCGCATCTTCTTCAAAACTAAGTAAAACATCTAATGCTGTATCAGCATTTGCAGAGGGACGACCTGATTTGCGTGCATTTTCAACCGTACCAGTTTCTCGAAATTTCTTTTCAATCTTACTGACTGTTGAACGCGTTATAGGTCTTTCTGGATATTTATCATTAAACAAATTGCACACTTCCATCTGAGTTCGCGATCTGTCTCCATACCCAATCGTCATAAGTATTTCAATTTTTTGTTTTACACCTAACTCCATTTCTACTTCAAATTAAATCTAAGCAATAATTAAAACATCCACGAATACCAAAAATATTGTAGTGCTAAACTGTCACTGAACATCAATAAATTACCAAACAAATAATGACATTTCACAAAAAACTAGACGACTATGTTTTTTTTAAATTGATAAGAAATAATTTCTTTTATATTATTCTGTCTGCTAGACCACAAGTACCTAACATGTTTGGAAGCAGCTCATTTTTATTAATCTAAAAATGTAACAAACTACAGCCGCTAGACAATAAGTATTTTTGATAATATTGTTAATTTAACTAATAAAGAACGCTACGCGTTACTTTATGAGCACACACAAAACTATTGTATTTTTGTCCACCCTGTACCAATTGATATCAACATGTGATACATTTTTGGAATCAGATCAGCTAGAGTAATCCGAAAATTGAGACAAAATGGGGGTGTTCCATTTAAAAAAATGACGGTGACGTCATTACTCGAAAGTAATTCACCCTGTATATTAGAATATTATTTTAAAATACGATAAATTAAAATAAAAAATCGACGTGTTTCAGGATTATTTCTTTTGGCCTGTTTAGCTAAAAATGAATTTGTTGCATACTTTACGGACACAGTGTATAAGAAGCAGTGGCGTAGCTAGGGGGACAAGGGCCCTGTTGGTCCCCCCGACTGACACGCTTGTGATGGATCTGAAAAAAATTTATTTACAGCGAACGACTGGTTTATAACTGTTTATTAATTATACCAAGTTTGAATATTTTATGTATCGGTATTTTTGAATAATTAGAAGAAAACTCATATGAGGACGTCTTCTTCAAAGGGCTGTAGCTCCCTTAGGAAGCATTTTCGGATTAAGGTAATTTGAAACAAAATCGACTTAAAATCACCTCTAGTAACTGTAGTTTCCGTTCGGTAGGAGAGTTTCTGAACATCCTGTATACTACATTATTGATTCATTCTCTGTATCTAATCAGCTTAGCCTACCGCTTAATTATTTTTTTATAAAAAGTGAAAATGGAAATAAATTGATTTGAATCTTCATCATCTTCAATCGATACAAACTTTTGTTTTTCAAGTTATGTTTAAAGAAAATTATGTACAGTGGTTCCAACTGGATTTGTGAGAAAAAAGCCCCAGAACAAAATCAGCTTGTTATAATACATTTTTCCTACAACCACTATGCAAAACACGCTTTTCTACACTGATTTTTATACGCAAACTAGGCCTTTTCTTAATTCTTTTGATAACTGTTGGAAAAGTAATGCGAAAAGTACACGCTATGGCACTTTTCCGCACCGAAATGTCAAACAAAGCTACCTATGACCTGTCAACTTTTTTGACAATTCAACATATTTATTATACTTAGTGAATTTCTGGATGTAAATATTTTAAATTTAAACCAAAAATAAGTAAACTATTTATTTGATTATTTATTTATTGATTATTCACTATTAAACATACACTCAACTGATTTTTCTATATTAAATTTTCATTTTGTATGTTCTCTCTGTTCAAAGTTTTAATAAAATAGCTATATAAATTTCAGTTTTTATTTCATTAATAAATGTGGTTGTAGAAAAAATATTGTGTACAACTTGGACGCAAATCACTTTTCCCGCTCGCTAGATTTGCGGCACTCGCCTTACGGCTCATGCCACAAACTTCTGCGCTCGTGGGAAAAGTGACGCTTTGCGCACTAGTTGTACAAACTACTATTTTAAGGCATCGTTATTTACCCCAATCACTTTTTTTGGCTCTTTTTATTCTAGGACTAGCGATTCAGACTAATTTTTTTGTAGGACAAACGTTTTTTCGCATTCTTTATCAAATTACTTTTTGATTTAACTAAACACTACCTACTTGTTATGATACAACAGTTTGCAATCACCCGATCGACATTTTTTACACCTGCTAGCTACTTAAGCGACTGAAATTGAGAATAGAAAAGTCGTAGGACTCGTCACAACGAAGCCATTTACATATTCAGTCTGTTAGGAAAATGAGAGAAAAATAGTGTTACGTAACAAAAAATGTCTTGTCGATAAGTATAATTATTTAGAGAGAACAGTGACACAAATGGGTGTATGGCTCTAAAATTTTATTCAATCATCAATTTGTAACATTGAGAGAACCCAGTAACTTTTTATTTAAAACGTCACTTTTGCTTTTGACATATGATAAAAAACTGCATATAAAACGATCTACTCGTATATATAAAACAGCTTGATAAACCATCATATATCTTCATAGCCTGATGGTTTAAGGCTATTACTTGATGTAAAGAGGAATTTTATTAGACATAGGATCGAATCCCCGCCGCGGTGAAAATTTTTTATAAAATATATTGTGCCATCTGTATATGAATAATCTTCAATATAATTATGTGTCATGTGACTTTTTCATTATCCACACCCATTATCCACACCTATTATTCACTGGTGCATAATGTACGTCATTATACTTGAAGAAACACACGTAAAATGTTAAAATTATCAAATAGTCGTGGACAAACATATTAAAATGTCTTTACTGAAAAACTATACTTTTCGAGTTGTGTTTCGAATAAGCGAATTGATCTTTATACTTTCCCAAATTATTTTCAAAATATTCATACATCGATAAGTAATTAACTTTAAATTGAAATTTCCCGTTTCAGATGAAGGTGATTACATTCTTTATAGTGAAGACACAAACATAGCATCTCTGGATAAAGAATATCTCATATTATCAAACGATAATTTGAATGGCACGTTTAATGTCACAGGAAACTTTTTGGGTAGGTAAAAAAATCATTAGGTACTAAGTTTGTACTATGCGGTGGATGATTCCTAATTTGTATTAGTTATATTGGAAGTAATGACGTTGTTTTTAGGTAAAACTGTAATATCGTGCAAGAAAACTGGATCTTCCGAAACGTCGGAAAAGTCGAAAATGGAAATTGTAGTTGTAAGAAAAATGAGGGTTATAGATGTGGTGTTTACGGCATCGGTAGCAACGTTAATAAGTTTGTTGTATGTTAATTTCGGTTGTGCCATTGATTGGAGTGAATTTAAGGCGATTTTGAAGAAACCAATTGGACCTGCGATAGGATTATTTGGACATTTCGTTATTATGCCTGTGGTGAGTTTTTGATAAATTTTTTTATTGCAGTAAAAATTACGCATTTAATTTGTATTTTTATAATAATAGGTGTCCTAAACGTTTCTGATACGCAGTAACCATTTTTTTTTCAACAAATTTCGTCGATTTCTGGAAACAAAATACACCGTATATTTTGATATGCGAAAGATTAAATATTATACTTTCTGAAAATGTGTGATTTGTTAATATTTAACTAAAAAATTTAGCGATTTATTTGCATTTTCAAATTTGAATTTTGTTAAAATTTTAAAATAGCACCCTGTATATTTCGATTCCATTTGAAAGACGAACTCTTTCTCTTTCTGAAAATCTATGGTTTGTTAAGATTTAACTGAAAAATTAGAGATTTATTTGCATTTTAAAATGTGTTTTTCAAATTTAAATTTCGTTAAAATTTTAAAAGAATACCCTGTATATTTTGATTCCATTTCCGAAAATTTATGGTTTGTTAAGATTTAACTGAAAAATTAGCGATTTATTTGCATTTTAAAATGTGTTTTTCAAATTTAAATTTCGTTAAAATTTTAAAAGAACACCCTGTATATTTTGATTCCATTTGATAAACGAACTCGTTCTCTTTCCGAAAATCTATGGTTTGTTGAGATTTAACTGAAAAATTAGCGATTTATTTGCATTTTAAAATGTGTTTTTCAAATTTGAATTTTGTTAAAATTTTAAAAAGTAAATTATCATAAAGTTAAATCAATTAATATTTCTGTACAATCGATATTAGCAGTTACTGAAATATTATTTTTTCTTTATATTAGTTAAGCTACGTGTTAGGTCTTCTTCTTTTTCCCGACAACGCAGCTATGCAATTAGGTCTTTTCTTCACGGGCGTCTCACCTGCTGGTGGAGCTTCCACCGTCTGGACGATATTACTAGAAGGCAATTTAAGTCTATCCGTATCGATGACCGCCGCTAGTACGATGGCAGCGTTCGCTTTTATGCCCTTATGGATTTTTACCCTCGGTAAGTACCAAAAATAATTTAATAATCCCCTAAATTGAAACCATACATACCCAACAATGATCTCGCTTAAAAGAATAATCGTTTAGTGATTCTTATTTGGTTTTAAAAACAGTTGTTTTTTCATGGCATTAAATCAACATCGTAGTTACATAAAAAACAATGTTTATGGAATAAATTTGAACATTGCAAATGCGTCGTAAATTTATTCGTTGAACTTTGAAATCAGCATTTTTAGCAAACTCATTTCGATTTTTGCAGCGTGTCCACGGATGGGGTATCCTATAGGTGAGAAATGTTTAAATATTAGTTTTAGTGGAAAACTTCTTGATAAAAAGTTTTACTTGTTCTGAAACCCCATAAAATGAAACAAAATTCAAGTTTTTCAAAACTCGTCCCATTCTATACCCAGTTTTATGAAAATCGTATGAATTTTTGTACCAATTTCGAAAATAATGTATTAATCTAGTGAGTGACGTTTACGATATAGGTACCAAGTAACTGTATTAATTTGACAGCAATGTTTAGTATTCAAGAATTATAATCACTATCAAAAATAACAATACAGAATAATAATGTAAGAAACACTAAGTAAACAAAAAACATCTATTCAATATATTCTCCCCCAGCTTCAAAACATCTCTCAAATCTCTTTCTAAATTCTTTGTAAGTATTTCGCAGCATTTCTGGGGTAATTTCGTTAACGGCATCAATGATAGCTCGTTTTATTTCTTCGATATTATGGTTTAAATTATTTGCTTTTTGTTTTAATTAGCCCCAACAAAAAAATCGAAAAAAGTTAAATCGGGTGATCGGGGCGGAAAAAATATTGGTCCATAACGTCCCATCCATCGCCCAGGAAAATATTCGTTCAGCCAGCCTCTAATTAGCAATGTCGAATGTGACGAACATCCATCATGTTGAAAGTACATTTTACGCCTTTGCTCCAAGGGAATATTTTCTAATTCAGGTATTGAGAAGTTGTCCAGCAAATACAAATATACCTCCTGATTTAATGTATCTTCTAGAAAATACGGTCCGATTATTCGATCCGGTAAAACCGCACACCAAACATTAACTTTTTTAGCAAATTGACTAATACAGTTAATCCTGTAGCTCGGGTTTTCACTAACCCAATATCGATAATTTTGGGAAGAAACGACTCCGTTTGTTGTAAACGTTGCTTCATCAGAAAAAAAATATTATTGTGAAAGAATCGGTTATGCATAAGTTTTTCACCAATCATCGCACAAAAGTCTAACCTTGTGTCATAATCATAATCTTGTAAGGTATTGAAACACTAAAAAAAATTGATGGAAAATATAATGTAGGTTCTTACCTAACTGATTTTATATTTGGAGATAACAAAACCAGTTCTCAGGGCTTTGTTATCCAACGGAAATTGAGAAACGAGAATAGTTAAGAAGATAAATTTAAGGGCGCCACTAATTTTGTTTCCTAAAACAAAATTAGAAAAAAAATCAAATAGAAAAATCAGCTAACTTTCAACTGTTACAATCTACTCGAAAATAATTTTTGCTTGGTCAAAATTAAGATAAAAACTGTAGGAGGTGGTTTAATAAATAAAACTTTCACTTAAAAAAAAATTAATATAGGTAAATATATTGACAAAATTTTGACATATTGACTGTGTACAAAAAAATAACTATACTTAGAAAGGTTAGTAACTACTACTATTGTATACAAAATGGTCATCAAAGTTTTGTAATTAACAATTGAAAAAAAAGATCTTAGGATACAACCTCTTTTTTTCTTCTTTTGTTCTGGTCTTGATGCGTTGAACGGATAGAACAAGTGGTTTTTCAATACCTTCTGATTTATAAAAAAAATTGTGTATATTCCTTTAAAGAAGCACCCTAAACGGACAGAATTAGCACACTCTTCTGAAAGAGACTGGTGCGCCTCTGCGCTGCTGTGATCCTAGGAAATTGTAGGTACTTCAAGAAAATTGTGCCTCGGGAAACTTGCATACTCGGAAACTGTAGGTACATCATGAAACTGTATTCCAGGAAACTACTCCAAGAAACTGTAGCACAGGAAACTGTGTTCCCAGAAACTGTGCTTCGGGAAACTGTGCAGTAATCCAGATTCTTATAATATAGAACGTCTGCAAATTTTAGTCTAGAGAAATTTATCGATAAATTTATTAGCTGAAAGGTTGAACGCAAAGTTCACGTTTCAATATGACTAAATTTAGGTTTGAATGGATGAATTTTGTTTTGCTTAAATATTTTCTGTAAGCGACTCTTGCAAAAACCAACCTCCACTGCTCTTTTTCGTAGGATTTTCCCTTAACGAATGCATAGCTAATGCACTAGCTGCATCATCCTCCTCAACGTACGCCCTTTTCAATTCATTTTTGTCTTGAACAGATCCTGTCTCATCAAACTTCTTTGTTAATTTTTTTTAATCCACACCGCGTAATGGGCACAGATCTGTATATTTTTCGTGAAATTTTGTAATTGCATAGTGATAAGAAACTTCCCCAATACAATAACACTTAATAAGATATACTCTTTGTTGAATAGTTAACATTGTTGTCAAATATTTATTAAAGAATGACAATTTGAAAATTATTTATAAAAGTTGACAGTTACTTGGTACATCGTAAACGTCACTCACTAGATTAATACACATTATTTTCGAACTTAGTGCAAAAATTCATACGGTTTTCATAAAACTGGTTATAATATGAGACGGGTTTTGAATAACTTGAATTTCATTTCATTTTATGGGGTTTCGTTTCAGAACAAGCAACTTTTTATCAAGAATGACATTTTTCACTAAAACTAATATTTAAACATTTTTTCACCTGTAGGATACACCATCCGTGGACACGCTGTATATTTTTTACGCTCTAAAAAATGCATTTTTCTCGAAATTTCGTTTAAAAAGTCACACGCTGGCATATAAAAGTTCCCTATGACCTCATACTAGACAGAATCTTTTATATTTCCTCGTATATACAGCGTGACCCACTTTGTGTGAAGCACCCCTATAAAATCCGCATTTTTCAACCGATTTTGATTTAGTCTTTTTTGTTTGATTCAGTATCAAAAACAGAATTTGAGCACAAATTTTCATACCATAATAGCTATTTTCAAGGCCCTGTATGTTAATTTTTCTTTGCCAAAAAAGACGAAAGTATATTAGGCATTTTTTTTCTCAAATATGACTACACCACTGGATTCAGAATCATCACAAATGTAAACTATCAAAATTTTATAAAAAAAGTTTTATTAACAACAAAGTTATCACTACATGAATTTGGAAAAAGTTGTTTTTTAATCAATTTTTTACTAAGAATGTAGACACATTTTAAAAATGGCAACATGGTAAACAAAAACTAGGACTCAAACATATTGCACTGTGAAAATTCGAAGCCGAAATTTTAAAAGACAGGATAATAGGTCCATTCTTTTTTGAGGGTAACATGAATGCCAATAACTTCATGGAATTCTTGGAAGGTGAGTTATCCGCAGTGATTGACGAACTGCCACTTAGCAGAAAGAACAAATTTGATATTTCAGTTAGATGGTTGCTCTGTACACTATTCTAGGATTGACAGGCAGTGGCTTAACGAAAAGGTTGGATAGGTCGCGGTAGCGAGTTGATCGAATGGCCTCCTAGATCGCCCGATATAACTATATTGGATATTTATCTGTGGGGTCTTTTGACACAAAAAGTGTGTAAGACACGTCCAAGGAATAGAGCAGAGCTGTGTGACAGAATACGACAGGCGTGTGCTGGAATAACGACACATGAAATAAAAAAAGCGCTAAGACATAGTCGCAAACGATACGAGAAATGTGTGGAAATTAACGGAGGTCTAGTCGAGAATTAAATTATTATTAATTAGTTTAATAATTAAAATGTATTATCAGGTATGTTAATTTGTATTTTCATCACATCAGCACAATTTTACATTACTCTCAGAAGATATAACTCCAGAACGGGTTAAGGTATCGGCTTCGAATTTTTACAGTGCAATATGTTTGAGTCCTAATTTTTGTTTACCATGTTGCCATTTTTAAAATGTGTCTACATTCTTAGTAAAAAATTGATTAAAAAACAACTTTTTCCAAATTCATGTAGTGATAACTTTGTTGTTAATAAAACTTTTTTTATAAAATTTTGATAGTTTACATTTTTGATGATTCTGAATCCAGTGGTGTAGTCATATTTGAGAGAAAAAAAAATGCCTAATATACTTTCGTCTTTTTTGGCAAAGAAAAATTAACGTAGAGTGCCTTGAAAATAGCTATTATGGTATGAAAATTTGTGCTCAAATTCTGTTTTTGATACTGAATCTAACAAAAAAGACTAAATCAAAATCGGTTGAAAAATGCGGATTTTATAGGGGTGCTTCCAAACAAAATGGGTCACACTGTATATTCTTTATGGTGTTTTACAAGGCGACTCGCTTAGTCCCCTTCTCTTTTCCATATTTATTTCTGATCTGGATAGTTATTTCAAAAAACATAATAGTAAAGGAGTTATATTAGATGAAACAACGAACCCTATTTGCCCTAGCATAGCCCTATTTGCTGAGTCACAAATTGAAATGTATCACAATATAAAAATCTTAGAGTCATACTGCGATAAATTTAATCTTGAGGTTAACACTTGAAAAACAAAAATTACAGTCTTCCGGAGAGGATCTAACTTGGGCAAACAACCGCAATTCACATATAAAAGCTCTAAAATAGAAATAGTGAATTCTTACGAGTATCTTGGTGTAATCTTTCCATTTAACGGACTGTTCATAAACAACCTCAAAAACCGGGAGCAGAAAGCAAGACTGTCCCAAGGCTTAGTTCTAAAAACCATAAATTGTTCACACATCTCAGATATAAACTCAATTAAAACCCTATATAATAGCGTAGTCGTACCCACTTTCACATAATATGCTAGCAGTATTTGGGACCTACGTTACTTAGAAGAAGCTGAAAAAATGCAAAATAATTTTTGGAAAATCCTACTTTTTTTACAAAACTGTACAGCCTCGTATGTAATTCCAACTGAGGTTAATATTTCTAAGCTGGGATATTTTATTATAAAGCAAGCTATAGAGCTTTTGAATAGAATATCAAATCATGAAAACAACAAATACACTCACAAAGCACTTGTCCGCTTAAAAAAACTATATAATGCTGATAATGTCAACTTAAAATATAATTGGATTAGTCAATTACAAGCTTGTTTATAAAAATATTGCCAGCTCGAATTAAATATTTCCCATATAGGAGTCATTGATAAAGAATATATCTTTTCTAAGTTCTTGAGTCACAATTATAGAGAAGACATGAATAAAATTCTACTTAGCACTTATAATTCTGGTTACAAATTCTTATTAGAAGACCACATCCCATTTGAAACAACCAACTATATGAAATACTTGTTACCCCTTTATATCAAGAGATTAATGGCACAATTGCGAACTGCTAATGTAGAAAATTTGTACATATATCTAAATAACACCCCGTATGCAATTAAGACAAAACTAACCTGCTCAATTTGCAATCAATTAACACCCGAATCACTCGAACATATACTTCTGACATTTCCTATGTATAGCGGCTTAAGAACTATATTTGTCAAATCCGAAAGATATTCAGATGATTTAGATGCTTTATTAACCTCAAACGATATCTCTGTATTAAAAAAACTATTTAAATTCCGCAGCGAAGCGATGAAATTAAGATCGTTCATCATAAATGAATAACTGATAGCACCTCAATCCCTATTTCAATTTATCTAATATCTATATATATTTTCCTTTCAAACTTTTTCTACTCTTTGGTTTATTTTTTTAATCAGATAATACACTAATATTTTGTAACCCTCTCTTCACCTTGTTCATGTATTTGATTGTAATACTAAAGAGCAATATATATTATTATTATTATATATTCTTTATATTTATATTTACAGGACGTGTTATATTCAAGAACGCCAATTTGGAAGTACCCTATACCGAAATAATGACGTACGTCGTAGCTTTGATAGTACCCTTGGCGGTCGGTTATTTGATCCAAAGGTACTTGAAAAGATTAGCCAAGTTTATGATTAGGATCATCAAAGGATTCTCATCGTTGTTGATATTATTCATAATTGTTTTTGCGATCATCACCAATTTGTATTTGTTCAAATTATTTTCGTGGCAGGTAATATCCTAAGGATGAAAAATAGGTTTTGCGAAACTGTATTGTTTTTTTATTATAGATAATCGTAGCAGGTTTGGGTATACCTTGGATTGGATACATAGCTGGTTATTTGATGTCGAAAATTTTAAGGCAAAATCCTACAGATTGTTTAACGACTGCTATTGAAGTCGGTATTCAAAATACGGGCATTGCGATATTTTTATTGAGGTTCGCTCTTCCTCAGCCCGAAGGAGATCTCACTACGGGTAAGTACTTACAAAAATTTTTGAGATTTGCAAAAATTTATAATTTTTATTTTTTATGTTTCAGTCGCCCCCGTAGCTGTTGCCGTTTTAACGCCGTTTCCTTTGTTAATTTTGTTTATAATCAAAAAACTTCGGTCGAGATTTTATCATTCCCATTCGAAGTTATCGCAGGAGGAAATAGTAAAAGCCGAGGATGCCTCAAATTATTCGAATGGCATAGATATCAACGTTGTTTCATAAAAAACGGTTTTATTTAAAAAGAAGGTAGTGAGTCTAGTCCCGTCGCAGGGACCTTAAAATCTTTTACCGCGTGCTCCCGGCAAAATTTGCCAAACTTTCAAGGGGAAGGGAAAATATCATTCCATTCACCCTTCCCCTTCAAGAAGAGATAAAATAATGTATAATGTTAAAAGTCCCAGCCTCCGAGCGCTGGTAGTTTAAATAAGTCCCTGTACCTACCGGGACTAGAGTCACTGCCTAAAAAGAAACGTGTAGTACACACTTATGTAAATGGTTGTTAAAATGTGTATATTTGAAAAAGTTTTTTTTTTTTTTTTTATTGGTTATTTAACGTCGGTCTATTTCTGCGACTGAGGCTAATCACCGACGCCGGGAGCACTCTACCCCTAACCGGAAATTTTGCCGAACCCACTGGTGTTCCAACCAGTGGTAGGGTTCTTTATCGAGCCCAACATCCATGGACTCGGGACCTCGGTTTTACGTCTCCTCCGAAAGACGGCATACCTACATTATACCTCGTGCTCATTGGTATAATGCCTGCGAGCTATGATATGCTACTCCGCTGCAGGCTGTACGGGCTATTTACACGACGGTCTTCCCCAGTGGGCCGGTCACCCATCCAAGTACTAACCGCGCTCGACACTGCTTCACTGTAATTATCGCATCAGATGCTTTCCACTACAGTGCTGGGCTGACGCCCTGAAAAAGAGTTGGCCCTCACGGACGATGTAAAACATAAAATAATAATTATTATTGCAAAGATTTTTTCCGCAATTAAATTAATAAATTGAATTTTATTTAATTAAAACTACTTTGGGAGGGACAATCAGTATAACAAACTTTAAATTATTTGAAAATATCGAATGTTCAATTTTGTTTGGATGGGACAATCAGTATAACAAATTTTTAATTATCTGCAAATATTGACCGACTTCGCTTTGGTTGGGACAATCAACAAAGCAAACACTTAATTATTTGAAAATATCGAATGTTCCATTTTCCTTTGGATGGGACAATCAGTATAGCAAAATGTTAACAATTTTAAAATATTGATTGTTCGACTTCGCTTTCGATTGGATAATCAGTATAGTATAGTAACCGCACACAGCCGATTAAAAAACGACTAAACTGTTTAGTTGAGTGTACCCTAAGGGTAACCAAGCAATCGGTGTACCCTTTTGACTACACTCAACTAAACAGTTTAGTCATTTTTTAATCGACTGTGTTTTAATAATTTGAAAATATTGACTGACTGCTTTGGTTGATATCGGTGTGTGCGGGCATCGTTAAAAATGTGATAGCATCAAATGGTCGTCGTGTCGATTTCAGTGGTGGCAAACCGGGCAATTTGACTACCATGTTTTACATCAAAAATTTATTATTTTAAATATTTTTTTACTGAAAAATAGAACAGAACCACAAATTTCCACTTACACTTTTACTATTTTTTCATCAAACACTACTGCTTTAACTACAATACAGGGTGAATCCAAAAGTTATTACAACACTCTTATTTTTCTTTTCTATTTGATGTTTTTAAGTCGATTGGTTTATTTGGAAAAGTGAAATTTCAAGAAATGTCAGTTTGACAAGCGATTCTTTTAGACCGCAGAAAATTGCGGAAACGCAGTAGTTATTGTTGAAATAAAAAAGAAAACGTAGATGTATAAAAATTTGTATTTTGAAATGATTTTGTAGCTAAATTAATTCTTTTCATTTACCCCTGTATAATACTTAGCTAAAAGGATATTAAATAGAAAAATTCAAGTGGAAATTAGTTATTTTATATAGTTCGCTGAAAAATGTATAAAAAGTGATTCAAAAATAAGTAAGTTTAAGATTTTTACTAAATATCAATTTTTGTATCTGATTCTATATTTATTTAAAATATTTTTTCGATGAAATTTTACTTGTAAAAGGTTTGTTCAATTAACATTACCGTTTTTTACTTTCTCCTTCTTACATATCTACATTTTTTCTACGGGTTCCTAACCATATCGAGCAGCATTTTATACAAAATATTGAACAAACCTTTAAAGAAATCTTGACGGGGAACAATTTAATATATTACAAGTACCTTCGGCAAATAATAATACTCAACTCTGTGAAACCTCTTGACAATACCAGCAATGGAGAATGTAAAGTAATCGATGGGAGGAGAGAAAAGGTCGAGGACTGACAAAAGGAAGAATAAAGGGAAAATCAAAACGCCAAAAACTATTTATTTTTTAAAAATCTGTTACATATCAACTGTTATGGACCTCCATATTTACTTTTATCTCTTGCTCAAATGTCTTAGGTGGATTTTCTTTATATTTTTTGGAATTAATAATAAGTTTCTGACTGAAAATATTTGCTCCTAATATGTATAAAATTCGACCACGATTTAATTTTATTTATTAAAGAAAAAGTAAAAACAAGTTTTATAGAAAATAGTTTTGTTACTGTTAAAAAATTATATTGAATTTATAAGTAAATAAAAGATTTTTTATTCGCTCCTTTATCCCAGTCATCAATTGTTTTTTTACTGAAATAAACATGAAAGAGTGGAAAAGGTAAGATTGTCTAAAAGCAGCAAAATTAAGTGAATATATCTTAATTTGAATGAAAATTAATTAAAAACATGAACAAGGGAGTAAAAAGTGAATATACCCAAAGGGAGGATGAAAAAAGAAAAAAAAAGATAAGGAGTGAATTTATGTGAAAACCTTGAAAAGAAGGGTGTCGAAAATGGTCGAGAATAACTAGAAAAAAAATCTAATTTGAATGAAAACCTATTAAAATCCTGAACAAAGGGTGAAAAGTGGAAATTTATCTGAAAACAACCGAATAAAAGTAACAAGTGGAAATGGACAAAAGCAATATAAAAAATTTGAAATCAACTGAAAGTGGGTGAAGTTCATTTAGAAAATGGGTGGAAATGAACAAAAAAAAAACCAATCCAGTGAAAATAATAAAAAATGGGTGAAATCTACTGAAAATAAGTGAAATTAACAAGTTAATTGAAAATGGGTGAAACTGAACCAAAAAGAAGTTAAACTGCAATCGAGAGAAAATAATAAGAAATTGGTGAAATCAACAGAAAATAAGTGAAATTAACTGAAAGCGGGTGAAGTTAATTGAAACTGGGTGAAATTGAACAAAAAAGAAAATAAACTGTAATCGAGTGAAAATAATAAAAAATGGGTGAAATCTACTGAAAATAAGTGAAATTAACAGAAAGTGGATGAAGTTAATTGAAAATGGGTTAAACTGAACCAAAAAGAAGTTAAACTACAAATGGGGGGAAAATAATAAGAAATTGGTGAAATCAACAGAAAATAAGTGAAATTAACTGAAAGTGGATGAAGTTAATTGAAAATGGATGAAATTGAACAAAAAATAAAATAAACTGTAATCGAGTGAAAATAATAAAAAATGGGTGAAATCTACTGAAAATAAGTGAAATTAACTGAAAGTGGATGAAGTTAATTGAAAATGGGTGAAACTGAACCAAAAAGAAGTTGAACTGCAATCGAGAGAAAATAATAAGAAATTGGTGAAATTAACTGAAAGCGGGTGTAGTTAATTGAAAATGGGTGAAATTGAACAAAAAAGAAAATAAACTGTAATCGAGTGAAAATAATAAAAAATGGGTGAAATCTACTGAAAATAAGTGAAATTAACAAGTTAATTGAAAATGGGTGAAACTGAACCAAAAAGAAGTTAAACTGCAATCGAGAGAAAATAATAAGAAATTGGTGAAATCAACAGAAAATAAGTGAAATTAACTGAAAGCGGGTGAAGTTAATTGAAACTGGGTGAAATTGAACAAAAAAGAAAATAAACTGTAATCGAGTGAAAATAATAAAAAATGGGTGAAATCTACTGAAAATAAGTGAAATTAACAGAAAGTGGATGAAGTTAATTGAAAATGGGTTAAACTGAACCAAAAAGAAGTTAAACTACAAATGGGGGGAAAATAATAAGAAATTGGTGAAATCAACAGAAAATAAGTGAAATTAACTGAAAGTGGATGAAGTTAATTGAAAATGGATGAAATTGAACAAAAAATAAAATAAACTGTAATCGAGTGAAAATAATAAAAAATGGGTGAAATCTACTGAAAATAAGTGAAATTAACTGAAAGTGGATGAAGTTAATTGAAAATGGGTGAAACTGAACCAAAAAGAAGTTGAACTGCAATCGAGAGAAAATAATAAGAAATTGGTGAAATTAACTGAAAGCGGGTGTAGTTAATTGAAAATGGGTGAAATTGAACAAAAAAGAAAATAAACTGTAATCGAGTGAAAATAATAAAAAATGGGTGAAATCTACTGAAAATAAGTGAAATTAACTGAAAGTTGGTTGAAGTTAATTGAAAATGGGTTAAACTGAACCAAAAAGAAGTTAAACTGCAATCGAGAGAAAATAATAAGAAATTGGTGAAATCAACAGAAAATAAGTGAAATTAACTGAAAGTGGATGAAGTTAATTGAAAATGGATGAAATTGAACAAAAAAGAAAATAAACTGTAATCGAGTGAAAATAATAAAAAATGGGTGAAATCTACTGAAAATAAGTGAAATTAACTGAAAGTGGATGAAGTTAATCGAAAATGGGTGAAACTGAACCAAAAAGAAGTTAAACTGCAATCGAGAGAAAATAATAAGAATTTGGTGAAATGAACAGAAAATAAGTGAAATTAACTGAAAGCGGGTGAAGTTAATTGAAAATGGGTGAAACTGAACCAAAAAGAAGTTAAACTGCAATCGAGAGAAAATAATAAGAAATTGGTGAAATCAACAGAAAATAAGTGAAATTAACTGAAAGTGGATGAAGTTAATTGAAAATGGATGAAATTGAACAAAAAAGAAAATAAACTGTAATCGAGTGAAAATAATAAAAAATGGGTGAAATCTACTGAAAATAAGTGAAATTAACAGAAAGTGGATGAAGTTAATTGAAAATGGGTTAAACTGAACCAAAAAGAAGTTAAACTACAAATGGGGGGAAAATAATAAGAAATTGGTGAAATCAACAGAAAATAAGTGAAATTAACTGAAAGTGGATGAAGTTAATTGAAAATGGATGAAATTGAACAAAAAATAAAATAAACTGTAATCGAGTGAAAATAATAAAAAATGGGTGAAATCTACTGAAAATAAGTGAAATTAACTGAAAGTGGATGAAGTTAATCGAAAATGGGTGAAACTGAACCAAAAAGAAGTTAAACTGCAATCGAGAGAAAATAATAAGAATTTGGTGAAATGAACAGAAAATAAGTGAAATTAACTGAAAGCGGGTGAAGTTAATTGAAAATGGGTGAAACTGAACGAAAAAGAAGTTAAACTGCAATCGAGAGAAAATAATAAGAAATTGGTGAAATGAACAGAAAATAAGTGAAATTAACTGAAAGCGGGTGAAGTTAATTGAAAATGGATGAATTTGAACAAAAAATAAAATAAACTGTAATCGAGTGAAAATAATAAAAAATGGGTGAAATCTACTGAAAATAAGTGAAATTAACTGAAAGTGGATGAAGTTAATCGAAAATGGGTGAAACTGAACCAAAAAGAGGTTAAACTGCAATCGAGAGAAAATAATAAGAAATTGGTGAAATGAACAGAAAATAAGTGAAATTAACTGAAAGCGGGTGAAGTTAATTGAAAATGGGTGAAATTGAACAAAAAAAAAATAAACTGAAAATGGGGAACCAAAAAGGAAATAAACTGCAATCGAGTGAAAATAATGAAAAGTGGGTGAAATCAACTGAAAATATAGAAAATAATGAAATTACCTGATATTGCGTGAATGAAACTGAAAAACCGTGCTAAATCGGCTAATAAGTAAAATTGAATTAAAACTGATGAAACCAAGTAAAAACAACCAAAAAAGGCGAAATTAAATGAAAAGTAGCAGAATCAATGTAGGTATACGTAAAATCTAGGAATAGACGCCAATGAAATTAGTTAGAAATAGTAAACATAAAATTATTTTGCGAAAAAATACAATAAGAGCAGATGATATTACAATAACCAGGAAAAATTTATTTTATACCAATCTATTATAATGTATTTGAAGCCACCAAAAAAGTTTCCAATAAGAAAACAACACATTACATCGATGTTACCCTTTTTATTTTTTCAAAAACCCCCAAACTAAGGCACTAAAAAGATGAGTATTCTCATCCGTCATTTTGGTTCCTGAATTTTATTGTTTTGTGATGTGTAGAGTTGACATATTGTGTTGAAAAATTTTTGATATTGAACAAAACATTTTATTTTACCAACTTTTCTTCGGACTATTAACACCAGAAAATTGAGAAAGTGCAACGAATGGATGCGTAGAAATAACGAATCTCATGCCAAATACTTGACCAACACAATAACAACGTCAACGTAGAACAAGAAACAAAAAATGGCGGACGAGAATACCTATGTCTATAGCGCTCTACCCAAACTACGCAAATATTCAAGCACATTTTAGGTTATATTTTAAAATTATGCCATTTCACATGGAATACTCACCAAAATAAATGATCTTTTCTGATAATCCATTATAAACAAATCAGTTTTTTTTTTGGTAATTCACATGAAAAAACAAAAATACCAATTTAAAACTATAATCTAATATATACACACTTGTAACACAATTATGTAAAACAAAAACTCAATTTTTTCTTCCTCCTCTACGTTTCATCGATGCAGTACATTGCGGACAGTACCACTTACCTTTCGGCGGTGCCGTTATACCGACGCAAGGATAATGAAACCATTCGGAAGGACACTACAAGATATATATGTATAATGACAAATACTACTTACATTTGCTGGAATACTTACATCTTCGTTATCGCACGCCACCATATCACCGTAAGAAACTTGATTGCAAAGGCAATATCTTGGTTCGTTTGGATCGTACGTCCACTCTCCGTCAGTGACTTCCGCATTTTGGGAATTTGAATCGACAGTCGGTGATTCCGGAGTTGGAATCACCACCGGAGCCGGTACTACCGGTTGTACGACGGCTGTACCCGAACTAGATGAATTGCCGCTACTCCATTTTCTTTAGAAAACATAAAAAAAGCAATTTTAAATCAAGATAACGTAAAATATGCAAAAAAAATCCATTATATACTTCTCAGATACAAATACTTACTTATGTTTCTTCTTATTATTAGCATGATCTTGTTGAATTGCTTGTATGGCGGTTTGTGCAGCTCCAGCCAATTCTCTTCCAATACCAAATTCATGTCCGTGACCACCAGTGTTAATAGCTTCATAGGAAGCTTTCAAACTAGCAGTTCTCCTACCTTGTTGCATCTAATACACAAAAAAAAGCAATCAAAACTTCGAGATTTCACTAACTAAAATTGAATAGATGAGGCTTTACTTGATGAAGATCCATACTGAACGATGAAATAAAACAAAATTTGTTTAAAACTTCATAATATTTTAGCCAATGCTCAATTTAAACTTGTGACGCTAAAACATTAGCTTTATCAAACGAGTGAAGGTATAGGTAGGTAATGAAAATTTTTCAACTTTTACAGTGCACTAATATGGAATTTTAAGGATATTGACAAGAGTATTAGAAAATGGAAATAAAGTTCAAAAAGAGCCTAAATACAGACCTCTACAAATATTAACAAAAGTATTGAACCAGTTGACCTGGAAATTTTGTCACAACAGTTACACCTGAATAGGTTTAATAAGGAGGCATTGTTAATAATTAGACTACCTGAATTTTCTGTTTTATTTATCTCAAGAGCTTCTCCATTTCCATACAAACATTTTCTAATACTCTTGTTGATATGGTTCAAATTCGGTAATAATGCCTGTATAAATGAAACATTTTTCATTATACCTTCACTCGTTTGATGTATGTATGATGTATAAGATCTATCCACTTATTTGATGAAGGTACTATGTTAGCAAAATGTGTTGCAAGTTTAAATTTGACATTAGTTCAAATATAATGAAGTTTTAAACAAATCATTGTTTCACTAACTAACCTGTTGTGTGGCTGCAATAGCTTGAGAAGCAGCAGCTGCTATAGCAGGTCCAGCCCCTAATGTGTGCCCTATACTATAAGGCATTGGAGTAGTGGTAGTAGCAGTAGGAGTGATTGATTGAACTGAATTTGTAGTATGTCTTGTTTCTATTAACGGAGGTGGTATTGTAGGAGCTACAGCTTGTCGTTTTTCCGCTAATTGTGTGGGTACTGAAACGTTGCTATCTCTACGTTTTTCCCCTCTAGGTCTTGTATATCTGAAAGAACTGTCGTAGCGATTTTCTTTTTGTTGGAGGGATGACATAGTGGGAGTACTATTTGGTGTATCTAATTCCAATGATCTTTTTTCCAAAACTTCGGTTATGCCTTTATTGTCGGCCTCTAATTCACATTTGAATTTGTGGAGTTCCGAATCCAGTCTTCTCAAATATTTATCTACTAAATCATACATCTGGCTGGCTAAATGTACCTTTTCATCAGCTTCTTCCAAAGTTTTGTAGTATTCTTTTCGAATAGCTTGAAATTCTGCATCTATAGTTTGGGGTAAATCGCTAGGGCATCTTTTACATTCATTGAAAAAAGTTTTAACTCTCTTTTCTAGTTCATCCATATTATCTAAAAAAATTGTAGTTATTCAATGTGTTTTATCCTTTATTAAATCATATGCTTACTGTGTATAGTTAAATCCATTTCCCTCATATCTGTAAATCTATCTCTTAGTTCTTGAGGTAAATGTTCGATCACTAAAATTATAAGGTTATAATGTTTTATAAGATCTTGTATATTATATTCTTACTTTCTAGGTAATCTTCCAAGTATAACATCTTGTTTGTTATTAATAACAATTTTTTATACCTGTATATTTTGTTATTATATTGTAAAATTTAAATTAAATATTAAAAAAAAACTCTTCCTGACGGTAAATTGACATTTGACAGGAGCTCCGAGCTGTGATCGTGATCAGGGTGATGTAACGTATTCGTTATTTTTTAACAGGTTCGATAATAATGTTTTATTCAAGAAAATTCAACAAATAACTCTTAGAATAAATGTGATCAATATTTTAGGTATTTATATTGAAATTTCCAGAATCTAGTGGATTCGAACAAAAAGACGTTTCTGGAATTTTCGAGAATATTCCAATAGTCCCAGCTCTACTAAAATTCTCGAACCTCTAGCTAGTGGCTAAAACTCCAACTATTGTGAAGTTCGAATATTGTTGAATTCAGGAATATTTTGCGTTTGTAATCGTGTTGAAATATTAATTATTATCTAGCTTATAAAATGCACGTTTGTTTCTTAAATTGATATTAGTAAATATATTTGTATCTTAGCTAATATTTGTTAAAACATACAATAGCCGTTCTATTAGACACAACCAGTTTTACTTCTCGATCTCCAGAAATTTCTAGTATTCGAGCATGAGCAAAACATCTACAACGCTATTGGTATAAATACTACTATTGCCGCCGTTTATTCAGTTCAAAATTAGTGTCAGAGATAACATACATCAGTATTTTAAACTTTCAGTAAAATGTCTCTTTTGCCAGTGTTCTTACGTGAATTCTCAAGACCCTTGAGAATGATGGAACAACAATTGAAGCTAATGGATGACTTATTTCGTCCAACTATCGGCTCATATATTAATCAACCTCGATTAATGGAACATCCTGGACAAGAAAAAGATACTGCGTTTGAAGACAAAGAAAAATTTCAAGTTCAACTCAATTTACAGGATTTCAAACCAGAACATATTACAATTAAAACTTTAAATAACAACACAATACAAGTAGAAGCAAAGCAGGAAGAAAAACATGACGAGAATAGTTTTCTATTAAAACATATTGTGAGAAGATTTGCTGTTCCCAAAGGTCATGATTTACAGAAAGCATATTCGGCTTTTTCTTCTGATGGAGTTTTGATAATTACTACCCCTAAAACGCCTCAAGAAGAGAAAAGCATACCAATTTCACATGAACAATCTGAACCAAGTGAACCTCAAAAGTGAGATAATTTAGTTGAACGTCCATTGATTTATTAGTGATAGTGTTATATTAGTTGAAATATCTGACTGATAGTAGTTTTTAATACTAAGTAAACTAATTTGTTATGACCAGTTTCATATTGTTGTTGGAATATTTTGTATGACAAAATAAATGAAAGTTTTCAAACTACTTTTTGTTTTAATTAAACGCAAATTTATTTATTCTATTAAACCACAATTGCAAATTATGATATCGACGTATGGTTTACCAATTGTCCTACCATAATCTTGTATTTTCAACAAATTTCCAAAACCCTTAATAACTTTACCGAAAACTACATTTTTATGATCAAGCTGTTCTGTTTTTGATAAAGTTATTATGAATTGGGAATTATTATCGTTCGGAGCAAGTCGTTTCATAGAAACAACCCCTAAAACCAAACAAAATAAGTTCAACATATTAATTAGAATCTTGAAACTTAACCAGCTTTAGAATGTTTTAACACATGATTTTCTTCGGGAAAAGTTTTCCCATATATAGAGGTACCACCTCTACCAGTTCCTAGCGTAATATCTCCAGTTTCTAGGAACTGACCTCTAACTATTCGATGCACCAAACAATTTTTGTATGTTAAAGTCCCTGTTCCTCGACATATTTCCAGGAAATTTTGTACAGTAACCGGCACAAAATCAAAGTAAAGCTGTATGATTATTTTGCCCAAATATTCACCATCTCTAACTTTGAATTCCAAAAAGCACCTGAAATTTATGTTGAGACGGTTTAAATACACATCAGATTTAATTACAGGTCACTTAAGTTGGAAAAGTACTCATTTTATCGAATTTAAATAAGAAATTTGCATCATAGATACAAATGTTGAAGGGACAAAACTTTACTTACTTGGGTCGTATTAGATTGATATCTACAGGTACACATAATCCAGTGCTTAAAGATGGTTGTGACCTTAAAACTGCATCATGATCTACTGCAGTTGTGATTGTTAATGGAAATTTACAACTGTGTGACATATTTTCCATTATCCTTTTCCATCGTTTATCCATATCTTTTTTACGATAGTACGATTCCTATATAGAGAAAATGTACAAGTTTATTGAAACTTTCAATAGCTGTCAACACAAGCTTACGGAATTCACTAAAGTTTGATACAGCATTTTGTTTTCTTTTTCATTTGCTTTCATTTTCTTTTCATAGCTTATCCAGTCGTTTTTCCTCCAATATGCATAGGGGTTGTAGCAGTCTACGCATCCCTAATATAACAATTAATAGAATTTGAATTGAATAAAGTGAATTCACTTACCCCATTTCTATTGATTAAATTTATTCTGTACAATAAGTGTTTGTTTTCTTTATCTATCATTTCAGATTGTTGAAGATCATCTGCCATTTTACGTATTGGCAATAAACGTTGAGGATTTATTCGTAAAGGATTCGTGTCGACTACACTACTTATATCAAAAACCTAAAGAAAAAAGGGGTGGCGATCTAAGCTATTTTTTTTATAATACTTACTCTAAAACGATGACAATTGTACTTATAGAGATCATTTAAATTCATCTCTTTTGTAACGGATCCAGGTAGATATCGGAAGTTTTTTGTTGGTTTAAACACTTTTTTCTTGACAACACATTTATTACTTTCATTTTTCATCTTAAACTACCCCCCACTTCGAAATTTTGGGAAAAATTAATGACTGCTAGGTGACATTATTAAAAGTATTTAATAACAACTGTCAAATATGTCTTTACTGTCTTGATTACAATAATTGTTAAGTAACATTTGATAGGAAATTTGATGATAGAAGTGAATGTAGTTTACTTTTAATTGTTAATGAATTTATACTTAGCGTTTTTAAGGAAGTGACTGCATTTTGTAATGTAATTTGAGAACGAAGTAAATTCTGATCTATTTGATTTAAAATTTTGCTAGCATCATTTATTGTAGACTGGCATACGTTTTCAAATCCATTTTGTAACTGTTCGTTTTGTTCTCCTAAAATACCATTATTGAAATAAAATGTCTAAATTATTATTCAAGTGATATACCTACTTACTCAATTTTTGATGAAATAATGAGTCATATTTAATTTCACTAGTATTCAAGTGTTCCTCTTGACGCAAAGCACAAGCGACACTACTGTTGACTTCTATAAAATTGAAATATTTCTGCATTATTGAACTTCCTCTTGTAGATAAAATTTAAAATGTACCTTAAATTATAAAGTATAAATGTAGTTACCATTATCTGATTCCGAATCTTCTCCGGTTATAACTTTCCCTTGAACAGATTGTGTTGAAGAGTCCTCCTAAAAATTATAGAATATTACTATCTCAAAATATTTTTCTACATTCAGTTTATAAATACCACAGCTATAGCTAAATCATCTTCACTATCAGTTTCTGAAGCTTCCCCAGTTATAACTACAGGTTTATTCATATCGCTACTCAAGGAAATATTTATACTTTTTCAATTAGTTTTTCCATTTTTATTTAAAAAGTTTAGTAGTTTTTATATATTTTGACTTTGACATTGTTGACTGCTAGGTCAGCTGACTGATATTGCAGTTCGTTTGATGATAGTTTTTCAGTACATTATCTTTTATGCGAATAATTGGATAATAAATTTGACAATTATTAATTTGTTACTAAAGAAATTGTTTCTGTCAGTATACGATTGACTCGTTCTTATAACATGTGCTCAGGTGCTCTAGAACGTTGGACATCTATATTGTAGAAGCTATCAGTTATTGATCATTGATGACATCTGTGGATGACATAGGTATAGGTATTTTGACACTGGTGACAATGAACAAACGGACAAAATGTGAAAATGTTTCCTTTTCGTTTTGTTTTGATCAGAATTTAACTCAATATTTTCACGATTTTTAATAATATCCACGTCGTTTTAATTTAATAAACGTAACTTTTATGTTTTTACTTAATCATTGTGGTTATGCATTAATTTGTGCAATATCTACTAGAGAACTTGTGCTTGTGTACACACTAAAATTGTGGTGATGAAATAATTGAAGTGTCTGAATCTGATTTAACATAACTGCAATAAATATAATCCAGATTTTATCGATACTTAACCGGTGATAATAGATAATAGTACACTTTCAGAAATATGGAAGTGTTTACAGTTATGTGGTTATGGTCATAACAGTATTCATGTTTATTGTTGAAATTATTTAACCAAATTCAATAAAACAAATTCTTTAAAACATTCACAACTATGTGATCTAGATAATTGTACCTAATATGTGGATAATCGTTTTTTCTTGGTGTGCTGGTATTACATTTGTGATGACTTTAGTGTTTTGTATTTGCTGGAGAAAGAAAACTGTGAAGTAAGTTACATATTACATTTTATTATTTGTAGTTGAGTACTCCTTGTATAATAAATCCATATTTAGTGATGAGTTTATTTCTATTTACACTGTAATACTTCTTTTTTGTCTATGCAATAAATTATCTTATCTATTTATTGTAGATAATGTAATTGAACTGTATTTTGTCTTAAAGGGAAGATTGGCATGGTCCTGATGGAATGGTAACTCGAAAAAATCCAGATGAAAATGTGAATCATCTACCTTCAGCAGCTACTTGTACAGTTGATGGTATCAACTCAAGTGGGGACTCGTCAAATTTAAGTAAAAGGTTTGTTTACTTACACTCGTAAAATTTTTAGAATAAAAAACTAACAATTTTTCAGGAACCTTACAAATTCAAGAAGAAGTTTACCAGACATTCCATCTGACCAAGCTACAAATGTAAATTGGGATCCAACAGATAATTCTTCAGAACATTATGCCACTGTAGGACAATATCCAAATGCTGGAAAAAGACATACGATAGCCAATGGAGTGGACCAACGACCAAGTATCTCCCAACATAGTTCAATTAGTCAAAACGATGAAAATTTTTCCCCCTATGAGAAAGTTAAGTATGACAAAATTAAATCTACAGAGCATCCTTATGCTCAACTTCAACCAAACGTATCCAGACCTACAGAACCGGAGGAAAACCGTGCAACTTCAGAAGAAAGAATTAATTTATTAAGGTATGCATTTTTTTTTTATCTTTAGCTGGGTATGAAAACTTTTCTTTTCAGATCCGATACAAATCAAATAGATGAACCTTCATCACCCATCATATCACGAAGATCCTCCTCTCACAGTACAGGAGGCTTAGACATACCTGCTGCATCTGCTGTTGCAGGTGTTGTTGCAGCTAGTCCAGAGCTTCCATATATGACACCACCAGTGACACAAGCTAATTTTAGCGGTGATTCACAAGATTCTTCAAGTAAGTAATGTTTATCTATCCCAGTACTGTCAAAGCAACATTTGCAATTTTAGAAGGTTATACAAGCATCAGTGTTAGAGAACCTTTAGCTAATATCATCGCCCAAACAAATGAGATGAAGAAAACAAAAGGAGATTTTGTCTATCCTCATTACTCTACAGTATCAGATGACTCCGGTTAGTTTATTATCTTAACTCTCAAGAAATTCTGTATTTTTAAATATTTTTTTTTCTTCTAGATGATGTTTATACAACAATACCAGATCCAAATAATCCTATTTATCAGAGTGAAAGTGAGACTTATGCTCGAATACCTCCTTTACCGATTACTGTAGAAGTAGAAGTTAATCCACCACCACCAGCTCATTTACAAATACAACAACAACCAGTCATTACTGAAGATGAATTTTATGAACCTCCACCTCAACCACCTCCAGTAGATTGTTTAAAGCAGCAAGTTATGGGGCACAATCAAACTAAAACCTATTCACACTCGAGACAAGGTTTGTAATGTGTATTTTAAATAAAATTCCATGCTTTGGTTGACATTTAATTGATATATTTACGAAAAAATATAAGAGAGGGTATTACAGGGTTCTGTTTCAGGACCACTTTTTTCCTATTTATGTAATTTTTAGTTTAACATTGATTGATTTAATTATAAAAGGGTCTGTGTATTTTGAGTAAAGTTACATGCTTTAATTGACAATTAATTAAGATATATCTGAAAATATTATTAAATATTAATGACATTTTTATGAAAAAATGTATAGTGAATGATAAAAGGATCTAAAGTGTGTTTTAGGAAAGTTACATGCTTTCATTGACAATTAATTAAGATATTTTTTGAAAATATGATAGGGGGTATTGCAGGGTTCTGCTTCAGGGCCACTTTTTGTCTTATTTATGTAATTTTCAGGTAAATATTGATAGATTTATTGATAAAAGGATCTAAAGTGTATTTTAAGAAAGTTACATGCTTTAATTGAAAATTAATTGAGATATTTTTGAAAATATAAGAAGTAGCCTAGTTAAAGTACACATAAAACCTCACAAAAAATACACAAAACTTTAAAATTCAAAATTGGGTATTTAAAAGGGTTGTGTTTAATATGAGAGAAACTTTACGATGTTAAGCATGTGATTTTCCGGAAAATCGTCGAGAGAAAATTTTTGTTTTTGTTTTTTGACTCTAATTGTTTAAATAATAAATATACAGAAAAACTTACAAATCAAAATTTGTAGCTGATGCATTTATCTATCTACAAATTTGGTCTTAAAAGTTTTTCTGTAAATTGAAAAGTTTACAAGATAAAATTAATTTCAGTGGTATTCAGTTCGTGGTTACGCGTGCACTTAGGCCACATATGACCCATTGTACATCCTCCCGAGGAGTTGTCCTCCTAGGTCATCGTCCATCCTGTCCTTCTCAGGAAGGTGAACAGGTCACCAGGAGACATCTCCTTTATATCGGCAGGTGTAGGCCAAGACTCACCGAACACACACTCTCTTATCGACGATAACTCCGGACACTCGCATAGGACATGCCTGACAGTCTCATCTTCCTGTTCACACATCCTGCATAGAGATGTGTCCACTAGCCCCATAGTATGGAGGTGTTTCCTTAGTTGACAGTGGCCAGTCAGAAATCCCACTGTTATACGTAGGTTTCTTCTGGTCATCGCCAAGTATTTTTTCGGCGCCATCTTCCCAGGGTCGCCCAGGGTGATCCTGGCAAAACTGCATCCTTTGATTGCCTCCCATCTCTCAAGGGATTGAGCATGGGTGTAACGTTTGGCTAGTTCCGCAATTGTCGAATCCGTCAGGCCGTAGGTGTCACTGGGTCCAAGAATTTTCAGTCCAGCGGCTTCCCTGGCTAGAGAATCAGCAATGCGATTTTAGATAATAGACAATTATTTAAAATAAATACTTAAATCAGAGGTCTTTCAGCAAACCTTCTATAACTTTTTATATCGTTTATGATATTATCTAAAAATTTGTGAACCTATTTAGAAGTGATCGTGATACAAAAAAACACACCTATGGCTCAGGTAATAAAGGTGAAAAAGCAGGTGAGAGAGCGGCTTAAAAAAAATAATAATAACAACAATAATAATAATAAAATATTAAGAACAAAAATATTTAACAAATTACATTAAAAATAGAGGTCAAAAAAATGAAGGTTTACGTGGAAAATCGTATGTATCTTTGTGAAAAATGCAGATACAAAAAAAAGTTTCGAATAAAGTTTGAAGATTAAACCATAATCTTTGAAGTACGCTATGTTATATAATTTAATTTATTAATGTTCATTGGAGGAATTTGGTAAAAAAAACGACTTTTTAGTAGAGGTTTAAGTGGAAAATTTAAAAAAATAATTTTTTTTTCAATGTTTTTGTGGATAAGTACCTCATTTTAGAACACATTTCGTATGAAAAATTTTTACCCAATTGTCATTGTTTATTTACTATCGTAAAATTAAAAACATGAAAATTGATGGTCTTCAAAAATACTACTAGTGAAATTTCGTATATTTTGAAAACTTATGCAGATACAAAAAAAATGTTCTGACAAATTTTGTAGATAAATGTATTAGATACAATTTTTAATTTGAACAATTTTCTGTGTTTTCATTATTCAAACAATTAGAGTGAAAAAACAAAAATTCTCACTCGACAATTTTCCGGAAAATCGGATGCCTAACATCGTAAAGTTTTTCTCATGTTAATCACAACCCTTTTAATACTCAATTTTGAATTTTCAAGTTTTTGTGGTTTTTGCAGCATTTTACGGATATTTTGTGTACTTTGTGTCTAGGCTAAAGGGGTATTGCTGGGTTCCGCTTCTGCACCACTTTTTGTCCCATTTATGTAATTTTTAGGTAAACATTGATAGATTTATTGCAAAAAGGATCTATAGTGTATTTTAGGAAAGTTACATGCTTTAATTGACAATTAATTAAGATATTTTTGAAAATATAATAGGGGCTATTGCAGGGTTCTGCTTCAGGGCCACTTTTTGTCCTATTTATGTAAAAATTGATAGTTTAATGATGTATCTGTCTATATTGTAAAGTTGTTTTCAAAATAATAAGCCTGGGATTGTTTTAGGATCATCTTCGAGCTCGATAGCAAACTTGGGTTCTCCCAAACCCGAAAAACGTCAAGCGAATTCGCCGCTGCCGCCCCCGCCAACCGTATCGAATTTCGATTTTCAAGACGATAAAATACAAACCGTTCGAAATTTGGACGATTTGTATGCCAAAGTACACAAAAATAGAAAAGAAGATGCAATAATCGAAAACACCGAAATACCGTGTATTATTTTAGAGAGTACAAATATTAATAACTTGAGATCATCGTTGGAAAGTAAAATACAAGAAAGAAGATACAAAGATCATAATTATGAAACTTTAAAAAAATCCCCGAGGCGAACAAGCGATCCAGGATATGAGAAAATACGCAGTAACGAGGAACCGGGATATGCCAGTATTAACGGACCTGAAAGCATACCTAATTCAGATGCGGGCTACGAAGTACTCAAGGACAGGTAATTTAAATATTTTTTGTGTACAATTGCCATTAAAAGTGACATTTTTAATGTCTTTTAACACTAGTGTTAAAAGAGACATAATCATTAGTTTTTTTTTTAATTAAATAGAAGTATACGAGACATAATGATTCAATTTTTATTGGAACTTTCAATATTATAGTATTTTAATAGTATTATAATGTATTAACATTAATAGTACAATTCGAACAACTGTTGATATTAATACCTTGCATTTTTGAACTAGCCTAGCTGCCAATTACATCAGCATTAGCAGTCAGTTCATGAAATGAAGTGTATGTATCGCTGCAGTTTGCAGACGACATAATTCTTTCAGCAATTGCCTTTTTATGAATAATAGATTGATCGATATAACCCTCAGCTACTGTTGTTAACTGCCATCCTCCGTGCTTTTTTGTCTCCGTTATATTTGATCCTGAGTCTGCAAGCAAGGAAGCAGCGAAGACCTTCTATAACAGTGACCTGTATATTCCTTTGGATCCGGTAGGTTCAAATACTCAGCAACCAATGAAGGCATTTTCCCAAACGTATTATTTATACCAACTGGGTTCGCAGTGCATTTATATTTTGAGTATTTCAGAAAAAAAACGTCCATGAATAACAGCGTAATGCTAAAATAGTCAATATATTTTCCAGTAATGCAAATAGAACGACTTATTTTCGTTTTAGTATTTGGAATTTGAATTATCAATGATTTATCCGTTAATTTAATATCATCTATTAATAATTGGCACAACTCTTTCACTAATCCGAAAATAGTAGCAACTTTTACCATCAAGTAGGTTTCATCTGGCGCCTCATTTATAAACTTCTGAACTTGTTCAAACGTAAGTGTTTTTGATTTCTTGGGACTATAACCATCATTTTTCCTCTTTAAGAATGGTATTACCTTGAAATATTTGCTTACATCAACCCCATTTTTAACTAGCCCACTCGATTTTATCATAGAAAACTTACTCCACAAAGTTGAGGCGTTCCATATTTTTGATTTCTCTTCAAGATATGCCAAAAGGACGGATTCACTGAAGTTTCCCTCAACGGTTTTCATTTTACACCATGAAACGTTAACTATGTCAACCTTTCAGCTAATAAATTTATCGATTAATTTCTTTAGAATTTTGATTTTTGGTGGATCAGACTATTATATATTTAACGATGAAATAAAACAATTTAATTTGTTTAAATCTTCATTACATTTGATCTAAATTCCTAATGAAACTATAATCCCTGTCAATAACTTGCTCACGTGCAATAATGTTAATCCTATAATTCATTCTGATATCATAACTTTATTAAGTGTTTGTTTAAATCAAAATTATTTTCATTTCAATGGAAAGATTTATAGCAGTAAAGATGGTTTGATTATGGGCAACCCTCTCAGTCCCCTATTAGCAGAAATTTTCATGGATAATATAGAAAAAATAATTCATAAACATAGATGACATTTTAGCTTGCTTCTCCGGCACAACTAGACAATTAGATAACTTCATTACTTTCATCAACTCAATTCATAAAAATATCAAATTTACCGTAGAAATTGAACAAAATAAGTCTATAAACTTTTTATACCTTACAATTTCAAATATAAATAATAAACATGATTTTTCTATATTTCACAAACCATCACATACAGACATTACAATTCATAATACTTCGGTACACCCATTCAGTCATAAATTAGCAGCTTTCTATAGTTTGATACATAGACTTTTAAAAGTTCCATTAAATACTGACAATTACAACAAAGAACTATATATCATAAAACAAACTATTCATATTTACAAAACTAGCTAAATTATTACATTCTAAATCTTTACTGTCAATTTATTATGCTTTTTTTTATAGTATATGTAACTATGGAATAATAGCTTGGGGAGGTGCGTATAATAATGTTAAATGTATATTGTCAAATCTTCAAAAAAGAATATTAAAAATAGTACCGGGTGTCCCAGAAGTTTCTGACCCATTTTAACTGTAAAAATCTCGGAACTCAGAAACAATAGGGAGGTGCGGTTTTCGAGTAACAATTTCTTTTTATATAAAGTTTTTTCAGTATAAATGTTTAATTAGTGAAATCTTATATAGGATGTTTTTAAGAAAATGGTATTTTTAAATGAAAATATCGTCTATTTTTTTAATGAAACACCCTATATATTTTTATTCTATCTGAAAGCTGAACTCTTGCCCTTTCTGAAAATGTATAATTTGTTGAAGTTTAGATGAAAAATGGGTAAGTTATTTGATTTTTAATGATAGTCTGTTATGTAGGTATCTAGAAAGAGGCGTCAATGTTTAATTGAGCTTTGGAATTTTTATTAAAGATAAGTAGATGTTATAATCCTATTCCAGAGACTCTGGGACAACTGCGAGGCAACATTGTCCGAACATTTCAAGAAATTACCCCGGAAATGTTACGCAGTTCTTTAGATCACTTTTTGTTCAGGTTGCAAAAATGTATAGATCAAAATGGACAACACTTGGAACATCTTTAAGATTTTTATTAAATTATATAATTTATAATGTTCGTTTTCATTAAAATTTGATTCACCTTTCAAGTTTGTTTAATTGTTTTAGATATTTCTAATAAGTCGTGCTTGTTTCAAACACATTCGGTATAATTTTTTTTTAAACGTAGGTAATTAGTTAGCAGACCAATTTTGTAATTGTTTTTTATTTAAAACGTATGAGTCAGACGTATCTTTATCTAACAAACAATCATCATTAAAAACCAAATAACTTACTCATTTTTCATCTAAACTTCGACAAATTATACATTTTCAGAATGGGGAAGAGTTCAGCTTTCAGATAGAATAAAAATTTGTAGGGTGTTTCATTAAATAAATAGACGATATTTGCATTTAAAAATACCATTTTTTTAAAAACACTATATAAGATTTCACTAATTAAACATTTATACTGAAAAAACTTTATATAAAAAGAAATTGTTCCTCGAAAACCGCACCTCCCTATCGTTTCTGAGTTCCGAGATTTTTACAGTTAAAATGGGTCAGAAACCTCTGGGACACCCGGTATTTAAAGAAACCAACAATCTCCCCTCACCACTAAACTTACATCAGGCTTTCATATTTGAATCTCTTATTTTTCACTACAATGATCTTAAAAAGACATTTATGCAGTCTAACAGTGTCACTAGAAATAAATCTATATTATTACCTAGAATAAACCTAACCTTACTTAATAAAAGTAGATGGCTAACAGCTATTAAAACTTACAATAAGTTACCAAAAGTATTTAAATGATTAATATACAGTGAAAATACTATTAAGCAAAAATTGAAAAAGTGGGTTAAATGTAATTACACTAGCTCATAAATGAGCATTAACGGGTTTAAATTTACTCTGTCCTATTTTTCATCTTATTTTTTTTTTAGTTTTATAATAAATCTCTTCTCTCTGATTTTTGCTCTATGTATAGGTAATTTTTGTTTACCTCTATAGGTTTTATAATGTACCAACATTGTAAAAATTTTCTGGAATAAATAAATAGCAGTTAAATAATAATAATTACGATCCAAACTTAATAGACAATATCATAAATAAAAAGATACTAAAACATATTTAGAACAAGTATTAACATACTTTGGAATACCATCCTTAAAATTCAAACCATTTTTAGAAACTTGAGAGTTGAATATTTGCTTTAAAACCGATTACAATTTATCCAAATTCATTAAAAACAACAAATCTAAATCTTCAAAATTAAACAAACCAGGAGTAATGTGGTAATGACAACGGGCGTAATGAATCTGGTCACATTTTAATACTTTTACCCTCCGGTAAGTGCAGGTAACAAATAAATATGTACGAAAGTGGTCACAACCGGCGGCCTCGAATTGCGGACCGATTACCTGATTCCAATAATTCCGTACTCGAACTGCGGACCAAACCAAGAAGACCCCTCTTTTAAAAACCATGAATTGCGGACTAAGCTTAAGTTTATACAACTAGGGTAAAGGTAAGGTGTAAAAATTAGGGAATTATTGTTTTTTTCAAAAATTGACTAAAAATACGAAGAATTTTTCGATTCGGATTAGGGTAGGGGGTAAGGTAGGGTGGTTTTAGTTAGGTTATTATTGAAAATTATTATAATAATCTGTCAATTACACAATTCAATTTTTCGATTCGGATAAGGGTAGGGGGTTAGGTAGGGTGGTTTTAGTTAGGTTATTATTGAAAATTATTATAATAATCTGTCAATTACACAATTCAATTTTTCGATTAGGGAAAATGTATCTATGCATTCGTGATAAATATCATTATTAAAATATTTTTACTTTCCAAAACACAAACGTTTTAGTTTAGGACTACACTTGGCAACGTTGGTAAGAGCTACATTTAAACGCTCCTGATTTCAGGTGGCCCTTTCGACTTGGTCCGCAATTCATGGGTCATTAAAAACACATGACAAATTTTAAAAATCATTTATGGTTTTTGGTCCGCAGTTCATGTACGCCCGTCACAACAAGCGCAGGTACTACGATCCTAATTAGGTAGGTAGGTATAATAACCCAACCAAACCTACCCCTACCAAACTACCTTCGTATTTTTAGTCAATTTTTGAAGAATAAATTATAATAATTTTCAATAATAACCCAACCAAACCTATCCTTACCAAACCACCTTCGTATTTTTAGTTAATTTTTGAAGAATAAATTATAATAATTTTCAATAATAACCCAACCAAACCTACCCCTACCAAACCACCTTCGTATTTTTAGTCAATTTTTGTAGAATAAATTATAATAATAATAATTTCCCCCAAACATTTGGGTGAAATTATAATAATAATAATTTCCCCCAAACATTTGGGCGGATGCTAGTGCCGAATTAAATCAAACAACAAACGCCTGTGAATCTTTCCATTCACACTTTAACAATTCATTTTTTTTTTACCTGACTGATGTGACCAGATTCGTAGCCCTCATTTTTGGCCAGTGTGACCAGTTTCGTACATCAAAATCCTCATTACCTGACTGATGTGACCAGATTCGTATCGCCCATGACAACTGTGATAAAATTTATATAGGTAGAACTTTTAGGAATTTTAAAACTAGAATTTCAGAACACAAACCAAAAATTAGATTCCGACTATTCAAATCATTTATTAGCAAACCAACACACTTTCGATTCAAATTTTGCATATAGAACCTAAATCCCTCAAATTAAACCTTTTTACTTAGAAAGGTTCCAGAAAGAATGTTGTGAATGAATTTCCAGGTAAACTTGTTCAATACTTTAGTTAATCCCATATTTAGACACTTTTTGCTTTTTATTTCCATGTAAATAGATTATAATACTTTTATCAATATCTGCAAAATTCCCTATTGATGCACTGTATAAATAAAAAATTTTCATTATACCTCCACTCCTTTGAGAAAGCTACTGTGTTAGCGAAACGCGTCACGAATGTATATTGATTTTAGTTCAAATATAACGAAGATTTAAACAAATTAAATTATTTTATTTCATAGTTAATTATGGATCTTCATCAAGTAAAAGTCTCATCTATTCAATATATTTAATGAAAGTTTTTCAATCGAAAAATTCATAACTTATTTCACATATATAATTCTTGGTAGAATTAACTATTGGTTCAAAAATCAATATTCTTGCGATATTTGATATTTTACCGCGAAATTTATTCCTGCAGGTCTTCTCTTATCGTCTGTCGTCGAGTCAACAAGTGTAGAACTGTACAGTAATCCATAAACTATATTTTTTTTATATTGAAATCTAAAATTTGCCGACATATTATCTTATAAGAATCTGGATTACTGCACAGTTTCCTGGAGAACTGTTCCTGTGATTAGCATATTTTACAGGAGGACTGTTCCTGTACATATTTCCCAGGATCAAAGCAGCGCAGTGGAGCACCAGTCTCTTTTAGAAGAGTGTGCTAATTCTGTCCGTTAAGTGTGCTTCTTTTAAAATAGTATACACAATTTTTTTTTATAAGTCAGAAGGTAAAAAAACCAGTTCTATTCTTTCAACACATAATAATAATAGAAGAAAACAAATTAAGAGGTTGTATTACTCTAAAGTTCAATTTTTTCCAATTGTTACAAAATTTTGATGACCATTTTGTATAATATTAGTCGTACTAACCTTTCTAGTTAGTTATTTTTTTTTGTACACAGTAAATCTTTCAAATTTTTATGTCAATACCTATATTAATTTTTTTTAATGGAAAGTTTTATTTATTAAACCACCTCCTACAGTTTTTATCTTAATTTTTACCAAGCATTATTAATTTCGAGTAGATTGCAACATACTTAGAAGTTAGCTGTTCTTTAAATTTGACTTTATTTCTAGTTTTATTTTAGGAAAAAAAAATTAGTGGCGTCCTAAATACCTTTCTCTCTAGTTCTCCTTAAATTTTGTCTTTCTTAATATATAACTGAGAACTGGCTTTGATATCCACCAAATTTAAAGACAGTTAGGCAAGAACCTACATTATATTTTCCATCATTTTTTTTAAGTTTCATTAGCTTAGTTTACAGCGTGTGGACCAAATTGTGGACTTATTTAGCTTAAAATATAAGTGTTTATACTGACTGTTTTGCTGGAATAAAATAGTCCAGGTTTAAAGCCTGGACCAAAATTGACATTTCCATATTGAAATGACATAACCTTAAATCTTTAGGTAATTTGATGGTAGATTTTGATATTATTTGAAAATGGATACAAAAATAGTTTTTTTAAACGAATTTTTATTTGCTCATGTATTTTATGGATTCCTCCTTCTTCTAGTTTTTTTTTCTAGCCGCTTGTATACACTGTGTCCGTAAAGTATGGAACAAATTCATTTTTAGCTAAACAGGCCATTTTAAGAAATAATCCTGAAACACGTCGATTTTTGATTTTAATTTACCGTATTTTAAAATAATATTCTAATATACAGGGTGAATTACTTTCGAGTGATGACGTCACCGTCATTTTTTTTAAATGGGACACTCCCATTTTGTCTCAATTTTCGGATTACTCTAGCTAAGCTGATTCCAAAAATGTATCACATGTTGATTCCAATTGGTACAGGATGGACAAAAATACAATAGTTTTGTGTGTGCTCATAAAGTAACGCGTAACATTCTTTATTAGTTAAATTAACAATATTATCAAAAATACTTATTGTCTAGCGGACAGAATATGATGAAATACATGACTTTATAAATGTTCGAACTGCAGCCCTTGCTGTATTTGACAGTAACCCAAACGGTGTACAAATTCTTGTTGAACTTTGTTTATTGTGTCTTGAGAAATATTGTTTATTGCTGTCCGAATTCTCTCTTTTAATTCTTGAATATTTGCTGGTTTCGTTTGATACACAACATTCTTCAGATGGCCCCCCATAAAATAATCCAAAGAATTGAAATCTGGTGACCTCGAAGGCCATTCAATAGGTCCACGTCTACCAATCCACCTGTTCGGAAAAATTTCATCTAGGTACCTTTTAACATCTACAGCATAATGTGGAGGTGCACCATCCTGTTGAAACCATAAACTTTCATCAAAACCTCCAGGATTACTTTATGAGCACACACAAAACTATTGTATTTTTGTCCATCCTGTACCAATTGGAATCGACATGTGATACATTTTTGGAATAAGCTTAGCTAGAGAAATCCGAAAATTGAGACAAAATGGGAGTGTTCCATTTAAAAAAAATGACGGTGACGTCATCACTCGAAAGTAATTCATCCTGTATATTAGATTATTATTTTAAAATACTTTAAATCAAAATAAAAAATCGACGTGTTTCAGGATTATTTCTTAAAATGGCCTGTTTAGCTAAAAATGAATTTGTTCCATACTTTACGGACACAGTGTATATCAATATGCCGATATTTGTTTCATTTCAGTCGCAATCTCTAACATTACCCTGGTTTCCTTTTCACTCCAATTTGTTCCCCGTTTTTTGCGACCACTTTTAATATCATTTTTTGGATCCATTTGCTAATATTATTTGGTATTATTATCACAGTCAGTTTTTTTAGGTTATTTTGACCCGATCTTACGTGACAGTTGACGTATTTTTACAGGATCGTCTAAATGTAGCTCTGCACCAACGTTGCCAAGTGTAGTCCTAAACTAAAACGTTTGTGTTTTGGAAAGTAAAAATATTTTAATAATGATATTTATCACAGTTGATTAAAAAGCAATGTGTTAAGAAATCAATATTTGTCATTTTTAAAATTATGTTTAGCAAAACGTACTGAAAATTGTTCGAGTTTACAATACAGAATTATCATACAAAAAGGAAAACTCACGAATGCATAGATACATTTTCCCTAATCGAAAAATTGAATTGTGTAATTGACAGATTATTATAATAATTTTCAATAATAACCTAACCAAAACCACCCTACCTTACCCCCTACCCTAATCCGAATCGAAAAATTGAATTGTGTAATTGACAGATTATTATAATAATTTTCAATAATAACCTAACCAAAACCACCCTACCTTACCCCCTACCCTAATCCGAATCGAAAAATTCTTCGTATTTTTAGTCAATTTTTGAAAAAAACAATAAGAAAATAAAAATAAAAATATCTTGACTCGGACACGACTCGAACCTGGTACCTCTGTGTTAGGAGCCCAGCACACTTACGCTGGGCTAATCTCTGCACACAATAGTGATATCGTATAGAAGGTTAAAAGCTTTAGAACCGTCGCATGAAAGCCGAGCGCCACCGGAGATACTCGATGGCGCCCTTTCAGTTTAGGACTACACTTGGCAACGTTGGTGCAGAGTTACATTTAGACGCTCCTTATTTTTACTCAGTGCTTTTAGCAAAACGTCACTTTGGTCCACGAATACTAATCTGCCGTGTTTACACCGTTAAAAATTGAATTTAAACTACCCTATATGAGATGGATCAAATTCGAGTACCAAATTTTACTCCTTCGGTGTTTACACCGAAAGTAAAGTACATGTGACGTCATTTAGACCTCGGACTAAAAATTTGGTACGCCCGGTGTACACGTACTTTTGACAATCTACTATATTTATTCATTGACTCCCATCGTTATCATATTATAATAAAGAAAAACATTAGTGTTTCAACCACTTGAGAAAATTAGAATATGCAATATGGTACTGCTGATTTTTTCGGTAATAATTCAAATGTCGCTCTTTTTGCAGCCTCTTTAATATCATCAGGAATACACGATTCATCAATACTATCCCTCATTATACGAGATGAATATTAAACACCACCATGAACGTTTAATAAGAAGCGTGAACTGTAATAGTATATTTCATTACCAGTACAGAAATGAGGATTTTTCCGTGCGCGCGTGACAAATTCTCGTGTGAGGCGCAGCCGAACACGGGAAGTCATGCAAGAACGGAAAATCCATTTCTGGACGAGTAATGAACGATATTTTTTATTATACTTAGGTACCTGAAATCAACATAAACAAAAAATATCGCAAAAAATTATTAAGAAAATCGGGAATATTTATTTTTATTTTTAAAACAGTAAAAATGTAAGTACATACAACTCAAATTAACAAAAAAAATACAAGTAGGTAATTCTAAGAAAATTAATTTTGGACAGAACCGTTATTATTAATAGTAATATTTATTGTACAATTCGTATTATTGTTGAAGCTCAATCCCTTTTGCATTTCTTTTTGTTGAACTAAAGACTCTGCTAAAGATGTTGAAGCGGAGTGTTCGTGTGTGCTTTGGTTCTCTTGATTGACTGTTACAGATGTTGTAGTTTCCAAGTTACAAGGGCTAAACAACATCCGTGATACTTCAATTTTTCTTTCTTTGGACTCTTCTATATATCCTTCTGCTACATTGGAAGAAAGCCATCCTCCGTGTCTTTTCAAAGTGAGCAAATCACCGCCGCTTTCCACCAACATGGTTGCCGAAGAGCGCCTTAGCCCATGTCCGGTATATTCTTCGGGATTTTTTAGTTTTAGGTATTTTGCAACAAGTTTTGGAATACCACTGATAGTATGGCACCCAACATGTCGAGCGTAACATCTTTGGTTTCGGTATGCAACAAATAATCTTCTACTCTCCATATGTTTAGGGCGGAGATCTGCGTATTTACGGTAAATTGTACAGGGATCGAATTTGCAATTTTCATTGGTAATGGTAAAACTTCTTGACCTGTGAGTTTTTCCATCTCGTAAGAACACGACAAGGAAACGCCCATTATCTTCCACATCATCTAAACTCAAACGTATTAAATCATCTCTGCGGCATGCACCGAAGATGCCAAACACTAAAATTACTTTTGCTAGTAGATATTCTCCATCTGAAGCTTCACATAAAAATTTGGTTACTTGTTCTGCTGTAAGAATCTTGGATTTCTTTGGTATATATCCTACAGCTTGTCGTTTCAAAAAAGCAATCGTTTTTGGATATTGATGGTGAGTATTTTCTTTTATTGCCAAACAACTCTTTAACATAGAGAATCGACTCCATAAAGTGGAGGATTTCATAGTGTTGGCTTTTTCAGAAAAATATACTAAAAGAATATCGTCACTCACAATTTTGATTCGTATCTGAGTCCGCCATTCGGTAAAACTGTTATATTCTTGTTCATATCTCAACCTGGATTTCACTGGTAATAAATCTGCACTCACTTCTGCCGCTCGTTGTAAGATATTTTCGGGAATATCCCGATTTTCTTCACAATCTGAATTCATTTTTGCAAAATGTAATAAATACATAAATATTTAATTTTCACTGACAGAAAATAAAATTTGTCATTAATAAATAAATCGTTGCTATAGACACATTACTCGTTTCTTTTTTTTCTTCGGGTTGCCATAGGATATCTAGTATTATTTATATCTATGTTTATTATTAAGCGCACGGAAATAGGGATCGGGAAAAAATTTCCGTGCGCTGTTCCGAAAATGTCATATTTACTGTATTTTATAAACAGTTGAAAATGTAGTATTTTCTGTTAAGTATAATAAAAACAATATTGTTTGTTGGTAACAAAGTGAACGTCAAAAAAATAATTAACTGAGAATAAACGTCAAAATGTGAATTTCTTGAAATATTTTTATTTTATTATCAAAATAGGAGTTGTACAAAAAACTATGTATGATATTTGTGTTAAAAGTAAACTTTATTTTGTTCGTGAAATTTTTCATTTACAAAATTTAATGGTACTTTTAACACTTATATCGTAAATAGATATTTCAATTCAAAAACACTGTGAATGTCAACATTTTAAATCATTTTCGTTTTTTCACAGGCCGCCGTCAGATTCGGATCCGAATTACGAGGAGCTGCGACATCGCGCGTCCAACGCTAGCGATTCTTCCGCTTATACAAAAATCAAAGATTTAAACGACGGTTATTCGATAGTGAGAAAGAATAAGCTTCTTTCCGTATCGAATGTAACGGACGAACCGAATTACGAGAGTATGCGTAGCGAAGAGGGTTCCAAATCGAATAGCAGCGAGTCAGATCCGAATTACGAGACGGTTAAAGATTTGGACGATCCCCCGTATGAGAAACTCGACGAGGATTCCAGTCGGACGAATTCGGAACGATCCGGTTCCGGTAGATTCAAGAAAAAAGAGTTGGAAAAGAACGATACTTCGGGTAGTTCGAGTAGCATAGGAAAGTCTTCTTCCGACAAAACGGATCCGCCTTATGAACAGCTGAATAACGATACCGATTCCGAATTACCGGGTTATGAAAAAATAGGGGGGAAAGCGGTGGTAGTTTCCGGTACGACTGATATTCACGACGAAGATGGTATTTTTCAGGTTTAAATTTTTTTATACGAACGTATTCGACCAAAATTTGGCCTAAATTTGGATTTGGTAACGCGTACTTTCTTAAAAAAAAATAATTTTTTTTTGCTCACTACGTATGTAATACTTACCGAATCCAAACTGACTTAATTTATATATATATATTTTTTGTATATATATATTTGTACTGTGACGATTTTTTTTCCTAATTTTTTTACTGCTCTCCAAAATGGCACAAGATTATTTTCTATAATTTTGAATAAGTTACCATAAAACGATCATAATGGGTATTTGATGCGTTTTTAAACGGTTTTATTTAGCTTGCCGTGTTGAAATTTCCATCGACTCACATTTGAATGAAAAAAAAAGTTAAGGTGCGGTCACACTATCCGGTTTTTGGTTTAGATTTAGCGTTTTCACTTGTAACATAGGCCAAGCAACGGAGCATGCGAGTATAGTAATTTTTGACAAATGATGATGCCATCATATAAAAGACATTACATAGTATCATTTTGATATGTTTTGGACACGCAAATGTTGTTCAGTAATTTGTAATAAACATTTAAAACCAAAAAAACCTTTATAGTTTTTTTCATGTAGCGTAAAACGTACTGAAGCAATCTCAATGGTATAAAATAAAATACGAACAAAATGAGGGGTCGAGCGAGTCAATCGGATGATTAGGAACCGAGAAAATCGGGAAAAAATGGAAAATTAGTAATTTTTTTGAAAATTCATATCTTCGCCATTTTTCAATTATTGCAAGTGCTGAAACTTGGTACGAAAGAAGTTCTTCGTTTGCCCTTTATATGCGCAAAGAGCAGACGCCAAGCGACGGTTACTTTTATCGCAATTGCAATTTTTTGATGCGATAATTTGCATCGTGTCTGGATGCGTTATCGATTGTCCGATTTTAAATTTTGAAACGGTTTTGAATAGTATTTATGTAGAGCAACAAAACGTATATTTTCGATTTGTAATAAAATAATCTGAAGTCGACCAAAAACGCCCGAGAACACCGCCGATAATGACCAAACGCTAGCAAGTAGCGGGGTAGATAGGTAGCGGGGATTAAGTAGAGGCATATGTACAGGTTGGCAAATTAATTTTGACAGTTGACGATGCGCGAGAAAGCCATACAACTTGACAACGTTGTAAACGCAGTTACTGGGAAGAGCAGGCGACGTACATTCCGCATGCAAAGTTTTAAAGGTTGTGAGGCTTACGAATTCTGTCAGCGAAGTGAGCTCTTGCAATCCGCATACGTCTTTGCTACGGCCCATCGGACGTTGTCAAACTTCCGACTGCCAAAATTAATTTGCCAACCTGTATATAGATATACAGCACGCTGGCACTCGGCGTAACCGGTCCTTTTCGGTGGTGTTTTTGGCCAACTTCGCATCATTTTATTACAAATCGAACACTTCGCACACGCTCTACATAAACACTTTTCAAAACCGTTTTAAAATTTAAAATCGGACAATCGATAACGCATTCAGACACGATGCATCAAAAAATTACAATTGCAATTGCGATAAAAGTAATTGTCGCTTGGCGTCTGATCTTCGCGCATATAAAGGGCCTACGAAGAACTTCTTTTGTACCAAGTTTCAGCTCTTGCAATTGAAAAATAACGAAGATATGAATTTTCAAAAAAATGACTAATTTTCCAGTTTTTCCTGATTTTCTCGGTTCCGAAATATCCGATTAATTTGCTCGACCCCTCATTTTGTTCGTATTTCAATTATCTACAATTTAGCTATAAATACCATTGATATTACTTCTGTACTCTTTACGTTATATGAAAAAAACTGAAAAAAGAAGGTTTTTTCGTTTTAAATGTTAATAACAAATTTCTGAACAACATTTGCGTGTCCAAAACATGTCAAAATGATACTATAATACGTAATGTCTTTTATATGATGGCATCATCTGTTTTCTACCAGGATTTTTGTCAAAAAGATTTACCTATTGCTTGGCCTAACATAAAAACCCGAAGTGTGACTCTACTGCCGATTTTTTTCCTAGTAGATTGGTCTTTTAAGAATGTCCTGCTAAAATTTCAACTCAAAATTTACGGTTTTCTGGTTTTGACACAAGTTTTTATGTTTATAGTGTTTTTTTTCCGAAAATGAAATTCCAAATTTATCAAAAATCTGAGTCTATTAATCGATTTTTCATCCCAATTTTACAAATTTGCAGATCAATATTTACATTTTTTTAAAATAATAGCGTTACATCACTATTTTGGGATGAAATTCTAAATTTATAAAAAAACTGAGTCGTCTAATCTACGTCTCATTGAAAAATCCCTAACTTACAAATTTTTTAGATAAAAAAACCTCACTTTGACGATTTACCTTTGAAAATTTTCAAAAACCATTGTCGAAAACCCGAAAAGAGTATGAAGTCCTCTCCGTCCTTTTATTCGTCCACCACGATAATAGAAGTTCGTCTACGCTTTTACCTAAGACCCAAGGCTTCTTCAATTCTCCTCTTAAGTTTCTAACATTATTGTTTTATAAAATTATTAAATACGCAGATTTCTAACCGTTCTTTGTCTCATACAACGAAACAACTTTGTAGTGTTTGTGCAACGAACGTGGTTGCCTTTTTCAATTCAATTGTGATTAACCAATAGACGAATCAGTAGATATACAAGTCGATCAGTTTATTTTGTGCCGAAATTTTAATTTTAAAGCAGTGCTATTTTTAGACTGCTTTTTTTAAGAAAAAGTATTTGTAGTATTTTTTTTTGTTGTTATTAAAGAGTAATATATTTGGAAATATTTTATATTGTGTGCAACTATTTATATTTAATTAAAATTTGTAATTAAAGTTTATTTTTTATTTCGCAAATAATCCCACCCACGTCGTGCCCCATACGCACACAAATTTTGTACTGTACCATCCTAAGTGCACATCTCTAGGATCGATGCATCCCGGGAAGAGCCTTCCATCACCCTCCCATCTCAAATGGCTGTTAACTAGGTCCGATATGCGACTAAACATCACCTTATACATACAGTCGATTTCTAATTGTACAACAATTTAGTCGGCTTTCTAATGGTATTAGCTCTAATGTAAGTACAACGGGGGACCTACTCAATTTTTAAATCAAAAGCAGTCGGTGCACCCTTTTGACTACACTCAACTAAACAGTTTAGTCGTTTTTTAATCGACTGTGTGCGGTTACCCTTAGAGTGGATCCACTTGTTAAAACTGTCCCTAGCTGAAATCCCGACTCATTTTGCCTAGGTGGGTCTTCTTGTTGCTCCGTTGGTGTGGTCGTCGTCTTCTTGGATATCACTTGAGCGTAGCTGACTCGTCCTTTTGGGGATGGCTTCGGTGTTTTTCTTGTCCTGTTACTTATGCCCGTACCTATAGTCAGGACTTGAGATTGGTCTCGAGCTTGAGTCCGACTTGAGACAGGGTCTGTATACTATAAACGAATCTCGGGCAGAACGAAAGATTACTGCGCTTGCGTGACTTGAGACAGGCCCAAGTCTAGTAGAGACCAACCTTGAGCACGACTTGCATGTCTTCGGCATTTATCGACAGCATTCGTTTAAGAAATCTGTCTCAACTGTCATCTTTTATAAACAATATTAACATATAAAAGAGGGTTAGGTTTATAAAACATTTATGTTTTCAAAGGGATAGGATGGATATTGAAAACTTTGAAAAGTTTTTAGAGTTTATAGACATTGTTGAAGAAATGCCAGATATTCGCTTACCAAAACGGTATATTCGAGATGCGGCAAATCCTATGGAATTCTATAGTGAGGAAGATTTTAGAATTCGGTATAGATTCTCAAAAAATATTATTAGAGACGTTATTTTTCCAATTGTACATCACAAGAGTTATTGGAGTATGGAAAAGACGATTTCCTTGTCTGTATAGAGGTATTACTACCAAATTATCAACAAGCCAAACTGTTTATGTGTGAAACAAAACAAGGTCAGTCATTAAAATGCTGGCAACGTGAATTTATTAAAATCACTAGAATTTTGGTAGTAACACAAAAGTTACCAAAACACCCAAGCCGGATCTCAAACTTACCCGAGAATTCACGAAGTCATGACTATAGTACAGCAGCTAAACTTGAGACGAAGTCTGACTTGGCGAAGCACGTCTCAAGTCGGAGATTGAGTAGGGACTATAGGTACGGGCATTAGGGTGTTCTTCCTGGTAGTACGCACCAGAGATAATGTACGCACAGTAGGGTTGGCGATTCTTTCCAAAAAAATCGATTTTTAAATCGTTTTTTTTTCAAGTTTGTATTTACAAAGTAAATATGAATCCATTTTATGAAAAATAAGAAAGATACCATAATAAACAATCTCTGGGATCTCTTATCAGTAAATTCAGGGATTTTTTAGTTCGGGGAATTCGATAATAACAATTATTTTCATTACCATATCAAAATATCAGATGAGGTATAAAAGAAGATCGATTCAGTATGTAACGCGTTTACTACCTTCTACACGTCACTATGGTCACCCTTGATGCTAATTTACGGTTTAAAGCTCGGGCGCCAGATTTTTAACGTGGTTTGCTCCACGGCCCCTTGACCCTTAGCGTCAAGAGTTCCGGATAGCCTCAGATGGAGGTTACGGCGAATTCCAGGGGTCTGGTTGAATTTACTTTAACTAATTCTATACAATTCGGACGAGCCCAATATCGGTACTCCAAGTATTGAGTTACGGAAAGTCTTCGGTTTATTAATACTCTGTGGTCTATTTGGTTTATATATCTATAATGACAGTCAAAATATCGGGAAAACTAAAGTAACGGACGTAACGGTCACAGCCGGTCAAGTTATCAAATACGGTACAAATCTGCTGGGTAACTGAACAAGTTATGGCTTAGCCTCTTCCAAGTTCGATAAACCCTTTGGATTTGAAAGAAATACAGAAACTAATCTTTGGGACAATAAAAAAACCTATTGGACCACGGGACGGCGAAAGAACGGTTTAAATCTGCCGGTAAATCAAACAAGTTATGGCTTAGCCTCTTCCAAGTTCGATAAACCCTTTGGATTTAAAATAAATACAGATAACTAATTTTTGGATAACAAAAAAAACTATTGAACCACGGGACGGCGAAAGAACGGTTTAAATCTGCCGGTAAATCAAACAAGTTATGGCTTAGCCTCTTCCAAGTTCGATAAACCCTTTGGATTTAAAATAAATACCGGTAACTAGTTTTTAGATAACAAAAAAAAACTATTGGACCACGAGGCGGCGAAAGAACGTTTTAAATCTGCCGGTAAATCGAACAAGTTATGGCTTAGCCTCTTCCAAGTTCGATATAACCTTTGGATTTAAGAGAAATACAGAAAGCTAGTTTTGGATAATACAAAAAAACTATTGAACCACGAGACGGCGAAAGAACGGTTTAAATCTGCCGGTAAATCGAACAAGTTATGGCTTAGCCTCTTCCAAGTTCGATATAACCTTTGGATTTAAAAGAAATACGAAAGAAAAAAAAATATTATAAACTACTATGCCCGGAATAAATTTCACGAGTTTAAAAGGTACCTAATTATCGACACACAGAGTAAAAATATCAAGGCCAGAATAAAATTAAAATATATCACCAACCATACCAGTTTTAATTACCTATGTATAAAAACTGCAGCAACTAAAATCATAAAGCCACCAGAGAGCCGGATTATAATAATTCAATCAATTACTAATTAATGTTAAACGCTGTAAAAAAAAATTAAAGCCAACTATACTTCAACTACAAATCTTTATTTGAAATAAAGAAAGAAACAATAAAAAAAACTTGTCACTCAACATACCTCGGTATAAGAACTAGTAGTTAAAATTTTCCAAGAAAATATCTACAAAACTTAATATTAAAACGGCGTTACGGAAAGTTTTCGAATATACTCGTATCGGAAACTGTATATTTATTTCAACTAACAATCTAAATTTTGTAGCCAGAAATAATCACAAAATAATTTTATCTCTATGCATAAAAAACTCTGGTCATAAAGAAAAATCAAAACAATAAAATATTTACGGAATATCAATCAGCGGTACGGAAAGTCTTCGTGTAGTATTATTATCAAAGCTATATTACCTTCAAAACTATTTCTCGGAGTCACACAAATACGGATTACTGGATACGGGGGCGAGATCCGAATTGCATCCCAAAAATTCAACTTTTACCTGGCCAAGAAAAGGTCACATCCGAATTGCATCCCACCTCGAAAAAAGGTATTTACTAATTAATAACACCATTTCAGGTAAACTGCGCCGCAACGTTGCCAATTTGTGCTAAAATTCTTGAAATATAGTTTAAAAATCAATGTACCGATTAAAAGTTTAGGTAATTATTTGTATTTTATATATTTGGAAATAAATCAATTTAAATAAAAAGATACACATAAAAAGGATAAAAATGTATTAAACGTAAAATATCTAGTTAACATAAATAAAATAAACTTTTGCACTTAACATTTTTTTATGTAGATTATAGGTTAAGAGGTTCAATCTTTCATAACATACATAAAGGTACAATAATAACTAAAAATACCCTAAACCTTAGGTTTACACCTATGCGAAACTGTTTTAACAAACTCAAACTTTGTAATTATATTTTCTTCTAGCTCTTTAATTTTCATTTTAATAAAATCTCGTTTTTTTAATACATTGGTGTGAACTTTTGGTATAAGGTGTACACTATTAATTTTTATGTATGTGTCGATCTGAAACTGCAAAAGTACATCTAAAAATACATTTATGTTTGGATGAGCACAGTAAAAGGATTTATTATACCTGGAGTGAAAAGATTCACAAGCATTTGTTGTTCGTTGAAGAGTTTCTGAATGTTCAGCCCAAATATGTGGCGGAAATGTCGCGTTGTCTTCTATATAATTTTCGACAAGATAGTCGCAAAATTCACTTAGTTTGTCATTTTCTGGCTGGATTGCAGCCAAGTCAAAAGCGTAAACTTCTCCAACATCTTTAGGGTCAAGAAAAGATAAACCAAAGATGTATGTCAAGTACTTCGAAATTTCGTCATATTGGCCTGACTTATTTTGATACGGAACTGATAAGCCAACCGCTTGAATTTTTCTATACCAGGATTGTCCCAAATGAAATTTACAGCCACGGATAGATGCCAAAGGAAAAGTTTCTGAAATTGCTTTATGAATTGCAATTTCAAAATCTCAACAAACTCAACAAACGGTTAACTTAATACTTTTCCGGTTCTAAGAAGCACAGATCAGAGAGCGTTCTATCAATTGTTTTCAAATTTATATCCTCGTTCCTACTCCCATTTCGGCACTATCGGTTGTTAAATTTTATTTTTCAGCAAAAAGTTTCATATATACTAATTGTCTTTCTGAATTAATTAAAGTTTATATATACCGAATGTCCCTACGGTTTTAAAAAATTTGAACATCGGAAACGACTTAAGTTTTATGGTAGAATTCGAATTTGCGTACCTCCGGACTAATAAAAAAAAACTAGATACAAAAAAAAATAAGAAACCACTACGGTTACAGAAAAGGAATCGGAATGTATGTAACGAGTTATGTGAAACACAAATAAAACGTTAGTTAAAAAGAAAATAAAAGAAGTAAACCTCAATTCGGTACAAAAAAAAATAACTCGTTACAAGTACAACATATCGATTTGAAAAATCGATTTATTTGGTCCGAGAAATCGATTCTTCGATTAATCGATTTCAGATCGCCATCCCTAACGCACAGGTGGCTGGCTTGTCCTTTGGATTTGGGCGCTCGTTGGAGCAGTAGGCACGATGACGCAAAATGTAGCGACGTCAGATGACCTTCAACAGTTTATAGGCAACCTATGTACTTTAGGGACCTTGGGTATGTAGAACCATCAATTTTACGGTGAATTAAATAGTATGAAAGTATAAGGTGAACAAATACACTTTTACTTCTTACTGAAAAGACAGTCTATCTTATCTTAGGATTACGCATAAAACCTCGTACCTATTTGATTTGTAAAGCCCGCTTTACAGTTCACAATTCTTTTTGCAATGTTTTGCAGCAAAACTTTTCCCCCAGAATAGGCATGATGCCTGATTTTGAAAAACTGCTCCATGATGCTTTCACATATATACTTTATCTACAATAAATGTTATTTCTCTGAGAAAAAAGTTTTTAAAGGAGAAATTTACCTTTTAAAAATGCATTTTAAATTCTACGCCAAAACGCAAGAATAGTAATGGTGTCTGTCTGTGACATCATCAATTCGTAAATACCATTTATAGGTGATCTGTGTCCTTCTTAGAACATAAAACAGACTGTTTTATGTCATTGGTAAAATCGTCAAACTTCAAACACTTGACAGCTTGCAGGCTAGAAGTTTATTTTGATACATAATTTGAATCACACAAACAAATGAAATTCAAAACAGAACAGATGTTCGGACCATAGAGATAGTTCGGACGAAAGACAAAATATCAAGGTCAAATTTGCGAAAGTACAACGTCACTCTCTTCTAAGTGGCGTTTGAGCTAAGATGGCGGATTGTTAAATTTTGTGCTTATATTTTTACTAAAATATTGGTCATCACACATGTAAAATAAAAATGGGTAATTTTTTTAGAACCTCTGCATCATATATATTTATAACAAATCAACATTTTAGTGATTTTTAGTGACTGTCATCATGCCTATTGCATGCAAGCTGCAATAAAAATCGAATCAGATCGATTTAGCACAAGAGCTTAAAATGGCAAGAGACTTCTGCCAAATTATTCTCTCCTGCGCATGCTCTGTATCAAGAATATTGCATGTTGTAAGAAGAATTGCGAACTGTAAAGGGGACTTAAGGCAATACAACGTGCAAGAAATTGCAGCAATTTCTTGCAAGGTAAAGGCGACCTTACATTATGCTATTTAGGTGCAATTTTAAAGCCACGCTATTTTGAATCAATTTATGGCTTCGTTTTACACTAAGCTATTTTCGAGATATTTTGGTTTATTTTGTATAATGCAATTCAGTGTGGCAAATATTTTTAGGTGATGTTAAATAATTATGAAAATAAATGTTTTCACAATTTTCTGGTATTTAACAATACTTTCAGGTAAATCGAAGTTTGGGTACATTTCTGAGAGACTAGCACATATTTCATGTGCCTTATTTCTTGTATTTCTATTGTGATAATCTTTTGATCTCACGTCGTAAAGACAGGGCTTGCTTTCATACAGTGTGTAAAAGCCAAATGGAATAAATTCATTATTTCGGTTACTGTACATATTTATAAAAAATCCCGAAACACGTCAAATTTAAATTATAACTTGACATTCTTTAACGTGAAAATGCAACCCCTACCTTCAACCCCCTTAGAATGACAGGTACAACCCCCAATTTTTTAAATGGGAAGTATAGGCTTGTGATATATCATTTGAAAGGTCTCTTCATTCTCTATTCAAAAATGTTATTGTTTTTAAATTTAATGCAAAAATTAACATAAAAAAAATTAATATCATGTTGTTACCGAAATTCGCTAAAATATACTCGGAACTTATTACAATATTACTTAAAACTTATTTCCCGTTTAGGTCTTGATAATGAGAAAGTGAACAAAAACCGTAGCAATGTGGTTTTTAGATGGTAACCATTAAAAAACTTTAAAGTATTTCCGTGGCAACGCTATTTTAACAAGCAGTAGTAAATTGTTTTATTTAAGTTGTCATTGTTGTAATTTAAGTATAAAGTTTGTTCAATTCAATTCTGAAAAATGGTTAGATTAACGGAAATGCATAAAATAACAGTTTTACAAATGATTGGTTACGGAGATAACATCCGAACACAACAGGAAGTAACTCGCCTATTTCATGAGAAATTTCCTAATTTACCGCCTATATCCCAAGGAACAATAAGTAAAATAGAAAAGCAGTTTCGCGAGTTTGGTCATGTAAGGCAGATAAAAAAAGCAGCTGCTAATGCACTGAGTGATGAACTCAAATTAGATGTGTTGCTTGAGTTTCAGGAAAACCCACATACATCGAGTAGACAGGCATCCACTACATTCAATGCTAGCCATACATCGATAGCAAACATATTAAAAGAAAATAAATTGCATCCGTATAAGATGATACCTACTCAGGAGCTCATGGAAGACGATTTTGATAGGAGAACTTTTTTTTGTGAGCAAATGATGGACATGTTGGATAACAATATTATCCAATTAGAAGACGTTATGTTTTCTGATGAGTGTACTTTTTTACTTAACGGTCATGCTAATCGGCAAAATTGCCGCTACTGGTCCACGGAAAATCCTCACTGGATGAGAGAAGAACACACTCAATACCCTCAAAAGGTTAATGTTTGGGCAGGGATTGTAGGGAACAATATAATTGGTCCCTTTTTTATTGAGGGCAACTTGAATGGCAACAATTATTTGGCACTACTTCAAAATGATGTCATTCCAACGTTGGCAAATTTATATCCTGATCCAGGTAATCCTCAAGTTCCAGCGAATACGATATGGTTTCAGCAGGATGGAGCACCACCACATTACCAACTTAATGTCCGGCAGTACCTCGATACAATATTTCCCAATCGGTGGATAGGGAGGCGAGGATCGATTGAATGGCCAGCGCGATCACCTGATCTTACATTATTAGATTTCTTTTTATGGGGATATGTGAAGAGCCATGTGTACAAAACTAAACCTTCTGATTTAAATGACTTAAAAGAACGAATAACGCTTGCGATTAGGTCGATCACGCCTGATATGTTAAATAATGTTAGAAGACAGTTTTATTTGAGATTAGGATGTTGCCAAGACGTTCGAGGAGAACATTTTGAACATCTACTTCATTAACATTCATAGTTCTTTTTCGTGTTCTACATTTTATTACGTTTTGCATTACATTTTAGTTTTTGATTGTATGTAGCGAATTTCGGTAACAACATGATATTAATTTTTTTTATGTTAATTTTTGCATTAAATTTAAAAACAATAACATTTTTGAATAGAGAATGAAGAGACCTTTCAAATGATATATCACAAGCCTATACTTCCCATTTAAAAAATTGGGGGTTGTACCTGTCATTCTAAGGGGGTTGAAGGTAGGGGTTGCATTTTCACGTTAAAGAATGTCAAGTTATAATTTAAATTTGACGTGTTTCGGGACTTTTTATAAATATGTACAGTAACCGAAATAATGAATTTATTCCATTTGGCTTTTACACACTGTATAATAAAATTAAGTGTATGGCCATATCGGTACTCCAAACATGTTTGCTAAAATAAAAATCAATTATTACATCTATTTTATATCAGATAAAACAAGATTACTTACTTCTTCCCCATTTTGTTTCTGCTCTAATATTTTTAGGGTTGGTAGCAGAATTATTACTAAAATAATAACTAAAATTGCCTACAAATTTCATGAAAATAGAAACTGTTTTAATTATTTTTCTTGCTTAAAAATCGCCACAAACTAGCACACGCACATGCGCTTTGTTTATTTTGTTATAGCATGCAACTTGCATTGCACCTAAATAGCATAATGTAAGGTCGTCTAGTGTATTGCAAATGAAGAATCTTGCAAGCTGTTTGACATCATGCAATTCTCTTTCATTGCAGCATTGCTGTCAACCCAACCAATAGTAAAATAAAAGTGTGTAAGGAACTCAAAAAATAATTTATTGAAATAATATATGAAGTTTGTTATTATTTAAAATGAAGTGAGAAAAGCTCAGAGAAAAAAACTAAGTGAATAATCAAATCACAAATGACAAAACATCAATCACCATAATCAGCTGACAGGTATCAATCGATTGAAAATGGTTAATGGGTTGGTATCACAAAAGAAACTAGATTTCTCACCAGAATTGCGCCTTGCATGCAATAGAAATGGCATCAAACCGATAACATTCCAATTGCATCGAATTGCAGAAACTGATATTAGCTCTGTCTCAACTACGCATGCTTTCGATAAAAAAATCTTGCGGCTTGCATTGCATTGCACTATGTCAAGCGGCCTAAAACGATTGTGAATAGTGTAATAAGTACCAAGGGTGGAATGATGGAAAACATCACCCAGTATAACAAATTTCAATTATATTCATTACAAAATTAATTTCATAAAAATATAATTTATATTTAGGTAGCGTAGCAAATTTCAATCAGACTAAACAATGCGGACAATAAACATTGACACAAGTACAAAGTAACCCAAAAAGGTAACCTAGTTATGAATACACGAGTTCGCTGAGTAAGGAAAGCGATCGTGGGTCACAAAGTACACGTGTGTCCAATAAGAAAACAAGAAGCGAAAAAAAGTGGTGAAAAGCCGACTGGGCAAGAATTGCCAAAATATGGAGGCGACGGAGAAAAAAATAAGGACAAGGCAGTTGGGTCCCGAGCACGGTTGCGAGCGGTTGCCTCATAGTATTCGCGGTTAGCGGTCATCTGGAAAAATCCAGAGTTATATTTTGACTTGTAAGACGGAAGTAGCGCGGAGTCAAAATAATTTTCGTTTCGACACCGGAGTAATTGCTTCGAGAGAGCGTCTACTGTAGCGCTTAAAGGGTAATTCGGTAAAGAGGGTAGCGAACGGCCAAGTAAGATTTGCTAGAGGCGAACAGGCTTCGATAAAAAGTCTACCCTATCCGATACAGTGTTGGTGTCAGTTAATAAGCCGGATAAGAAGTCTCCAGCATCATTGGAGAGCATCCTACCTGCATTTGGTGAGTCTGATTGATATTATACTAACTGTGAAACAAATATTTTTGTAGTTTGGTTAGCCCGTATTTTATTGCCGCCTCATGCACATATTAATTTTTATAATTTATTTTGGAACTTTATTTTTACTCGATATTTACTGTTATAAAGGATTCAGTGGTAATCCCCAAAACTGAGGTGTGAGGAGCATTTAGCCCACACCGAAAAGTTTGAAAATAGAGGATTCATATTTCTATGAAAGTTATTAAGTTTTCATACGTAACCTATAATTACGATTCTCGCCCATTCTCAATTAACTGAATTTATAAGCATAACTATATTTTTTTTATATTATCAGTATTTAATATTATTAGTATTATCATTATAATTATTATTATCACTTTTAAGTTTCTATTAAGTATTTAATATTATAGTTCATTATTTATTTTCTATTCTTGGTTTTCTTCTTTTTATAATAAACCCATTTAAACTCGATAACGCTTAGTTTGCTTTCATACATAGCAGTATTACCTTATCCTGAACTTTATGCCAGACGTAACCCTACACACAAAGACCTCTCATTATCAACAACAACCGATAGCAGCGGAGGCCGGATCTATCCTTTCGGACTTTTCTTACAGGAGTCGTTGATTCCTGTTTCCCACGTACTCGTGGGTGGTGACAGCCAGCTACGCTGCCTTCTTGTTATTTTCAGGGACACACCAGGAGAATTTTACTTTTTTTTTTCAGGTTCCGGCTCGTGAAATTCGGCACCAAGGTGTTCTCTGAAGTAGCAGCACTTACGGTGGACCAGTCGATTTTTAGTCGCTCTATTACCGGTTATTACATTGGTTATTATATTGGTGACTAACGGCCGCCGGTATTACATTGGTTGATTCCTGTTTCCCACGTACTCGTGGGTGGTGACAGCCAGCTACGCTGCCTTCTTGTTATTTTCAGGGACACACCAGGAGAAATTTTACTTTTTTTTCAGGTTCCGGCTCGTGAAGTTCGGTACCAAGGTGTTCTCGGAAGTAGCAGCATTTACGGTGGACCAGTCGATTTTTAGTCTCTCTATTACCGGTTATTACATTGGTTATTATATTGGTGACGAACGGCCGCCGGTATTACAATAGTTGCAAGACCTTGCAAGGTCAAAGTGTTGCTGCAATACATAGCAAGAAGAATTGCGAACTTTAGAGCGGGCTTATGACCGTTTTCACCAACCAAAAGTAAACTTAACGTTAAGTAAGGCTTAAGGTACTCGATCTAACCTTAGTGTCTAGAGGTACAATTAAACTAATAAGTGATTGGAAAGTGTCGGAGGAGGTGTCATTCTCTGATCACTGTCTGATCATGTTTAAAGTGGGGGCTTGCGGCATGATCAACCAAACTTATAGGGTTCCTAGCAAAACTGACTGGGGGGGATATAAAAGTATCCTACAAGACAGCTTGAAGGAAATACCAAACAAAATAAGATCTATAAATGAACTGGAGAGAACAGCTAACCTTACAACGAAGGCTATAATGAGGGCCTTTGAGGAAAACTGTCCTCTCAAAACCAAGAAAACTTTTAATAAAGTGCCCTGGTGGAACAACGAGCTAAGCAGTCTGCGAAGCAAGGCCAGAAGGGAATTTAATAAAGCAAAGAGAATGAACAAATGGGAAGAGTACCGTAAGGCTCTTACTGAGTTCAATGTTAAACTTCGGAAATCGAAGCGCAGTTCATGGAGGACCTTTTGTGAGAACCTTAATGAAACACCTGAAATTAGCAGAGTGCAGAAGGCTCTATCAAAAGGCCCTCAAGAAAACATAGGGGCGCTTAAACGTGAAGATGGTACCATCACAATAACCTTCCAGGAAACTGTGGAAGCTTTATTAATAAAACATTTTCCAGGGTGCACAGCATCTGGAGAAACAAGAGAGGACAATGGGTCCGTAAGGAGCAGAGCAGAACTCAAGATGGACTGTCCCCTTGTTAATAAAATTGCATCACCTGAAAGGATTAAGTGGGCCTTAGGGTCCTTTAAGCCATTCAAGGCTCCAGGCCCTGATGGAGTGTTTCCGGCACTCATTCAGAGAGGGCAGGACATCTTAATTACAACGCTGATCAAGATGTTTCGATCCAGCCTATTATATGGCCATGTTCCTCATGCATGGAGGAAAGTAAAAGTCATATTTATACATAAGGGGGGTGCAAAACCCCTTGACTCTAAGTCGTATCGTCCAATAAGTCTATCGTCGTTTATGCTCAAAACGATGGAGAAACTAGTGGATCAATACATCAGAATGGAGGTGTTATCAGCTAAACCTCTTCACAAGTACCAGTTTGCCTATCAAAAAGGCAAATCAACGCTATCAGCCTTACATCAAATTGTCAAAATCATAGAGGGAGCTCATGATTCAAAGGAGATTGCCCTAGCAGTCTTTATGGACATAGAGGGAGCCTTTGACAATGCTGCCTATGATTCAATGACGCAGTCTCTCAGGAAAAGAGGGATTCATAACTTCATCATTAAATGGATAAATAATATGCTGAGGGGAAGACAAGTATCCACAAGCATTGGTAGTGCCACACATGAAGTAAGTACCAAAAGAGGCTGCCCACAGGGGGGAGTCATATCTCCGCTGCTGTGGTCGCTGGTGGTAGATGAACTACTAAACGACCTGAGCAACGCGGGGTTTGACGTTCTGGGGTATGCCGATGACATAACTATAACAGTGAGGGGCAAGCATGACTCCATCATAGGGGAGAGAATGCAGGAAGCCATTGACCTAACCAAAAATTGGTGCCGTAAGGAGGGTATGAATATAAACCCTCAGAAGACCACAATAGTTCCATTTACCAAACGAAGGAAAATAAAGTTACCTAGTTTTCAAATAAATGGAACTATCATACCTCTTTCCAAGGAAGTCAAGTACCTAGGGGTGACACTGGACCAAAAACTAACGTGGGAGAGTCACCTGACTAGAACAACCAACAAGGCCATCAAAACACTGTGGTCGTGCCGCCAAATGGTAGGCAAAACGTGGGGTTTGAACCCCAGAGCTATGAACTGGATCTACAGGCAGATCGTTAGACCTGCCATCCTCTATGCGTCAGCAGTTTGGTGGAAGAAGGTAGACCAAAGAACAGCCCAAATAAAGCTGGCCAAAGTACAAAGACTAGCGTGTCTGAGTACTATAGGAGCCATGAAAACTACACCTACTGCCGCGATGGAGATCCTGCTTGATCTGGATCCCCTACCGGTAGTGATTAAGGAGGAAGCTATGAAGCAAATCCTCAAATTACATGAGGAACACCATTTTAAAGAAGGTAACCTCAAGGGACATCTGGAAATCCTCAAGGTCACTCCCTTGATGGACATGGCTTCAGTGAGTGACGCGATGCAACTAAAAATGATATTTGATCATAAATACAAGGTTCGGATCCCCAAAAGGGAAGACTGGACGGGAGACACAGTATGCATACTGGAGCACTCCCAAAAGTGGTACACAGACGCATCAAAAATGGAAAATGGAGTGGGGGCAGGAGTGGTGGGACCAAGGTTCAACAGACATGGTGGCTGAACACCTGATCAACAAAGACCGATGCAAACAACACATAAGTATCATGTCGGACAGCCAAGCGGCATTAAAAGCACTCCAAAGTAACAGCTTGAGATCAAAAATGCTTCATGAGTGCCATCTGGCTCTAAACCAGCTGGCGGACAAGAATAAAGTTGAACTTGTCTGGGTGCCAGGGCATGTGGGTATAGCAGGCAACGAGGAGGCAGATCAGCAAGCGAAACAGGGTGCACAAAAGTCCTTTATAGGACCAGCTCCCATGTTTGCTTTTGGACAAAGAGACTACCAGAAAGTCATAACCAACTGGATCAACAAATAAATCAACAGAACCTGGAATGCTATTACAGGTCTCAAACATTCAAAGAAATTCCTCAACCCTAACAAAAAGAGGGGAAGGGAAGTGTTAAAACTAAGCAGAAGGGAGCTAAGACTACTTTGCGGCATACTAACAGGACATATCCACTGCAGGCATCACCTGAGAAAGATGGGACTGGTGGATGATGACACTTGTAGGTACTGTGGTGAAGAGGTGGAAACTATGGAACACATTATCACGAGCTGCCCGGCGTTATGCCGCAAAAGACAGAAATTCTTAGAATTTATTTTCATCATGGAAGAAGAATTACTAAACTGAATCCAACAAGAGGGGGGCACAAAAGATCTTACTTGGTCGCAGTGCAGGAGGTTGCGAAAACACTCACCCTGTTCTTAATAATAATAATAATAAAGGCTTAAGATAAATTTTCCGTTCCACCGCTCTAGTTCTGTTATGCTATGAAAGGCTTAACAAAGCCTAGAATATTCTTGGCTTAAACGTTCCTTAAAGTAAGTGGAGATTATGAGCATGCGCCGTGCCCACATTTCACAGTTTTAATGTCAACTAATGTCAACTCTAACCTCTAACCTTTCGTTGAATTGAACTCTTATTTTTGAAAATGGACGCGTTTGAAGCATTGTTAGATTTAGAAGTTATTGATTTAGTAGAAAATGGATTTCCACGAAGGATTTATAATCGAAGTAATTATTTCGAAGAAATGGACAATATCCCATTTTTTAGACGGTTTAAATTGCAAAAAGAAAATTCCAACCAACCGTAACTACTTTTTAAAATTTCCCTTGCAAGATATATGACTTTGACCACTAGACACCAGATGACAGACGTAAATAATCATGCATGCCAAATACCAGTTTATGAATTTTCCTAAAAACTCCACTTAAACCTTCATGTTGCCAGATTTACTAATACTTAGTTAAAATTTCTTTGGTGGAATCCAAGTTTATTCAAGCTCTACTTTATTTTTAAGGGCTTCATAACCATTCCTAGCTTAAACGTAACTTGGTGGAAATGGCCATTAAGGAACTACCTGAAATTGAAGATTATTTTTCATACCGTCTTTGTAATTTTGTGTTAATTTTTAACTAGTTTTTCTTTTAATCAAGGAAATGAAAAAAGGGTTTAAATCTAAAATCACCGTAATTTTCCTGTGAGGTGTAATGCCTTGCTATTATTAGCACTGTTTAAAAATGATTAAAAAAATTCGTTTCAAAGAAAACAATAATTTATTCATTTGATAATTATTAATAAGGTTTTTTCTACAGATTTCATTGTTATATTTCATTTATATATACCTAGAGGAAAGTATAGTTACGACAATAAAAAAAATAAATATGAGAACAATGCTATTTTTGTTGCTTATATTAAGTATATTAGATTTTTATGTAGGGGCTGAAAATTATGATATCATCAAGTTGATTGGTGACTTCATAGTTAAGATGAAAGTACCAGTAAAAGTTACTGCTTTTATTTGTTGGCCTAAAGGTAAGAATGATATTTTTACAATTAAAACATATCTATCAACTGAAATATTTCAGCTGAAAAATTGTTACTCTGGAAATCTTTATCTAATCATGGAATTTCTTCTAAAATTGGTAAAGTTGAAATGACTACAAACTATTTTCACCCACTGGAACATCAATTATTTTTACTAGACGCGAGTTGTAATAATTCTAAAGTAGTTTTAAAAAAGGTAGGTAAGTAGCGTGAAATGGAGTTGTCCAATATCAAAATCTTGGGATGACATTCACTAAGACTTAAAAGATCTATTTTGCCCCCTGTTTGGACCACACCTTCAACAATTTATGTATTTATGTACATTTATATTCTCTGTCCTTTTATTGCTATTCGAAATTTCTACCGGGCGCGCCACTGCCTCCATATAATTCTAAGTTCGCTCAAATCATGATTTCTCTGTTAAGCCGGACTCAGACGACTCGTGTAGTTTGCGAATTGCGATGGCAAGCATGGCGCTTACACGACGTGTACAGTTTACAAGTACGCGAGTGCGAACATTTGGCTAAATAAAAAAAACTTGATGTTCAAATGAATAGAGCACAGTGGTGGGGCTGCCATTATGGATAGAGGTCGTCCGGAGAATTCAGTTGTTGCTTCCGCTTCCTTATGTTTAGCCAGCCAAATGACCGGCTCATTTTCATAAAAAACAAGAAATTCCAACACAATCCCATTTGTCCATTCCATTTGAATCAAAAAAACGTTTGTACTCTTCTGGTAGTCTTTGAAAACTAAATGAATAGTCGCACTAGTAAAAGCAAATTATTTGTGCATTTCGTTTGAGCGCCTCTACAAGTATAGACAAGTATGTACAGGGTTATTCATTATAAATTACCCACCCCTTATCATCGTTGTTATTGATCGTAGAAAAAAAAGTTATTTATGAAAGTTATATGGTTTCAACTGAATTTTCTAAAAATGCTATCAAAAATTCAGTTACTCACCGTATACAGGGTGAAATAAAAATGTGATGTATTTTTTTAAATATAACGACGTATATTACATTTTTAAAAAGATATTTTTTTTCTGATTTCAAAAATATATCATATGTTACCCTTATCTTAAGCCGGTATTGAGTTATTAACCCTCGAATAGCATAAATAGTATAATTACGGAATCATTTGCATTTTCAAAGAAGGTCATGAAAATGACAACTGTCTGTTTCAAAAGTGACATTTATTTTAATAAATCATCAAAATGGTGTATAACAACGAAGAAAAAGTTCGCATATTCACCTGTTTTATTGAAAATAACAAAAACAAACGTGCTGCCAAACGAGCATACAGGGTGTTATATCCTAATTTTCCTACCCCGTCAGAAAATACTTTCTATAACATTTACAGAAAATATCTTTTTAAAAATGTAATAATATATAGGGTGTTATATTTAAAAAAATACATCACATTTTTATTTCACCCTGTATACGGTGAGTAACTGAATTTTTGATAGCATTTTTAGAAAATTCAGTTGAAACCATATAACTTTCATAAATAACTTTTTTTTCTACGATCAATAATAACGATGATAAGGAGTGGGTAATTTATAATGAATAACCCTGTACTTGGCAAATGTACGAATACTCGTGATCCCTTTGACTCGGACCATTTTTACCGACCCGAAATGGAAAACCAACGAGTGACAATTAATTGTACAAGCAGGTACAAGTAACCCACTCACACGACCTGCCAAATATACACAAGTATTATTCGCCAAGTACACGAGTCATCTGAGCCCGGCTTAACTCTTTTTGGCGCCGGGCTGATATTTACAACACTTTTAGTCTAGTCAACAAGTTCAAAAACGTGTTAAATAGAAATAAAGCTCCTAAAAATATGTGCCATAGCTCATTCGATTCGGAATGACGTCTAGAAAAATGTTTTTTAAGGGTATATTAGCACATAAAAAATTGCAATTGTTATTAACGAAATAAGATTTAAAAAAAGGTATTTAGTTTTTCGTTAATAACTTTTAAAATAATGATATTTAAGGAATTATGAAAAAAGATCCTGAAAGAGGAGGAAATTTCCAATAAAAAAGTCCTAACTCCCGGAACTATATCTATATATTATTTATAATTTTTTTTAACGCTCGAAATAGGGAGGGAGTTACCGCATAGGCGCGCCGTCTAAAAAGCCGGTATATCACCTAAAATAATTTTTTTTTAATATTAAATAACAATTTAAAAATTTGAATAAATTATGGTGTAATCTAGACACTTGAACGAAAAAAACCTCGGTCAAAAAAAATGTTTTTGACGATTTTTCAAAAAGTTACAGTTAATTTACTAATTTTTTTCCAATCTCTGTTTTTTTAAATTACGGCATAAAAGTTTAAATAATTAGTCTATAAATTTTTCGCTTCGTGGAGCTCTTCTTATTTAGGTACTTAATAAAGTTATGGAAAAAAAATTATTAAAGTTTATTATTTTGTTAATTATAATTTAAATTAACTAAAAATGAAATTTCTAAAAAATGTTATCAAAAAAATTTTTTTTTGGTAATATCTTATTATTGCTGTTTTTGCATCTAATATAGGTATCATTATTTTAAAAGTTATTAACCAAAAACTAAATACCTTTTTCTTTTATCTTATTTTGTTAATAACAATTGCAATTTTGTATGTGCTAATATACCCTTAAAAAACATTTTTCTAGACGTCATTCCGAATCGAATGAGCTATGGCACATATTTTTAGGAGCTTTATTTCTATTTAACACGTTTTTGAACTTGTTGACTAGACTATTTCGGCGGTTAGGCGAAAGTTAGACAAAACTATAATCTCGCATGCGACAAAAAATGTCACTGTTTAAGAATAGGAAACTGGTCGTTGTTTAATTTCGAATATTGATTTATTTTTCCAGGGGGACCAACTAAATATGTTTCGACATCCTTTTAAATGGATTATTTGGGACCAATCGAATCAAAAAGATTTTAAAGATATTTATTTTAGACTAGACAGTCAAATATTTGTTATAAATAAAGAAAAGACTTTTAGTAATGAAATTTACCGAATTAAATCACCGTATAAATTGTCCAAAGAGGCATTGGGATTTTTGAAAAATGATTTGGCAGAATGGGAAGTTTCGCAAGGATTTTTGACGTACAAGGAATTATCCTTATATGAAAATAGAAAAAATCTAACAGGATTAAATTTGAATATTTCATTCGTTGTTACCAATTCTGAAACGTATAAACATCTCGACGATTACAGGTATATTAATTTTAATAGTATTAATTATTTTTTATAAAAATCTGAAAAAAGATTAAATTACAAATATTTTAATTGGGATCAATTTATTATATCTATAGACTTGCTATAGACCAGGGTCGAAAATTTTTGAAACCAAAAAAAATAATAGTAGGATGAAACCCATTGGAAAAGGAGGTGAATATTATAAAAATGAAAGGAAAAATAATATACGGGCGTTCTGAGATCGAGAAAGGAAAGGGGGTGAGTTTTTAAGGGTAGAAAATGGTTTATTTCGATTTCCTTCAAAACTACAAATCCTATGGAAAAAAGTCAAATGGCAGAGTTGTAGGCAATAAAAAGATCTACAGCTTTTGTATTAACACTTTTTTCACATAACCTCAAAATTTATGTGGACAATTCAAAAAAGCAAGTTTTTGGTTTTTTATTTTTATCTTCTACAAAAAGAAATTTGTAATTAGAATACTATCACAGGAAAAAATTCTTGATACATTGAAGAAAACAACAAATACATGCTTTTAAAAAATGGCTATTTTCCAACTTCAACACCCTGTATCTCTGAAACTAGTCATAGGATTGAGTTGGGCCCATGGACACTATTGTTCAGAAAGTCGTCAACTATAATATACTAACAATTCATGAAATTTCACCGAAGCCCATTTCTCCATAAGCCGGCTGCCTCCTCCTTTGTTGAAAGCTTAACTTTTTATGTCTCAAATACACTGCAATTTAATTGATTTGAAATATTTATTTTTTCACCTTATTTTTACTTAAATATCGAAAAAGCACCGGCCAAAATATCAGCTTTTTTCATAAGTTTGTGTGCTTTCTGTTCGTTGAAATCTCTACTTTCCAATGGTGTAAAAAAAATATGTGGGTTTTATCCTACTATTATTTTTTTCACTTTTTATCATTTTTAAAGGCTTCTACCCTGGCCTAAATAATAAACAGTCACTGGGAACCAGATCTGGACTATACAGACTAGGAAATTATCTTTATGTTCTTTCTAATTTTTTTCTAGAAATACTTACATCGACGCGTTAACTAAACACAATTGGTTCACCATGAAGGTTTTAACGAGCATCCTTAATACAACTTCAACAAACATTTTTCAATATACGTGGGGATATCGAGAAAAAAGCAGTACTCGTTATACAGGAATGATCGGGGATCTGCAATCGAACAAAGCCGATATCGGTGGATCTGCATCGTTTGTAACTGAAGACAGACTGTATATAGTAGATTTCGTAGCTCCCAGCGCTCCTACTTATATTAAATTCATCTTTAGAGCCCCGCCACTCACATCCGTGTCCAACGTTTTTGCTTTACCATTCAGTTTATCGGTTTGGTACGCATGTTTCGGCTTAATCACGATAATATTGATAGTGATTAACGTAATAGTAAAATGGGAATGGCAAGATGTTGCTTTTAAAGAAAAACTAGAAGAAAATTCCGTTACACCGTTACGACCAGGGTTTTTCAACGTGCTCGTTATGGAATTGGGTGCCATTACCCAACAAGGTACTGAATCGGAACCGAAGAGTAACGCTGGTCGTACAGCGACTATTTTCGTTTTTGTAGCGTTTATGTTTTTGTTTACTTCGTATGCCGCCAATATTGTAGCCATTCTTCAAAGTACCACGGATAGTATTAAGACTTTGGAGGATTTGTTGAACTCTAGGATGTCTTGCGGCGTTGAAGATATTCCATACGGTCACCAATTCTTTGAGGTAATCACAAATAATTTAACCTGAACTGATTTTTAAGGTGGATTCATTCATTTAAATTAATTTAAAACTAAAACTACGAAGATAAAACCATATAATGTAATGCAATAAACTACAGATTGCGAAAAACTTAAATATAGTAAAAGTCACGAATCTTTCTCGTTACGTCATAACAGTTTTCACCAGCGGCGCATCATTGTTAGAGAGTTCGGCATGTATTTCTGATGATCTAATTTTATGAGAGGAAATAAATAAAAACCAAATTTAACATATTATAAAACTACAATTTAAAATTCTACAAATAAGTTGTTACAAAACCTACCTCTTCAATGGCATTTAACAGCAGAAGTGGTCCGCCATTAGCCAATTCCTTTTGGAAATATTCATGTAATTTTCTAATACACTAACGTTTACTTTCATCGAAACGTTTACCAGGCATTTTGTCGAAAAATATCACAATAAATGTAAATGAACTTTACCTGTTTAAAGTAATGTCAATGACGACGAACTCCAATGGTGACAGAATGATTTCCGCATAAAGTGATGTTTCACTTTTGAAGTACAATCATTGTCACAACACAAGACAGAATGACAAACCGATAAAGACGTAATGGCGTAGCTTAATTCAGGCACAAAAGACATATACATATATGTACCTTTCCATTTGTTTTAATTGGACATACGCGGTCAGTGATATCCACATAAAATTAGAGTGTCTTTGATACATTTAGACAAACGAGAAAGATTCGTGAATTTAACTGTAGATCATACGATTTACAACAGTACGACAAGGATAATATGACAACAGTATTTAAAAGAGAGAGACAAGAATTATTCTATGCGTGAAACTCACAATTATATCAGTCCCCTCTACCAAAACAGGTGGGCGTGTGTTCATTGCCCTTTTTACTTTTGACCGTAGCATTTTGGTAGAGAGGTAGGTCCTATTTTTAACTGAGTTGGGCCCTAGGTACCATCAAATTTTCGGACCTTGTCGTGCTCCGTATATTGGAATGTAACCAATAGGCTTAAAGATTCTGTTTTAATTTTTGTTATGAGGACGTACATGTGAAAAAACAAAATAAAAAAAATATATATTTAGATATATAAAACAAAAAATTTCATTCAAAAGTTAAGCATGACTAATAAGAAATAATGGTACAGATATACGGCTCAAAAGCAATAGAAGGAACTGGGATAGGAGTGTACGGGCCAGGAACCAAACACTCTGAAAGCTTAGGAAAAACTCCAAGTACCTATCTTTCAAGCGGAAATTCACACCATAAGAAAGTGTGCCCAGTTCAACTTTGACAAAGGATATAGAAGGCAAAAGATTATCATGTCTGATAGTCAAGCAGCCATTAAAGCACTGAGCTCTTGTGTAATCAGTTCCAAAATGGTGTGGAATGCCTAGACATACTCAATGAAGTAGGCGAGAACAATATAGTAACCTTACTGTGGACTCAAGGATACACTGGAATAGAAGGAAATGAAATAGCAAGATGGACTAGCAGAGAGGGGGACTGAAAGACCCTTTTGGGGGCCGGAACCATTTTGCGGTATCAGCTCCAATGTAATATTAGAAGAAATAGGTAAAACCGAAGAAAAGAGATCTGACCATTGGAAAGATCTAGTAGGGCTTAGGGTCATTTGCACTACCTTCAGTTAAAACTTAAGTGACACTTAAATCGCTAAAGGGAAACTTAACTCTTTGCACCAAACGATAAGTGTTTATCTGAGAGTAAGTTTCCCTTAATTTAAGCGGTAGTTAGACCGGCCCTCAAAGGTATTTAGGTAACTCTTAACCTAACATTTTTGGATAACGCAAGCGAAAGGCTGTGTTAAAGAAAGAGGTAATAAAGCGAAGTCTCTGTAGGTGTGCCAGTATGGAATTATTACGGTGAATACATGACTTTGGCGCCGTTGATGACGATATTGAAGTCCTAGAAATAATTGCATATGGACTACCTCGTCAAATTCGTACACGTCCTGATAATTTTCATGATTTTGACGATATGTCGTTTTATAAAAGATTCCGTCCTACGAAACTTACTGTTTTACATTTATTAATATTGATTGAAGACCAATTAGAATATCCATATGATCGGTAAGTTGGGAGAATCTAACCACTACACATTGATGTGTCTGTTTTTTTGAGAATCTACTTATAATTTATAATGCAAAAAAAATACGGGAAACCATAAACTAACCTAACTTTAAATTTAGATTGACAAATACTTCATGCGACAAACGACACTAATAAAAAAAAACATGGCCAGCGCCAATACAAAAATGGAAAAATAGCTATAAAATTCCAACGATGCCACATCTTCTTCATTTTAAGTGTTACTCAGTTAAACCAGGTCAACATCTGATTGGTGCAAAAGAACATAAATATAAGTGACCCTTATAGTTAAGTGATACTTTACTAAGTATCAGTTTTAGGTATAGATGGTGCAAATGGGCCTTAGACAATCAAAGATTCTGATGGGTGTCTACAATCCGTTGAGATCAAATGAATGCATAAGTCAAAGTAAAACTGCACTAAGAGTTAACAGGGATCCTAACGGACACCTGAAAAAGCTCAGAATAGTGGAGTAAGAAGAATGTAGATTCTGTGGCATGGAAGAAGAAACCTCCATCCACATATACTTGCGAATTGGACAGCAATTCAGAATCCTAGGGCACAGGACCTAGGAGATTATTAGATAGAAGTGAGACATTTACCTACATACATACAATAAGAAATAAAGGAACCCGAGTATTTATGATTTAATAACATTGTCAAGGGCGTCGCCAGCTTATGACTAAGGGGGTGGGGGCAATGGGGCAATATTATGGAGGATAAAAAATATGAACACCAAGAGCATGAAGCGTTACACTGTGGAAGTCTTTGCCTCGGTGACGATTGTAATAAGAACGGTTCTAATATCAATGTATAAAACTTACAGATGGCATTGTCCACAAAACCAATTAAAATTGTATGTTCGTAACAATAACTTCCACTTTATTTAGGTATGCCGCATACAAATTATACGAAACTAACGTGAATGCTGGTGAACGGCTGTCGTAGAAAGAAATGCAATGCACACACCTTACCTACCTACATATTTTTACACTGTTTAATGGCCTTGTGTTTTGGCAAATCTGTTATAGTCGTGATGAAAATGGCGGCGATTTTAAAAACGTATGTCAAAATCTTAATGTTATTCTGAATATTTCAATACTTTCTACAATATACATTAAACCTTGTGAATTTATTTACATTTTGTCATGCGATGCGGAAAGGAAGTCAATTGCTCGCACTTTGATCACTTTGTGCTAGCTACATTTGATCTCTAGGGGGGGGGGGAGAGGCAACCGCCTTGGCGACGACCTTGAACATTGTTAATAACTGGCTAGGTAATTGTCTAAATTTTCTTCCTCACTTTTATTTCGGAGAATTTACTTATATATATAATCCCATCTATGTTTAATTTATCAAAAATATCGCTAAGTATGCAATATTCTCTTCATTTAATGAGTTTCTTAAATAAGATTTGACTCGTTTTAAAGTAGAAAGGGATCTTTCGCCCTATGCATTGCTAATAGGAATTGTTAAATATAATCGTAACAATATTTCAACATTTGAAAAATTAGACGAAATAGGTAATGGTGTCAATCAAAATCTTTAACATTTTTTGTGGATCCACAGAATGAAATGTTATTTGATTTGCAGAGTTCCTTAAATTGTACAAGCTTTATTATTTTCTTGATTTATGTTAGATTAGATTAGATTAGATTAGATTAGAAATGGAGTGGCTCTCTGTCCTATCAGACTGCGACCTTTACAGATCTATTGTGGTCCTCCCTATCCTTAGAGCTCGATATCTAGCTTTATTCTTTTTGTTAGACTTATTAGCCTGGATACCGCCTCCCGTGCATAGCTTTCTGCGCTCGGTTTTTCTTCTCCGAATAGGTGAAACCGCACCCTTACTAGGCCTTCGCACTCACAAAGTATGTGCTCCGCGGTTTCGTCTTCTTCCTGGCAAAACCTACATAGGCTGTCATCTGCTAGGCCAATTGCATGCATATGCTTCCTCAGCCTACAATGTCCGGTCAGCATTCCCACCATCATCCTCGTCGTTTCTCGACTTTGACATAGTAGGTCGCGTGACAATTTGGCCGAAGGGCTTTTAAGGAATAGTTTAGCGTGCCTTTGTCCTGGGGTTTCATGCCACCAGCACAGTGTAGTTTTGTGGGGGTTCACTGCCAGTTCTTCCTCCCTACACCAACCACTTACTATATTAAGCGCCATTTGTGTGCGCTCTGATAATGTACTTGGAAACCGTCCTGTTATGACGATAGCAAGATCGTCCGCATATCCCAGGCACTGAATACCTTCGTCGGACAACCGTACTAGAAGCGTGTCTACTAGAATTGCCCACAAAAGGGGCGATAGAACGCCTCCTTGAGGACAACCCCTTCCCACCCCCGCTGTGATGGTTGCCTCCCCCAGGGTGGATGTAATTATCCTATTCCCTAGATTGGCTGCAAGCCATCCGCAGATAGTGGGTTCGACCCTTCTTCTTTCCATACACCTGGTTATAGATATTGGAGAAGCATTATTAAATGCTCCCTCTATATCCAAAAAACTAGCTACTGCTATTTCCTTGTCGTCGATCGACTTGGACAGTAGCCGGTTTAAGTCATTCAGAGCTAAGTCTGTTGACTTGCCCAATTGATAAGCGTACTGACTCTCGCTTATCTACTAGCTTTTCCAAAGTCTTAAGTAGAAATGACGTTAGGCTAATTGGTCTATATGATTGGGGCGTTTGGTCTGAGATTCTACCTACCTTCGGAAGGTAGATGACCTTCACCTTTCTCCATATTACCGGAGTATATTTAAAGGCTAGGCTAGCCTTGAAAATCTTACTTAGTTGCGGCACTAATGTCTCTTTACCTTTCTGGAATAGGGCCGGATAGATTCCATCCTCCCCCGGTGATTTAAAGGGTTGGAATTCGTCTATGGCCCATCTTGATTTATGTTGCATGAACAACTGAATATTTTTTGCTTAAATTTAATTTGAATATTAAACTAATTTTAGTTTATTTGAAGTTGCATGAATTCACATTTACTGATTTTTCATATCGTAGAAAGCGCAGGAGCCTATTAGGAAAGCTATTTTCGAACGCAAGGTGGCGCCCAAAGGACAAAAGCCGAATTTTATGACTATGCAGGAGGGTATAAGCAGAGTTCAAAAAGGATTTTTCGCGTTTCACGTCGATATTTTTTCTGGATACAACGTGATCAGTAATGTCTTTCAAGAGGACGAAAAATGTAGTTTGAAAGAATTGGTATTTCACAAACACACAGAACCTTGGGTATCTGTGAAAAAAGGATCTGTTTACAAGGAATTGGTTCGAGTCGGGTAAGATCTGTCATTAGTCTAATATAATAGGGTGCTCAACTAAAAATAGATTTTTGTTTATGCATAACAGATAGTTAATTCTAAAGAAGCAAATTACTTCAATCCTATTTAATTGTGTAGTTTTGTTATTATCCCCAATTAAAAACCTTATTATCAAAATCCGCTTTTAGTGGAGCGATTTGAATTCAAGTTGGTACTTCTGCTGCCTAGTGATTGGTCAGATTGCCGCCGGTTTCACACAGCTCTTTTGATACCATACACTTACAACGACATTTGTCAGGCTGCTGTTCATTTGGGTATAAAAATATTCATAGCTTAATCTTTATTACCATCTCATTTACATTGAAAGATGAAAAAGAATTAGAGAAGGTATATATTTAGATTTATGGTTTTGGTTACGCATTACGTTTCACGCATGGAGACTAGATATAAGGAGCACAAACTTGTATAGGAAAAATCTCGAAAGTGTCCAGCGGTAAGGTACAAATAGTAGATGGCGCGAGAGTAGCTAGCGATTAAAATTACAGAGTGAAGTTTGCTCAACAAGTTAACCTAACAAAAAATGAAAATAGTGTTGATTTTATAAAAGTTTTTATAAAAAATTACAATGTGCAACACGTGTGTCGTGAAAAGTTGTCCAACTAGAAGTAAAGTTAAAAATAAAAAAAATTACACACCCCAGCCCCTGTCTTATTTTCGAGCAACAGTAAGTGGTTGATGTAGGACTCTCGGGCTAGGTTTATTGTTTTCATTACTATTTTGCAACACAATTGCCTATATAATGATATTGAAGAAACTTACCTTTAACCAAACATAGCACCAGCTACGGGAAATACTTATTTTTTCCTTGAAATTTGCTAAAACCAAGCATAAAAGGTAACCAAATGAAAGTAAACAAACCCTCCATTTACATAACCTAAAATTTAACACGTCAAACATGATTTTAATCGCTAGCCTCCCCAGCGCCACCACAATCTTCCTAATTTCGACGGACACTTTTTATATACAGAGTTTGTGCTCCTTATATCTAGTCTCCATGGTTTCACGGAAAGATATCTGTCAATTATGTCATTAAAATTATTTACATACAAATTGGTTGCCGTTTAAATATGTATTTATAAAAGTGGTAATTTAAATGATTAATGAAGAATCTAACTGAATCTTAGCGAGATTACATATTCTTGATTCCTTTCCTGTACAGTACGATACACAGTTCACCGGACCCAAACTTCTATCTAAATACTATTTTCATAATGATTTATAAAACTCAGATACAATAGAGAGATATTGCAATAACGTCTGACAGTATTAAAGGCGACTTTATTTTAATAGTGACCGGTATTATTCTGTGATTAAATACAGAGATGAGTTATTGGAACTTTTATAAGGTCAAGCAATAATAGTGCTGTCCTTATATTGACATATACGCATGCGCATTTGATGTTTTAAATAAGGGAAACATTATTAAGGTTAGTGCTTGTCCTTATTTGTGCGCGATTACTGCAGTGCACTATCCCGACCTTATTTCATGTTTCATATTTATGTCACAATTTGTATGTGATATGTGTCATCTGTGACAAAACTTGACAGGACTCAACCTAACTTTTTTCTTCAAAGTTTAAAGTTATCCGTTCTCCCTCCGTGAAATAAAAAATAAGATGAACGTTTCCTGTTCAGAAACTCGTGTAGAAAAATTTAGAAGATTAAGATTTACTTACAACGATGACATAGCATTTTTAAAAGAATTCCTAGCATATAACCCCATGCAAAATGAAAATGGATGGGAAATTATTCAGAACAATCTTGAACTTGCAGTTTTAAAAAAGATTTTCCAGTATGATGTACTCTATTTCCTCATCGTTGTTGTCTGCCAAAATAGCTACTTGTAGAATATCCTCCATCCTTAATTACTTTCAATACAAATGAAAATGTGAACCGAAAGATTAAAACGTATGTAGCTGTATTGACAGTTCACTGATGTACCTACCTACTTAAAAAAAGTAAGGTTACATTTTTGAAAACAATGTGCCTACCTTAATATAATGTCGTTATGAAGTTTCATGTTCCAATAACTCCAAATTTTAAGTCTCTTTTAAGGTCGAGCACTATTTATTTAAGGTCATCACAATTACTGCAAGGCAGAAAATCGTGTTTCCAATAACTCCCTAATGTAAATATCGTCAGTTGTCCCTATTCGATATCGACGTTCGTTATTCAATCCATAACATAAAACATAACCTAAATTTAAATTATAGAAATCTTATTGAGATTTGAGCTGTTGGTTTGTTGATGTTACGTTTGAACCGTTTGATATTGTTTTTGTATTCGATGGAAGAAGTAGTCGAGGCTGTAATTCTGGGTGGAGGAGATGATGAAGATATTGAATGGGTAATTCTCAATAACCTATTGATCAATTGAGATGAAGTTGATGGCGCTGCACGCAACTTTGATTTGAACAATTATGCAGATGAAGATATAAAGTTGCACTTCAGATTCTCAAGAGAGGATTGTGGTGGGCAATTATCTCCCTGAGTAAAAAAATGTCATCATTATAACTGAATCTCAGTCTCTTCGATTTTCCTTTCTCCATAATGTTTCAAAGTATCTCCAACATCTAACAACATATACCACGTATACCAATAGAGATACTACAGACAGAGGCAACAAGCCATAGGCCGCTGTGAAAGTAGGAATGTCCGTATGGAGTCCGGTGAAAAAGAAAGAGGCAGACTATCAGAGGTTTTTCTGTCTTCGTTTGTGTCTACATTATACACGCCATTAAAGAAAGATAGCTCGAATCTCTGACTTTCTATCTCTCTCTTACATGCTGACAGCCATCTAGCCCGAAATGAAAATAAAGGAACGTTAATCTAAATTAATCCTCGCTTTTAAATGTCCACTAATAAAGGCAGGCCGTATTTTAATAAAGTTGTCCTTATTCCAGATTCAGACTGCGCCTGCGTACATGCCAAAACGGTGTTTCGGAATTCGGTCCGGGTACCTAGCAAAAGGGCTACCTGCTCACAGGGACCTTGTCCAAATCCGAAAGGGTGATTTCGTAATTCGGTCCGCTGTCGAAGCAGGTAGATTTCATGTGGGTATTAAAAGATTATTTTTAGCAATTGTTCTTCTGAAGTGCAGAGTGTAAGACGTGTTTATTTGTGTCCGTTATTGTGATTTTGTTTGTTTGTTTGACATGGAAAATATTAATTTCACCTCTATGACGAGTGAAAAGGGTAAGCGTTTATTAATAATAGATGGGTTGACCACACTTCGAATTTAATCCGTTACAGGTAGTCCCTTCCGCAGGTAGCGGGACCGAATTCCGGTGCGTCCTGCCAAAATAAAGACGATTTTATTAGTACCTGGCGTTATAGGGCACTGCAATATCTCTCTAATAACACAGAGCACAAATAAAAATGGAAAATAATCCTTCAACTATCCAAATGGAGATTCTTACTACACTCAAAAGTTTCAACTTTAACAAATAAACGACAGTGATAGATGTCAAAATAATGTCAACAAATAATTTGTCATGAACTGAACCATAAAACAACAAACGAATACTATCGACAACTTCACATTTACACCAGTGACGTACCTGACGTATTATAAGTTGCATAGTTTCAGTAAATTTTTGTTTCGAGTTTTTATGTTAATTAGCAAAAAAAATATAATAATTTTTTTTTAATTACCATATTACCTAAAAAAATATAGGGACAAAAATTGAAGTTGAACACCCTATTGCATTCTTATTGCGTATTTATTTATTTCTCTTAACATGTTTTAGATTGATGAGGACTATAGAAACAGGACTCCAAAAGAGACATTCCAATCGTATTTTCACCAAAAAACCGATTTGCAGCACCAAATCAAGTAATTTTGTGAGCGTCGGTATTTTAGACAGTTATGCAGCTTTTCTTATTTTTGGAATAGGCTCAGCTATTGCTATTTCTATTTTCTGTCTAGAAATTTTGGTATATAAGAAAACCAAAATGGGTTTTGGAAATTATATTTATAAAATCGCTTAGATTCACCAAGCACAAAGACTAATAAAGATGTTGCAAATATTAATTATTGTTGCATTTCTTAATATTATTTCATGTAACACTCACCTTCAGAAGACCACATATAAAGCTCGGCAGATGCTGAAAAATGTGTGGAAAAAACTGGGGACTCAGGACTCACCTTAAAAATGACCCAACGGCTATACACAAGGGTTGTTAGACCAATGAGAGACTATGGATTAGTAGTGTAGTGGACAAAGACACTGCAAGGCTGTAGCACACAAGGGCTTGCTGCTTGTGCATTCCGGGAGCCATAAAAATCACTCGCAGAAGTAGGTACGATGGAAGTCTTGCTGAATCTGCCTCCACTACGCCAGCCTTTGTAGTTCGCTGGGCGTTCTTTGGCAGGTCGCGCTGATGGCTGTTTTATCTCTTGGTCTTGAGCACTCGTCGTTCCGTGGTGGAATACCTGGCAGCTGTAACACTGTTTCGGTCAATTTTCTCCTCGTCGCTCTTTCATATCATCATCATGAGTAGAATGCGATAAATCTTCATTATCTTCTCTATTTCTTCTTCTAGCTGCACAATGTATACGAGCAGTGGTTTATTTCGCCGTATCTAGAGTGGACTTGGCTGATTTTGTCAATTCGGTCTACTTCCTTTTCGATTTCTTATCGTGGTTCGTCGGATGACGACCCTTCTCTTCTCTTAGCATGAGTGTGTCATTCCACATCGATTCTTTCTCCATTGTGGTACCTGGTAAGGTTCTTGTAGTACTTATCGGGTGCTTCGCAGGGCATCTTCACTCCTAGTCTATTTTGGATCTTTCTCGGATCTCCGAAGGATAACGGATGGTGGCTTGCATTTTGTCGTCTTGTTGTTTGTCGTTCCCTTCAATGGCTTCGTCCATCATTTTTTCCTCATTGGCGCTATTTTGGTCGGCTAAATTTCTTTGTTTTTTTCTGAATTTTCTTGATGGACACCGCTTTCCTGTAGTCCATCTCCTTGTCTGCTACAGGCACCGACAGACTGAATTACACTTCTTGAAATATCCTTAGAAATATCCTTAGAAAATCAACTATTACTGTAGGATGTGATTGAAAAATCAAGTTTCACCGCTAAGCATCAACCTTCCTTTACAACAAACAATATCAGAATATAAGGAACGGGAAACAAGTAAGGACAACAATCAATATGTTTCATCATACTTCAACACATATCGCTTCCCGACCAACACTGACACAGATCAAAATGTAAACAACTACTTGTCAGTGTCATATCTATTTAAAGTCTAAAAAAATGCAATTTCACGTTGCTTGTCATTTCGGTAATTATATCCTTCGTGGAATAATGTATCACCCCCTTTCTGAGACTTGTAAAATTTCATTTTTTTAGACTTTAAATAAATATGATCAGAGTCTGTATTTATCGGACCTGAACCATTTTTTGGCATTGCGGAAAGCACTGCTAGATCAGCCATACCTGGGCAGACATACCGGGGCTCTCTCACTCTAAGGCGTTCATATACAACCCTTTGAGTACAAAAAATAAGCAGATCCTGGAATGGAGTAGAACAAACCTACGCATACTGACGGGACTGCTTACAGGACATTGTCGACTGAATTACCACCTAAAGAAGATGAGTCTGGTTCAGTCCTCGGATTGTCGATTCTGTAATTTGGAGGACGTAACTGCGGAGCACATATTATGCTCATGCATAGCTTTTTTCAGGGTAAGATATAACATATTCGGTTTTATACCTCATTTAAAAACCAGGAGGAGTAATTTGAATTTAAGTTGGCAATTCTGTAGAACTCTGATTAGTCAGATTCCGCCCAGGTTCACACCACACTTCGTAGCATTGACATCAGCTGATAATTTATTAATTTCCATCTTTGACAATTCTGACAGATGAATATGCTTATTTTTGTCATTGCATCCGCTGTTGTAATTTTATTATTTTTACTTAGTTTCCACTTTATTTCGTTAAAACTGTTCCTTTAAAACCTTCAGTAAGCAATTGTATTGAATATATGCAATTATGAATCCTTCTACTTCGAGTACAGCTCTTCGCTTATTAGGCCAGCAAAACAATGTAAACGCTGAACATAGGTTTATTTAGGACTCTCAGAAAAACAATGTACAATACATGTGTGTAAACAAATATAATATATTGGATGAACAACCAAAAATTTTCATGTTAAATCCAAAATGTCTCAAACAGTTGGTGGCTTGGCTGATTTCTTCGTCCATCAAGGCATATTTAATAGATTTGGAACACTACTGTTGACGTTGACTACTTTCTCGGAACACACCCTTTAGTAACTAATCTGGTAACGTTTAGTGGTGTGAGTAAGGCTTTTCAAATTACTCCTCCTGGTTTTTAAATGAACTATAGTACCTTAGAGCCGAACGACTTCAAAAAAGTATCACCAAATACAACCATGGACTTCGTCAGAAGCACAGGCTTGTGGGGTGAATTGTAATCCCTAGGGGAGAGCCACAATAGACCCAACGGGGGCCGCAGTGGATGTGGCGAGAAGGCCTCACTCTCATAGAACCTAACCTAACCTATTATGAAAAACCTTATTTCTATCGAAGGATTTGGCGCCCTCCAAAATCTCGCGCCCGCGGCAAGTGCCGCCCTTGCCACGCCCTAGTTACGGCACTTCCTGTAGTATTAGGATTGAAATTAGTAAAATAAGTTAGATAAAAATTTCTTATTGATCGTTGCCGATCTCAAAAAAAAAATTTGTAAACCGAACGGAAATCGAAATATTAGCAAGTTACGTTTTTTTTTTTGGGAGCCGTTCTAGTACCGGGAGCACTGCTGCCTGTTGGCTTATTGTACTCTAGAGCAAGTTACGTTACTTTACGTGCACACTGCATAAGGTGGAAATCATAGTTAACCTACATTTAGTATTACTTATGCTGGAATTCTTAATAATGCTGAATAAACTTTTTTCTCAGTGTATCCATCGGAATAATACTGTTGTGGATGTTCCTCGTCTATTCATTGCATTAAAGAATGAATTCGTGGTGAAATTGTTAAATGCTCCCTCGAATGTAAGTGGCCATATAGCTATATTTTTGTCTGTCTTCTAGTAGTTGGTTAATAAAACACATTATATTGATGTATTATATCTATATTATTTCACAATCTGTAGTAATATAATCTATTTAATCACATATACATACATTTCATATTCAGAGAAACATTTTAACTCTTTACACCATTATTATTTATAAGTAAATTATTAAATTGTTTCTAATTGATGAAACACAAAAGTGACCGATTTTTATTTATATATTTGTTTTATTTTATTATTTTCTTTGGCAATCATCTAATTTACTTTGAGAAATACAAATAATATAGCACATCAATTAAATTAATATTTATATATATATATATATATCAGCTAAAATTACGGGACAATCACGTGTAAATCTGTCGCAGGTACTTTCTTCTTAGATTAAGCGCCAGGCAGCGTCTTCGAAGAATTGAGCCCTACATACCCTTGACAGATTAAACAACAACGTTCGTTATCGCTTCCTGGTTAGAGAAAACGAACGTTTTCATCTTAAAAAACACATATTTAATCTTTTCTACGTATTTTATCGTTTGTAGAAACTTTTATCTATAAAATAAAAGTTTCCCAAAACAAATTAATACAGTAAAGTAAGAAGAAAACAAGGGAAAAAATACTCGCCCGCCACAACTGTATCTAGTGGTTACAAATTTTCCGAAGGGGTGACTAAAATTGCATATAAGCTACTTTCGATCATAAACTTATAGATCATGCCAGAACACATGAATTTGACAGGTCGGCCATATTGTTCTGGAGGATAACCGATCAGTTGGATTGTTGGAGTGTTTTGGCATGTGTTGTAAGTCACTTGGTTGTCATACTGACTTTCTAGAACATTGTCAATGTAATACAATATATTTTATTTAATTAAAATTTTTTTACAAATAACACATGGCGCAGTCGGTAAACTGTCTCTGGATCGAATTAAATAATAATTAAAATGTCACACGACGAAAAAAGCAATCAACAGAGCAGTTATGTGATTCCAGCGAAAGTCAAGAGCAACATATTCAGGTGCACAGAGATATTAATTAAATTGTTACCTCGCTTGGTTATAACATGGAAACCTTATCTCTTGCTCCTCGCATTCCACACTTAGCAACTACAAAACGATGGCATTTTAGATAATTTTATGAACTTTTTACTAATTAAAATCCATCATCAAACTGAATAGAATGTGTCATGACTCCTCCAGCACAATATGACCGACCTCTCAGTGACATCATTCCGGAATGGTCTATTTTCAATTGAATACATCCCACCATAACCATGTTACAGACCTTGTTACACTCGCGAAGCACTTCTCTACACATTTATATAAAAGTTGTAGTTCGAATTTAGCACTTTCAGCCCACTATTGACAGTGTTTTGGTGGTTGCCTTCCTAAGAGGTTCATGATCGTTTGTATCTTTTTTCTTCGACTTGTTATACAGATTTGATGATGTTATTTCACTGATTTTTTGGTATTGACGTACGAAAGTACTTATATATCTTAAATAAGATGAAAGGTTTTAGCATATTGTAAAACTTTTATTAAATAATCTATTTGGCAATATTTTTTCATTTTTGAATTCAGTTGTTAGTGAAACTTTCGTTTTATTCAAGACATTTTAAAATTAATTAAAGTAGTACATAACTTGTACTTTAAAATAAAAAATGAAATTTATTAACGAGGCTTATAATATATGCCTTTTTGTTTTTCACCAAATAATTTTTTTGGTAAAAATACCATACTCAAACGTAATCATTATTACTTTTTTACTGTTTTTTTTTAATTAAATACATTTACCAGAGTCAATAACTTAAAAAATAAATAGCTCTTAATAAGAGCAAAAGTTCTAATAACACAAACAACAAAGGTTTGACTAAAAATTGGTATTGTTTGGATCCGTGGGTGATTCACCATCGTTGGAAGGTGAAGGCACCAATTGAACGCCTGGTGATACCAACATCGTTGGCTCCGTATTACGACGTTTCATTTTACCCTTCATCTTCTTCAACATGGTGGCCTGAGAAGGGGGAAGGACACACAAACGCAAACTCGTTAAAATCAAAAATTCGAAAAAACTACTTTTTATAAAAAGAAAATGAAAAGCAAATTCACCTATAAATGTAAATCAAGCAAAAATATACTCATGCCTATGATAGAAACGGTTAAAGTTATATAAAAATAAAATAAAGAAGATTTGTGATTGAGAATGTTGTGTTTTATGAAACTTTCGAAATTAATCGTCTGTGCTCTTTCCCCCCTCCCCGTTGGCCGGTAGTATATTCGGTTCGGTAGGACGACGTTTAAACTTATTTTTCTTCAGCATCGTCGCCTGAATAACAAAAAGTTTCCAATCACAACACGGTTTTATAAATGACAAGGAACAAAAAAGTCACATACAATTAACCATATAAAAGTGTGTGTGTGTGTGTGTGTAGCACGTCCTAAATTATTTTCTCCAAAACATCTCACTGAAAAAAACACTTGTAAAAGCCTAAAAACACACTTTATCTCGTATTTCTTTTAAAATCGAGGTTAAAGACGCTAAAAGGATGTTTTGGGAGATTGTTCAAGAGGTTAAAAGTATTATGTTGAGACAAATTAAAGAAGAAGTAAGGAGGAGGAGGCTGGACAACATATTGAAGAGACCATATGAGACCATACGAGTGTTAAAAGGACTTTAAGTAAGTTGCAGAGGCTATAAGGATGGTGAAAAGGCTACAGATATGTTGCACAGGATATACAGAGATCTGAAAGTGGCTATAAGGATGTTAAGGAGGCTAGAAAACATATTGAAGAAGTTATAAGAATATTGAACAGTTTCTAGTGGTATTAAAGAGGCTTTAAATTATGTTGTAGATGATATAGCGTAATGTTAAAAACACTATAAGAATGTTGAAAAGCTTTTGGGGATTTTGAAGGGCTGTTAGTATATGAGAGAGGCTATAGAGAATGTTGTAGAGGTATTACGGAACTTGAAGAGGCTTTAAGTATGCTCAATAATCTATGGGGATGTTGAAAAATATTTAAAGAAGTTGATAAGGCTAGGGAAATGTTTAAAAAGTAGTAAGGACGATGAAAAGCTTTTGGGGATCTTGTTAGTATGTTAGAGAGGCTATGGAGACTGTTAGAGAAACTATAAAATAATATTAGAGGCTATAGGGATGTTGTAGAAGTTTTACGGAACTTGAGGCTTCAAGTATGGTCAATAATCTATGGGGATATTGAAGAGATTTAGAAAAGTTACTAAGGATAAGGATAGAGAAATGTTAAAAAAGCTGTGAAGATTTTGAAAGGTTTTTGGGGATCTTGAAGAGGCGGTTAGTATGTTAAAGATGCTATGGAGACTGTTACACAAACTGTTAAATGATGTTAGAGGCTATGGGGATGTTGTAGAGGTTTTACGGAACTTGAAGAAGCTTTAAATATATTCAATAACCTATGAGGAATGGGGATATTGAAGAGGATTTGGGGACGTTGATAGGGCTAGGGAAATATTAAAAAAGCTATACGGATGTTAAATGGACTACGAAAAGATGATGACGTAGAAATGGGGATCTTGGAGATGGTTTCAACATATGTTATGGAGGATATAAGGATGTTGAATGAACTGTAAAAGGATTTTGGGATATCTTTGAAGGGTATATAGGGACGTGCAAGAATCTCTACTAATATTCAATAGTACTTTTAGTTATTTAACGAACAAGGGCTATTAAAAATCGAGATATAGCGAGCGCGTTAGTGGTTGAGATTGTTAATCGCCCTTTTAATACTCGTATTAGTTACAAACTATATAACTTGAATCCTTTTTTTCAATATTTAAAAACTAAGAATATTTATTTGATTCATAGGTAAATACTGTCAAAAATAAATCATGACATTGATAAAATGTAATGACACCCATTAATGACCGATTTTCTATTACTAACCGATTGTGGTATAGGCAACCAAACATACAATAATATTAACAAAAAAAGGTATAAAACTGAGCGTTTTTATTAAATTATTCTACAAAAATATAATCATTATTAAAACATTCAAAAAAGAAGACGAAGACAGTTAACATTTCATGATTTATTTTTGACAGTATTTACCTATGAATCAAATAAATATTCTTAGTTTTTAAATATTGAAAAAAATAATTCAAGTTGTACAGTCGACGGAGAAGTTTTGTAACTAACACGAGTAAAGCGATCGATTGTTAATATCCCTTATTAATACTCTTGTTCGTTAAATAACTATTAAGAATCTTTAGGAAAGTTGAAGATAGAGATGTTGAAGGTATTACTGTAGTAATGTTAAGGGCTGTACAAGGGAAGCTGTAGGTACATCGAAGGGGCTATGGAAGGGGTTGTATATAGTTGGTTCAGTTGAAACATTGTGACATTTTCAATACTGATATTGTGTTTACCTCGTTGAAAAGCAGATATACTTCAGTTGTTTTGGAAAACAATATATACAAACAGTCTAAATTTTTCCGTAAAAATAAAATATCATCTAAAAGTAGCACATCGGTTTTCTAATGTTTTGTACAAAAGTAAAACGTTTGCCATTAGCTTTTTGTTGGGGAAGGGGTAACACAGCACAAAACAGAAAAAGCATTCTTATCAAGCAAATTTTTTTTTCAAATTTATAATGTCTGTGAAATGTGGTATCGTGTAAATAGCGGGAATAGTGATATTTATTGTGATTAAAACTAAAAAAAGGTTTTTTGGCGTTGGTATTTTTTAAATCGACCAAAATGTTTACAGAATTATTGAACAATTTTTTTTTGTAAACAATTTTAGTAAAAATAAAAATATCTACCTACAAAGCGAATCAAAAGCATCCAAGAATATCGACACATTTATTATTCACGAATAAACTCGACTAATTTGAGAGAAAAAGTATAATAAATATGGCGATAATTAAAAATACAGAAAACTACTTTAAATAAATCTACATAAAAAAGTTTACATACCTTTAGAGCAGATTTCAAAACTACCACATCGCATGGACTTTGTACCCATGGTTCACCGTCAACTTGAACCGGTATATCAGAACTCAAATGAATTTTTATATGTCCGCCCTGTAATAATATCATACATCAAAACCTTCAACACTTCTTATCAATAGCTTAATCGTTACCTGTGCGATTCTCATGGCTGAGCGTAATCCCGATTGAATTTGCCCCAAATGCACTACCCCGGTTACACCAACTACTTCCAGCATTCCATCCCAATGGTTCGGTTTTGAAAATTGATCATCCTTCTCGGGTCCCCACGGATTTGCTCCAGATCCCCAACTGAAATTAACCAAATAATTAAGCCAGAACACCTGACTTTGATAGGTCGGCCATATTGTTCTGTAGGACAAACGATCAGTTGGAGTTAAAGTTTGTGTTTTTTTTCCGAGCCCGTCTGACAAGTCTCCGATAACACTGCAGCCTAATGGCTTATTGTATTTTTCACGTGCTTTCTCATAGCACCCAGTCCAGTACCTTTGTCCCCTGCACCAGTTTGTACAAGTTCTTAGCTGGGTATTTGCTATATCGTCGTGGTAAATGCAGTAGGTCGTATGTCAAAAATATCGAACTTTTCAGAAGGGTCAAAAAACTTTCCCATCTTAACATTTTGCGACCGATTTGTTTGACAATTTTTTTGCAGGAGAGGGACAAAGTCGATTTCCCATTGGTCCACCGACATAGGATCTATTGCAGGTTGTGTATTTGACTAAATTGGTCAGGTTATTGCAATAAACGAAAAAGTGCTTTTTTTGACATACGACCTATTGCATTTACCACGACGATATATAGCTCAGCGTTTCCTCGCGGTTGGCCAAGTAATAACTGTCTTTTGCGATCAACAGTCTCGCATGTAAGCAGTATAGTATAGTTGTATAGTTTTAATTTGTACAGGTGTTCCTTTACTGGTGCATGACCAGTCATGAAACCTGTTATGATTCTCAGCTGATTTCTGCACAGTGTTAGCAGTACCGCAGTACGTTCCAGGCATGGTTCTTTTATAAAGGTTTTCCCATGCATTTGCCTTAGGACGTTTACCCAGAAATTTTTATGTTGTTCTCTGATCCAGGTCTTTACAGATCCTCGTACTATAGTTTTTGGTATACCGAGAATCTGTCCTGGTTCAGGCTGCGTATCCTCTGACCCTATTTTTGCAGGTTCGTGAGCTTTTTCATTCCCCTCGATACCCTGGTCACCTGGCACCCAGGTCAGCTTGACGTTATTCCGTTTGGCTAACGTCTTCAGTTCTTCGATGCAATCCCATACTAGTCTAGAGGCTATTTTCTGGCTTGAGATTGCCTTAAGTGCCGCCTCACTATCTGACATGATATGGATCTGCTTGCCTTCGGCAGTTCTCCTGTTGTTTTCTCTCGTGCATTGCAAGATTACATATACCTCTGCCTGAAATACAGAGGTGTAGTTTCCCAGTGGGTACTCCCCAGTGCCATTTACAGTTTGCAGTAAGCTACTTGGTACAGACGATGTAGAACATTGTCAATGTAATATATATTTTTTAATAAAAAAAACTTTACAAATAACACATGGCGCAGTCGGTAAACTATCTCTGAATTGAATTAAACAATAATTAATATGTCACACGACGAAAAAAGCAATCAACAGTTTGTTCGTAGCTTCTGTCACTTCCAACAGCATCACAATGCGCATGCTTCTAGCTAAAAATTTGATCCCGGTCAGCGAATTATTTCTGATAGTTGACAACTGATCCGAAGCTGAAATTTTCTTTCTTCAAACAAAGTATTTTTAATTCACCAACGTTTCTACGAATGCTTTTTTTTAATGCGCAATCCTCTGACGGTTTCTGATAGTTCCTGTCTGTTTTACGAACAAACCTATATATTATATATTGACAATGTTCTACAAAGTCTGTCTGACAACCAACTGACTTGCACCACAAATCATACAAACTTCAATTCCAACTGATCGGGGAACCAAGCACAATACAATCGACCTGTCAAAGTCAGATGTTCTGGAATGGTCTATAGAGAGTTTCCAAGTCACGTTATCCCGCGCCATGTTGTCAGCTGATCACGGACAACCTTCAGAAAGATGGGTGGAATAGTACATTGTTTATCGAATGGGAAAAGTCTAACATTCCTGGACGACTGTGAAGATCGCTAAGTCAAGGCGAAACAGAGTCCAGGTATGTGGCTTTTCCTACGAGGTAAACATACTATTTTTCCGCAATTGTAAGGAAATATCATTTCCTGACGGTAAGGAAGTGAATACAAAATCTTGACTTTTTCTGAAATGTCAAAATTTCCTAGAGATTTGCGGAAAATAGCAAAAATCGGAGATCGGGAAACATTTTCCGTGCGCTGTTCTGAATATGCCACCTTTATGTCTTTGTAAAAACAGATGAAAACAAGGTATTTTCAGATAGGTATAATAAAAACAGACTTTTCATTACAGAAAAGTGCTTGGCACTTTACCTAAACTATAACAGATGGCGCACAATGTAATAAATGTGATTTTAATAATAAAAGCAACAAAGTTACCTCAATATATTAAGAATGATAATGCCTTCGACTTGCGGTAGCTCAACCAACTTTCCATCCACTTCCAGTCTAACTTCCTTGTGAAGATCCTTGCACATTTTCGGCCCTACCATTTTCCGCAGTCCCATTCGAACGTACACGCTTTTATTGTGTAATCTACTAATAAATTTTCCAGGATTTTCCTCGCGAGCGTTATGGAAATCCAAACAAAGATCTGCGTCGATGCCGATTCCGAAATAGTTGTTCATTACGAAAATTTGCGCCTTATCCTCACTGGTCGAACTTGCTACAACTACAATTTTATTCAAGTTATTTTTAACGTTGAGAAAATTTAAGATACGCGGATTTTAAAGAGTTATTGGTTAGGATAGGAAGAACATTCGTTTATAATTTATCTTTAAATATGTAAAAATGACGGAAGAAAATTTGTAAAAAACTCACCAGAAGTAGTAGGGGATTAGAATAAATTGGACAAAAAATGGCGAGGTATACCTACGACACCTACAGAACGTTATAGAAAACTAAAAAAAGGTAACTGTATGGTTTAAGGGTGACATACGTGGATCAATGTACTATTAGATTAAACGACCTTCCCAAGTATATTATCACCAATGTTGTTTTGCCGTAAAAAATTCTATAATCTATCTAATATAAAAGCCATGCATAATAATTAAATTGCCATCATAAAAAAGTGCTGGTCACTACATCAAATCAGAACAGTTAACTAAAAACGACTACGAACATTGTTAGAAGTTCTTCAAACATTTAATTTTTTCATGTTTAGTTTTGGTTATTTTAGCAAACAAAACAAAATAAAAATTATACAGAGTGAGTTTTTAAGTTTGGAGCGATTTAATTATTTCAAAAACGGCTGGCACAATTTTGGTTTGTAAGAGTTTTGTGACGAAGGATAAGAGAACTACCCCTACAGCAGCAATGGAAGTACTATTAGACCTACCTCCCTTATACCTTGTGATACAGGGAGAGGCAAGACTAGGTATCCATAGACTGTAAAACTTGATGAGGAGTCTAAACGATAGATCATCAGGGCACATGAATATCGTAAAAGTTGTGTCGAGGGACGTGCTAAGCATGAGAACAGACTACACAACCGTGCGATATTCCTTTGATAGCCCATTCGAAGTGTCGACACATTGATGAACAAAATTTATTTTATTAAACATTCTTTGGTGATATTTGGAAAAAAAAATTTATATTCACTTACAATTTGAATGACATACTGTTTTTGATCTTCGTGCTTAGCTAGAGTATTAATATATTCTTCAGTTAGTTTGACAGCTTGTTCTGCAGAATCATTGACCACTTTTAGATGCTAACAATTTAGTTATTTTGAGTTTAACTTTGACCTCGAATAACTTTTGAATGAATAAATATATCAAAAAATTGTAAGAGACCTTTTTTGTAGAGCGTTCAATTTACTACAAAAATAATTGATTGCCACAGCTTTGTATGGAATGGTTGAGGAAAAAAAATTAATGGCAAAAAGTACAAAAAACCCATGTTATTTAAATGGGAAATGAATCGTCGTTGTGGCACGGTTTAATACTAATGTTAAGGGCTTATATGGGTCTGATATTTTTTTTAGGTCAGAAACTAAAAATTTTAGGGCCGCTGCAAAGTCTAAAACCAAATTGGTAAATAACGGACACCCTAATATGCAGTCTTGCAATGTGCGAGAGAAAACAACAGGAGAGCTGCCGAAGGCAATCAGATCCATATCATGTCAGATAGTCAGGCGGCACTTAAGGCAATCTCAAGCTAGAAAGTGACCTCTAGACTAATATGGGATTGCATCGAAGAACTGAAGACGTTAGCCAAACAGAATAACGTCAAGCTGACCTGGGTATCGAGGGCAATGAAAAAGCTGACGAACTTGAAAAAAGAGGGTCAGTGAGAGACAGTGAAACATATGCTGTTGCGAGACTCTTGATCGCAAAAGACAGTTATTACTTGGTCAACCGCAAGGAACCGCTGAGCTATATAGCCAACACCCAGCTAAGAACTTGTACAAACCGGTGCAGGCGATAAAGGTGCTGCACTGGGTGCTATGAGATAGCACGAGCAAAAATACAGCAAGCCATTAGGCTGCAGAGTTATCGGAGACCTGTCAGACGGGCTCGGAAAAAAAAATACAGTTCTGTCAACTCGTCAAACTCAGATCTCAGATAGGCAGTTCGAAATATCCAAAGTCCTTTTTTCTTCCTCTATTATTTACATATATTACAGAGAAAGACTATGGAGTTTCGAAAAAAGATATTTAGCACTAAAAAAGATTCAAGACAATGAGTTTAGACCACTAATAAATTCGGAATTAAAAGGTACTATCGAGGGAGATATTGTGGACTACATAAAGTCGCAAAGAATACGATGGTACAGACATGTGAACAGTTGAGAACCGGATGCAGCAATTCAAGGGGTGAGCAACTGGAGTCCAGCAGAAAACAGTCCAAATATAAGTTGGGAATACTGATTTACGAGGAATGGAAATAAAGAGCAGGTCTGAAATCATAAGAGATAGGAAGAAATGGAAAAGCAAAAAGGAAAGAGAATATAAAAGAAGAGATACGAATCGGAAAGCCCATTGGTTATAATTCCATCGGAAACATATAATCTTATAACACATGGGCTGAAAAGTCCAGGGCCTGACATATAGATGGCGCTAGTTTCATTGCAATCGCCTGTTTTCCACTTAGTACTAACCTTAAAAGGACAGGTGTCAAAATTTCATGATACTCTATTCATTAGTTCGTGAGTTATTGTACTAAGAGTTGCGCTACTTTTAATATTTTCAAAACAATGGATCAAAAACAAATTCAGATAGAGGCAACAAGCGTGTAAGTGGGAATGTCCGTCCGAACTCCGGTGAGAGAGAAAGAAACAGACGATCACAGGTTTTTCTCTTTGTCTGTATATATAACATGCGCGCTATCAGAAAAAGACAGCCTAAACCTCCGACTTAATATTTCTCTCTTACATGCTGACGGGTTTCGAGCTGGCTTTTTGCCTCTATTTGTACTATTTCTATGGAAAAATACCGTTCAAGCGAAGCAATGGCTTGAAAAGTGTTATGGGGACTCCGCTCCATCAGAAACAGCAATAAAACGATGGTTTGCTGACTTCAAACGTGGTCGTAGAGACAACGATGATGCGGAACGCAGTGGACGTCCAAATGAGGTGGTAACACCAAAAAACATCAAAAAAATCCACAAAATCGCTTTGAATAATCGAAAAGTGAAGTTGTGTGAGTTAGCTGACATCGTAAAGATATCAAAAGAACGTGTTGACTTTATATTGCATGAGCAATTGACTATGACAAAGTTCTTTTCAAAGTGGGTGCCGCGTTTGCTCACTGTTGACCAAAAACAAGAACGTGTTGATGTTCTGAGCAGTGTTTGACCATGTTTAAACGTAACAAACCGGAATTTTTGCGTCGATATGTGACAATGGACGAAATATGGATCCATCACTTCACTCTGGAATCAAAACGATCGTCATCTGAGTCTCCTTTAGAGCCTTCTTTAGCTAACTGGTCAGCCATTTCATTACCTGCAATCCCCTCATGTGCCCATATTAGAGACACTTTGTTCTCTGAATTCAAAGTGAGCTAAATCATTCTTGAATCAACAAAAAATATATACAGACAGAACAATTATACCGATCGCGGATAAATTATTGAACAAATTCATTATTTCGCAAACATTTTAAAAATATGGTAACGTCACCAGTTTTGACGTGGGGACGTAATTGTAAATTTTTTTAAATGAAAATGTGGGTCTTGCAATACATCAATTGAAAGGTTTTTCAATACAGTATTCAGTAATGGCAAGTCGGTCAATTATTATTTCTACGGAGTGAGCAAAAATTTATTTTATATTTCAGTTTGTGAATTATTAACAATAAGATGTTGTAATTCATTTTGGTGACACACCAGTGGCGGCGCCAGGGGTGGGCGCGGTTGGGCGAGCGCCCAACCTAAATTGTTCTCGCCCAACCTGTTAAATGGAGAAAAATAATAGCAAGCCTCATGAATAGAATAAAAGAAAACTTAAACCATCGCTTTCAATATTGAACCGTACTATAAGAAATATTATTTTGAGCTATACAAAAACTGAATAAGTAAAATATCTACATTATTTTATTTTACTTGTTGCTGTCTATTTGGTTTATTGCATTTACGGCATGCTTTGTCTGAAGACGCCTGCTTATCAGTCGGAAGCCTTTTAATGTATCATAAAATAAACACCCGCTTTGTCGGCCCGGTCGGTAGTCAGGGTAGTCTGTACTACATAGAACTTTTTTTGACACGTGCGGTCGCAATATTGTTGTTACAAATCTCTTGCAAGTGGAAGGGTGTCTAATAAAATAGATGTTATGTATTTCTTTACAATTCTAGTCCAACGTTTTGCAAATAATGTGTTCCTGTGTAAAATAAACTTTAAAATAGTGCCAGAGTGTTTTTTTTATCCCATTTATTAATACTAGTTGAAATTTTACAAATCTGAAATATTTAAATTAGGTACGCGGATATCTGTATAAACCGAAATAATCCAAATTTTTACTGCCCACCCTCCAAATTTTTGTGCCGGGTATCGCCCAACCGAAAAGAAAAAGCTGGCGCCGCCACTGTGACACACCCGGTATTTAATAAACTATATCTTTTAGTAAGAAAGGACAAAGAAATACACAAAAAGACAACAGCATTTAATCGTGAAACGTGAAACTTGATGTTGTAAGTAAGTGTTGAAGATAATCCTTATAATACTTCACGTCAAATTGCAGGCATAATATCTCAACGGTATTCCGTATTCTGAAAAACGAAAAGTACCATGGGTACAAAATTCAGGTATACATCAAGAGCTCAACGATGATGATCCCGAACCGCGGATGCAGTTTTGTGACATTTTTATTAAACAAACTATGTTTTCTTGTTTGGCTACATTTTGCCTAAATGGTTCAGTTGATCGTCAAAATTCCAAATACTGGATTACTGAAGGTCATTCATTCGATTGGGTTGTGCTCAACAACTTGAATCGAATCTTTGTACCATTTCCCATATTATCTACTTCCATTCCAGAAGGTTTGTGTCTTATAATGTAGGCCACTAGTTTGACTGAAGGGATTTTCAGTAGATGTAATGGTTGTATTATTTCCTCTCCAGAGTGCTTCCGTCTGAGTCCATGTAAGTTCTCGCAAAAGCAGAGTATGTGAGTAGGTGTTTCATCGTAGAGTTCACATTTCCTGTACATAGGTTCCCTACCTTTCCCATTTTGTACAGATGTTTCTTCATGGTACAGTGTCCAGTCACCAGGTCGGTAACTGTCTTCAAATGTCTCTTATTCAGTTTCAATAGCCTGGTAGAGAGTTCCTTGTCTACTTTGTTCAGTAAACTCTTTGTATGGAAGTGCCCTTGTGTCGACCTCCATAAGCTCCATTTGCCAGTTCCCGATTTCCCCTCTTATGCAATATTTTGTGATTCCACAAAACGGTGTCGGACCTACGGAGTCTCATTTAGAGCCTTCTTTAGCTAACTGGTCAGCCATTTCATTAGCTGCAATCCCCTCATGTACCGGCACCTATATTAGAGACACATTGTTGTCTCTTGCCAACCTGTTGAGGGATTCTTTACAGATTTTCACCAGTATAGACCTAGTTGTTGGATTACTGATAGCTTTAAGCAGAGCCTGGCTGTCACTGAAGGTCATACTCAACACCATCAGAAATTGAATGTCTGGGCGGGAATAATTAATGAACAATTATTGGTCTTTATATTTTTTAAGACAATCTTATATGGGAACGTTATCTCCAATTTCTGCGAATAGAAGTTAAACCAGTCCTTGCCAATATGTTTCCAAACGCCAACATTCCTAACTTACCAAATAATAGTATCCAGTTATAAGTTAGGTTAGGTTATAAGATAGTGCACCACTGCATTCCCGAGTATTTTAACCAATGTTTTCCTGGGAGTTGGATAGGAAGACGAGGACCAATAGAGTGGCCTAAATAGATTTTTTTCTATGGGGTTATCTTTTAAAATAAAAGGCTTATGTAGATAAACCAGAAAATCTACAGGAGTTGCAAGACTGCCCTACGGAACCACCTGGACACATTAATCCCAAGTACTCTAACTAAAGTCAGTGTGATGAACATAAAATAAAGCAATGTTGTAAGATATATTTTCTAAAATTGTTAGGCTCGCTTACACAAATGTTCCTCTTACTTCAGTAAACTGTTAGTTCGTGATGTTATAAGAAAGCTAGTTTGGAAATATTTTTAAAAAAATACATAATGTAAATTTATTAGTAAACATTAAAATAAGTCGCTTGAAATTACTGAAAAAAGAAAAATTAATTAAAACCACTTTTTATATGTTACTATATTTAAGAAAATTTTGAAGAGTTGGCAACGTGTTGCACGTGCAGTCAAGACTTCGAAACAACCAATCATCAACTGCAGTATTCATCGCAATATAACGAAATAACCGAAGTATACTCCGTTTGACGTTTTTGGCAGAAAAAATTCTACGGTCTTGAGGGTGTTCGGGGGGGTTGTGTTGCGGTGTAGTGGTTAGGTCGCGTCAGTGAATTGATATTAATATAATATTCATTTGTTGATAGACGTTAGGGTAAGTTTTATAATATAATTAATTAGAATGGCATTTTGGAGACCATTTGAAACAACAATCCAAGATTATGCGCGGGATTATTGAATTGTGGATTTAAATGTAAGAAGTTAGATAATCGAATGGTAATAATGGAATCTCGGCGTATCGCAGAACTTAGACAGGAGTATTTGCGCAAAATAAAAGGGTATCGTGATTCAAATAGAACTATAATTTATTTAGACGAAACTTGGTTTGATACACATGATGTTGTCAAGTGTTTATTCATTTATTTGTTATTCAAACAATCCTTACGGTTTTATTACATGAATAAATATATAAAATAAAATACATTTTAACTTAATATGTAAGAAAATAGTAGTAATGGTAAACCTTTAAAATATGGTTGGGTTGACGATACAAAAAACTGTTCTTTAGATACTCCGTGTTCTAGAGGAAAGCGCTTTATTATTGTATTACAAATTTTATGAATTTTGTATGCAGGTTAATTTTTTTCATTCAAATTGTATAGTAGATTAACGTTATTTCACAATATTCGAATTTATAAAAAATTTATATGCACGCCATTGGGCGGCTTTTTCCTTCAAAGGGATTAAAAATATGGGTCATCACATTAACTTTGGAAGAACACTTATACTGCCCCACCTGCAAGAAACTTTGGGATTAAGTTTTATTGGTCGATATTTAGGAAAACCAAATTTGATTATAGTTGAAAGAGTAGGGATAAATTTAAAAGAAGATGAATATTTTCCGTTATTGCAATTATTACGGTATACTTTTGTCTGCTAGTATTTGTTTCGTGCTGTCAGTGTTTAACTTTTAAATGGAGAATCCAACGACGATGTTTAGTCAAAGGGGAGAACTTTTATTAATAATGAATGAATATAAATATTCAAAGGCCCATGTCGCCAAAGATGAAAAAGTTAGATGGCGATGCATCAAAAAAGGGTGTCAGCAAAAAGTGTACACAAAGGAAGGACATGAACTTAATTCTGGAAAAAGCATCAGTGGAGCATAATCATGCTCCAGATATTATTTAATAATTTCAAATTTTCTCTCAATTTAGTATTTTTTGTAGCCGTTTTCAATTGCCTTTAAAACCCGATAAAATCTAGGTAGCGTGGGGCAGTTCGTAGTCGCCCGGGAGATAAGAATTAGCGGACTTTTTAGGGCTGTTTGGTTTTAAGATCGGTACTGATGTTGCTTCCTTCCATTTCAAATCCTATGGTCGGTAAAAAGTCTGATTTGTAGATGATTTAATGGTTGTATTTACATTATTGTCAGATCTTCTATCGAAATATAATGAACTAGGAATATTTTAATGATTATTTTTTGACGTTTCTCGAAACCAATAGAAACTTTCAATTTCAGTCTTTCATATAGGTACGTTCTAGCCAATCAAAACAATTTTATAGTGGAAATAATCTACTTACATTATTCCAGCGTGAATTATTCAATGTACATTGTTTTTATTGAATGACAACCACATGCCAACGTATTTTCTTGATCTGACGCGTCTGTCATAAATTTTCAACAAATTCGTAACATGAATTTTGTTTATATTGAGTCGAGTGATATAAATTTGTTGAAATAAAAATATAAAATCTTAAAAATGATTTTGATTGTAACGTCAAAAAATAATTTATCGAATACCACACGAGAGTTCGATAAATTAGATAATAATTCTCCAGGCATTTTCTCAAACTTGTTGCCATTTGGCCATTGCTACTTGAACACAGATGGGGTAGCTTTTCCCATCCTGTTTGAGTTCCCCAAAATTTATTACAGGGAAGGCGAAAAGAAAACCACGTGTCTTCTTTGGTTTTTTATTTGTTCTGGCACTACATGAACGTTAATTATTGGCTTGACAGTTGAGAATCCTGTTCCTCGTACTAATAGGTAAAGTGTTGGCATAATTATTATCACCGATGAGAATTATAATATACTGTTTAACCGGTAAAGAACTAACAAGTACTTCAGTACACCTGCTTTTTTTCACCATCTTAGTTTTTCACACCCCGTCGTGCCGCGTCATGCTTTTTACCACCCCAAGCCAACGGATGTGACGACAGTCCTCACTATGTGTATAACGGCCGGAACTCGTCATTTGTGAGGGCAAGAATCGGCAACTTACACTGCGCAGCTATGCATTGTTGGTTGAGGGTTAATAGGGCGTAATATAACTAATAATATTAATTTAACCCAGTTGGAATTTTATTTGAATTCCAAGACTACTCGAGCCCCTCGGGCTCTCGTATCTATTGCCTGGCAACAAGTTTTCTAAAATCTGTCGAATTATTTTCAATTTATTCTCACTCTTTTGTGATATTACTACTGTTAATACCACTATAACCCATGAAACCTTCCGTTTATAAAAATCCTTTGATCCGTTTTCGAAATAATAGAGGCATTCCATACACAAAACTCACTCTGTACGTTCAGTTATACAGTGTGTTAAAGCCAAACGGAATAAATTCATTATTTCGGTTATTACTGTACAGATTTATAAAAAAAAACGAAAAACATTAAATTTAAATTATAAATTGACATTCTTCAACATGACAATGCGATCACTACCTTCAATCCCCTTCGAATGACAGTTACAACCCCTCATTTTTTAAAAGGGAAGTAAAAGCTTGTGAAATATCGTTTGAAAGGTCTCTTCATTCTCTATTCAAAAAATGTATCGTTTTTTTGCAACAATTAAGATATAATAAAATAAAATCATGTGGTTACCGATATTCGCTGTAATGTTCTCATAGCTTATTACAATGTACCCAAAACTTAAAGAAATATAGAGATTTTTTTCCTCTTTTAGAACAGCCACAATACATGTTTTGTTTTGAGTTGAAAATTCAACAAATAAGACTTAATTTTTTAGTTTTTAGTTTTTAATAATACCAATTAAATGTATGCTAAGCTGAGGCGCTTTAATTTTTTATCAAAAAAATGTATTATATTGTCAGAAAAGTTACACCTCTGTCACAGATTATTGTACCTACAAGGTAATCTGTGCCTCTGCCATGACACAACGCAAACGTTCACACATACCTAATAAAATATTCTTGTGACAATTCTATTCCGAATTTTGACAGTAGAAAACAAAATTATTGAAGACATACTTATAGGACAGTTATATAATCATCATATTGATGATCCTATAACGGTTGTGTAATTTACTAAAGGATGTCCTAAAAGAACTAAACTGTTTTATAAACTTTTTTGGTTGTAAGGACATTGTATAAATGTTTATAGCCACATAATAAGGTTTTCACGTTTCTATAAGATATGCTGTATAGCAGTTCCTACAGCCTTTATAAAATTAGTTTTGCTAGTTGAGGGCCAAACTGCATTTAATTGAGTAAGTAAAACCAAAAAAATATGATGATGCCAACTTATGTTCGTGAAATCAGTCAAGGACCAAAATAATTATGATATAGTATTGTGGAATTTTTAATTATATTCGGTTTTACTTAGGATAGGTCAGGTTTATGGTGAGTGGGTCTATAAGGCACTCCACTGCGACTTGCAAGAGTCTATTGTGGCTCACACCTATTCAGATTTCACAAAAACAAATTCAGCTTCTCAACAAAGCCGATTAATTTATTTGGTGAATGATATTTCAGGTCTTAGGGCGATAGAGAATCCCTGCCAAACATCAGATACCTGATTTGAGCCGCGGCGGGGCAGGCACAAATTATAAGCTCTGCTGTTTCATCATCTTCTACAAAGACGGCAGGTCGGATCTTCCAACAGTCCAAGTTTTAGCGTATGATGTTTCAGATGACAACGTAGGTCATGCCTGCTATAGTTTAACATTTGTTTGGAGACATTCTTCGAAGGATGTATGAAATCCTTTGAATGAACCAATCCTGGTAAATTATGCCAGAAGCCTAAAGCTCTTCTCGCCGTCCAGGTATTCAGTGTTTGTTTGGAAAAACTTATTGCGATGCCAATTGTAGGTTCTGGTCCGATAGAAACACGTGCGGCACCCTCCCTTGCAGGAGAGTCTGCCTTCTCGTTTCCTTCCATGCCATCAGAATGGCCAGGGATCCAGACCAGCAATACTTTATTGAGTTCTCCTATTGAGGAGAGTGTTTTTTGGCAGCCTAAAACCAATTTCGACGTTACACAGTGGGAGCTAAGTGCTTTCAAAGCCGCTTGGCTGTCCGAGAAAATTCTTATTGTTCTATGTATGAGATTGACCTGCTCCAATCTCCCCACACATGAAACGATGGCGTAAATTTCCGCCTGAAATACGGTTGCATAGGATCCTAGAGAGGTTGAAATTTTTAATTATATTCGGTTTTACTTACTTAATTATTAAAGAGTTTCCGTGGCAAGGTTAGTTGGTTTAATACGACTTAGCAAATTATTTTGTAATTGTACATTATGTTGTCAGAATTATACTTTTAGTTTGATCTTCAGTTTTGAAAAATGGTTAGTTTAACAGATATGCACCAAATAACAGTTTTACAAATGATAGGTTACGGAGATGAAACCCCGAAAACAACAGGGAAGTAACTCGCCTCATTCATTATTCACCGCCTATATCACAAGGAACAATTAGTAAAATAGAGAAGTTTGGTCATGTAAGGCAGATAAAAAACCAGCTAATTGTCAAAATTGCCGCCACTGGTCAACGGAAAATCCTCACTGGATGAGAGAAGAATACAAGCAATCAGTGGCGGCTCGTGAACTTTTTAAGAGAGGAGGCTGGACATAAAAGGTTTTTGCAAAAATATACTCTATTCTTCCAATCAATTTAACCTTTGCGCAGCGACCGTACCAGCTACTTCAATGACAAAATTAATTGTGGCCCAGCAAGAACCAACGTGGAGGTAGAGTTTCTCTTGCCAAACATTTTTTTTTGTTCGTTTTTTGTTTTTTTATTTTTTTTGGCTTTTAATTTTCTATATTTTGTTTTTTTTATTGGGTTTGTCAACTTTTTTTATGTATTAACGGATTCCTACGGTCTTTAGTTTGCGAAAAATTATCAATAATATTATCATAAAATGTATCATTTTGTTTTAAGCTTTTTATAAATCTTTTCCAATAGATATTAAACTAACATTGTATAAACGATTTTGGCCCATTGTATTTCGAAGGTATGTGACAGGAATGGTGACTGTCAAATAAAAAAACTGAGGTTAACTTGTTGAAAATCATTATTTATTATACATTTTATCATATCGGCGTGACTGTCGTACTGACCTAAACTATATTTATCCGAGTAGGTAGGTATACAACGCATAATTCATTGTGCAGTGCTATTTTATGAAAAAATGTATATTTTAGATCTAAGTTATCTAAAAGTGTATTGGGAACATTCGAATAAGCTTTTATTCGTCAAGTCGAAAAACTTCAATTCGTGTAAATCGGAAAATCGTATCTCAATTTGACCTTTTAGTATCTAAAATTTCATAAAAAAGTTGTTTATAATGTAGTTTCTTGTCTACCAAATTATATGCAACACGCAACTCTTTGCCACTCGTATTCTGTATTCGTGCATTCGTGTATCATCGCCACAGCTAGAGGCAAGCCTCCTGAGAGTGTTGCCATTTCCGCTATTTTTTACGGTAACAGCAGTTGGACTGGTCGAAAAAACGGCAACTGTGTTGAGATGTTTGTAGAATCTAGCCTCAGGGCACTGTTGCTAGATTCAAAAATAACTAGTGAAAACGGGGAATTAATTGCAAAATTTGAAAATTATTAGATAAACTAAACAGGAAATAAAATGAAGAACAATCAACAAAATATTTCTGGTGCTATTTGCTGGACAAATTGTTGAGGAGGCTGAGCCTCCTTCGAGGAGCCGCCACTGCAAGCAATATCCTCAAAAGGTTAATGGATTATTGGAAACCATATCATTGGTTCTTTTTTAATTGAGGACAGTTTGAATGGCGTTAATTATTTGGCACTACTTCAAAATGATATCATTCCAAGGTTGGCAAATGTATATCCTAATCCAGGAAACCCTCAAAGTTCCAGTAAATAGGATAGGGTTTCAGCAGGACGGAGTACTACCACGCAATGTCCGGCAGTACCTCGATACAATATTTACCAATCGGTGGATAGGGAGGCGAGGATCAATAGAATAGCTAGCGCGATTACCTGATCTTACATCATTATTAGATTTCTTCTTATGGAGATATGTGGAGAGCATTCTGTACAAAACTATTGTACTATGGCTAAGTACTACTAATTTATAATTTATTGAAGAAACACACAGTATAATAAACTTAATTTATATACACACTACTTAATGTCTACTAATTTATCTACACTCAGTATACTTATTGTCCTAATTTATCTTTTACACTTAAATATTGCACTATTTATATTCACTATTCGATTCACTGTTTACTAAAAAAAACTATCCAACTCACTCAAAAACTCGCGTATATATAGTCCTTCGCAAGTCCAGAACCTTCTTGAATTTACCACCTTTTCGTATGCGGAGCTTCCAGAATAGTCGGGAATAAACCATCGCATTCGCCAAAATTCATAGTTCACGACAGGACCGGCTTCGTAACACTGTTTTCATAATTTCATTTAATAATGTTAGAGGACACTTTTATTTAAGATTACGATGTTGTCAAGATGTTCGCGGTGAACATTTTATTGCGTTTTGAATTACATTTCAGTTTTTGATTGTATTGTAGCGAATTTCGGTAACCTTGTTGCAATAAACTTAAAAATGATAACATTTTTGAAAAGACCTTTTAAACGATATATCACAAGCCTATACTTCCCATTTAAAACTTTGAGGGCTGTACCTGTCATTCGAAGGGGGTTGAAGGTAGGGATCGCATTTTCACGTTGAAGAATGTCAGTTTATAATTTGACGTGTTTCGGGAGTTTTTATAAATATGTATTAATTAATTTATTCAGTTTAGCCTTTACACACTGTAAACGAAAGCATTGGAAACCGTGTTTCTTTCTAAATATTTTCCCAATCGTATTTCATTATGAATTCCTCTTCTTCTGTCTCGTTCTGTTGTGGAACAGGCCTACGTGACAGTATAAAGTAACATTATTTCATTATACCGGGTGTCCCAGAAGTTTGTGACCCATTTTAACTGTAAAAATCTCGGAACTCAGAAACGATAGGGAGGTGTGGTTTTCGAGGAAGAATTTCTTTTTATATAAAGTTTTTTCATTATAAATGTTTAATTAGTGAAATCTTATATAGGGTGTTTATAATAAATGGTATTTTTAAATGCAAATATCGTCTATTTTTTTAATGAAACACCCTACATATTTTTATTCTATCTGAAAGCTGAACTCTTCCTCTTTCTGAAAATGTTTAATTTGTTGAAGTTTAGATGAAAAATGAGTAAGTTATTTGGTTTTAAATAATGATTGTTTGTTAGATAAAAATATTATTATTTATTATTATTATTACATGCTAAGGGCAGAGGATCAAGTCCTATTTTGCCCATAATAATTTACAGTGTATAAATTAAATAATAACTGACACTAAGCCTAAAAAACTACAGATTGAAAATGTAGGAGTCTATTTGATTTTTGAAACTATTAACATTTTCTGAATCAATTATTTGCTGAGGAAGACCATTCCAAATATCGAAAATTCTGTTATTCATAAAGTTTTGTCTATAACGAGTTCTAAAAGGCTCTTTCTTCAACTTTAAGGAGTGCCCACGGAGACGGTCGTCTGAATGAAGGGAGAAAATTGCTTGAAGGTCGCTGAAGTTGAATTTCAAAATTCGAAAGGAAAGAATAAGGTCACCTCGGAGACGTCTTTCATCGAATGTTGTGAGATTTGCCATGGTTAATCTCTCTTCGTACGTAGGTCTAACACGGCCAAAAGACAATCTGGTTGCGCACTTTTTCCAGCATTTCACAATCTCGAGCCAAATCTGGATTCCACGAAGGCCCGGCGTATTCAAGTATGGGTCGGACATAGCACTTGTAAAGTTTGCAATGTTTCGAAAGAAGCTTTAGAGAAAGTTTTTTGTATTAGGAATAGTTTAGAGTTCGCGCGTTTACAAATATGAGAAATATGATCACTCCACGTAAGTTTCGAGTTTACTAGTAAACCAAGGTCGTTTTGTGAAGATACGTTGCTTAATGTCTGTCCACTGATGAAATACGGATTTTGCGGGTTATTGTTTCCGACGTGTAACACGACACACTTATCAATGTTCAGAGGCATCAACCAATTGGAACACCATTCTTGTAGTTTATTAAAATCATTCTGCAAACTTAAATAACTGATGTTGGGATTTCCGTAAAGTTTCATGTCGTCAGCATAAGCCGATAAGGGTCCAAGAACGGAACCTTGCGGAATACCGCTAGTTACGGGTCTTTCCTAGGAGAATTTTTGTCCAACTCTGACTTTGAATAACCGGTTTGTTAGGAAGTCTGAAAACCATTTGATGAGAGTACCTCTTATGCCAATATGATCGAGCTTTAGTAGAAGTCTACGTTTTGGCACTCTGTCAAAGGCTTTAGAAAAATCAAGGTAAATTATGTCTAAAGGATGTCTGTCATCGAGTTCTTTGGACCAATCGTTGGTACAGTGTAGTAAATTGGTTAAAGTTGATCGACCTTTCAAGAAACCATGTTGGAAGTTTGGGATTACATTTTCCTGCAACAAAAATTCGACAATTTGTTCGGCAACAATGGATTCCATTACTTTAGAGATAATGGGTAAGAGGCTTATCGGACGGTAATTGTTAGGATCCAATTTATTGCCTTTTTTAAATATTGTCTGGCTAATACGTTTTAAATAAAAAACAATACCTAGGTTTAAAAAAAAATTATACCAAATGTTTTTGAAAGAAGCACGACTTATTAGAAATATCTAAAACAATTAAACAAACTTGAAAGGTGAATCAAATTTTAATGAAAATGAACATTATAAATTATCTAATTTAATAAAAATCTTTAAGATGTTCCGAGTGTTGTCCATTTTGATCTATACATTTTTGCAACCTGAACAAAAAGTGATCTAAAGAGTTGCGTAACATTTCCGGGGTAATTTCTTGAAATGTTTGGACAATGTTGCCTCGCAGTTGTCCCAGGGTCTCTGGAATAGGATTATAACATCTATCTTTAATAAAAATTCCAAAGCTCAATTAAACATTGACACCTCTTTCTAGATACTTACATAACAGCCTATCATTAAAAATCAAATCACTTACTCATTTTTCATCTAAACTTCAACAAATTATACATTTTCAGAAAGGGGAAGAGTTCAGCTTTCAGATAGAATAAAAATATATAGGGTGTTTCATTAAAAAAATAGACGATATTTTCATTTAAAAATACCATCTTCTTAAAAACACCCTATATAAGATTTCACTAATTAAACATTTATACTGTAAACACTTTATAAAAAAAGAAAACCGCAACTCCCTATCGTTTCTGAGTTCCGAGATTTTTACAGTTAAAATGGGTCAGAAACTTCTGGGACACCCGGTATTATAATAAAAATATATCCCCGAACAACTTATGCACTGTTTTCATAATATTTATTTCATCATAATATTTATTTAATTTAATTTCCATACTACGAAGCATAGCATGTTCATCATACTATAAACGTTTTACTTTCAAAAGAAAACGTATCCAATTTACAGCGAAGACCTGAAAGATCAGTATCAGAACTGGTTAAATAAAAAGAAATTATTTTAGGACGTCACTGCCAGTGCTTTGCATGGGCGGACGAAAATATTATATCGTAATAAAGCGATATTTTTTAATGAGGTGTTTATTAGAATTTTGACTATTGCGATGATGAACGGTTTTGAAATTGAATGTTTTCGCGATTGAGGCAATTATAAATAATTTTTAAAAGTAAATGATTGAATTTTAAATTTGTTAATTTATAATAGAGAATGCATCGTTTTAAATTCGTTCAAAACGAAGGAAATACCAAAAAAAAAGATACACAGTGACAATATTTATTTTTCTATACACAGTGATCGCGAAAAAATATAATCGAAGCAATGGCCATGGAGGTTTTTACTGTCACGGTGTATATAAAGTAAGATACAATCCCTATAAGTTATTTTTAATTTCTATTAAATCTTGATTTTAAAATTTAAAATAAAAATCTATCTATATATATATTATTTGGTTAGTTTCGTTACAGCAAAACAACATCAAGTTACACATTTAGATTGACCTGCTTTTCTAATTTGTTCATTGGTCACTTTGATTTTGGACAGTTTTTTCCTCCTCTTACCAGTGGAATTGCCTTGCTTGACGTTGTCGTCCGGCTTATCCTCTGGATGGAAAACGACCGTCCATCGATCTAAACGTATTTCTTCGGCATCTATGACGTCCCTTAAAAGATTCAACGGATCTTCTCCACCTGTATACCCTGGACCCCATCTTAAAACACGCGCTAAATCGTTTCCTGCAAATTATCACAACGTTCAACATTTAAATTTATCTTAGTTATTAAATATATTTACCTGTTCCTAACGGTACAATGGCACAAGCAGGATTAGAACATTGGGAATCCTGTCCGACGTTATCTAAACATTGAAGAACCCATCCAATTGTACCATCTCCGCCACAAACGAGTATTTTATAATTTTGAATATTCCGAAATACGTATAAGCCCGGTAGAGGTCCTCCATTATCGAGATCGAAAACTTGATAAGGATTTAACAGCTTTCTAAAACTGGAGATTAATTCTAAACCTTGACAGCCGCCAGATTTTACATTAACGAAAACTAACAAAGGTTGTACACCTTGAGGTATCATAGAAGGTTCTATATTTGGCAACAGCATAACTGAAAACAAAATATATTTTTATTGCACCGAAAGTTAGGCAACTAGTATTACATAACGGTAGCAGTTGTGGTATAAAACAATTTAAAGAAAAAAATATCCTGTCGTTTATGATGAAACTAGGTTCAAATGACCTACATAAGATCTCATTAAAAATGTAACTTCTATTTTACGTCGGCTATTCTTCAATTTTAGTCATATTTCGAATTGTAAACAGCGAGCTTTTGTGAGCGAAATTGTACTCACCCAGTAACGGTTGTTTGTCTTCGTACTTTGATTCTCTTAAAATATAAAGAGCTCTCACGGCCTTCTCCGAGTCTTCATAAGTAATGACCATAGAACCGTATTCATAGTATATAGGACCAATTTTCGAGAATTTGTTTTCTAAAAATAAATCAAATAAACAAAAATGTATGTTGTATATTCATTCTAATATTTTTTTTTACCTTTTCCTAAAAAATCTGTCAATATATTTTCGTAATTACGTTCCGATAGATTCGGTGGTAGATTACCGACGAACAAAGCTAAATTCGGACCGTGTGGATCTTGTTTTAGTTGTAAATAAAAACGCATCAGCTCCATCTGGCGGATACTATCTTTACCGAGTTGTTTCATTATTTCCCAAGGTCGTTCGTTCCACGAAAGCACTCTCTCAGTAACTTAAAATTATAACAACAATTAAAATTATACAGGGTGAGTTTTAAGTAAGGAACACCTCAATTATCTCGAAAACGGATCGTGAAAATATATTCCATCCATACGAAATAAGATTATAGTTCAAATGATGACTTCGATAGACGTAAAGAGTTTGCAGACATGTTTATGGAAAAATGTTACAATCAAAACGATCCAAATTTTTTAAGTATTGCGATGAGGCCACTTTTTTTATAAATGGAAACGTAAATCGTCCTACTGGTTACGTAACAATCCTCTTTGGATGCGTGAATCCCACAGGCAATATCCACAAAAACTGAATTTATGGGCTGGAATAATAGGTGACAAAATAATTTTTTTCATTGAGGGAACTTAAATACCTGAGTTAAACATTTTAATGTAGAAATTTCATTATTCGAAACTTTAAGATAATAACAATATCCCAAACGACAATATTTGGCTGTAACAAGATAGAGCACCACCTCACTATGAGCGTGAGGTGAGGCAATACCTAAATAATGTGTCTCCTGTAAAATGGATTGAAAGGCGTGGTTTTATCGTATGACCCCCTAGATCACCCGATATAAATACTTTAGACTGTTTAGTAGAGATTTCAACGAACAGAAAGCACACCAACTCTTTGAAAAATGAAGATATTTTGACGGGTGAATTTCCGATTGAAAATTAGGGTGCTTTTTCGATATTAAGTCAAAATAACGTGAAAAAATAAATATTTCAAATCAAATGAATTACAGTGTATTTGAGACATACACAGGTAAGTTTTCACAAAATATCGTGAAAAAAATAATTTTTTTTTGTAAAAGATAAAAATAAAAACCAAAAAATTGGTTTCTTTTAATTTTTCCACATAAATTTTGAGGTTATGTGGAAAAATTGCGAATACAAAAGTTGTAGATCTTTTTATTACCTACGACTATGCTATTTGACTTTTTTCCATATGACTTGTAGTTTTGCCGGAAGGAAATCGAGATAAACTTTTTACCCTTAAAAACTCACACCCTTCCCCTTCCCGACCTCAGATCGCCCGTAAATTATTTTTCCTTTCATTTTTATAATATTCTCCTCCTTTTCATCCTACTATTATTTTTTTGGTTTCAAAAATTATCGACACTAGTTCTATATGCAGGGTGATCCATTTGAAATAACAAAGTTCATTATTATTCCGGAAAAAGGAAAGATCTGACAACAATGTAAATATCTCCATAATATCGTCCGCATCACAAGACCCCAGCACACCAAAATTTATAAAATCGTGCAATCCGTTTCCGAGATAATTGACGCGTTCCATACTTAAGACTCACTATGTATAAAAAATAGTTATTTTCGAGTTGAAACTTACCGCCTCTATCCAGTAGAACCTCACTGCATCTATAACTCTCCGCGTTAATGTCTTCAAGTGAAAAACGTTTGAGAGCATCGGCTATAAGACCACCAACAGTTGTATTAGAATCCACAGGCACGGTGCAGCATGCCTGGGAAACTTGTAATTTTCCTGGGTACACCCGAACTTCACCAGAATCATTATCCCGATCTCTGAAATTGTGTTATTAATAAATAAATAAAATAGTGACTAGAATTAAACCACTAACTTAAATCGTAGAAAAACCGCTGGTCTCTTTCCTTCTTTTCTATGCAAATTAAGAACAGGCGTTGGATCCTGCAATACAGCTTCATCTGGAGAATATAAATCGGTGAGATGGAATGAATTTGGATCTTTTGTTATGTGGAATGCCCGAAGAGCCTGCGTTAACACCTGCTTCAAAGGCGCCTGCCTTGGTACTACAATTATTCTGAATATTCTTCTACGCAGCGAGTTGTTACCGTCATAAACTTTTATTGCCTCTGAAATATAGAAATTTCAAAATTATTTCCTCCCAAGTCTTTATACGTATTTTGTATATTATTAATCGCTTGGAGCTAAAATAATTTTAATTGTATACCTATTCATATTTTCTAAATAATAATCTTATAATAAGGAAGTATGTAAAATGTAATTTAAAAATATATCATGTCGGTATACCGTCACATAGCGGAGAATAGCGGTACTAGGAAAGGCAGGAAAAAGGAAGTGACGAAATCTAGTTGGTTTGCACTGTTTTCGTTGGTAGTACTGACATAAAACAATAGATACCTAGTTGCGTTCCAACAGTCGGGGGAGGAGCATCTGTTTTTGGTTATATCGGTAGTGCGGGTTAAATATTTTAGTAAATTAGTAATAAAATATTTATTACTATTTTTCCTAAAATGTTCGAGATATATTTTAAAATCCGGGATTATATGTAATAGCTCCGGTTCGATCTACGTTCGAAGAATTTGTACTTGTAATGAAAGTTCAATTTTGTATCCGAGTGTAGTGATAGTGATCAAATCTTATGTGTTTCTTCTAAAAATATTTACTCTAATCGTTACTAAAATTAAAGTGCTTAATGAGAAGAACAATAAATTTCGTCTCGACTAGATTAAAGGTAAGTTTTTTTCAATATTGTCTGAGAGAATTTTCAAATATTCAATATGGCGTCCGTGATTCAAAGGCAAATAAAATTTTTACTTAAAGTCCGCTTGACATGGTGCAATACAACGTGCAAGAAATTGTAGCAATTTCTTGCAAGGTCAGTGTATTGCAAATTATGAATCTTGAATACTGTTTGACATCATGCAATTCTAATTCATTGCAACATTGGTGCCAAACCAACTAATAGTAGAAAGAAAAAAGTGTATAATAACCTCAAAAAATAATTTATTTAAACAATATTATAAAGTTTATTATTATCTAAAATAAAGATAGAGACATTGAGAAAAGCTCGGAGAAAAAAAAAAGTTAATCACTTCCGATTATCAAATCACAAATGACAAAACATCAGTCACCACAATCAGCTGATAGGTGTCATTTGATTAAAAATAGTTAGTTGGTTGGTAACACAAAATAAACTAGATTTCTCCCTAGAATTGCGCCTTGCATGCAATAGAAATGGCACCAAACCGATAAACTTGCAATTGCATCGAGTTGCAGAAACTGATCAGCTGGATCTCAACTGCGCATGCTTTCGGTCAAGAAATATTGCGTCTTGCATTGCATTGCACGTTGTATTGCACCATGTCAAGCGGCCTTAAGAAGTTTTTATATGAAATATTGATTTTATAATAAATGATATGTTAGTTGATGTGTTTAAAAAAGCTATTCGGAAATTTAAGCGAATTTTTTTAATACAAACCTTCGTCTCTTTCCTCTTGATTCTTATTTTGCTTATCTTGTCTGGTTGATACGTGTGTTGTTTGTGCGTATTCTTCGGAATCCTTATGTCTGCTAGAATCGCTGTTGAATTCTTCAGACGTACTCCTTGCTGAAATGAGATTAGGTATTTAAGTTTTGAACAAGTAGAGGTATATACTCGAACAAAACTTTATTAGTGATTAATAATATAAGGTTTTCAAAACACTGCATAAAAAAACTCACAACAAAATGGCAGCACAATATTTAGAACTAATCGCACACATGTAAAAAATTGGTTTTTAGTAGTTGGTAACCATTATTTATTGGATTCTAATATGTTTGTGAACGGTTAGTAGAAAAAAGCAAATTTGGGTTATTAGATAAACCAAGTAGGTAAAGTCAACCAGCGTTTTAAAACAAAAGGTACCTCTAACGTGAGGAGACGACAAATTTGGCTGGTATTTGCCTTGACAAGAATTCGGCAATACAACAACAGAAAGACGTTTCAACATACTCGTCAAAGAAGCGCTCCGCCTTACATTATCCAAACTGATGACTGCAAAATCATTCCTTTTATATCTTAAAATAAAAAATTAAAACAAAATTAAGCAGTAAAAAATGTTGAAACAAAACTAATGCAAAACAAAAATAAACCAAAGGGAATTTAGCAGCATTAAAATAATTGAAATAAAATTGTTGTCCAGCGGGTTATAATTTGATCGATACTCACGAGACAAGGTGTCTTTTCTTCTAACTTGTACCCCGATGATAGCCTCCATGGGTACTTCAGTTCTTGGTATACTAACAGCATGTGGTGGCAGATAAATGGGTTCCAAAATACCAAACGTACATTCATTGTTGATACTAGTATGGCACGTAGCATGACACTGTAAAAGTATATAAACAATTATAAACTCCCTAGCAGCAGAATTATTATCGATACTTTTTTCAAGGTCACGAATGTTTTTTTATTCCTAGTCGAAGACGAGGAAAATTTTCTATCAACAAAAACATGAGTGAAACCGAGAAAAAATTTATCGGGTATTAATTCTGCTGCGTGGGAGATTCGGTAAGAAAATTTCATAAATTGGAGTTTCATATAATATAAACGAGTACCTAAATAGTTGGCTCTGAGTAACATTTGTTAACGTTTGACATTTGGCAGTTATTATCTCTGTGATTTGGCATTCAATATTATTAATTATTGTCAAATCAATGTAAAATTTTGATAAATAATAAACAACTTCCAAACAAGTATCTACTATGAACTGTAAAAGTTAATTATGTACTGTGTGACAAAAGATAAGTGATGTAAGCCAAAATTTATAGAGATTTGGGATTATTACCATTTTTTTTTGGACCAGTTTATGGACTAAAATATTCTTGAAGATAAGAAATGATTTTACAAAGTTAAAACCAATTTTTGGAAAGACACAAGATGTTCAAATACCAACGGAATAAACGAGTGTCAAAATATTACATATTTGTTGAAAGACAGACACTTTTTAATAAAAGAATCAGTTTTTCGCCTATTAAAAAATATGCAATTTTATTATATTCCAAATCATTTCAAAATTTTTGATGTGCTTCTTTTAGCGCCGGTGCTCGATATGTAAAGAAAATTGCTTAGTATGTATCAATAAAAATTATAAGTTAGCAACAAAATGTAGTTCGATTATATTCTGAGTGACTTTTGCCAATAGATAGGTAGAATATGAGGCGCATGAGGCACTTCACTTTTGTCAGAAAAAAGTTAACAAAATTATCATTAGTCTTCGACTCAGGATAACTTTCAAAATATTCGAAAAAATGTCCGGATTTAATTTGACCTCGTGTGGTATTCGGTAAGAAAATTCCACACCAAATTGTGTTTGAAAATCAAATAATTAAAATTTATTTTTCGATTTCCAACAACGTCAATTTTTGCCTCCATGAAAGTACCGGCAAAACAGAAGGTTTGTTCGACTTGATTATTTAGTTACCATGGCAGCTAAGTGAAGCCCTAACCTAAAAATTATTTCATTTTTGAAGCTGTCTAGAAAGCATTTTCGCCATTAAGAAGAAAGGAGGTGTCCAAAGAATATAGAAAACATCTTAGCTTAGGGGGTGTTCTCTCGCCCACATTGTGGAACCTAGTCATTGACGAGCTAATAACTCTTTTAAACGGTGAAGGCTTTCTAACGATAGGGTATGCCGATGATATCGTTGTCCTTGTTGTTGGAAGGCATATTACCGTTCTCAGGGACCTCATGCAAAGGGCTCTGAATAGGGTACATGGGTGGTGTAACGAACACGGACTTGCAGTAAATCCTGCCAAGGCTGAGATAGTTGCTTTCACCAAAAAAAGAGGTATAAGACCTGAGGGTCTAAATCTTGATGGAGTACCACTGCCTGTGGTTGAGCAGGTGAAGTATCTGGGAGTGATCCTTGATAAATCACTGACATGGAAGGCTCATCTTGACAGTCGCCTAAGCAAGGTGACAAACACGTATTGGGCCTGTAGGAGAGCCATTGGTCCGAAGTGGGGACTGACCCCCAAAACGATCTTATGGTTCTATAGAGTGATCATGCTGCCTATGCTCACATATGCGGCTCTGGTTTGGTGGCCGAGGGTAACCTTGGTCACGGCTAGATCGCAGCTGACACGCCTTCAAAGGGTGGTCAGCTTGGGGGCAACTGGCTGCATGAGAACTACACCAACTGCTGCGATGGAAGTGATCCTTGGTCTTCGGCCTCTTCACCATGTGATCGAGGCTGAGGCGGGGAGGGCTTTTCTGCGCTTAAAACAGCTGGGATACGTGCGAAGAGGGGAAGAGTGCAGGCACGTCAAGAAGCTCCGGCTACTGGAAGATATTCCAGTTCTGGCTCGAGCACCTGATGAATGCCTGCGAAAGTACTACTTCGCAACTCCGTACAGGGCCATGATCCGGGATAGAGAATCCTGGGAAAAAGAGAGGAATACACAGCCTAATGGGACTGTCTGGTACACAGATGGCTCATGCTCCGGTGATGGAGCAGGGGCTGGAATTTACTCTAGGAACCCAAGAACACAAGTTAGTGTACCATTGGGTGATGGTGTATCTGCATATCAGGCCGAGATATATGCTATCTTGGAATGTGCGCAGATAAACCTAGACAGAGGTTATGTGGATCGACGCATAACCATATACTCCGACAGTCAGGCAGCAATTAAAGCCCTGAGTGGGTGCACCAGCAAATCAGGACTTGCTAATGAATGTCGAGAACGACTTGCTAATCTTGCAAGGCACAACGTGGTGCGGCTAGAATGGATTCCAGCCCACTCTGGTTTTGAAGGCAACGAGATGGCGGATGCACTGGCTGCGGAAGGGGCGGCAGCTCCCTTCTACGGCCCGGGCCCGACCTTGGGCCTAACAAAACAAAGAATACGCAAGGAGACGAAGAAGTGGCTGAAGAATCAGCACCTCGCTCATTGGAATGCTCTGCAGGGTCCTAGGCAATCCAAACTTTTACTGAAGGGATGGACTGATGGACACGCTAGAGCAGCTACTGAACTACCAAGAAGTAGGCTAAGGAAGATAGCAGGACTCCTAACGGGGCACTGCTGTATGATGAAACACCTCCACAACTTAGGAGTAGAGGGAAGTTCCCTATGCAGGGGTTGCGGCATGACTGACGAAACGTCAGTCCATGTTCTCCTAGAGTGTCCACACTGGGCTGTACTACGCAGGCGAATCTTCGGAGTCCCTGTTTTGGCCCCTGGAGACACAAGCAGGCATCCATTGAAAAAGGTTGTGGCCTTTATTGAAGGGCTCGGCTTTATGGATGTCTAGGTAGCAGGAATGGCACAATGGGCCCGCCAGTGGCCTCAGTGCCGGAACCTTGGCTTGAGTTTGTCCAGGACAAGGTTCGCCTGCAAACTTAGTAGTAGTAGTAGTAAACATCTTAGCTTTGCAATTGAAATGTATCAAAATTATCATGTAAACAAATAAAAACCAGACTATCAAAACAATAAAATGGTGAGGAATATAAAGAACAAACAGTAAAAGTCCTTTGGAATGTTACTGAAAAATTACTAATTTAAAAGTATTTTCATGAATATGGAATTAAAATAAACCCTTTCGAACTAATTGAATTTAAAGATGCCCGAGATGCAAGAAATGCCGAAAGAAGGACTTTACAAAGCATGGAAGGCAAACGTAAAGAATCTGCAACTTTTTTGACATACAATGAACTAAAGCAACTTGTCAAAGCTTGTGATGAACAAACTTTTTTCATACTCTCTTATGATATGAGCTTGCTTGGAGAGGCGGAGAAGGCGCAAGAACAGAAATCACATTCTTCAAAGATGAAACCAACAACACCGGCGAAAAAACAAAAACTCGTTCTTCGAACTTGTGGAATTATTAACAACAAGCTTTCATAGAAATTATCGGTAATTTTTAAGCATTCGTTGTAGGTATTACCCTCGACTATTTCACGCACTTGCCAAATGAACCAATCAGGAGCTCTAGTCAAGTTCGGATTATCGATTAAGCCAAACTTGACTCTTGATCCTGATTGTCCTGTCCAGGTCGGTGTTTTCAGATTTGTGTATGTGACAGTTAAACGTCAAATATAAGTAATCCCGCCGTGCACGCTTTAAAAAATGAGCAGGTTTGGGATAAATTCCAACGAATTAATCAATGAAAAAATGTGAGAAATAATAGCTGTCAATATATAACAACTATTGTTGCAAGTACAAGCGGGTCTTCAAATAATCAAGCTCAAAGCATTGTATACAGTGCTATTCAAAAGTCCCCTCCCCCCCTCGTATCTTTTGAACGGCTACACTTACATCAATAAAATTTGGAGCGTGAAAATAAAGTGTTGTAAACTTCTCTACGAATGGTAACAGGTGACGTAATAGTAATAGATGACGTACAGTGCCACTCTGGCCAATAATTTTAAATAGGACCTTATGGCAAGTGATATCTCGTTTGAAAGGCATTGACATTGGCTACATAACCATATTAATTTTGTTTGGGTTTAAATTAATTTTGACGGATAAATTGAATAAATACCAAAATTATTGAAATTATTTTTTTAAATTTAATTAATCAAATATCAACAATGGATTCTTATAGCAAGTGTTCGAAATGTGCTCCGTCTACTTCCTGACAGTAATACATCCTATTAGTAAACTCTTGTCGTACTCGTTCGAATGTGTCAACTGAAATTGCATTGCATTCTTCAATAATTCTTTCTTTCAAAACGCCAATAGAAACCCCCATAGAAAAAAATCTAATGGTGTCAGATCTGGTGACCGAGGTGGCCATTCTATAGGACCTCGCCGGTCGATCCATCTACCTCGATATTCTTCATCCAGGTAACGTCTTACTGCACCATAATAATGTGCAGGAGCACCATCTTGTTGAAATGTTATTTCCAGATGGCCGAATTCATCTGGATTATCTTCCAGAATTTCAAGAATTAACGGCTTAATTGCATTTTGTAACATCTCCAGATACACTTCACCGCTTAAATTTGAATTTAGGAAAACAGGACCAACTATGTGGTTTCCCAAAATACCTGCCCAAACATTGACTTTTTCTGGAAATTGGGTATGTTGTTCACGAAAGGTGTGAGGATTTGTGTCACTCCAATACCTTACATTCTGTGTTTTAACATTTCCATTGAGGCAAAAAGTACTTTCGCTACTAAAACAAATTGTTATTGTGTAATGTGGGTTTTGACTAATTTTATTTGTCATACATTCACAGAATTCGAGTCTTCTGTCGGGGTCGTCATCCGAAAGGTGGTGCACCATTTTTAACTTGTATGGATGAAATTTATTTTTAGCGAACACTCTCTGTACTGTACTTTTACTTACTTCACAGATAGACGCAACTTTAGTTGAAGAGGAAGTAGGGTTTACTACCATTTCAGCAACTATATCAATTTTTTTATCATCACTAAATGTTGGTCGACCACTCGGTCGACCAGATCGTTTGGCATCTTGAACACTACCTGTTGCTTCAAACTTGTGAAGAAGCTCCCTCAAGTAAGTTCTCGAGATAGGGCGATCTGGGTATCTCTCATTAAATAAACGTTCCGCTTCATGGAGATTCTTTCCAGATTCACCAATTATTAAGATAGCTGCTACTTTATCGGCTTGAGTACGTACCATTTTGCCTATGTAAACTCTTAAACGTCTCGTTAAACAATAATAAAATTAAATATTCAAGCTATTTAGAAAAACTTTGCAAAGCGACAAATACTATTAAATTAAAACGTCAATTTTTTTGACAACTAACCAGAGGCGGACTGAAAAATCGTCAATATTTAAATGTGAAATAATAATTTTGGTATTTATTTAATTTATCCGTCAAAATTAGTTTAAACCCAAACAAAATTAATATGGCTATATGTAGCCAATGTCAATGCCTTTCAAACGAGATATCACTTGCCATAAGGTCCTATTTAAAATTATTGGCCAGAGTGGCACTGTGACGTCATCTATTACTATTACGTCACCTGTTACCATTCGTAGAGAAGTTTACAACACTTTATTTTCACACTGCAAATTTTATTAATGTAAGTGTAGCCGTTCAAAAGATACAAAGGGGGGAGGAGACTTTTGAATAGCACTGTATAATAACTGTACCACTTATGATTATATTGAGAAATATTTAAGTACGTTATGTTTATACTGGTTTATTTAAATATGTATTTCGTTCTATGTCATTGTTTCCTGTTTATTAAACTATTCTTCCTACAACCACTATGCAAAACACGCTTTTCTACACAAATTTCTATACGCAAAGCAGGCCTTTTCTTAATTATTTTGATAACTGTTGGAAAAGTAATGCGAAAAGTACACGCACCGAAATGTCAAACAAAGCTACCTATGACCTGTCAACTTTTTTTGACAATTCAACATATTTATTATACTTAGTGAATTTTTGGGTGTAAAATTTTTAAATTTAAACCAAAAATAAGTAAAATATTTATTTGATTATTTATTTATTCATTGTTCACTATTAAACATACACTCAACTGATTTTTGTATATTAAATTTTCATTTTGTATGTTCTTTCCCTTCAAAGTTTTAATAAAATACCTAAGTATATAAATTTCTGTTTTTATTTCATTAATAAATGTGGTTGTAGAAAAAATATTGTGTACAACTTGTACGCAAATCACTTTTCCCACTCGTGCGAACTAGTTGTACAAACTACTGTCTCTAATCAACTTCTTTACTTTTTTGCCAATTTCCTCTAATTCTGCCGAGTTTCAGATTTTTTCCCTTTCACTTTGTTTTTGAAATAGTCTAATAATAAAATTCCACTCGTGACTGAATTATGAAGAAAACACCACTCGTCCTGTAGACACGTGGTGTTTTCAAGCAACGCAGTTTCGTTATAAAATAAATCAATCACTTGTGGTATTATTACTGATAATCTCCCGTTGCTATAAGTAACGTAAACAAAAAGAGGGCTTATAATTGGTTGAAAGTAAATGTATGAGATATTCTTCGGTATTTTTTGTACGTACCGTCATTCCACACCATTCACATCTATACCCGGACAAGCATTCTGTTGTCCAACAGGTTTTTTTGCATAGGGCACATTTTGAATTGCTCGGTAGATTCCCTTCTCTCCAATGGTGTTGATGACGAACGAAGACCAGCTGTTTACCCGGTAGATACGTTGCATTTTCTTTACAATCAGCCACTGCAAAATCTTGGCATTCCACGTGTACGAAATACTCGCAAACTGAAATAAATTTTGTAAAGGATTAAATTTGGAGGTGACAGAGAACAAAATTGGTGAAAAAACTATTAAAATTACAGCGCCTCGGTGATGAAATTTATCACCACACTGTACGGTATGATTAAATTTCAAGTAATCCTGTTTAAAGGATTTTTTCTACATTCATGCAAAAAACAATACTTTTGTGCAACAAAATTTTTGTTGCACTCATCTGTCATTCTTGTCAGTTTTGTGATGATTTATGACAAACATAAACATTTAAATAAAATAAAAATCCAGAGCAAGTGTCTGATCCTGCTCTAATACAGCAATAATATATGTATATTTTACTACTTAGTCTCAACGAGTTACAATTATTGCAAAAATCTTTGATTATTTAAAATTTAAATGGTCAAAGCGAAAACCAGCTATGATTAAGTACTGACAAGGTGGAGGCCATAAAGATACAAAAAAAGAAGAACGGTTAAATTACATTCTGAGTTTGAGTTCCTAACATATTATATTCTAATTTTCCAGTTTTTGCATGAACGTAGAAAAAATATTGTATGCAACTCGTGCAAAACGTGTTTTTTGCACTCGTTGCATAAATAACTATTTTTGTTTAAATATAACTTACTTTCACAATGTATGGATTCGCTATCGTCTAACCTTTTTCTACAAACATTACAAAATTTTCTCTTATGATGAAACGACTCGGACCAACAGTGGGCCACGGGATTCTGAAAAAAAAAAAATAGAAATTTTTTTGTTTCCCAAAGTGTGACATTACTTACCCTAATTTGACTGGCGGCGACGCTAGAACACGGGGATACCACAGTTTTCAAGCAACGATCATGTACTACGAAGTTGCAAACTGCAAAAAATAAAATAATCATCATTTTATTTAATTTGGATCAGTAAAAATATACCCTGTATAATATATCTATTTGGATTACCCTGTATGATATAAATATCGACCAAGTTGATGCTACTTATAAATTAAATTGTATTAATTCTAATTGCTTGTCTTTCCAGATAGTGACTAAAATCTTATTTCTATTTAGTGAAAAAACTAGTTCTTTATTGCTCTAGTGCAATAATAGTATATTGTGCCACAAGGGCAGAAAAAATGAGCTTTAGCAGCCTAAGACTATAAGATGCACGAGCGCGCGAGGGCTGCTGAATCGTTTCCTGCATGTCTGACACTGAACTGTTTTTCGCCTACCGAATAAACCAAAAAATAGGAAAATATGACAAAACATTTTGACCTCCACTGACGTTGAATAAAAATTTTAGGTAAAACGTCAAAATTACAAGTGACAGTTGGTGAAAAACTTCAAAAATCGTGGCGTTATGAATTTTCCGCGCTTGGGCTGCTGAACAATACTTTCCACCCTATTTTTGGTGTTCATATCATTAGTTTTCCGGTAAGGTAGGCGAAAAAAACTTTTTCTACAATTGCTACGAAAAGTGACGTACCTATTTCTCATATTGTACCTTACTTAATTTAAAAACCAAATATTGCTGTGAGAAATATTATTTCTCACGGTACTTTGCTCACGCCACATACATTTATATAGGGAATCAAATTAAATCGACAAAAACTTAGTAGGCTACTGTCATCTTTAAATACCTACTAATAGTTTGGCAAGTTTATCTGAAGCCGTGAAAGGAATACAGTCGAAAACATTCGATATTGCCACTTTTAACTATGAAAAAGATAAAGTGATAAGTATGTAGTGATAATAATTAGAAAATGGACTTTTTATTGTTAACAATATTAACAATATGATTGAACGTTAATTTTTTAATGTGCTCGTTTCCTCGGATTTTGTCTATTAACAATATTTTTTCAATTTATAAATATTAAAAGATGAACACTTTTCCAAATTTGTTATGGGCTTCTTCAAGCTCTGGCAGCGTTGTGCGAAAACAATAACTTTCACGCCTTCCGAACTAACTCAATTTGTGAAATTTATCGTTGCTTAGCGACCAGCTGACTTCCTATTGGCAAGCGCGTGCGTGTGTTCTTCTCTCTCACTTTGTCAATTGACTGACTTTGATTATCCAGTGGCGTTGGTATTGTCAGTGTCAGATTTTGAACTATTTCGTATCCATATTGAATTCAAGTACGATTCTTAACATTATTTGTTTTTAACAAATACCGTGTTTTGAAAAATACAAAGCAGTTTCTATATTATATAATTATTATATATAATAATTATTATTATTTTTAATACCTTTATAAAAATAGGTACCGTACGCCTATGGTTTTTGACAGATATCCGCCATGTTTCCTCGCCCCTTACCGATGCCGCGTAGCTCCAGATAAACTTGCCAACCTATATTATAGTTGTCACAAAACTGTCAGATTATATTAGATGTTTTGAAATTCTAAAAGATAGTTTCAATCGTGCTTTGATAAAATCCCAATTTCCATTAAATATTAGTTTAACAAGTCATATACTTATTCATAATGAATAATATGGATACTGACAGTAATGATGATTTCAATAATACTGCGCCAGATATATTGGAAAAAGCTGCAAAAGTAACTTTAGATTTGTTGCCGGAATTGGCATATGAAAATTTTATGGAGTGGAGAAGAAATACAAAAATATAATCTTTTTCGGAAAGTATACTTTTGGTATATTTTGAAGAGTTGTCAAAAAAAATTAAAGGCGTCTACACTTTGGTCACAATATTCAATGTTGCGAAGTACTATCAGTATAAAAAATTATTTAACAGTTCAGAAATAGGATACTTTCATGTTATTTTTGTCTTACTAACCATAAAAATAAATATTAAGTTACTTTACTTGTATTCTATAAATTTGTGCAGTTGTAGAAAAAGTATAGTGTACAACATGTGGGGAAAGTACTTTTCTCACGAGTGCCCAAACACACTTTCCCCACTTGTTGCACAATATACTATTATTTTACTGGTCTGTGATTTTACTACAGCGTTTTGTCATCATGACAAACATAAACATTCAAATCGACGCCATTTTTAGTACATTAAGAGCAACCCAAATAAGACATTTTTTCATTGTTGCATGAACATAGAAAAGATATTGTATGCAACTATTCCCGCTTATTTGCTTGTTTATTTCACTGAACTATTTTTGTTTCTTACAAAACGATATTCTCGTCTAACGGCCATATGTTCATACGGTGCCAAATAAAATTTGTATGATTTATATAATTATGTACTAGATTAAAAAATTTGATGTTGTACACATTTCGAAATCGGGATTAAAATACGGATAAGTTTATTGTTTTATATTACAATTATACTATACAATTCTATTTTTGATTTTCCTTGCTCTATTTCTGGAATGTATTTTTGAAATATCCTTGATGGTTTTCTAATAACGTCGGAGATGAATATTCATTTGGAAAAGGGTGCCAGTCGAAAAGAGAAAAAATCCACCGAAACCGTGCAAAAATTTTTCTTCCTATTGGATATAATATGTATACAGTGAAGCATAAAAAGTCGTTGGTTCGTATTCGGCTAAAAGCAGGAGCGTGCGCCAAGCAAAATATAATTTTACGCCCCTTACCCCTTTTTTAGTAAAAATGTATATGTTATGGACCAGGTGATTAATGCGGGCATTATTTATAATGCACTAGCATTATGAATAATGTCTAGCTTTATCGGGCTAAGTGATTAATTACTATCTCAACTTCATTATTTATCACATTGCACGGTCATTATTATATTGCTACAAGACAATTGGGCAATTTGATAATAAAGCTAAATTTAACGCTTGTGCGAGGGCGGGGAGGGTAGTACGCATGGCGTGACTCGCTTTGACCAATCAGAGACCGCCATTTAGCGTGCGGCTCGTGCGGCGGACTTCAAGCGTTGTTGTTATGTTTAGTTTTGCATTGTAAGTGAAAAACAACGAGATATTTCAGATTTTGCATGATACCCATATGAGTGTAGGGCATGGTGGTAGAAACCGGATTTAGAAGGAGCTAAATTTAAGGTATAAAAATATTACGAGGGAAATGATTGCCATTTATTTAAACCTTTGTGAGAGCTGTGAAAAGAAACGCAGTGTTCCAAAAAAAGGATTAGTTGTTAAACCTATTCTTAGCGGCGAAATGAATGCAAGATGTCAAGTAGACCTTATTGACATGCAGTCACAAGGAGATAATCAGTATAAATTTATACTTGTATACCAAGATCATCTCACAAAATTTGTGCAACTCCGTCCACTCAAGACCAAAACTGCTGAAGAAGTAGCATATGTACTACTTGATATTTTTACAATATTCGGTGCACCAAGCATTCTTCAAAGCGATAATGGCAGAGAGTTTGCTAATAAAATTGTTCAGGAAGCTTGTGACATGTGGCATGAATTGAAAATTGTCCATGGTAAACCGAGACACTCTCAAAGCCAAGGGTCAGTAGAGAGAGCAAACCAGGACATAGAGAATATGCTGAGTACGTGCTTGGAGGATAACAACACTAAGAAATGGTCGGAAGGATTACGTTTTGTACAATTAATGAAAAATAGAGCCCATCACACAGGTATTAACTGTACTCCATATGAAGCCATGTTTGGAACAAAGTTGAAAGTAGGGCTTAAAAGTTCTTCTATACCACATGAGGTTCTGCTTGATATTAATTCAGAAGAAGACTTGGAGAAACTATTATCTATTGAGAGCACTATTACCGAAAGGAATCTAGTGGTTGTCACCGAAAATGATCAAGAAGAGTCCGCCAAAAAGGATCAAGTAGAGTTCGCCAAAAATGATCAAGTAGAGTCCGCCGAAAATGATCAAGTAGAGTCCGCCGAAAATGATCAACTCAAGCCCATCGAAACTGACCAAGTGGAATCTACCGTAGATGAGGAGTCTGAAAAAACTTCAGATACAGATTCAAACCCAATACCCACAAACGAAAACGAAAACCTAGAGCGCAAGAAAGAAAATGTTATGGCAGTTAGGAAACTAGCTTTAAGAAATTTGATGGAAGAAATATGCTTGCTACAGTTATTGAATTAACAGCCAATAACCTTTATAAACTGGGAACAAAACAAGGTGTTGTAAATCAACTATATTCAAGAAACCAATTTACTGTCTGCAAGGAAAGATTTATTTCGCCTGAAGATGTTCCAGAGACAAAGATTTCGCTAAGAGAGTGTTGTAGAATGTCTTCTAAACGCGGAGGGCAAGGTTATAGTAGATGTGGTTGTAAAGGTGGTTGCAAGTCTGATAAATGTAATTGTCGCAAAGCTAAAAAGTTGTGTACCTCAAAATGCCAACACAGTGTCAGTTGTTCTAATAAATAAACCTGTTACTTGCTACATATTGTATAATTATTGTTTTCAATTTTAAGTTCTATTTTACTTGTATTTCCATTTGATTTTTATCAAGAGAAGATGCTAATTATGCCAAATTTAATTACATTTTGTTATATTTTTAATATGACTTTCCTTGAGTTTTAAATGCAAAAACTAGTGGATTTTTAAGGAAGAAGTCCTTGGTAATTAATCCAAATAATGATTCTGATTATTTAAGTGGTTTAATATTTAGTTTATTTTAAGTTAAATGACAATAACAATAAAAAAATAATAATTAAATATGTTTGTATTACTCTGCCCAAAAGGTGATGGACAATATGTTTAATGCCCGGTCAATTTGATTATTTGAATAATTATTATCAAATTGCACTCTCATATTGCGCATTTTTCATAATGACCGGGCACTATGTATACTGCCCAATTTATCACTTGGTCCATAACATATACACATAAACAAAATTGAAACACCTACCAATACCTATATTTAATTTTGATACTGATACATCATATCAGGGGGTACACACAAAATTGAAATAATCGCTATTACTTACTTATCTAATTTTAAAATGAAATATGTGTCATTTTATATACCTACTGTATAATCTATAATTTAAGATCATCATTATCAATTGATGTTTGCAATTTTGCAAAAAAAGGAATGCGTATTTCCAAAAGCTCAAATGAAAAAAAGTGTGCTGATTTTAATCATCATGATACCTGACAGCTATAACGTTTAGAAGATCTTGACAAGTCTTAAGTCGACTACGAATGATGAACGATAATGTAACATACAGATACATGCAATGAGAAACGGAACATAGGGCATTGTATCGGAACTGCTTTTGAACTAATAGACCAATATCAAGCTTAAACAGATTAAAAACGCGATTATTACAATCGTTCATTTGGACACCTACAACACATATCGTACAATTACCACCACTCCGTAGTCTCAGCTGTGGGAAGTCCTTATAGTTAGTGTCAGACAGTCAGTAAACAGCAGTCGATTGATCCGAGTACTGTTCAAGCCCATAACTATACAAAATAAAGTAAATTCGTAGAGAAATCAGAATGTACACCCTTCAGAAGAAAATTTAAATTTGATCGTGGTATTTTGGAGGTCACTCTCAAGATCAGCGGATTTGTCCCCGAATGATTTATTTTTATGGGGATTTTAAAAAAGTAAAATTTATCGGCACAATTTTGAACGGGATCAAAATTTGATAGAATTAAGGGCGAAAATTCAGCTAAGAGATACAATATTATCTTTGTTCAATAGATTCAGTTTTTGTTTGGCTCAACAAGGAGGACTATTTGAACCTTAAATTCATTATTTTTTTAGTTTTAGCATTTTAAGTTGTTTTTCGGAATTTATTTTCAATTTGTTTCAATTTAAAAAATCTTATTTTGTATTATTTACGAATTCATTTTTATTCCCCTCCCCCCCTCGTATCTTTTGAACGGCTACACTTACATTAATAAAATTTGGAGGGTGAAAATAAAGTGTTGTAAACTTCTCTACGAATGATAACAGATGACGTAATAGTAATAGATGACGTCACAGTGCCACTCTGGCCAATAATTTTAAATAGGACCTTATGGCAAGTGATATCTCGTTTGAAAGGCATTGACATTGGCTACATAGCCATATTAATTTTGTTTGGGTTTAAACTAATTTTGACGGATAAATTAAATAAATACCAAAATTATTATTTCACATCTAAATATTGAAGATTTTTCAGTCCGCCTCTGGTTAGTTGTCAAAAAAATTGATGTTTTTAATTTAATAGTATTTGTTGCTTTGCAAAGTTTTTCTAAATAGCTTAAATATTTAATTTTATTATTGTTTAACGAGACGTTTAAGAGTTTACATAGGTAAAATGGTACGTACTCAAGCCGACAAAGTAGCAGCTATCTTAATAATTGGTGAATCTGGAAAGAATCTCCATGAAGCGGAACGTTTATTTAATGAGAGATACCCAGATCGCCCTATCTCGAGAACTTATTTGAGGGAGCTTCTTCACAAGTTTGAAGCAACAGGTAGTGTTCAAGATGCCAAACGGTCTGGTCGACCAATATTTAGTGATGATAAAAAAATTGATATAGTTGCTAAAATGGTAGTAAACCCTACTTCCTCTTCAACTAAAGTTGCGTCTATCTGTGAAGTCAGTAAAAGTACAGTACAGAGAGTGTTGGCTAAAATAAATTTCATCCATACAAGTTAAAAATGGTGCACCACCTTTCGGACGACGACCCCGACAGAAGACTCGAATTCTGTGAATGTATGACAAATAAAATTAGTCAAAACCCACATTACACAAAAACAATTTGTTTTAGTGACGAAAGTACTTTTTGCCTCAATGGAAATGTGAATACACAAAATGTAAGGTATTGGAGTGACACAAATCCTCACACCTTTCGTGAACAACATACCCAATTTCCAGAAAAAGTCAATGTTTGGGCAGGTATTTTGGGAAACCACATAGTTGGTCCTGTTTTCCTAAATTCACATTTAAGCGGTGAAGTGTATCTGGAGATGTTACAAAATGCAATTGAGCCGTTAATTCTTGAAATTCTGGAAGATAATCCAGATGAATTCGGCCATCTGGAAATAACATTTCAACAAGATGGTGCTCCTGCACATTATTATGATGCAGTAAGACGTTACCTGGATGAAGAATATCGAGGTAGATGGATCGGCCGGCGAGGTCCCATAGAATGTCCACCTCGGTCACCAGATCTGACAACATTAGATTTTTTTCTATGGGGGTACTTGATATTTGTTGATATTTGATTAATTAAATTTAAAAAAATAATTTCAATAATTTTGGTATTTATTTAATTTATCCGTCAAAATTAGTTTAAACAATATTAATATGGCTATGTAGCCAATGTCAATGCCTTTCAAACGAGATATCACTTGCCATAATTTAAAATTATTGGCCAGAGTGGCACTGTGACGCCATCTATTACTATTACGTCACCTGTTACCATTCGTAGAGAAGTTTGCAACACTTTATTTTCACACTGCAAATTTTATTAATGTAAGTGTAGCCGTTCAAAAGATACGAAGGGGGGAGGGGACTTTTGAATAGCACTGTACACTGTGGGCCGAAATAAAGGAGTACATTTTTTAATTGAAAATATTTTTTTTGTTTTTTGGCGATTTATTTTCTTTTTGAAGGGTTAATAACCTAAAATGTCCTCAGCATGACTGTAAATTTGAAACCAAAAATAATGTACATGGTCGGACTTATAAAAAAATTGTATAACAGTGCATTTGAGCACGTTGCAAATGAAAACTGTCTTAGCTAAAATTGTACTAATATTCTTTTTCGGTAGATAAACTATCCAGAACACTTTAGTAAAAAGGAAATTTTTCCGAAATTACCGGATTCGCGAAATACCATTTTTTTATTAAATAACATTTTAACAAATAACACATTTATGAAAACAGTTTAGTAACTTTAAAACTTAGAGTAAAATATTATGAATATGGCCACCATTATTTAATAAAAAAAATGGTATTTCGCGAATTCGGTAATTTCGGAAAATTTACTTTTAACTGAAGTGTTCTGGATAGTTTATCTACCGAAAAAGCATATTAGTACAATTTTAGCTAAGACAGTTTTCATTTGCAACAAGTTCAAATGCACTGTTATATAATTTTTTTTATAAGTCCGACCCTGTACATTATTTTTGCTTTCAAATTTACAGTCATGTTGAGGACATGTTAGGTTATTAGCCCTGCAAACAGAAAATAAATCGCTCAAAAAACAAAAAAAAATATTTTCATTAAAAAATGTACTCCTTTATTTCAGCCCACAGTGTATACAGGGCTTTTCACGATGAGCGTTAATTAGACGAGACAACGGATCAAACTGAAAATTTTACAGTATGCATAAATTGATATGATCTGCACGCCTAAAATATTTTAGATGATGCGGCGTTGCCACTACTACTAAAAAGTAGCGACTACTTTGATTTTTCAAATGGAACACCCTGTATATATTATCACATTATGATTTCTTATCACTTTGTCAACAACTTCATGTACTATTTCCCTATGCCTATCTGTTACCGTTTAGAAGGTATAAATTAATTTCGATTTTTTTTTTACCAAACATGTACTTTTATAAACGCTGATAATCTTGAACTCTCTGGTACTAAGACGATTAAATTCGAAATGGAGTGGAGTGATACCATGAAGATCTTCACTTAGAGTTATATTTTTATTTGCTTCTTACAGGGTCTTTAAAAAATGCAGATATTTTGATCTCATGAAAAAATGAGTGGAAGTCAATTTTTTCAAATGGAACACCCTGTATATTTCCACATTTTTGAGCTCTACATCCAATTTTAGGTTGACTTTGTTCAGATAATCATATTTCAATTTCGAACAGTTTTCGAGATAAACTGTTTCAAACAGAAACTGACGTGATTTCCTTGTATTCATCACTTATTTTTGAAATTTAACAGATTCCGTTCGATAAATAATTATTAAAATACTCTTCAACCATCAAATGAAACTTCTCTTCAAACAATAGTTTTATTAACGCTGACACACGAACTGAAAATAATTTCATGAATTAGTTAATTCAATTGTCAGTGTATTTCAGAATATGTTCGAACACATCTCCACCTCTACTTAAACAAACATGTAATCTCTTCAAAAGATTTTCAAGTGTAGCGCTCCTGATTAAGTCTGGAGTTAAACTATTGAAAGCAGTTCTAACTCTCGATTTCATATCTTCCATTGTTGTTATTGGGTTGGAGTAAACCATATTTCTAATGAAACCCCACACAAAATAATCTAATGGATTGCCATCTGGTGTTCTAGGAGGCCAACGAAAAGGTCCATTATTACCAGTCCATCTGTCTTCGAAGATTTCAGTTAAAGCTTCGTTTACTGAACGAGAATTATGGGGTGGAGCACCATCCATTTGGTACCATACACGTTCTCTTCCTGGTCTATTATTTAAAATCATTTGAACTCCATTTCTCAGTAAATCTTCATATTTTGCTGCATTCAAATTACCATCATAAAACTCGATATAAAAAATTGACCCATCCTTTAAGGCACAAAATACATTAAATTGCCATCTTTCTTGAAAACCCCTTTGGCGAACGACATGGTGATTTTCTGGCGCCCACTAATGACTGTTGTATCTATTGAAAACTCCATTTTTTGTAAACTTGGCCTCATCTGTCCATATGATATTGTCAAGAAAATGTTCATCCTCTTGAGTCTTGACAAGTAACAATTCAAAGAATTCCAGTCTACGAGGCAAATCAGTCTCTTTCAGATGTTGGACACAGTAGAATTTATAGGGATGCCATTTTTTGTGCTTATTAAGAATGCGATAAATTGTGACGTAGGGTATACCTATCTCCCTTTCAACCTCATGTAGAGAAGCATTTGGAAATCCATGAAAAAATCCCAAAACTGTTATGCAATTGTCATCATCATCCACTTTAGGCTTTCTACGAATGATTTTTGGACGAAAGGTTCCATTCAACCTACAGTTTTTTAGTAGTCGATTTATCACATTATTATTCGGATTCGGAAGTTGTGGATATCTTTCATGAAATACTCGGCATGTTCTACTTGCAATTCTATTGCACTCACCATAAATTATTAATAAATTCAAGAAATCTTCATTACTGTAACCTAATCTTGACATTTTTCTATTATTATTGGTATAATAATCAGTCAAAAACACTAACGAAAGTTTGACGTTTCAAAATTGGATTATTTATTTTTCGAAAGCACACTATTAAAAAATATTAATTTGCAATGTTGTATGGTCGAGACACTCAATACCTCATACAAATTGTAATTTTTTCTACGGTACATATCAATTTCGAATACTGATTTGAGACTGTTGAAAAACTAAATCGAAAAGAAATATTACGTAGTATAAAATAGATGTTACAATTACAAAAATAAGTGATGAATACAAGGAAACCACATCAGTTTCTGTTTGAAACAGTTTATCTCGAAAACTGTTCGAAATTGAAATATGATTATCTGAACAAAGTCAACCTAAAATTGGATGTACAGCTCAAAAATGTGGAAATATACAGGGTGTTCCATTTGAAAAAATTGACTTCCACTCATTTTTTCAGGTGACCAAAATATCTGCATTTTTTAAGACCCTGTATGAGGCAAATAAAAATATGTCTTGAAGTGAAGATCTTCATGGTATCACTCCACTCCATTTCGAATTTAATCGTCTTAGTACCAAAGAGTTCAAGATTATCAGCGTTTATAAAAGTACATGTTTGGTAAAAAAAAAAATCGAAATTAATTTATACCTTCTAAACGGTAACAGATAGGCATAGGGAAATAGTACATGAAGTTGTTGACAAAGTGATAAGAAATCATAATATGATAACATATACAGGGTGTTCCATTTGAAAAATCAAAGTAACCGCTACTTTATAGTAGAAGCGGCAACGCCGCATCGTCTAAAATATTTTAAGCGTGTTGATCATATCAATTTATGCATACTGTAAAATTTTCAGGTTGATCCGTTGTCTGGTTTGCCAGAAACGTCTAATTAACGCTCATCGTGAAAAGCCCTGTATATCTATTGTATAGATATTGAATGGATATAGAGTTCTATGAAATTTTATTTAATGTATAGAACTATAAAATTCAATACGTAAAGAAAATACGTCATTTGTGATTAAAAAGAAGTGTCAATTTGAAAGATGAATAATTTTTTTGAAAGCAAATTTTTCAAGATAGTTATCAGGGTAGAAAATTGAATGTGGGTGGCGATGGTGATGAATTATTATTAAGTGATTGGGAGAATTTTGACAAGAAGAAAAAAAATTTGATTTTTTCTTTTTTTTTTCTTGGTGTATCTTCAAGTCCAAGGAGGGAATATAGAGATCGATTTTTTTCAGCATGGAATAATTTTTGTTGAAATATATGCCATTATTTCGCTATAAATCTTTGGTATCCGACACGAAGGTGCTTACGGAGTAAATTGATTATTATCAAGGTCATGTTTTACATAAACGTCTTGCGTTTCGAATTTTTCGACCGCATCTCGTATACAAGTCCAAAATACTAGAGTGTATCAGAAAAAAGTAATATGTATAGTCCGGCAAACCTTTGTCGTAGTTCTGTAACTCTTATTGTGTAGAACTTGCATACTTTTTTGAAAGATATATGTTAATGTTAATTAAAATCAAACATTTTAAAGTTATGACCATGTATACAGGGTGGTCTATTATTAAACTAGGCAAATGATTACTGGTTTATACGCCACATTTCCAGTTCTTTTTGTCTGGTACGCTACTGTCACTATACAGCGTGTCCACGGATGGGGTATCCTATAGGTGAAAAATGTTTAAATATTAGTTTTAGAGGAAAAAATGTCATTGTTGATCAAAAGTTTTGATGTTCTGAAGCCCGATAACAGTATATTACGTAACGTGTGTGCGTAAAATGCTTTACAACAGTAGTTACATACTATACTTTACCTACGACCTACTTGTACTTGGATTTATAGTCTTATTATTAATAATACTTGAACAACATCAACAATAGATATTTTTAATAATTTTAGTGTATAACATTTAATACCATAATATTAGTTATTATAATAATTGTTTATAGTAACAGTACAGTTATTAAACACAGATCCTTCCTTCCTTTGCTTGTTGAAGCATAAGAAACAACAGTTACATTATTAGGGGTGCTTGGTAAACTTTCATCTCCATCTCTATTACCAATGAAAGAAGCACATTAAAGAACTAATGTGAATTAATATATTGTTGATAATCAATTATAATCAATACATACTTAGCCCTTTGTGCTTTTCATAGTTAAACGTGGCAATATCGAATGTTTTCAAATAGTAAATTTTAAATAAAATGGCGACGTCTATTAACAGTTGCTAAGGGCCCCCATAGACGGGCAGCTTGGAGCAGTCGGGGTCAACTGCACGAGTGCAGTCGGTTGGCGGCCAGATTCAACTGCAAGCTGACTGCTGGTAGCAGTCAGCTTGCAGTTTTGTTCGACCGCTTCAAGCTGCCTTAAAATTTTCTATATTCGCCATTATTACCGACCAACCGACAGGAATGAACACGGGATGCGGTTGGCGGTATACTGAGAGAACAGCCGGCGCGCGGCAGGGTGGCTGCTACACAGTCGACGGTTGCGCAGCAGTGCGGTCCAGTGTATGGCAGACTGAGCAGCTCTTTGCTGCCGACCGCATGGCGATACTCAACGGCAGGCCCACTGCATTTTACGGCTCCAACCGCAAGCGAAGTACTTGAGAAGTCCGTGTATTGCGAACGAGAATTTTATACTGAAACTGCAAATCGCCCAACTGCGACTGCTTAAAGCTGTCGACCCCGACTGCTCTAAGCTGCCCGTCTGTGGGGGCCCTAAGATGTTGCTTAGGGAAGCCGTGCGATTTACTTTACAGCTGTGCGTTTTTTTTACCGTGCGTAATAGAAGTCATTACATTGATGCCGACTGTGTTTTATTGACTGATTACAGGGGGGTCGTAGGTAAAATGAATTAAAATTCAAGTTTTTCAATAACCCGTCTCATTTTATAGCCAGTTTTTTTCAATAAGTTCGAAAATAATGTATTAATCTAGTGAGTAACTTTTACGATTTACCAAGTAACTGTCAAGTTTTATAAATAATTTTCAAATTGCCATTCTTCAATAAATATTTGACAACAATGTTAACTATCAAAAATAACAATACCGAATAATAATGTAAGAAACACTAAGTAAACAAAAAACATCTACTCAATAATTATATCCTCCCCCAGCTTCAAAACATCTCTCAATTCTCTTTCTAAATTCTTTTTATGGTTTAAATTATTTGCGTAAACCTTTTGTTTTAGGTAGCCCCATAAAAAAAATCTAAAATAGTTAAATCGGGGGATCGGGGCGGAAAAAATATTGGTCTATAACGTCCCATCCATCGCCCAAAAAAATATTCATCCAGCCAGCCTCTAATTAGCAAAGTCGAATGTGACGAACATCCATCATGTTGAAAGTACATTTTACGCCCTTGATGCTCCAAGGGAATATTTTCTAATTCAGGTATTGAGAAGTTGTCCAGCAAATACAAATATACCTCCTGATTTAATTAACTTTTTTAGTAAGTTGACTATTACAGTTAATCCTGTACCTCGGGTTTTCGCTAGCCCAATATCGACAATTTTAGGAGGAATCCACTCCGTTTGTTGTAAACGTTGCTTCATCAGAAAACAAAATATTATTGTCAAAGAATCGGTCATGCATAAGTTTTTCATCAATCACCGCACAAAAGTCTAACCTTGTGTCATAATCATAATCTTGTAAGGTGTGAATAAATTTCGGTTTGAATGGATGAATTTTGTTTTGCTTAAATATTTTCTATAAGTGACTCTTGCAAAAACCAACCTCCACTGCTCTTTTTCGTAGACCCAATTTGTGATTTTCCCTTAACGAATGCATAGCTTGTGCACTAGCTGCAATTTATTTTTGTCTTGAACATCAAATTTCTTTATTAATTTTTTTAATCCACACCGCGTAATGGGTACATCTGGATATTTTTCGTGAAATTTTGCAATTGCATACTGGTACGAAACTTCCTTAATTCCATAACACTTAATAAGATACACTCTTTGTTGAATAGTTAACATGGTTGTCAAATATTTATTAAAGAAAGACAATTTGAAAATTATTTATTAAAGTTGACAGTTACTTAGTACATCGTAAACGTCACTCACTAGAATATATAATACATTAACTTAGTGCAAAAATTCATACGGTTTTCAAAAAACTGGCTATAAAATGAGACGGGTTTTGAAAAACTTGATTTTTATTTCATTTTATGGGGTGTCAAAACAAGCAAAACTTTTTATCAAGAATGACAGTTTTCACTAAAACTAATATTTAAACATTTTTCACCTATAGGATACCCTATCCGTGGACATGCTGTAGAAACAATAAGCATGTAAGGTATTTGATATACTAACGACTAACACTCATAATTAGATAAGAATCGATGTGGGGCGCTACAAGGACAGTCCCTACGGATATCCATTTTTACAAAGTAGATTCCTTAAGCTTTGTAGGTATAGTTATTTACGTAGCACTAATAATGGCTTAAGGCCAACCATAAGTCATTCTCCTTAGGGGGGAGGGATGTAACACCCTGTATATCAAATACCTTACAAGTATTCTAACTTTTCATTAAGCGAGAATAGCCTTTTTAGATTTTTACCAAAAATGTATTTTTTTTTAACGACAAAAAATAGGTAAAGGGAGTAAATAGTCATGTTGAAGGGGATGAAATTCAGTATTCATTGATAAATACTTATACAGGGTGTCCCGTTTGAAAAAACTTCCATGGAAGTTTTTGGAATGTAAAATTTATTTAAGACCATCCTGTACAAAATAAAAATTCCAAACTGAGACTAAGAAAATCTTCAATCCTTTGTCTTTGTACATTTGTAATTTTAAAGCTTTAAAGTTAAAACTTACAAAGTTGCGGTTTTTTAAAAAAATATGTGCAAATTAAAATTTTTTGGAAAAAGGTGAGTTTCTCTGAGATTTTACAAAAATTAATTGATAAAGTATAGAACTGACTAAAAATGTAGAAAAAAGTATGGCATTCCATTTGAAAAAAAAATGTAATTTGCCTAGTTTACTAATGGACATATTTTTAAAATGTTTGATTTTAATTAACCTTAATATAATATCTTTCAAATAAATACGTAAGTTATACGCAAAGGAGTTACAGAACTTCGACGGAGGTTTACCGGACCCTGTATAGTAGAAACATGTGTCGTAACGAAAAAAAAAGATCTAGTAGACACAGTATTTTTATCAGAGAGCGAAGAGCGAGAGGATGAAATTGTGTTGAATGTGGCATAGCGTTGCGTGACGGGGTAGTAGGGTTGGCTTATTCATACAGCCTCCTCTGGATCAATACCACCACCGCTTTATACATCGTAGTCGTTTTGGTTGAAACTCTGTTGCCTTTCGCCGCAACGGTATATAATAGTATCCAGTTAGTTTCTCTTTTTATTTATAAATATAACTTTTCGAAAAAAATTCTGTTTTGACTCGCCAAAAATCTACGGGAAAGGCACACGATATTTACCAAGCGTGTATCTAACTTTCGTCTCGACAACCAAATCTGAAATACTTTTGTGCTCTTTATATGCTTATTTTTAGTTGCTCGATAGTAAATAATATCTGAAATCAAGTTATATGTTATATCTTCATATAATATAATTATTTTCGAAATAATCTGTTTATAGCTGTGAGTCAAATTAATTTGCTCCGTTTCACAATTTGTCGGCGAGATAAAGAAATCTGTAAGCAGAAGCAGAACCGGTTTCTCAGACAAATTTTTCATTATTGCAGGATCCCGACGCACTAGCGATAACTGTACTCTCTTTTCCGATGAATAGCAGTTTTACCGTTACCTGTAATAATGGATATAAGCTAAATATTCTGAAAATTGAAAAAGCGAAACCACCGGGACTCGAACCTATCTCACCTACTCGTTTGTGAGCCTGATGCCCTGCCTGCCTACGCCTATCTCACTTTCCTGGCGAGCCTGCCGCCCATTCCAGTCACCCTCTCTCACTATCACATCATATTATGGCCTCATGTGGACAATTCGTAGATCTAATCCCACTTCTGATATATTAGCTAAATATTCTGAAAATTGAAAAATCGAAACCACCGGGACTCGAACCCGGGACCCCTTAGTTACAGGCACTTGCGCTAAGCCCTGCGCTACGGCGGTTCATAATTATCAATGTTCTGTTCGGTATTATAGGCTACCATTCAACCGCGACTGCGTCCTACATTCGTCCATCCTGCTCCGCTCCTCGTCCTCGAGGTACCTAGAGTGCTGGACCTGACGTTTGAGCGTACACCTATCTCACCTACTCGTTCGTGAGCACAGCAAAATCTAAGAACACAATCTCTCGTAAATGAAATGAGCTAAACCCACCCTGGGACGTTAACAGTCCATGTGGACTAACAATTCATGTAAATTTTGCATAGACCAATCGGCAGCTACATTGCACCAATGAGATTCAATTGTTCCCTTGTACGTAGATCAAGACTAGAAATGATTTATGGCTTTTTTATCTTTTCGGCTTTTTAATCCTTAAAGAGTCCTTGCCGCATACTGTTATTTTATTGTGAAACAGTGCAAACTAATTTTACTCACAACTATATGTACCGCCTGGAAAATTCTTGGGTTTGAATTAGACCAGTAGCGGCAATTATGACGATTTACAGTACCGTTCATAAAAATGCTGCGTTGTCACATGACTCAAGACAGTACTTGACTGTTTACACGATAGAAGATGAATATTCTACTTAATTTCACTCAAGAATTTACTAGTTTGCATGTCTTTTGTAATGTCCAACAGTCTAATCGTTTTTTCCTGCTTCTTCCAATATTACCTTGGTACTGATACCGCAAAAGGCTTAATATTCCTCTAAAGGGAATTTCGGTCTCTCTCTTTACTAGATCAGCTGCTATTTCGCTCTCTAATCCAGGTGTCCTGGAGCCCACCAAATAATGACGATGTTGGTCTTGTATCATTCATTAAGTGTTTTAGGCATCCCTATTACACAAGAACTTTAATGACAGCTTGACAGGTGTTTTCCTGGCTCGTACAATCTTATCCCAGTGGCTTCTTCTGTTTTTTCTAGCAAAAGACTACGTAGGCTACCAGTATCGTATAACATGAATACTTAAATTGAAAAAAAAGCTTTGTATTGCTATAAAAAACAAAATCGCATTTAAAGATTAGCAGTTAGTCCTAACCTCGGTCCTAATCTTAAAAGGACAGCTGTCAAAATTTCATGATATTCTATTCATTAGTTCGTGAATTATTGTGTTAAGGGTGACGCTACTTTTAATTTTTTTAAAACAATGGATCAAAAATAATTTAGTGTTTCAACTTTACACTGCTTCTTGATGGGAAAAAATACCATTCAAGCGAAGCAATGGCTTGAAAAGTGTTATGGGGACTCCGCTCCATCAGAAACAACAATAAAACGATGGTTTGCTGACTTTAAACGTGGACGTAGAGCGTCCAAATGAGGCGGTAACACCAGAAAATAAAAATAAAAAATCCTCAAAATCGTTTTGAATGATCGAAAAGTGAAGTTGCGTGAGTTATCTGACATCGTAAAGATATCAAAAGAACGTGTTGACTTTATATTGTATGAGCAATTGACTAGACCAAAAACAAGAACGTGTTGATGCTTCTGAGCAGTGTTTGACCAGTTTCAAAAGTAAAAAACCAGAATTTTTGCGTCGATATGTGATGAATGAATACATCACTTCACTCCGGAATCAAAACGATCGTCATCTGAGTGGTCAGAAACTGGAGAACATCGTCCAAAGCGCCCGAAAGCACAACAATCAATTGAAAATTATGACCTCGGTATTTTGGGATGTACGTGGTGTAACATTCATCTACTATCTTGAAAACGGAAATACCATCAACAGTGAATAGTATGTAGCGTTATTGGAGCGTTTGAAGGCAGAAGTTGCGAAGAAACGTCCGCATATGGCAAAGAAAAAAAATTTGTTTCATCAAGACAACGCACCGTGTCACTAGTCGATCAAAACAAGGCAAAACTACATGAATTTATCTTCGAACTGCTCCCACATCCACCGTATTCTCCAGATTTGGCTCCTAGCGACTACTGGCTGTTCGCAGACCTAAAAAAATACTCACCGGTAAGTAATTTGGCTCGCTGACACTGATGCCTATTTTGAGGCAAAAGATAAATCGCTCTACAAAACTCGCCACACGGCTCGTGCCACAAACTTCTGCGCTCGTGGGAAAAGTGACACTTTGCGCACTAGTTGTACAAACTACTATTGTTTGTTAGTTCCGGGACTTTTCAGCCCATGTGTTAAGTGGTTAAAACGTATTGGAACATTATCTTTCTAACGTCGGTGACTTTTTTCAAAAGTTTTCAAGTTAATTTTACAAACGAATCGCTGCAAAATATCACAACGAATATTGAGATCGAGGTGATTGTTGACGTCATCCATAATATACTTTTGTATATACAATGTTTATCTGATGTTTATATATTTATCAAGAGGCTACAGCTTCTGTTAGATTCAACACCGTCTATTTATTCTATAATGAAATAACATTATAATTTTTAATACACTCTTAGAGCTGGTTCTACAATATTTGAGTATATAACCTGGTATGTAGGAAAACGAGATAACTACATTTTGCATTCTACACCCACCGGCAAAAAAACTCGGCCATCTAAAATTTTGCTGAAGTTCGTTGTCCAAGAACTTTCGTAATTTTTCATCGACTTCAATTGTTTCTACGCCAAATTGTAGATAAATTCTTTGGTATTAAAACAAACTCCAGGGTGAAAAAAAAACATGTATTTGTAGTCCAATTTCTTCACACCCTTAACACGGAAATTTCGTAGAGTTTACGCTCACTTTCAGTTTTTATTTCACCTTGATATCTTGATTTCTTTTGAAGATACACGTATTGAGCTTTGAATTGTTTTAGGGAAAAAATTTAATTTGTATTGTTTTAATATTCAACAGTAATTTGGAACAACAAAAACAGAATTGGAATTTTTCATTATTTCGTATGCCCACCTCTAGCGGAAATAACTGCACGCAATCGCCGAGACATCGAATTGATATCAACCTCATTCAAATATTGGTTAACAAAATTTGCTACTTGCGGTTTTGCATTGTCGTGCATTAAAATGAAGGCATCTCCAACAAACGGAGCATAGGGAACTACAGCTTCCTGAAGAACGTCTTGTATGTAACATTTAGCATTTAGAGCTTCGTTTTCAATTAATAATAATTCGGTACGTGTTGCTCTTACCTCGGGCGGTTATTTCCGCAAGAAGTGGACATACGAATTACTGAAAAATACCAATGGGGTCATTTACATATTTTTTTCATTTTAACCATTAGGAAGAGTACATAATTTTGAGGCTCTGTCCAAAAAATTAGAAGTCTGTGAGACTTATAAGTCGCATAAAAAAAATTATAAACATGAAACAGCGCTCCTCTCTGTAATAGGGTACACGCATATTTCATATTTGCTTAGATATTAATTTATAATAGTAAAGTTGATATCAAAAATAACTAATAATAGGAAATAAACCAGTTTCCATTGGAAAATACCTCCAAATTTTAAAATAAAATTCAAATTTTATTGCAGTTTCCGACCACCACCCGAGGATTTCCGAACGCTACGGATGATACGTGTGATGTCATACCATGTGATTACTTTTGTCAATATGGCCGGTATTGCATTAGGTTCTGTGTAGTATTGTGTTTATATTGTATTTTAATTAACTATTAATTGCTTCATCGACTTAAAACTATCATTTATATGTTTGTTTGAGACCATTACGTGTTTGTGAGTGCTTTTTTTTTATTTCTAAAAGTCAACGTAAAGTGGACATAAATATTCGATATTTCCGAGGATATTTTAAAACTTTTAGAAGAAAATATTTTATTTACTAGTTCAGTATTCAGTGACGCATAGCTTGCAACTACAATGCCCTTCTCTTAAGTGCATTTTTGCTTGCGCCACCAGGTAAAGTAACAAATATTTTGTCTGGAGTTTTAATAGTCGTTGATTTACACTCTGGACTAATGCAATACTTGTAATACAAAGTTTTTATTCGGCTTTATCCATTTTTAAAGCTTTCAAAAACAAATTAGGTCACAAGAACTCAGAGCGTGATAGAGTTTGTTTAATCGACCTTTGCCGTTACGTCATACATTGCCCAGCTTTATCTCTCATTCATGAAATGGATGAGACGGAATTATGACGTCATTAACGTATTTCTTAACTAATGTCGACGTAAATTTTATTTGTCACTTTTGACAGTTCAGTTGTCATGCATCATAAACAATTCTGAACATATGTCATTGATTATAATTTTGAGGTTAAGTGTAAAATAACATTCAACTAATATAAGACAAACGTAAAACAGCAGAATACGTCACCGATTATGACGTAACGGCAAAGGATGGTTAAACAAACTCTACACGAATAAGAACGTAAGCAAATGACGTCACTCCATGGGGCAGCCATCTTTATGACGTAGGTAAAGCGCGTTTTAGCGGACTTTCAAATTTTATGATTTTTAAAGTCGTTTTAAAAGTAAAGTTTATATTTTTTTGAAAAAATAGGCATTTTAGGACCTGATAAAGCGTCAATTCCAAACAATAGCAAAATTTGTGCTTGTACCCTATTAAAATCGATGAAAAATTACGACAGTTCTTGGACAACGAACTTTAGCAAAATTTTAGGTGGCCGAGTTTTTTTTGCCGGTGAGTGTACATTAGAGGTACATCTTCATTCCAAGTATAAACTAGAGCAGCGGCTCCCAAACTTTTTCTTTCCGCAACCCATTTTAGCCCATACGTTTTAGCCACGACCACCTAGAAATAACGTGCATCGTGTGGAGCAGCGTGGTGCTGAGAGAGCACATGTCAGTGAGGGGGGGGACAAAGGTGCAGGAGCTACCTATGACAGAACCAGTGGGCGGGGCAGTCTAGTTCGAGTTGCGCAGTGGCTCGAGCACGTACGTGTGTTGTGTTCTGTTTGCTGGCGTATTATTTGATTTTGTTCTAACTATGGAGACAAAACCATACTTTTTGCAAAAGACAAAGTCGATTCGTTTTTAAGGAAATTAGCCACTTGGTCAAACATTTTTTGTATACATTATGTATACATGACCCCCCAGTTTTGGAACCGCTGAACTAGAGTATAAGTTATCTATTTCAGTTTGAGGGTCTAACAGAGGAATAAACTTATTCTGCATTTCTATTGGTTGGTTTCGCGTAAAAATACAAACATTGCTGTAATTGCGTCAGAAGATTAGAATATTGAAGGGATAAGATTATACACTGAGAAAATTCCCAGCAAAGCGTTCTTTCCTAAACAAGTAGAATTTTTACGGTAGTAATAAAACTGATTAACTGAGTTAGTAAAATCAACTTTTCTATTATCTCTGTACAGAAACTCTAAGATACTTATTAAAAATACAAAACATTCTTTCCTATACCAGGAATTTTCAATTTTATTAAACATTACTTCACTACCGTAGACATATACCTTTCCGTTATAAATAAGCTCTTTGCTATCACTGTTGAAAAAATATGTATAATTTTTTTTTACAAAAATAGCATTTTTCTTTGTTAAAACAGAAAAGAAAACCCTTGGTCTAGTAGATATTTATTTGCAATTTGAATGTCCGTTATTTACAACGATCGTCGTTTGACCAATCATGGATCGGCAATTTGTAAAGGAGTGCGACAATTGGATGTGCGCGAGAACGATGCGCAGCAACTCGGTAGTTCCGGCATTATAATAGGCATTTTCATGTTATCATTGGTGGGGGAAGTTACACTTTCACGTTTTAGTTTTCACATGTGCTATATGGAATTTAAAAAGCTTTCATCAATTTAGTTATAATTGAGATTTCTATTGAAGTTTTAAATTGATCCCGATATACTGCGTAGGTTTGTTGAAACAAGCGTGTGCAGGTTAGTGGGTAGTTATTTGATAGCCAAGCCATATTATAAAAGGTTGTGATGTACCAAAAAATACATAGAATACATAAGTTATTTGGTTTAAAGTTGGGAATTTTCTATATATTCTTATGTATTTATTATTGTTATTAGATGTACCATTTTGAACAAAACACCTATATATAGTGTATTAATTGTTCTGGTCTGGCATATTGTGGACTATCAAATAATCATTCATTAATGTTATATCCAGTATTATACGGCAAAATCTTCAGTAAAAAAAAATCCTGGAAAGATATATTTCTGTAGCATCATAAATATTATCGAAAGCGGGAAACAAGTTGCATGCATTGGGAATATAATGTTCCTGCGTTTAATAAGGATTTTTTTCTACTCCTGTTTTATAATATACTTATTAAAAGACTAAAATCTGTACCATAATGATATTCATTATGATACAAATTTTCATTATGATACAGATTTTTAATCCAATAGGAATCCGACATTCGCACAATATTTAATATAGCCATGGATACCTGGTTGACATTTCTGAAATTAATTATATTAGGTCTGTTCCCTGCAATAAAAGTGTAGCACTGAGCTATACGATTTTATTTATTTTAATTATGTTTTAATGCTTCTTGCAGTATACAAATGCAATATACATAGATAGTCCCAAATTTAGCAATTTTACACGAATTTTTTCACAGATAGACCTGAATTTTCCAAAATTATATAGCTCAGTGCTACACTTTTATTGCAGGCGAACAGACCTATTAAGTGACACTCAATTTGACAGCTGTCAAATAATTTTGATTTTCAAAAGTAACTATATTTAAAATTAATCAAACTAAATAATTAAATTGTGTTATAATAATGAGTGATAACGAAGAATTATAACAGAAATTAGAGAAAAAGCCGAAAATGCAGTTGAAAAACATATTACCAGAAAAATCCAAGGAAACTTATGAAAAATTATACAAACAATAATTCTTATTAATCGGAGTAGAAAAAATATTGTATGCAACTTTCATGTAATGGCCATTAATACACTCGCATATTATATACGAAACTCGCCTGCGGCTCGTTTCGTATCCTACAACATGCTCGTGTCTTAATGGCTATCATTACATGATCATTGCATAAAATACTATTCTAAGACAGAAAATAAGCTTGTCTATAGAACTAATAAATATTGCCGCGATAGCAAACAACTGACTAGCATCTAAAAAATGTGTATTCTAAATTAGTAATTTAGCTTTCAGTAGAAAGATAAAGTCTTGTCTAGACCAAAACCCGACTTCACTACTTCTTAATAATCATCATCTAAAACAGCTGGCTTAGACTTCTAGGAGAACCAAATCACTTTTTGATATCAGTAAAGAATTTTACCATTTCTACAATAATACTCTCGTAAAACTTTCGTAAAGTTTAGTAAAGGTACTTTACTATTACACTAAAGAGATTTTAGTAAAACAATCTTTACTGCCATAGCCTATTTTGATAGATTTTTTGGATGGAATAGCGAAGAAACTTGATATTAGGATGAAATTTTTTTTCTCGGTGTACTATACCGATTCTAAAATATTTAAAGTTAGGTACAGTATAGCATAAGTTGAATGAGGTAATTTGAAGAATATGATGAAGTGCAATTTCTAACGTGCTTTTGCCTGCAGAAACAGACATGAGGTTTGCAGACCTTATTCTTCACCAGTATTAGCAGCTGTGGCATTTTTTGTTCATTCCAAAATGAATTATTGATATGAAAGCTGAATATCTACATAAAAAATTAATGTTTTCTACCTGTTAGTTTCATTCAGCTAAATAGCACATCCAATTCATTGATGTGTACATTTTTCGACAGCTCTAACAACCAATCAAATTAAACAAGAAAGAGAGGCAGCTGCTTGTGTGGTGGATTGTTCATTGGTTATAGGAATTGTAAATTATGAATCAAGTTATGGGCATTCATACTATTGGAGCTGTTTAAAAGAAAATTGCAGCATTCTTGGATGATTTCGAAAGCACCAGTACCAGAATTTTGGTTACATTGACGTTTACTAAAAACAAAAAGAACAGGGTATTTGTTATTCCCAAAGAAGGACTTCCTTTTTATGCCTATGGTTGATACCAAAAATACGTAGATTTGCGACCTTCAAATTTGGAAAATCGGCGATTCTTCATTGGTTATAGGAATGGTAAATGTGTAAAACAAGTCATACTATTGGAGCTGTTCCAAAGAAAATTGCAGCTTTCTTAAAATTGGTAAATCCTCAGCTATACACAGGGCCCTCGTTTCGCAGATCCTCGGCTACTATGCTTGTAGAGAATGGTGGCGATCTAAGAACTTGGAGGTTGGAACTCCTCTGCGGTGGCGGAGTCGTATATTGAAAATTCAGTTTCAAAGAGAATGAAGATAACGAGACAACAATTTCATAGTAATGAGGCCACATCGAGAACAAGTTCAAATACTGGTGCTATAGATGGTAAATCTCTCATAGATGGAATAGAAGTTTCAAATAATAGCAATTCAAATTTATAAGTAGTTAATAGTTATTTAATAAAATAGTTTGTTAATGAAGGCGATTAATAAACGAAACTTTTTTCGTTTGACCGTAAACTCTTTTTTTATGACAAAATTCACTTTTCCACAAATACTATTAGGAGACAATAATGTCAACTCCATACCAAAGACGTAGAATCACGACCGATCTTCAGTACAAATCATCAGTCCTTTCAAGGGCGTACCCAGGCAGCTGCCCCCCCCCTAGAAGATAAAATAAACGTCAATTTTCCTGGCAAGTGGGAAATATGACCAAAACCAGCATTACAGACTTACACAAGAACGCAGAATCATTCCAAGAATTTTATAACCTGGATATCACAGGAGAACTGGACCTTTGGCATAATTTATGGGTGAAGAAGGCTTTATCAGATGATCAATTAAGGGACATAGAAGTAGTTGATCTGTTCAACGAAGCCAACACTTTTTACCCTGCTGTCAGAAAGGCATTGATTATTTTAAGCCCTATCCCATGCTCCACGGCGACCGTAGAACGGTCCTTCAGTACGCTGCGCTTTTGTTTTGTGCCATAATCAATCTAATTAATAAAAGTCAATTTTCATGATTTTTTGTTTCAATATACCCGACCAACCATCTTCTCGAAACAGGTATGAGCTGCCCCCCCCTAGCTGAAATCCTGGGTACGCCCTTGAGTCCTTTCTGAAAGTGGCCTTAGCGTTAATATATAGAACAACACACATTTTTTAATACATTTTTACCTAAACGACAACTCGAGCTTTCTTTTGATGTATTCATGGTTTCTTTCAATCTAAAAACTATTTGTTCTTCCCTTTTCTAATTATAACCCGAATATTGCTTTAAACAATATTAACATATTTATATTTAAAAACATCTTAAACATAATACCAGACATTTAACATTTAACACTACCTTATATCTCGTTTTATTAAGAAGAAGTAGAAATAATATAAATTTCAAATAATTGATTATTTTTTACATCTTTGTCTGAACTATAACTATTTTTGAAAGAGGATTTATTTATTTTACTCGAACAGGTGTTCTCTTTAGTCGGTGGTCTGACATCAAGAAAGTGTGTATGGACATTGTTGCAAAATTAATATTAATACCTTTCAGAGTTTAGCTCCGCAACATATCTTAAAGGGGATATACGATTAGATAGCTGCACAATATGTTTTATGTCAACTATACCAAACCAAGCAAGTGAAATTAAAAAAAAAGAATTATCCAAAAGAGGGACTCATAATTTTAACAGGAATGAATATTTCCTTGACTTTTTTGACATTTTTTATTTATAAAAACACTTAGTCGAATAAACGGAATATCCGAATATCAAATGAAACAAACGCCCCGTTCTTATACTGCCATCTCTGTCTCTCCTTATCGAAAACCGGCAAACAATAATACCATTCATTCTCCATCTTCCATTAAATACATCGAGATCAACAGTTCTAATTCCTTTCTAGAGCAACCATTGTCTCTATTTCAACACATCGAGTCCATTGAAAACCAGTTTTATCTAACAAACATACACATTCACACTTTACATACAAACAAACACCCAACCCACTCGCTGCCCTACCAAACAACAATATTACTCGTCTTTAATATTAAATTTCTAAATTAAGTTGTCTCGTAGAGGAAATATTATATCTTTTGAGATACCTCGTGGAATATACAGATACATGCAATGAGAAACGGAACATGGATTTTGAGCATTGTATAGTTGACATAAAACATATAATGCACATGGTAAACATATGATTTTTAACTAAAAATATGATTGCTAATAAATATATGTATACTTACTTACAATTTCCTCAACAAAACACACACATTTTATTGATGTCAGACCACCGACTAAAAAAGAACACCTGCAACGCCCTCTCAAAAATAGTTATAGTTCAGTCAAATTATTAAAGGCACTCACTCGCTATCGCTCGTTTGTGCTTTAAACAGTTTCGTTCATTAATCGCCTTCATTAACAAACTTAGTTATTAAATCACTATTAACGATTATTAGTTGAAATTATAACATTAAATGAATTTATCGTCAACTAAGTAAGCATTTTAAATAATTATAATATTGACTGGGCTATGACGGTATACTCTTAGTCTTGGAGTCAAACAAAAAGCCGACAACTTTAAGTTCGCTCTATATCTTTTATGTCAACTATATCAGAACTGCTTTTGAACTAGTCGACCAATATCAAGCTTCAACAGATTAAAAAAAGATTATTACAATCGTTCAGTTGGACATCTACAACATATCGTACAATTCCCACCACTCCGTAGTCTCAGCTATGGGCGGTCTTTAATTAGCGTCAGACAGTCAGTAAACAGTAGTCGACATCCAAGTACTATTCAAGCCCATAACTATTCAAAACAAAATAAATTCGTAGAGAAATCAGAATGTACACCCTTCAGGAGAAAATTGAAATTTTATTTTATTTCTCACAAGATCAGCGAATTTCTTTTTATGGGGTTTTTAAAAAAATTAAATTTATCGGCACAATTTTGAACGGGCTCAAAATTTGATAGAATTGAGGCCGGAAATTGTCCAGCAATGTGCAAACATGACACCGAATCACCTCAGAGATACAAGATTATCTTTGTTCAATAGATCGGTTTTTGTTTGGCTCAACAAGGAGGACAATTTGAACCTTTAAATTGATTAGTGTGATAAAGCTCAGCAGGTCTGGTATCATAGAATGTTATTTATAAAAACTGTAGGCAGATTTAAGCTTCATATTTCAAAATTAGTTACAATGTTACAGTATGTTTCATAACTTGGTGCCAGATCAAGAGTTATTTTGGTTTTAATGAAACAACCTGCATCTTACTTCAAAACTGAAATCGGCTTTACTTCCCCATTACAACAAAAAGGGGTTGTAATCTGTTATACATAAAAATATATCCGTCAAATTCGTAACAAGTTCAACGCCCTGTATAATTGAATTGGTGTAAGTGAATAATAATCTATTGAACCAAAAATAGTATTAATAATTATCTAATTTTACAAACACGAATGATTTTGCAAATATTTATTAAATCAAATAGGTACATGGAAGTCAAAAGTCAAGTAGGTACATTATTTTCTCAGTAATTTTAAATGGATCGCACTGTATTTCATATCATTTTCGAAGAGTACTAGAACCATACTTCTATTTTTATCAAGCATTTCCCATATCTAAAGTTATTGGTTTTTGAGATATTTTCATTTTTCTATGCAAAGTATTAATTATATTATATTATATTTCATTTTAGTAAAAATAGTGTTTTTTTCCGTCCTACATCTTATTTTGACGCTTCAAAACAAAATTTTGTGATGGCTTATGTAGATTTTCTCTTTATTCAAAGGAAACTGGCAAAGTCAATACGAGTTCTTTTTTATTCGCTTGTACTTCGTAAGGCATAAATCGAATAAGTTTGTTTACAAATAAAAGGCTTGTATGATATTCTCAGATTTATGTAATATGAGTATACAGAGCATTTCAATAACAACACTTTTATGAAAAAATGAAAAAACACGTCACAAATCATATAAAGTGGGACGTTTCTTTTTGCTCACATGTAGACGTTATGACTTTAATCCCCTCTCCCCAAGAAAATTACAAAAATGTATACATAAGTGAAAAGTCAATCAGTTGGGACTTACGGATAATTCCAATGTAAACTATGTCTTTTCTGCGGCACTAGCTATACGCAATTAAGAGGACAAAAACATAGCGATCGAAAAACTGAGCGCGTACTCTGTAACTTGATAGAAATAGAAATAGAAAAGAAAAGAAATTTCTTTCTATCGACAAATGCTACTCTGTATGACTTTTTCCTGTAAACTTCGGGCGAGCTCGGGTAGAAGGAAACGAGTACTATCTAACTTGAAAACATTTTTAGATTTTTATATTCTGTGATGCTTTTGACATTTAGTTGCCGGTAATATCTCTGGGTTTTGTTTCGATGTCTTTTCGTCCTGCCAATCTATACAGAATGTTTAACTTTTTACCAATCTTTAAAAACCGAGAGGATACATTTGTTTCATGACTAAGTATTATTGAATTATAATATTAATATACTTCTTGGTTGCGATGGGTTGGTAATCACTTGGCTTGTACAGCGAGGGTCGTAGGTTCAAGTCCTACCAAAATCGTTTTACTTTCAATTTTCAATATTTTTATATTAATTATCATAGTTTGGCAGAATAATATAATAAAAATGATATGTAAGTCAAACAGAAGGTAGTCTCAAAAATTCGAAGTAGACGAAAAAAAATCTATTACCTAAGTTCATTTAATCATCATTTACATATTTAAAAAAATTACCTATTCATGTTTAATTAAAAATAAACAATAATCAGAACCTAATCATAATCAATAATTAAACAATGGCAAAACGGGATAAGTATGTATATAAAAACAGATAGAAAGACCTTTGTAGCCGTTTCTATTTATATCTGCCGAATATTCACACGGAATTACTCGAAAGTCTCCGAATAGACATACGGAGTAAGTGTGGATTTATGCAGACACATTTAACAATTATCAATTAGCATTTATCAATTAACAATTAGTAAAACTGCCATCGTTTATGCAGACACAATTATAAATTAGGAAAAAATAGTAAGCAAGCGCACAAGCCCGAGATTCTCGTTATTTACAATAACCATTAACCCTACATTTTCTTGTCCATAAGAGAGTCATGTCTATAAGAGTAGCATCATCTATTTTTACAACTTGAAAATTAAAAATAAACAAAACAAACACACACAATATAACCTGTCAACCACTTTTCTATGAAAAAAGTGATGTTAACTTCAGGATCTGCGTACTAGTTGCGCACTAGATGAAAATTCGGTACAATTAATTTAAGAAGTTAAAAGTTGGCAAACTTCGTAATTGTTAAATGATAAATGATAATTGTTAATTGTGTGCATAAATGGAGTCATGGTGAAATGGGTAGTTCAACTTATAATTGATAAATGTTAATTGTTAAATGCTAATTGATAATTGTTAAATGTGTCTGCATAAATCCACACTTACTTTACAAGAAATTTCCTAACATAGAAAGAAATTTCCTTTCTATTCTGTTACAGAGTTCACGCTCAGGTGTTTCTCATATTTCTGAAATGGGCAAATGAAGCGGATTTCAGTTTTACAGTAAAATATAACACATGGACTAAAAAGTTCCGGGCCTGACACATAGATGGCGCTATTTTTATTGCAATCGCCTGTTTTTCAGTTAGTACTAACCCTAAAAAGACAGCTGTCAAAATTTCGTCATATTTTATTCATTAGTTCGTGAGTTATTGCGAAACGTCGACCAGTCGCGCATTTTTCATAATCTGTTGATGACGGTTCATTCAATTTTGTATTTGCAAATTGTGTATTTATTCCTGATAGTATACCTATTTTAGCTTGTAGCACTGGACAATTTGTTAGCATTGAAAAAATTACCCCTATCATAGTGAACTAAAATTTGTGATAAAAGAAAAATACTCTGTGGTCCAGTATTTAGTTTGTTTTAATCTCTTTTATTTTTGTATAAAACAAATATAGAGATAAACATTACATTCTAAGGATGTTTAATATTTCAATTTTCATTATAAATGTAAATAATTTTTTTATTTTTATGTTATATTCATGTAATCTATTACAATGCATGATTAAGTCAAAGGAAAGAAAATAAATACCATTCAACAACGCCGCTAAATGTGTCAGCTGGTCCTAAATTGTGAACCTAGACATGAGATTCTAGTGTCAGATTAGTATGTAATTTTATAACCTAAAGTGTCAACTGAAAATAATTATGCTTAAGAATATTTCTAAAAAATTGGCAAAATTTAAGTATTTACTTCCGGTTTTTTTTGTGAAACAGACTTACATTTAGTTCAGGAGCAATGAGTACATGCCCAACGGCAGCAGTGGAAGTGATTCTCAACCTCACACCATTACATATGGTGGTGGAGAGTGTTGCAGAAAGAACAAGATACAGACTAAGTAGAGAGGGAATCATTAAAAAGAAAACCACCTCTTCACTTCTTAGAAATCAGACAACCTGGGATATGCCACAAGATGGTATGATGAAAAAGTATAACTTTTCAAAGAAATTCGTTTCGGAATTAAGCAACAAGAAGGAATGGGATCCAAATACCATTACCAGACTTGGAAAGAATGCCATTCAATGGTACACAGACGGCTCAAAAGCAATAGAAGGAGCTGGGATAGGAGTGTACGGGCCAGGAACCAAACACTCTGAAAGCTTGGGAAAAACCCCAAGTATCTTTCAAGCGGAAATTCACGCAATAAGAAAGTGTGCCCAGTTCAATATTGACAAAGGATATAGAAGGCAAAGGATTATCATAATGTCTGATAGTCAAGCAGCCATTAAAGCGCTGAGTTCTTGTGTAATCAGTTCCAAAATGATGTGGGAATGCCTAGGCAAACTTAATGAACTAGGCGAGAACAATATAGTCACCTTACTGTGGATTCCAGGACTCACTGGAATAGAAGGAAACGAAATAGCAGATAAACTAGCGAAGAGGGGGACTGAAATACCCTTTTGGGGGCCGGAACTCTTTTGCGAAATCAGCTCCAATGTAATATTGGAAGAAATAGGTAAAGCTGAAGAAAAGAGAAGATCTGACAATTGGAAAGATCTAGTAGGGCTTAGGCAATCAAAGATTCTTCTGGGTGACTACAACCTGTTGAGATCAAATGAATGCATAAGTCGAAGCAAAACTGCACTAAGAGTTTTAACAGGGATCCTAACGGGACATTGTCGCCTGAATGGGCACCTTAAAAAGCTCAACATAGTGGAGGAAGAAGATTGTAGAATGGAATGGAAGAAGAAACCTCCATCTACATACTTGCGAACTGCACAGTATTTCAGAATCCCTGGGCACAGTACCTGGGAGACTACTGGATAGAAGAGGGACAGTTTCCTAAGTTGAGGCCTGCAGATATCCTAAAATTCCTCCGGGAAATAGGACTAGTATCTGAGACTCTACTCAGAAACTAAGTAGAAGTAAGGGGGCACAATAGATCTTTTAGGTCTCAGTGAATGTTACCCCAAAATACATACATTTAGTTCAAGATAATAACCTTTCCAGTTTAAAGTGCAAATATTTATCGTAAAATAGCATTAATTAGTGTTGAAAAAGTACCATTTTTTGAACTAAATTCGTAATTTCTTTATTTAAGGTAAGCTATTAAACAAAATCAAAATTAACATAAAATTCCGAGAGAACAATGGATCAAAAACAATTTCGTGTTTTAATTTCACACTGCTTCTTAATGGGAAAAATACCGTTCAAGCGATGCAATGGCTTGAAAAGTGTTATGGGGACTCCGCTCCATCAGAAACAACAATAAAACGATGGTTTGCGTGGTCGTAGAGACACCGATGATGCGGAACGCAGTGGACGTCCAAATGAGGTGTTAACACCAGAAAACATCAAAAAAATCCACAAATTCGCTTTGAATGATCGAAAAGTGAAGTTTCGTGAGTTTGCTAACATCGTAAAGATATCAAAAGAACGTGTTGGCTTTATATTGCATGAGCAATTGACTATGATAAAGCTCTGTTCAAAGTGGATGCCGCGTTTGCTCACTGTTGACCAAAAACAAGAACATGTTGATGCTTCTGAGCAGTGTTGGACCAGTTTCAATAGTAAAAAACCGGAATTTTTGCATCGATATGTGCCAATGGATGAAACATGGATCTATCACTTTACTCCGGAATCAAAACGATCATCATCTGAGTGGACAGCAATTGGAGAACCTCGTCCAAAGCGCCCGAAAGCACAAAAATCAGCTGGAAAGGTTATGGCCTCGGTAATTAGGGATGTACGTGGTGTAATGTTCATCTACTATCTTGAAAAGAGAAATACCATCAACAATAAAACGTTTTGTTTTATTAAGACAACGCACCGTGTCACAAGTCAATCAAAACAATGGCAAATCTACATGAATTGAACTTCGAATTATTGCTCCCACATCCACCGTATTCGCCATATTTGGCTCCCAGCGACTACTGGCTGTTCGTAGACCTAAAAAAATACTTGCTGGTAAGAAATTTCGCTCGAATGAAGAGGTTATCGCTGACACTGAGGCAAAAGATACATCGTTCTACAAAAGTGGTATTGACATGTTTAGAGCGGCCCTGGAAAGATTCCGTTGTTCTTGATGAAAATTACGTTGATGAATAAACTAATTTTGAACAAAAAAACGTGTTTTCTTTGATAAGCTCGGGACTTTTCAGCCCATGTGGTTAAAACGTATTGGAACATTTTTCTTTCTGAAAAACCATGACACATCCTGTAACATTGTAACTAATTTTGCTGCCTACAATTTTTATAAATAACATTTTTTGGTATCTTATATAATAACAGACCTTTATCACATTAATCAATCACCCTGTATAGAAAATTACGTAAAATGATGGTGGATTTTTTTCATAATATGTAGGCGTTGGAAGTGTAACTGTGTAGGGTATTTATAGAAACGTTTTAAGGTCGCCTGAAACAAAACGGCTTCGAACAAACTCCATAAAAGTAAGAACAGAGCCGTTGTTGATTTTATACATGGAAAATTCTTTTCAAATAATTATTTTTACGATGCGCCACTGTTTATATCGGTAAGTTCGAATTACCATAATAACCGTTTTAATTATTGTCGTAAGATTAAGAATATTACGGGAAGTCGAAGTTCCTTTTATCAAAATTATCTCGGCTATTGCGTTTAAGGGAAATCCGCTGTAAAAAAAAAATCTAAGCTACTGAAAATTTTACAAAATGATTTTTTTTTAAACTATAACGCTGTATCTCAGGAAAAGTATGATTTACTGATTCGATTTTTATAACAAATTTAAGATTGGACTTTGTATTGTATTGGGAGAAAATTTTGAGATATATTTCTAGATCAGCTTTTAACAAATTGGTCTAAATGTGTTTTTTAGGTTGTTTGGTCAGTTGCAACAGGAAATTTAAAATGATTATTCTATGTCTGAAGTAATTCAAGTAATTGAGCCCAAATGATCTTTGGGTTAACGTCTCGGTAGGATTAAAATATTTTTAAAACAAATTTGCGATTTTTAAAAAATCAACAAAATGTTTCTAATGTCGTTTTTCTCTTCTCGGGTGGTCTTTTAGTAAAAATTTTGTGAAAATCGAACTTATAAGTAGCCTATTCTAAATTATAGCAGAATGAGGAATCAATGGGACATTGTATGGTGGTGTTTACTTCAAATTTATAACACTGTATCTCGGGAAATCTGTTAGTTACAAATTTGAGTTGCATGACAAATTTTAGCTTGGAGTTTGTGTTATTTTCTAGAAAGTTTTTATATCCAATTTTTTCAGAAATTTTGATCTGAGTGACCAAAAAATGGTTTTTTTATTTGGTACCTAATTTAAAGACCTATTTAATCACACATCTATGTCTGTGATAAGTCAAGTAATTGAACCAAAATGGAGTTTTCAGATCACCTTTATAGGATTGAAAAAAGTTTAAATCCCAAAATATGTTTCTAATGACGCTTCTATCTTCTCCGCTGGTCTTTTAATAAAAATTTTGTGGAAAAACCCATTTTCGTTAATAGAAAAATGTGAGGAATCTATTGGTGTCTATTTTATCTTTATAACGCTGTATCTTAGGAAAACTATTAGTTACAAATTTGAGTTCAATTACTAACTTTAGCTTGAACTTTGTATTTTTCAAGTTTTTGGTCAACTGGAAGGAAAAAATAATAAAATGGTGTTGTTTGGTAGCTAATATTAAGACGTTTTTGATTATACCTAAGGTAAGTCATGCCACTGAGCCAAAATTGTATTTTTTAGGTCACGTCTCAGTACGATTGGAACATTTTAAAGAAAAAAAATTCGACGAAGCCACTTCCAATAGTTATTTGTTTTACTAGGCATTAAATCTGCTTTTCTGCCGTGTGAAACATATAATTTTTTCTTCAAATTTATAGTTATTTCTGGCGTTTCCGGAGTATCAAGTGTGGATACTAAAGTTGTTAATTTTACTGGAAAGGAGGGAAGTGGACAGAGTTCAATTGTATTAAATAATTGTTCACAATTCACCATAAATATATCTAATAAATAAAAATTTCGTGTTTGTAGTTTTAATGCAATAAAACCAGTTTATTATCATCAGCATCATTTTGAGTTTTCTTAATGTCATTGTCAATTTTAATAACCAGTTTGATTTAAATTATTACTTGGAAGGTGCCTAGCAATGAACTTTTTCTGCCTAGGCAGTAAAAGTGGACTTTTTCTGCCTAGGCATTAGAAGTACAACTTCTAAGCCTGCCAAGTGTCATTAAAAGGTCGCTTTTAATGTCATTTGGAGAAAAAATATTTTTTTAAGAAAATTTACTTAAATGGATTAACATTTTTTGAAAAATTTCGGAACTATAACAAATTAGTTTATCGATAACATCAATAAATAAATGAAAAAACACAGATAGTTCTACTACATACAGTGACCTACTTTAACCGAAGAAGATGGCAGCACCGGATAAGAAAACTACGGAACACAGTCTTCAAGAGCATTTAAATCTTTTTTAATGTAATGAATAGTTTAATTACATAAATTATTCAATCGATTTAAAAAAAAAATGTGTTCCAAAAATAGTTATTAGATTAAGAATTTTTATTGAAGAGAGTTGACAGTATTTTTTTTTCAAGTAGAAGAAAAGGTTGTCCAATATACAAAATTACCCGATAGTAGTGACCTATTTGGAAGTGGCGAGGGAGTCAGGATGGCAGGCAGCATTCGTTAGAGTAGTAGGAGTGAAAGAGAGGGGGTATAAGGAGAGATAGAGAGAGAGAGAACTGAAAAAAATTATAAAATATTTCGTAGAGAGTTAGCTAGGCTATAGAGAGATTGTTAATAAAGTTTACCTTCGCAGGTGAAGCCTTGCTGTATAAGGCCCCATAACATGTCGCTACAGTGGTGGCAGTAGGTGGGCTTGTGGAAGGTCTTCTTGCAGAAGCTATGGCCGTGCGCGGCGGGCGGCTGATCTTGCGAGCCCGCCACCGACGCCATGATTCCTCCGAGCCACCGCTCACGCCAGAACTTCACCGTGAACAAGCACTCGCGCGCATATTAGAGTTCTATGTAATGTCGAAACCGTAAACGTACATGTTGCCGTCTTTGAGTGTCTCCGACAGCAGCCACACTTACAAGCCTAAGGCGCATTTCTCGACTTCGACACCCGAACACAGCTGACCATTACTGACGAACGACGAGTGCGCATCTAGAAGACGTCTCGACGCAAGCGACGGCCCTGACTGCCGTCTTCTCTCCACCCCGCCCATACCAGACCGATTGTGCGACACGGGGCGCTATCTATAGATAAACGTCGGTAGCGTTGTCGCTCGACGAAATTGAAATCTGTATTTAGACGCCGACGCCTGGATTTCGCGTCCAGCTGGTTATCCCAGTGACGTGCAGTAAAAAATTGTCTAGTAATATGTAATGTTGATTCTAGATTAATTTTTGACTAGATAACAGGAAAAAATGTTGATTATTCACTAATTATCAAATAAAATGAATAAATATCAAAAACATAACATAAAAAAAAACTTAACATACAGCGTCATCCCCAAAGTCCGCACCAAATGGGAAACATATTTATAATGGGTTTTTCGATAAAAAGTTATTCCTCATAAAAGTTTGTGCATCCCTTAAAACTAAAAATGCAACAACAAAATGTTGCGAAAGAAGCGTAATATACGAGGTGTATTCGATAATTTGGTTTTGAGTCAAGAGTAAAGTCCCATGACTTAAAATCTTTATGTATCTTTTAATGATGAACAACTTTTTCAAATGAATTTTTTTGATATTCACTGGAATAAGGGCACTTTACTCTTGACTCAAAATAATATTTTCGAATACAACGCGCTTCTTTCGCAACATTTTTAGTTTTAGGGGATGCACAAACTTTTATGAAGAATAACTTTTTATCGAAAAACCCATAATAAAGAGGTTTCCCATTTGGTACGGACTTTGGGGATGACCCTGTATATTATTTGATTGGTTTCACAAATTACATTTCGTTAGCAGGAATAACAGCCCTTTCAGACTAGGATACTGTATCTGAGATACTGTATGCGAGATACTGAATTTAGGCCAGATACAGTCAAGATACTTTTGTCAGAATATAGTTTTTTAAACAAATTTTTCCAGTACAAAGACAATATGCGTTTTGCTGCGAGGTACCGGTTGACTACCGATTCAATGGGAACGGTACTATCATTATCCTTTTTTAATGTGTTTTTATTTCTTTTTATTGGTTCCTTCGCAAAAATGCGCTGGTCTTGTCTTGGGTCTTGATCTTTAACCATTTTTCTTTGAATACCGTGACGCCACGGTTAACTTTTATGACGTAACGGTTTGTGGAAACCCTGAAATAAACAAACACCTAACCTCCAATAAGATAACTACTCTGTCAAACTATCTCAGTGAGCTGGTTTGTGTGGTTGGTTAACTGTTACGTCATGGTTTGGAATACAAGTCGAGGAATATTGACTGGTTAACTTATAGGTAGTTAACCCGGTTTGTGTGGTGAAGTTCGAAGAAAAATGGTTATTGATTACTTTGACGTGCTTGTCACTTTGGTTTTTCGTTGTGGTTATTTTTATTTCATTTGTGTATTGATTATTATTATAAATATGAATTATTTACTTTAAAATATTCACTATTCAATAGAATCTTTGCTACTTCAAGCGTTACCACAGCTGTCACATCATTACCTTCATGATTTATTGTAATTTCACCAAATTATCGTTTTCCTTTTGCTCTACCTCCATTTTTTGACTTATTTTTAAATAACCAACTTTTTTATATTCCTATAGGTTATGTGATTATAAACGTCAACCGTCAACGGCTCCCAAAAACACTTCGCTCACCACGGTCCATAAATTTACGTACCGTTGAAGTATAACGTATAAAACGCCCATTATCAGTGTTGTACGGTGCTTTTTATAAAATGGACATTGAAGAGTGCATTATGCTGTGGCATATTTTATACAAAAAGGAAAAAGTTAAAAGGAGACGAACTATGTGGGTTCATCCTATATTAGAATTGAGGGGAATTAAAGGAACCTTTTACTTACTTCACAAAGTTTTTCAATCATTCTATCCCAATTCACTTCTACTAATAATGAATCATAAAAATTGTGTACACCTATGCTATGATGCTTTTTGAATCGCAAAAGTATGCAAGTCTGAACAGGTACTTAAGCCACAATGATAATTCGGTATCCCGGATTCAGATACTGTCGCCGGCGGCTGAAGGGGCGAGATTCAGAAATTTAGAGCCCTTTCAGACTAGGATACTGTATCGGAGATACGCGTATCCAAGATACAGAAAATACATGTGTTTAAACGTAGGTATTCAAAATTCTAGGACCCAGTGACACCTACGGCCTAACGACTTCGACAATTGCGGAACTAGCCAAACGCTACACCCATACTCAATCCCTTAAGAGATGGGATGGAATCAAAGGATGCAGTCTTGCCAGGATCACCCTGGGCGACCCTGGGAAGCTGGAGCCGAAGAAATATTTGGCGATGACCCGGAGAAACCTACGTTTAACAGTAGGATTTCTGACTGGTCACTGTCAACTAGGGAAACACCTCCATACTATGGGGCTAGTGGACACACCTCTATGCAGGATGTGTGAACAGGAAGATGAAACTGTCAGGCATGTCTTATGCGAGTGTCCGGAGTTATCGTCAATAAGAGAGTGTGTGTTCGGTGAGTCTTGGCCTACACCTGCCGATATAAAGGAGATGTCTCCTAGTGACCTGTCCACCTTCCTGAGAAGGACAGGATGGACAATGACCTAGGAAGACAACTCCTCGGGAGGATGTACAATGGGTCACATGTGGCCTAAGTGCTGTGAGCCTACACTCACCCTCCCTACTCTACAGATACAGATACAGAACGTAGGTATTCACACTGCATCCATCACGTCATACAGTATCGCGATACTAAATTTCTGAATCTCGCCCCTTCAGCCGCCGGCGACAGTATCTGAATCCGGAATACCGAATTATCATTGTGGCTTATATACCTGTTCAGACTTGCATACTTTCGCGATTCAAAAAGCACCATAGCATAGGTGTACAAAATTTTTATTATTTATTAGTAAAAGTGAATTGGGATGGAATGATTTTTCGATTGTACGATGGAGCGTTAAGTTTTTGATAACGACAAATTCATAAGTTTGGTAGAACCAAATTCTTGTTTATGGGATACAAGCGATGAAAATTATTTCGATAGGAATAAAAAACAAAAATGTTGGTTGGAAATTTCCAAACAGATGTGTGAAAATTTCGAAAAAATAACAGCTGTTCAACAAAATGATTATAGTAGGTATATTTATAAAAGTAATCATGCAATGCGTTGAAACAGTAATGCATAAATTCATTATTAGCTAAATAATAGTATATTATTCAACAAGCGTATAATGATGGCTATTACCCTCGAAGATGAAATTGCAACACGAGCCGGAGGCGAGTGTTGTAACATCTGAGTGGGTAATAGCCATTATGCGCGTGTTGAATACTATACTTTATCCACAACTATATACAGGGTGTTTCAAAAAAAGGTAACACCGTCTCTAGGATAGGTAAAAAACTGAAAAATAATTGGGGTTTGCTTAGTAAAATTTTTTTCTAACGCCATCCGTTTTCAAGATAAAGGGCGTTGAAGAAAATAAAAAATTACACATTTCTTACGATTTTGCCGAAACTACTGGCACCATTGTAATGAAATTTTATACGAATATGTTTTGGAAGCTGATATATCCCATGAATTTGTTTTTATAACTAACTCTCATAGAGGGCGCTAGTTACACGATTCATACAACGTATTATTCAACATAACTTTTTTAAGGGTAGAATTATTAGTCAAAACTCCAAGTGAACATAAACATCGTTTAATTTTACACCAAAAAGGTACTCTTGGTAAAACTCGATATTATGTACCGTTTTCGGAATATTTTGATTTGAAAATTATGAAGTAATAATCGCTCCTGGTATAATTAAACTAATGATAAAATTCGCTTTTCTCTAAGTTTGCCATGTAAAATTGACATTTATTGATTGTTATGACAATAAGTCAACAATAAATAGAGTTTTGAAACCTTGTTATTTGTAAAATTAGATATTGTTAAACAAAATGTACTCAAATGTTGAATACACCGACATGTTATTAACTTTAGGCGAGTGTTTAGGAAACTCTAGTGCAGCTTTTACGCGTTATGCAGAAAAGTTTCCTAGAAGAAACTTACCAAGTAAAAAAACATTTAGAGCAGTTGAACGACGTTGTCGAGAAACTGGGAATGTAAGACCAAAGAAAATAAATTCAGGTAGACCAAGAACAACAAGAACAATTAATAAAGAAAATATTATTTTGTTTAACAATATCTAATTTTACAAATAACAAGGTTTCAAAACTCTATTTATTGTTGACTTATTGTCATAACAATCAATAAATGTCAATTTTACATGGTAAACTTAGAGAAAAGCGAACTTTATCATTAGTTTATACCAGGAGCGATTATTACTTCATAATTTTCAAATCAAAATATTCCGAAAACGGTACATAATATCGAGTTTTACCAAGAGTACCTTTTTGGTGTAAAATTAAACGATGTTTATGTTCACTTGGAGTTTTGACTAATAATTCTACCCTTAAAAAAGTTATGTTGAATAATACGTTGTATGAATCGTGTAACTAGCGCCCTCTATGAGAGTTAGTTATAAAAACAAATTCATGGGATATATCAGCTTCCAAAACATATTCGTATAAAATTTCATTACAATGGTGCCAGTAGTTTCGGCAAAATCGTAAGAAATGTGTAATTTTTTATTTTCTTCAACACCCTTTATCTTGAAAACGGATGGCGTTAGAAAAAAATTTTACTAAGCAAACCCCAATTATTTTTCAGTTTTTTACCTATCCTAGAGACGGTGTTACCTTTTTTTGAAACAGCCTGTATACGTATAATGTATATATCTATAAGTTTATTAAAAAAATCCAAAATATATTTCAAATGAACATAATTTTTTATTAATGGTAACGTTATTAATACACAATAAATTTATGTTTATTTACTTACATAATAATTATTAATAGTTACATTACAATTGTTAAAATTCGTGCCAGGGATAACTTTATTGTCAGTCATCTGAGTCTGATTGAAAATCGTGGGACTTGGACTGGCACTAGAGCTAGTACAAGGTTTTTCATTGTAATTAGAGCTAGTATAATGTTTGTTAATTTCGTTTGAAATCTGATTTCCTCTTTTTATTTTATTGGTTATGTTGTCATCCATATAACCTTCGGCAACTGTGGTTGATTTCCATCCCCCTAACTGCTTTACTACTGTAATGTCACCTCCTGCGCTAACGCAAATGGTTGCAGATGATCTTTGGAACAAATGTCCTGTGTACAATTCGGGATTTTTTAATTTTAAAAACATAGCAATGTGCTTTCCCATAGAAGATAATTTGTTACCTACTCTTTGAATAGTACATTTGCCATTTTGATAATTTAAAAATAATAATGAGCATTTAGCATGAGATGGGCGAAGATTTATATACTTTTTGCAAATATCGTAAAATTCACCTGATACAGTAAATGATCTAAAAATATTTGTTTTTGTGAAAGGTATTTTCACTATAAGAGCTCCATTGTAATCTTCTATATCTTCAGTTTTCATAGAAAATAATTCATTAGATCGGCACGCTTCCATTAGCCCCATGATTAAGGTTACCTAAAAATAATTTGATTAAATTGGAATGTTCTAAACTGAAAATTACGTTATTGTAAGAATACCTTTGTCATTAGCAGCGGCGGTCATATACACTTTGAGAGGGGGAGGCATAGACCAAATCGTTAACTTGAAATGGGCTTAAAGTAAGCACCTTGGAATCAGAATTAGAAATTTTTGTATAGAGTTGTACGTGTTTAGTATGTTTTTACTGCGGTTCTTCGATTTTTCTGCGTTAATTGATATTGTTTTATCCTAAGCCAGTGTTTATAAAATTGTTATAGATTTGATATACGTGTTTTTTTTTGTTTTAAAACGTTTAACTTTATTTTACTTTAATTATAAGACCATAATGCCGGCGGTGCCGTGGCTACGTGCAAAAACACCAATCGCAATACGAAAGAAACGAGTAGAAAATACTATGGATGGATTTCCAAAAAATTAAGACTTGGCGAATCAGTGGATAAGTCTTTGTCGTCGTTAATTGCGAAATATGTGAAAATTGTATAATGTATGGTTTTCTACATGCTTTGTCCAAGTGCCAAAGTTAAAATTCCCCTATCAAATGAGAAAAGTATTTTCGACTTATTTTATTTCAAAGTGTTTTTTAATTGTTAATATGAAGATAATTACACGAGAATGTTATTCTTTTTAATTTCTGAACAACTGCGGTTGAGCTAGGGGGGGGGGGCCCTATGACCGCCACTGGTCATTAGATAGGTATGATCTGGCGCTTCTTTAATAAATTTAATGACTTATTTGGGCGTAAAAGTTTTAGATTTTTTCGGTTGATGGCCCTCGGACTGACGTTTTAAAAATGCCTGTAACTTCATGTAAGTCTCTAGGTGGATACTATGGTAAATATTCAATGTTTCAGCATAGAATAATATGCCCACAATGATGATAACTTGTATTTTTTAGCAAGTTCAACAAAATACACTAGGATAACATTTTCAGAAAAAGACGATGTTTTTTGTACCAGTTGCCAATCCATAAAACTTTTGTACACCGCATCATATTTACCTTTTGACTTGTTAGGTAGATTTTCTGTAGCGCTACTTAGCCGCTAATTTTAAAATGTCTGGCGGTGTACAAGACATACGAGTATCTTCTAAATCTGATTCACTAATAGACATTTCTCTAATGATACCAGATATAAGAATGTTCACACCAAATAACTCACAAACCGACTGACAGTATATCTACAAATACAATGACAAGTAAATTTACAAATTGTCAAATTTGACGCAACGATTGAGTAATATTATTCCATCGAACTGTCATTATTATTCAATTCTATATGGTAATGCATGGCATTACTTGATAAAAATCGCATATTTAACAGATATATTAATTAATAGTTGTGGGTAATAGTAGTTTGTACTCGTACAAGTTCGAGAAGCGTCACTACTCCCATATGCGCAGAAGTTTGTGTCACGAGCCATAAGGCAAGTGCCAGCGAGTGGAAAAAGTGTTTTGCGTACGAGTTGACCACAATATTTTTTCTACAAATACGATTATTAATGAAAGAAAATATATTTCATTTGTACTTTGAACAGTGAGAATTTGAAAAATTTATATTGACGATAAGAAAATCAGGTAAACGTAGATATTGTTAATAGCGAAATTTGATCTATTTTAAATTGTTATGCCCGATGTATCTGTTTTTGATAATAACTTTACATTAATTGTAATATTAGGTAGTGTCAACGATATTGTATTAAATCTTGGTGAAGTAGGTAAATTTTGAGGTTCCTTTAATTTCCCTTAATTCTAATATAAGATGAACCCACATAGTTCGTCTCCTTTTAACTTTTTTCTTTTTGTATAAAATATGCCACAGCATAATGCACTCTCCATCGATGTCCATTTTATAAAAAGCACCGTACAACACTGATATTGTCTTTGAATTGGAAAAATTTGTTTAAAAAACTATATCCTGACAAAAGTATCTTGACTGTATCTGGCCTAAATTCAGTATCTCGCATACAGTATCTCAGATACAGTATGCTAGTCTGAAAGAGCTCTAAGGTTTGATACTATTAATTTATTTTAAACTTTTTTCGGAGAAAAAATTGACAACCCCTTTTTAAAGTTAGGTCTTTCCTCCAAAGTAGACCGATTTTTATATAAAACTGCATCTACTCAACGAGGACTGGGAGTTTGAATTGTTAGTTAGTGGAAACCTTTAAAATATCGAGGTTTTTCTTTTTCGCCAAAATAGAACAATTTTTAGATGAAATTTCATCAACCGAACCAGGAGTAGGACTCTGTACACTATAGAATTCTACTATCGACTCTATTCCCATGTCTTTTGTCGACAATTTCTTTATAAAAATTTATTGTCGACAGTATATTGTATAGAGTGAGACTTTCGACCGCTGTCGTCTGGAATAATAGTAATCTATTGTAAAAAGCAACCGGTAGAGTTCTATAGAGTGCAGAGTCCCTGTTATTGTAGTTTACTTTGTCAATTAGTTGAAAATTTACCCTAGATACCGCTACCATTGTATATACAATGCCGCTACTACTCAAAACCCTATGAAAATTGAAGTTTTACGTCCAATATTGACAGATTTGAAGAATTTTTATATCAAATTGCATCTACTATAATATATCAAGCCATTTTTAAGGAATGCCGGTTAAAAATGAAAACAAACAATTCATTTTCAATGTGTTTATTAATAGTATACAGGTAAATGTAAAAATAATAATTTCGTCAAATTTTTAAAGAGGATAGGTACATAAAGTCGCAAAGTTTGTAGCAAAATACAGTCCGCAGAAGCAAACATGAGCCCTGGTGGGCGTGTTCATGTCGCTGTAGTTGTATTTTTGTAGTAATAATCGATATTTTAAATCGATAACCAAACATCGATACCATAAGTGTCAACTGTTAAGAGATATGTAAACAAAGTCAAACTTGCTAAAAATGTAACTCTAAATATTAATAAAAACATTTATATTGGACCAAAAATAAAACTACCTCCTCGCATTGACAACACTGATACAGACATTAAAAATGAATAAAATGATGTATGTTGATGAAATCACTCGGTCATATTATTTCTATTATGTTAACAAATTACTAATGTACGTTCGTTAACATTAGCTTCTGATTGGCTCGTTGCGATGACCTTATTTTAGTTCGCATATTTTCCGGGGCTCATGTTTGCTTATGTTAGTATACATTTTTTAAAGCTTCTGAGATTTTTTTAAACTAACACTTCTAGGTGGAGGAGTTAAAAGTAATTAGTGAGTTGGTGATAAATATATATTAATACATTTATTGCACAATTTGAGCTAGGTACTAAAAAATTAGAAATACTGAAAATGAGTTAAGTACAATTTTTTTAACCTAAATTTTTTTTTATAAAACTTTGTTTTGTTATACTTATGCCGTTTAACCAGTTCGTTTTTCTGGTCCAAATATAGCCTCAGTGCTTCTCGATACAATAATTACCCATATATAGGCAAGGTGAAGCGTGAAAGGCAACAAATTTACATAAAACCCAATATTATTTATCAATACCAGTGATGCAAGAAATTTTACTATCTGCCAACTATCGATACTGACCGGCCACAATCGTGGTGAAATTATATTACTCCTCAATCTGGATAAGTACCTACATGTAATTTGGTTCCCGATATTTTTAGTTTCCCTGGTCTCTATATACAGATAGATGCAATGAGAAAAGGCACATAGGGACACATAGTCCACAAACAAAAAATTTCTATAAATTTACTTCAATAAATATAAAGTATTTAGCTGGACAGCTGGATTCAGAACTACTGTAAGAATCCCCACCTCTTCTCCTTCCAATATTTGTTAGTTATGTGCGATTTAGTATTCAAGCGTCTTTTGATTTCTTTTGGCCAACAATGGCTTCCAAAATAAAAATGAATTCGTAAATAAAACAAAATAAGATTAGGTTAGGTTATATGGGCGACCAGGTCCGTTCCGGCCCCGGTCCACTCAGAGGCACTAGGCCCATAGTGATACCCTTTGAGTCATGGTGTTGAGCCATCCTGTTTTTACCTATCCATTGTCCTTTATATATTTCCTTTAATTTCTAGTCTTAGGCATTTCCATCCTCCTATAAAATTCTTCAAATTTCCGATGTCCATCTCTGCTGCCTCTCCTAGACTCTCAAGTCGTGTACTCCCCAAATACCTCTGGCTCTTACCTGCCAGGGCAGGGCATAGACACATGAGATGTTCCACCGTCTCTTACTCGCATTCATTGCACAGATCATCCTGTGCAGTGTCCACTCTTCTGAATTGAGTCCTTTCTATATTCTAGGATCTCTCTCGTTCTTTTCTTGTTATTTTTGGCCAAAAATTAAAAAAACAAGATTTTTTAAATTAAAACAAATTGAAAATAAATTCCGAAAAACTTAAAATGCTAAAACTAAAAAAATAATGTTTTAAAAGTTCAAATTGTCCTCCTTGTTGAGCCAAACAAAAACCGAATCTATTGAACAAAGATAATCTTGTATCTCTGAGCTGATTCGGTGTAATATTTGGAATGCTGGACAATTTTCGCCCCTAATTCTATCAAACTTTGAGCCCGTTCAAAATTGTGCCGATAAATTTCATTTTTTTTAAAAACCCCATGAAAAGAAATCATTCGGGGACAAATCCGCTGATCTTGTGAGTGACCTCCAAAATACCACGATCAAATTTCAATTTTCTCCTGAAGGGTGTACATTCTGATTTCTCTACGAATTTATTTTATTTTGAATAGTTATGGGCTTGAACTGCTGTTTACTGACTGACTGACTGACGCTAATTAAGGACCGCCCGCAGTTGAGACTACGGAGTGGTGGGAATTGTACGATAATCGTGTTTTTAATCTGTTGAAGCTTGATAAAGGTCGACTAGTTCAAAAGTAGTTCTGATACAATGTTTAAAAACTCTTTGTTCCGTTTCTCATTGGATGTATCTGTATATATATTTATAGTTATTATAATAATTAATAACTGTTTTTCTTGCCCATTCAAAATTATTTCGGGATTTATAGGAGAGTTAAACACAACTTTAAAGAAACTATATGATAAAATGAAAAGGGATTACGAAGGTCGTGCTTCTAATACAGCAATGCCCGAAATTACCAATGACCATTTTGGGGCTGGGAACCAAATTACCAACATCCGTCTATCTAGTTTTCAGGTTAAAACTTGCAAAATGTTTGGTTTATTTAAACAGTACAGGTTTATCAGCAACAAGTCTGAAGTGTCAATTATGTAATGATTACCTAGGTTAATTTTTTTAAATCGTGTAAAAAGTCAAATGGCTAACGAATATTAGAACATAAACGTTAAAATTCAACGAAATCATAATTTTGGTTCAATAAAGGTGCATATCAGCATTTCGCTCAACGACGCAGAAGATGCTTGGCGAGTCCCTGCTATTATCCAACACCTAGCAATAAATTTTGTTTATTGATTTAGTATTTACAAAAACATGAGACGTTATCCTACGATTATATGTTTCTTGATAAAATTAGCCAATAGAAATTGAGAATCGATCATAGTTACGGCGTCTAAATAACCGATTATACACTTGACGACGTGGTTTATTCACTAGTTTTTCGGTGGGTCCAACAATGTGTTGCGATAGTAACCACCTATTAAAGATTCTCAAAAAGTCAGAAAAAGTCTTTGAATCTCTTCGGAATAGCGAAGCAATTGGATCTTTAACGCATCTGGTGCGAACTTACAAGAATTTATTCAAATTACTGGCCATTGTTCAAATGAGTCTCTCACGCCATACCTAAAGCTAAGCAATGAACATCATCTTAACACGTTAAGGGCCATGAGACATAACGCGTGTGTCACATATACTGTGTCGCGACCCTCGCTATTCTATTTTGTTTGCCTTGTAACTCGACCGTGTTTCGCGCATCTGTACAATTCTTATAGGAATAGATTCCTTGTGGCCCTGGAAACCACACGTAGATGCTGGTCCATTAGTTTTTGTTTTTTATTTCGAGAAAAACTTTTTCTACAGTACATAGTATTTGCGTCGCGCGGCCCACAGAGAATACTTGGTTTACTTGGCCGCGCGACACAGAAGCAGTGTCTCATAAAAAAAGTCAATAAGATAAAAATCTTGCTGACTTTTTGAAAAAATCGCATTAATTTACCAAATTGATGCCAAATAGAAGAAAAAACCATAATAAAAAAGATTGGCCTGTGGGACCAAATTTTTCTCTCTCATGGTGGCTCTTAACGTGTTAATATGCTGTATAGTTGTGAGTAAAATTAGTTTGCACCGTTTCACAATTTGTCGGCGAGACAAAGAAATCTGTAAGCAGAAGCAGATCCGGTATCAGACAGATTTTTCATTATTGCAGGATCCCAACGCACTGGCGATTTATGTACTCTCTTTTTCCGATGAATAGCAGTTTTACCGATAGTGGATTTTTTTTTAACTTTTGTCAATTATGTATTATTTAAGCTGCTCCATGCTTTGTGGCCCATTATTTTCCTGTATCAGTTGTCTGTACATATTTTGTATAATTTTTTTCGTAGATAGCAACTAGAACATACCAAACTTCTTTCTGTCCATTGTCTCAAATCCCTACTCTCCACTTTCAGAAATTTCAAAACCTTTGGTATTCATGTTTTATACATACAACAATCAAACAACTTATTCACTGCGACATGGAATCCAGCAGAATAAATAAACTTTGACATTGTTTATGTTTGCATAGAATAATACGTCTGTTTACTTTTCTAGTATATTCATTGTTCGGAGCCTATAACAATATCTTCTTCGAATGGTCGCCAAAAAGCCATAATTTTAATTATTAACAACAAAATAGTTTTGGTCAATAAAACAAAATCTCAATCACAGCAACATCTAAGAACACAATCTCTCGTAAATAATAGAAATTAACTAAACCCACCCTGGGACGTTAACACTCCATGTGGACTAATAACTCAAGTACATTTTTCATAGACCAATCGGAAGCTACATTGCACCAGTGAGAATCAATGGTTCGCTTGTGGGTAGTTTAAGACTAGAAATGATTTATGGCATTTTTATCTTGTATCTCAAAGAGACCTTGCCGCATACTGTTATTTTATTGTGAAACAGTGCAAACTAATTATTCTACTCGCAACTATACTACTAATATACTCATCAACAGATAACAATGTTTTATTATTATTATTATGTTTTATTAAATTACTTACAATAATTGTATGCTCAATATTACTACAAAATAAAATATTTATTATTATCGGACCATTCATTATATAACGGTGACGAATACTACTCGAAATATAATCGATTATTTTTCACTCGGAACTCGACGTGAACCTTAAGAGTTGTACCAAACAAAGTTTACAAAAATGGTTCTACAGATCCGCATGTCACTGGTGATCGTGGTTCAAGAACAAATTGGTTGCACCAGTGAAAATTGAACTCGGTTCGATTGAACGTTCAATTTAAATATTTTTGTCATAGAGGATATCCTGAAATGGTAAAGTTTTCCATACCTTGTTTTTAAACTAAAAGGAGCGATTTGAATTTAAGTTGGCATTTCTCCTTACTACTGATTGGTCAAATTGCCGCCCGTTTTACACTGCTTTTGGATACAACTGACAACTACATTTGTCAGTTTTGTAATTATTTATATAAAAATATTCATTAGTTCAATCTGTATCAATCTTTTGTATATTTGTTGTTTCTTCCTTTATTTTCAACAACCAAGTTAATGCTATTTTTATTTAGAAAATACATAGTCCATGCTCCTCTTTTCTTGTTGATTACATAAGTTCCGAAGTAAAATCTTATTTTAACATCAGGTTTTACATTCATTAAATAATATTGTCGTATTTTTCCATATTAAAACTTCTGTTCACTCTTAGTTTGTGCTATATTTAAGCTTCCAATGTAAAAGAAGGATACTTCAACATATAATTTCAAATTTTTACATACTTATTTATCCTCAAATTATTATTAAATCATTAGGTCATATATTTGACATAAAATACTTATAACCATACATTTTGTCACAATGATGTGACATTTGGTTGCTACGTTCGCCACAATCTGGCTTCATGGATTGTAGCCAATGGTGATTCGATATTTAGACATGCCTTGATCTCTCATTTGCCATGACAACTGCTAGCAGTACTGTACATATTTCACATAAGTCAATTCGTCTGAACACGACTCTTTCGGAACACACTCCCAATCTAGTAGCTTTTAGTGCTGTGATTCAGGTTTCTTGAAATGCTCCTCCTAGTTTAAAAACAAGGTATAGAATTCCTTGAACTCGCTTATCTTTGGAACCCTAAAGTCCATTTTCCACGGTGCGAGTTGACGCTTCAACTCGAAAAAGTTGCATGCAAATTGGCGTTTTTTTCGTTGGGCGCGTCGGTCGCATGAATTAGAACTTACTCTATTTTCGAGCGAGAAGTCGCTGCGACTTGGTAACTTTTCTGGTGAATTTTGTCCCATCAACCCAAAATTTATATTGGCTGTTACGCTCTGACATTGCTGTCACAGGATTTCTTCTACGTTTTCTTCTCGTAGAGCAGCACAGGCCATACTACTAATTACTGTTACTAAAACAATGTCCTCAATGTTTTCCTCAACCATTCTGTTAACTTCAATACTTGATTCTAGAGAAACTACTTCTATTTTTGCTTCATTTTCCCCCGCTAATTTTTTTTCACACTGTGAGGTTATGAAACCAGAACTGCCAATTTTTTAACGAAGTTGGAAACACGTATGCTATGGCTGGATTGTACTGATTGCAGCGATTTGTCCCAGCAACAAGACGCTGCGATTTGTCACAACATGGAAAATATACTTAAAGTTACCAAGCGTGCATTGTTTATATTTTTTGACAATTGTAATTTAGAAGTTGTCTAGAACTATGTTGTGTTGTGCACGTTAAAATAATGGAAAATTTGTGAGATCTAAAAACTTTACGGCTGCAGAAGAAAATGCAGTGAATTGTTTAGAGAACAAATAAAAAAACCTAGTTGAATACAAAAAGACCTATTCGTTTTAGAGGAAATATTTTCGGTGAATGCAACTACTATACAGATTCGGCAAACATTCAAATGTTCCTTATTGCCATTCTGCGAGTGGAAGAGAGAAAGCTATAGGACAATAGAGAGAATTTCGTATTCCCCTCACCGGAGAGTTTATCGACACCAATCGTGTTTAGAGTGGTAGGTGTTTCATGGAGGGGAAGTATTTTGTTTTCTCTTGGACATATAGAATTTTAAGCTCCTATATGAGATTCTTCATACGAAAGATAAATATTTGCTGAACCTGCATATCTTACTGCTTCCTTTGACAACATAAATAGTGATTTAAATTCTAGATCATTCCACCTCATAAAATGATTTTGGCGTTCCCTATAAGTTTTTGGAAGTCTTTCATCTGTCATAAGATGTATACGTTCTAAAAAGTCTTCATCATCAGTTAATTCTTCTAAGAAATCCTTGTTTTGAACTTTTATTTGGTTTATTGTTTACTTTCGTTGATAGGGTTTTAAATGTCAGAACATGACGTTGAACTGGCTTTGATCGGTCAAAGCCTTTCCATTCATCTGAACTGAGCAGCACTGAACGAAGTTGGTACAACGTAAATTGACCGTTGATCTGCTCGTGAACGGCTATTGTACAACTGGGACTAAAAAAATCACTCGAGCTACGATCTCGTGATTTTTCACAGATTACGTATTTTTACTCGTCAATTAATCGATTATTTTTGAAGCTCTTTGTTCTATAACTGATAATATTTTTGCTCTATCATTATTATTCTTATTTTATACACTTCGTTCCAGTAAAAAATATTAATACAATGGTGGTGAGATTCAATATAGTTGAGGATATTTTTAAGCGGTTACATTCTAATTATTTTCAATTTACGACCCCTGTCGAAGTATAACACAACAAAGTTCAAAATTATACAATAAATATTGTTCTAAAAAAATAATATATACAGAGTGAGCGATAGATTTAGAAAAGCTACTCCCTGTATATCCATAGATACTAAAGTGTTTTTATGAAACGCAATTCAATGTTTATCTAATTTAAAAGCTATGAACAAAATAAATTTGAGGAATTTCTTCTCGCATTTAAGTTGTTAACCGAGTCCGTGATCGTCAAAAAATCCTTGAGGCGTCTCCTCCTAGAACAAAAAATAATCGTTTTTATAGTTTTTCTTGTTAAACTATCGCCAATATGAATGTGGATAAAATTATTTACATACCTCGGCATTTCACTCCATCCACTTTCATATTGAAATTATTTACAAGTCACTAAATTTTCTATATACCGGGTGTACCTTGAAATATCTCTGAATTCAGAAAAGATAAAAAATTTACGATTTTTTTAAATGCAAATATCTTCGATTTTTTAATTGGGCGACCTATATTCGAATAAAATTTTTACCGAATGTAGTCAGCCCAAAGGCCGTTCCAGATAAAATTTACATTTTTAAAAATGGGACACCCTGTATTTTACTTAAAATTTGTAATCTGCTTGAGTTCTCGATTGCAATGATGTGAGGTTGTAGTAGCTTATACAGTGTATTTAAAAAGTTGTGACCACTTGTTCCTAACCACGCCCTGTATACTTTAATGTGCACAATTTGAAATTAATATGTAACAGCCATACGTCTGTGATGGTCTTCTAGTATCATAATTCACTAGAACTGCTTCCATATCTAAGACGCCATATACAGGGCGAGTACAAATTCGAATAAATCGGTTTAATGGATCACCCTGTATTTTATATCGGCAAATGAAAGTTGCTCCACTATAGTTCAAAATTGATTGAATATTCCCTATACCCAAAAGAATTGTTTTTGTGTTGTTTCAATTTTATGATTAAAAAATCTAAAAATACCAAACGTAGGTTTAAGACAAGGAGGGGGACTGAGCCCAACACTATTTAATATACATATGGACAGTATTATTAAAAAAAGCGACCAAAAGGTGAAGAAAATGTTCGTTGGGTATACAAATTTAGAAAGCGTAGAGATATCCGAAGGTGTTTTTGCAGATGATGTGGTACTAATGGCAGGAAGCGAAAACCGATTACAAGAAAACCTGAATATTTGGAAAGATGTTATGGAAGAAGAAGGCACGGAAATCAACAAAAATAAAACCAAAATACTTGTAATAGAAAATCAGAAGATCAACACAGAAATTAAAATAGATAATGTACAAATAGAACAAGTAAAAGAATTCAAATACTTAGGAATACCTTTTGACGAAACAGGAAAACTGGATGCAGAGATAAATGGAAGAATAGAGAAAACAATTAAGGTATACTATGCCATGAACCAAAAATTTATAAACAAAAGTAAAAGTGTATAACACAATATATAGACCAGTTCTAACTTATGGGTGCGAATCTTGGACTCTTACATGTAAACAAAAAAGTAGAATGCAGGCATCAGAAATGAAATACCCCAGAAGAGCATTTGGAGCAACAAGAAAGGACAGAATTAGAAACACAAAAATAAGAGATGAGTTAGGTATTAAAATTTATAGAACAAAGACAACTCTGCTGGGACATATTCAGAGAATGGATAACAATAGACTAGTTAAAAGGACATATGAGGCAAAAATACAAATAAAAAGGAAAAAAGGAAGACCAAGACAAACATGGAATACATTAGTGGGTAATATACTAAAAGAGAGAGGTAAATCATGGGAAGATGCGAGAACATTGGCAAGAAACAGGAAAGACTGGAAACAATTTATATACGAAAATTAAATGCAAACTCGACACCTTAGGGTATATGATTATATATATAAATATATTTCAGGCCAAACTAGTTTGTCCTAGGAAAAACTGATTTCGTTGTGCTTGATTATTATTTATTATTGCAATTAATGCTCTCATGTCTGTACCTCGCTCTTGTCTGGCAGTCATTTTTTATAGGTTTGTACATGTGAATCAGCAGTTTGTTTTTCGTCAGCCGTGTGTTAAGTGTTTTATTTAAAGGTAAGCATACTTTTTACCTTAATTATCAAGCGCATCAAGTGAGATATTAGGCCGTATTTATAAAAATTAAGCATTTACTTTCAAGTAAAAGATTTTGCTCTAATTCGTATTCATAATCTCTACCTTTTCCTTGCAAGGAAATGCTTCTGATAAATAAAGTAAAAGGTACAATTCGCTCTGTTGTAAGCAGCCTGTTGAAGGCTATCTGATATTCCTCGTCGGGGTAGGGAGTCATAAGACACTGCATTATACCATACCCACTGTCTCCTAGTAGGATAGTCTTTCTTGTCATTTTCATGACTTCACACACTGCCGAATTCTTCCATATACGAGAATCATGAACTGATCCTGTCCAACTTGCATCTATACTAGTTATGACACAATTTTGGTCACATGTAGCCTGGTAAAACCTTTTCGATTTACATATTCGTTTCCAAATTGGGCTGGCTTTTCAATACGAATATGCGTGCAGTCAATAGCCCCAATAGCTGTTGGGAAATTGAACCTGGTCAACCACTTCTCTTTAGCCTGCATGATTTGATTTTCTGTGTTTGGGATCCGGATCCATTCACCGGCCTGTTGTACAATCCGCTCAAGCACCTCATGAAATACTCTGGACACTGTGGGCTGCGTACATCCCAATTCTTCAGCAATTCCGCTCTGGAATCCAGGGTTCGCACAATAACGCTGAAATAGTTTCATTTGCTGTACAGGTGGCAGGGCAGCTCCACGAGTTTCGTGATCCACGCCAAGAAAGTGGTCCGCCAACCACACCACATTCTCCTCGTCAAATCTAAATAACGTTTTGAAATCTGATTCACGAGGCGTACTTCTTGGTTTTTAGTATTTTCTTGTACGTAATGCACCATATTATCCATAACAAGCCCTTCCAGATAGAGTTCAACACAAGAAAACACTCCTACAAATTCACTTATTTTCACGTTACAAGCTGTGTGTTAGCCGGGCAACTACTGGGAAAAGTGAGAAAAGTTCTTGTGAACCTAGATTCCTTTTTTAGAAGCAAATCCTTCAGTTTTTGAGCAAATGCTTCTTTTTATAAATACGAAAAACGTAAAACCTTCCACTTTAAAGCAAAGCCTTCGAAGCAAAACCTTTTCCTTCACTTTTTTTTTATGCATATGCCTTGAAGGAATTGCTTTATTTTTTGAAAGCAAAAGGTAAGGCTTCTTTTTATAAATACTGCCTATTAACCTTAGGAGGGGGACTTTTAAGGTGGTTTAAAATTTGTAAAATTCATAAAAAAAGGAAAGAAGAGGCCGATGCAATAAAAAATTCCAAAAGTATTTATTTCGGTTAATGTTTTTCATTTTTCAAAACATAAAACTCATGGGTGTACTTTGAGGGGGTTTTTAAGAGAGTTAAAAAATTAAAAAATCGTAAAAAATAAACGAATAAGCAGATTCCAATAAAATTGTATTTGATTTTACTTTCTTTGACTATTACGTTATTTTAAAAAAAACTAATTCATTACTTCAGTAATAAATGAAATTTTCAGTAATTATTATTAATTATTTCCATCTCTCACAAACTACTTGGTTTGATTTAGGAAAAACCAGTTTGGCCTGAAATATTAAGTATTAATATCCGGTAAAATCATACAAACCTAAAAAAATAACTGCCAGGCAAGTGTGCATTAATTGCATCAATCATTACGAAATCAGTTTGTCCTAGGAGAAACTAGTTCATTCGAACGCACTTAGGACGAACTAGTTTGTCCTAAAAAATGGTTTGTCTTGTAACATATACATGTAGTACTGTTTTCGCCCTTTTAAAACATTTTTCTAAAATAACACACTTTCCTAAAACGTCGACTATTGTGAATAAGTTTTATGTAGCTGCTGCCCTTTATCAACTTTTGGTCAAAAAGTAAATTTTTAATCAAAAAATTGAAATATTACATTCATTTTGTGTGTAGAGGATAATTAATCAAATGTGTATAGTGAAGTAACTTTCATATGCCGATATAAAAAATACAGGGTGATCCATTTAAGAACCGATAAATTCGAGTTTGGACTGGTCCTGTATACAGTTTCTTAGATATGGAAGCAGTTCTAGTGAATTATGATACTAGAAGAGCATCAGACAGACGTATGGCTGTAACAGATTAATTAATTGCGATTTTCAAGAAGTGGTCAAAACTTTTTAAATACACTGTATAACCTACTACAACCCTATATAATAATTGATATAGAAAAGTTGAGCAAAATTCAAATTTGAAGTAAAATACAGAATGTCCCATTTAAAAAAAAATGCACCTTTGATTTGAAACACAATATTTTTTTGCACTAATGAATCACCCTCTATTTTGATAAAATGTGAAAGCTGAATTCTTCATCTTTACGAAAATGTATATGTTACTGCTGTTTATTTGAAAAAAGATTTTGAAGATAGGCTATGCTAAAAGTATGTTGTATATAGGTGACGTTAAAGATATAGTGCGAACTTAAAGTTGCCGGTTTTTTGTTTGACTCTAAGACTAAGAGTATACCGTCATAGCCCAGTCAATATTATAATTATTTAAAATGCTCACTTAGTTGACGATAAATTCATTTAATGTTATAATTTCAACTAACAATCGTTAATAGTATAATTTAGGCGATTAATAAACGAAACTGTTTGACTGAACTATAACTATTTTTGAGGGATGGTTGCAGGTGTTCTCTTTAGTCGGTGGTCTGACATCAAGAAAGTGTGTGTGTTTTGTGTGGAAATTGTAAGTAAGTATACATATATTTATTAGCAATTATCTTTTTGGACGAAACTCGGTATGGTACACACGATACGGTTAAGAAAGGATGGACTGATGGGTCAAAATACAAATACAATATAGAATTATGTTTGGTAAGTACACAAAATTAATATAAATACCTTTCAGAGTTTAGCTCCGAAACATAACTTAAAGGGGATATACGATTAGATAGGTGGCACTATATCTTTTACGTCAACTATAACTAATACAATGGCTCATTTTTTTCAATTACAGCAACATTTTCGGAGAAAGGAAGAATTAAGCTTCCACACAGGATTGAAATATACAGGTGACCCTTTAAAAAATGGACGAAATTTATATTTCAAAGGCTATTTTTTACAAATACCAAAAGTAGCTCACTAATTAATTCAATTAAATAGAAACAAACTATACATTTTCGGAAAGGATACTTGGAGAAAAACTTTTTTAGTGAAAACGATACCTTTCTATCATTTCAGAGTTCGGAGATTTTTGCAGTTAAAATGGTACACCCGGTACGTATATTAGTACGCATATTAGTGTAATACAAGCTGCGAAAAGGGCGTAGCGAAGCAAATCATTGAATACGATCTGATGCCTCCAAAATATTTTTAAAATTCCTTTTTTTTCGTATTCAATGACAAAGTTATGGAATTTTTTTGCTTGGTTAATAAAAGATACAAGACTAAGAATATGAATATATCTATTAAAAAAACACAAACCGCTAAAAAAAACTTGAAAAAAACAACTAAAAGGAAGACAGGTTTAGCAAATATAAAAGGTTAGAATAACAAACTACAATTAGTTAAAAAAACTGGTGCATATAAAAGGATAAGTCAATCATTTAATATCTGATGAAAATCTATCATGATAACAAGCATCGTATAAGGCAGATTTAGCACAAACTGATTTTTTCCTTCTCTAAATTTAAAGGCAGACAAAGGAACGGTGTAAAAGTGTATAGAATGGGTAAAAATTAGCACTTTATTCTTAAAATAAAAAGAACATACCATCAGACGTCAACTGTCAACTCATCCTTTCGTTTTTCTGGTAAGTGCAAAAATCACATTTGTTAGATCACTTTAGTTTTACAAAACCCTGGATTAAATGGATGATTAAACTTCGATTATTCGCTCTTTCCATTCACAACTTATTTAATACTGTTAGTTATTCTCAAAAATATTATTAGAAGATAAACTAGCGTAAATATATACTACGAGAATCCCCCAATTCACTGGTATCCTGTTTTAGAGTGGCCAACTGTTAGTCCATACCCAAACCCCATTGATTTTTGAACTTATCAGATACGTTTTACATTAGAAACACAATAACTACATAAAGAAATACTATTATAAAAACCTAAACCGACTACAAACAACTTCTACGGCATTAAATATATATGTATATATTCATTTGTATAAAAAATAAATTTATTTAAAAAAAAAGGAATGTTGGAATAAATTACTGGTCCAATATTCACAAATGGCAAGTTGTGTAGGAATGGCACTTTACAGCAAACCAATATCTCTTAAAGCACCTTCTACGGCTTCGTCCTTAACAAATTATAAAACAAATTAAAAAAATGATAAAACTGTTATCTTATGCAGTTTCCCAACTAGAAAATTTATACAAAACGACTAAACCGCGCGCTGGAGTAAATTTACACCCCTGAGTGACCTAGTAGGTCTCCAGATCTAACACCAATAGTTTTTTTAAATGGGTAAGTTATCCCAGCGCACGGTATTTAAAAGTGTCTAGAACGTATTTACACAGATGTGGTCACATAAAGCCTTCCCTCAATATTATTTTATACAGGGTGTTTCAAACAAAAGTGGCTAGGATAACTAGATCACTGAAAAATAAGCCGATGTCGAAAGTATTGGCGACATTGTATGCATATGTTTTGGAAGCTGACACGTCCAGTGAATTTCTTTTGACTGTCATAGATGGAGCTAGTTACACGTTTCGTGCCAAGTAGTTTTAAATATAATTTTTTTAACTAATTGGTACGAATGGTGTATAAGAAATGTACGTGTATCCATTTTTTTCAACACCTGGTATATTGCAGTTACGAAAATTGTTTACCAAACGAACTGCACATTGTTCTACTTATCCTAGCAAAAACACTCTGTATATCAAAAACCTTGTTAAGATGCAACCTCATTGAAATTAAAGATGACCAAATGATAACGAAAATAAAAACATTCTAAACAAATGCAACATTTTGGATGATTTTTATATGTTTCTGTCAAAAATGTTTTTATTTGGCCGCATGGTATATACAAAAAGCCATCGAAAACGTTTAGGTTTATTATTTAGATCAAGCTGCAATTCAAACAAATAAATTGAAACAAATGTATTTATTAATAACTAATATACAATAATAGATATAAAATAAATGTTACCAATAATTATATACTTTTTATATTGGAAAAAAAATCTAATTTTACACTAGCTTATGGCAATTTTCCGGTTTCTATCGAGACTAGCTTCAACTTAAACATTTACAACTTGCTTAAACAACTGATATATCATTTTAAAATTTGAATATGGTACAATAAAGTAAAAAGAATATCAAATTTTATACATTTTGCATAAAAAATCCTTTTGTAAATGTTTTAATCAATATAACTATACAACAAGAACATTTTTGTATTAAAATATTTCATATTTATAACAGTCTTAAAATATTTATATTGTCAGTTCTAATAGAGGCTATGAGTAAAAAAATCCACTTTAGTACTATATAAAAAATCTTGAAGTATACCCTTGTCTAGCAATAAACATAGAAGAGGTAATTGGTAATGGTTTCTTAAGTTCTTAAATAAGTTTATCTGGGCAAACGAAACCAATCCCTAAGCACAGTCTGTATTCCCATATTTATGCCCCCTTTTTAAGCAACTTCTAAAAAAGAGAGGTTCTCAAATACCACCGTTATTTAAATTAGTTTTTGTTTAATATTGGTGTCTTTGAAATTCCATACACATTTTTGATTATTTTTTAATCAAAAATAAATGCATTTTTTCAAACATCTACGGAAATATCGCATTTACTATCTAAAAAACACAGATTTTTAAAGTCCCCTACAAACATACGCTACTGATACAAATCCAATGTTCATAAGGGCAACTAATTGTATTTTACTGACTACCAAAATTTGGAAATCATAGCGTGTATACAGGGACGTTCAAAAATAAAAATAAAACAATTTTTATTCTTTCCACTGTTGAAGTTACATCACTCGAAATGTACCTTCAAGTGTTTCAAGGAATACTCTTTACTGTGTAGTTACTTAGATATTGTTAGGTATATGACAATTCCAGGACAAGATAGGTACCCAATTTCAAGGTGATCCCAACTTAATTTCATTGGATTTTGAAGATACACCAAGAAACAATCAAAATAAAATGGGACGTAACATACAGTGTGACCCATTTTGTTTGGAAGCACCCCTATAAAATCCGCATTTTTCAACCGATTTTGATTTAATCTTTTTTGTTAGAATCAGTATCGAAAACAGTATTTGAGCACAAATTTTCATACCAAAATAGCTATTTTCAAGGCCCTGTATGTTAATTTTTCTTTGCCAAAAAAGACGAAAGTATATTAGGCATTTTTTTTTCTCAAATATTACTACACCACTGGATTCAGAATCATCACAAATGTAAACTATCAAAATTTTATAAAAAAAGTTTTATTAACAACAAAGTTATCACTACATGAATTTGGAAAAAGTTGTTTTTTAATCAATTTTTTACTAAGAATGTAGACACATTTTAAAAATGGCAACATGGTAAACAAAAACTAGGACTCAGCCATATTGCACTGAAAAATTCGAAGCCGAAATTTTAAAAGACAGGATAACAGGTCCATTCTTTTTTGAGGGTAACATGAATGCCAATAACTTCATGGAATTCTTGGAAGGTGAGTTATCCGCAGTGATTGACGAACTGCCACTAGCAGAAAGAAGAAATTTGATATTTCAGTTAGATGGTTGTTCTGTACACTATTCTAGGATTGTCAGGCAGTGGCTTAACGAAAAATTTCCAAATGGTTGGATGAGTCGCGGTAGCGAGTTAATCGAATGGCCTCCTAGATCGCCCGATTTAACTATATTGGATTTTTATCTGTAGGGTCTTTTGACACAAAAAGTGTATAAGAGACGTCCAAGGAATAGAGCAGAACTGTGTTACAGAATACGACAGGCGTGAGCTGGAATAACGCCACATGAAATAAAAAAAAAACGCAAACGATACGAGAAATGTGTGGAAATTAACGGAGGTCTAGTCGAGGCTACAAAAATGTAGAATTAAATTATTATTAAGTAGTTTAATAATTAAAATGTATTATTAGGTGTTAATTTGTATTTTCGTCACATCAGCACAATTTTACATTACTCTCAGAATCTATAACTCCAGAACGGGTTATGGTATCGGCTTCGAATTTTTACAGTGCAATATGTTTGAGTCCTAATTTTTGTTTACCATGTTGCCATTTTTAAAATGTGTCTACATTCTTAGTAAAAAATTTATTAAAAAACAACTTTTTCCAAATTCATGTAGTGATAACTTTGTTGTTAATGAAACTTTTTTTATAAAATTTTAATAGTTTACATTTGTGATGATTCTGAATCCAGTGGGGGAGTCATATTTGAGAAAAAAAATGCCTAATATACTTTCGTCTTTTTTGGCAAAGAAAAATTAATATAGAGGGCCTTGAAAATAGCTATATGGTATGAAAATGTGTGCTCAAATACTGTTTTTGATACTGAATCTAACAAAAAAGACTAAATCCAAATCGGTTGAAAAATGCGGATTTTATAGGGGTGCTTCCAAACAAAATGGGTCACACTGTATATAGTGATTAAAGTATTGTTAGGTTTATAATAATTCCAAAACAGGATAGGTACCTAACTACGATCAGGGATGTACCAGTATAGTTCCAGGGTGCTCCTATTTTAATTTCAATGATATTGGACCATGGAATTAGAAGATACACCAAGAAAACAATCAAATTCAATTGCAGTATTTTAAACTCCTGTTTGTTTCTGTCGTCGACTTTTTCCTTTGATTTTGGACAAATTTGACTGTTTTTGTTTTTTATACTCATAGCATCTATTTTTCTCATATATATGAAATGTTTTCAATTTTTCGACTAGAAGTTCTTGGCATATAGTACAATTAATAGTAACTGATGAAATATTATTTCAATTGGTTACATTAATACTTTGTGGTTCATTAAAATATTCGAGACACAAAATGCATCCATCAATATTTCATATACCTGACATTATTATTGTAAAATTATGATAATTATATTTTATGTATGTTTAAATAGAAATATTTTTGGTTGTAGGTATGTTTTTACGATTCTTCATGCACATAGATACATAAGACATGCTATTAAAACGAGCAATTTCAAGCAATTCAAACTGCATACATGCTGTAAGTATATAAAAATTCATTTAAATATCAATAATGTCAACTCGCAATAATAGAAATGATACAAACATTGAAAGGTATACTCATTAAAATCATTAATTAAAACGAGTGACATTATTTGTTTAAGCATCTTTAAAGAAAAAAAAACATTACGGCAAGTATTTTGCCTACAGTAAATGTGTGTAATTAGTACTTAACATAACCAATATAAGAGAAACAGACTCTTAACTGTCGTTTATATCCTGTGTGTGCACAAAATGGAAAGGATAAATAACATACATTTCAAAAAGCAATAGAATGAGAAAGAAATACACTGACAAGTGCAGAAAATTTTAAATTGAAAAACAGCTAATAATGGCTCATAGCATTAATCGATATATATCCTCAAACCCTATAATGTGATCTCATCTTAATATTTCAAGTCATTGAACACACTTCATCTTAAAATAACTACAAATATACCATTGGCTTTTTCTATCTAAATATTAAATAAAACCGCTCTAATTATTTATAAATCAGGATAAAAAAAGAATTCCTTTTATGTCAAATTTACCCCAAACTCTCTATTTTCTACTTTGTTAGTGATACATGCTGTTATAGCTGCCTTAGTATTAGCTGTTTCACTATACCGAGTTTAAATTAGCATATAAGTAATTTATATTTCAATATTTCCATGACTAACCTCTTGTAAAAGATCCTGGGCTGCAATAGCTTTTAATACATTCTTCTTGCTTGTCTCTTGTACTTCTCCTCCGAGCATCAGTTCGTCCAGTATAAAGTAGGCTTTTTCAAAGTTAAAAATTATGTCCAATTCACATACCTAAACAGAAATTATGTATCAAAGTAGGTATAGTTTATTTCAAAAAGTACATAGAGTATTGGAATGCAATAATCCCCAAACTAGCTCAGATATTACAGAGCTGTAATCAAAATTGAGAAAATATTTTACAATTTAATAGGTAGAAACATATTATGAGAAATATTAATATACCGTTTTGTCATCATGACCAATAGGTACTTATGCTTTATTTCTGTAATAACCGTCTTTGAGTATTGAATTTGTGAAAGTTTAGTGAACGCTGTACTAAACGCCCGAAATTTGGAACATAAAAGGTTAGGTTTACAAAGTAATACATGAACAAAAAACAAATCAGGTTTAAAGCGAACCTAAGAAGAAACCAGGAGGAAAAGCGAAGAAAAGAATGAATTTATATTTTATTAGAAGATACATCCATTCATTTTATATAAAAAATGAAGTACCTACATATAAATAAAATTAATAAAATCTGATGAGGATTTGTTGCATACCTATAAGTAAAACAACGTTGTGGCACATTATGCATAAAATAGGTTCCAAATGTAAGCAACTGAGTAAAAATAGTTTCCTAACTGAGAAAATGTAATCATATTGTGACGGAAAGTTTATCTTCGCGAGATAATGGCAGCAAGATGACAGGGAAAACGAAGGACATGTCCCTTCTGAGATTTGGCAGGATTCTAATATTAAAAGCTGTAAAGCAGCATTTATATGATGGATGGTCTACAGTCATTAAAGGTCCTTGTGGGAAAGGTCACTGTTTTATTATTGGACATATCGGTTTCGCATCTGGTTTTACTGAAAATGTTAGTATTTACTTCGAAAACTGATGACAACTATCATGAAGAAATGAAAGTGTTTCAAAATTGGTTTGTCATTTTTTAAAAATATTACCTTGGTACTCTGCAAGAAAAACTATCAACCTTCTTATGTAAAAAACCTGAATTGCTACAAAATAAAGGTATGTCATTTAATCACAGTGTTACCAAAGCCCGCCTGTATGAGATTGCTAAACAGCATAAGTCAAAATATAAAAAATATGTAGATGAACTTGGAAAAAAGAGTTTTAGTGTTTTATACCTCCCTCCTTACCACTGAGAGTTGGTTTGGGCAGAAACATTACAAACAAACTAGAAGATGTAAAAGAATTATGATCAAGTGCAGATGAAAATATATCCTGAAGAAATGTGGCTATTAGGGCGTGTTGTATCAAACACCTAAACTCAGTTTAATGGTAACTGATGTTTAGACTGTGACATATTCATGTATTTATTATGAATACATTAAATCAGTCTAAACATTAGTTATCTTTAAACCGAGTTTATGTGTTTGATACAACGCGCCCTTAGTCACATTGAAAAAATTGAAAAGGACATAGGTATTGAATATGGATCATATTGGATACAATGTTATTGAAATTTAATTATTAATGTAGATTCTTCTAACACATGTAATAGTGAATCAAGAACAAGAATTACACTGATAAAAATGGCGACCAGTAACTTTGTGCTTATATGGTGTGTATTTTTTCAACAATACTTACACTTCCAAAATATTTATCGAGAAGTTCTACATAACGGTGTATTATTTCCAATGTTAGTAGTTCGTTGTCACATTGTTCAATTGCACAGCAAAAGTATAAGCTGGCATATCTAAAAGGAAACATTATTTGTCAAATTTATCTAATTCAAGGAATTAACCTTTTAATGTTAAAATGGCCTACCTCTTATAAACAACTTTTAAATCTCTCCATTCCAAAAAACTACACATTTTAGGTTTTCTAGCTAATATAGTCGTGATTAATTCTCTGGTAATTTTTTTCTTTAGTTTATCGGGATGTGCCACATACCATTTCTGTAACCTGAGTTTGCCTTGTCGGCTAAAGAGTAGCATAAATTGCATCTACAACAAATTATTTTGTATATATAACAATTAATAATATAAAAACTTACCATAACTTGTTTAATTTTCACTGTAAATATTTTAATTTGTAAGTAAAATCATTATTTGATTTTGGTTAGTTGCATTTTCTCCTACCGTACATACAGTAAATGTCAATGTATTTCAACATTCAACGTCACCGTTCTTCTTCTTCTTTATCGATACGCCCTCAACTCTCCTATTATAAGCCACTATTTAGATTTTTAATCGAATTTTTCTACATTTTATTTTCTTTCAAATAATTCTTCTTATCAGGAACTACCCTATTGAAAATATTGTTTATTATTTAGTGTAAGTGATGCAATTCTATCCCATTTGTCAATATAATTAGTTAAGCTTTTTATTTGTTTATATAATTATATCGGTGGTTAAAACAATTTTTAATGTATTTTATTATAGATAATATACAAAGCTCTCTAACTTTTTGGTCTTGTTTAGACCATTCCAGAACACCTGACTGTGACTGGTCGGCCATATTGTGCTGGGTCCCCTGATAAGTTGAAGTTTGTGTGTTTGATTGTCAGACAGACTTTGTAGAACCATCAATGTAATATAATACATTATTTTATTCAAATAATGAAAACTTTACAAATAACACATGGCGCAGTCAGTAAACTGTCTCTGAATTGAATTAAATAATAATTAAAATGTCAGATGACGAAAACAGCAACCAACAGGACACAGGAAGATTAATTAAATAGTCTTACTAAGAAACGCATTTTAGATAATTTCAAGAACTTTTTTCTAATTAAAGTCCAACTGTCATCCGTTATTTACCAGTAAATAATGAAAACTAAATAGAATATGCCGTGTATCCTCCAGAAGAATATGGCCGACCTGTCAGTGACGTCATTCTGGAATGGCCTATAAGATACTTTAAAAAGTATATTCCCCAGGCTACAATAGAGCTTGTCCACCAACTGACCAGTTGACACTAATGACAGTCGTCCTGAGGATGAAAAATCTTTTGTATAGATTTTAGATTTGTAATTAAAATAGCGTCGAAAAAACACCAAATTAAAATTGAATTAACTCAAACACGATCAAAATAAATATTGACAACGCTTGTTTTTCATCAGATTCATCAGGGCTACTGTCACTTGACATCACGTGGACTTGCCCTATACAGATACATGCAATGAAAAACGGAACATAGGAATTTTAAGCATTGTATCAGAACTGCTTTTGAACTAGTCGACCAATATCAAGCTTCAGCAGATTAAAAACACGATTTTAACAATCGTTCATTTGGTCACCTACAATATATCGTACAATTCCCACCACTCCGTTGTCTCAATTGTGGGCGATCCTTAATTAGCGTCAGACAGTCAGTAAACAGCAGTCGATTGTTCCGAGTACTGTTCAAGCCCATAACTATTGAAAATAAAATAAATTAGTAGAGAAATCAGAATGTACACACTTGAATATTGGAAGGAGAAGAGGCGGGGTATCTTACAGTAGTTCTGAATCCAGCTGCCCAGCTAAATACTTGATATTTATTGAATTTTTTGTTGGTGGACTATTCAGATCGGAGAATACATTAAATCCCTATGTTCCGTTTCTCATTGCATGTATCTTTATACAATTGAATAGTTGTAAATCTATGTGAAATCTTACTAAATATATGTATAATGGCACAGCAGTCAACGTGTTAAGGTAAATTTTTAAATCCTAACGGATTTAAAGAAATTACAATTTGAATAGAAATTTGTATACGTAAAGGTAATGACAGAATTCAATCCTTTTGGTGGCTGTGAAGGGACCGCTGCGCGGAATGTTGAAGAGCACCGGAAGTACGATTGGCCTACGGGGGGTCTATTACCGCCAATAACGTTCTGACCCCGCCTTCCGGTTTTCAATATTTATCTAGTTTACATGTTTGTTTGTGATCCTTTTTGTTTTCAGGATCTCAGGCTCTTCATTCAGTTGATGGAAATATTTCAAGTCGGAAAAAAATCAGCCATTTTTAACGAATTTTAATTTTTATGTCGTACACTTACAGTTATTGAACAAAAATAAATAAAAATTTGTCAGGTTTCTAGGTTTACTTCTCATTGGCGGCGGAATAACTTTTTTTAGGAGGGGGCTTCAGCCCCATTAAAAAATGTACTTTTCCATTAAATACAAATCAATATAAAAGGGGTTTATCTATGCATATTTGAAAAATAAAACAAATAATTATGCAGATGTGAAGAAGCTTTAATGCGTATTTCTATAAATTTAAAATAAGATGTAGGTATGTATTTAGATACTTATATACCTACTAGGTTGAGATAAAAAAAGAACATTCAAAATTAAATTAAGACCATTTTTCTATTTTTCTTCGCAAAAATGTTCAAGACTTCATATTCAATGTGAAGTATGGAAAGTTGCGAAAATCTATCTTGATCCATGCAAGAGCGTAACCACGTTTTAATTCTTCTCATAGCCGAAAAACTGCGCTCGCAGCCGGCGGAGCTAACAGGAATAGCTATTGCAACCTGAAACAGTTTGTATAGATTGGGTTGGACATCCGGTGTCACATATTTCTTCAAAATAGAAAACTCTTTTTTAACCATTTGTTTTGTAATTTTTATTTCTGCTTCTAAAAGTGGTATATCAATTTTAAAGAGTTGTGAATAATGATGAATAAAGGTATTTCCACCTTCAAAAGACAGATTTAAAAGGCTATCAATACTTTTGGCAAAGTCTAAGTCACCAAACCTTTCCACAAATTGATTTGTCACAGCATCCATGGCACGTAAAAATACAGATACCCTCCAATGCTCCTCGACATTTGCCCCCAATATTGTTTCTTCATGACCTGCAGAACTTTCTACTACAAAATCTGATAAAGCCTGTGGAGTTTTTCTTTTTCTTGACATACGAACTGGTTCAAGACGTAACGTATTATCGTCCGCAAATTTGACCATTTTAGACCAAAGTTTTGAAAAACTGTTCCTTTCATCTTTTAAAAGTGAAATAGTAGATGTTATTATTTGGCTAGCCTTTCCCAACCAACGTAGCATTAGGATTTTGAAAAACTTTACTCAGGGGGTGAGTGATGCTTCACTAGACCAGTGCAGATTGTAAACAACACAAAACGTATAAACAAGCCCAAGAGGGACAAGAGTCCACATGTGCATCCAGCAAGACAAGCAACAACAGAGACCGCGCTGGCGCGTATCGCATGATTAGAAGATCACTTACTATCACGATCACGATAAGATCAAGATTTTTGTTCGGCGGTTCGGAAGTGTAAAAGTGATATCGATACTGGACGGGGCTACCATGGTATTTGAAGGGGGCTAAGCACCCCCTAGCCCCCCCGTTCCGCCGCCAATGATACTTCTACCTCTGTAAGTAAATGTCAAGATAGGATAGTTCTCTAGGATATTTTAATGACAATAGTTACAGGGGAAGTTTCTTTTTCAACGGATAACAGTAGGTATATATGGCGTTTTATTATATAGTTTGTCTCAAAGTATATCGCCTTCGCTTTTGCCGGCATTCATCTAAATACGACCCACTTAAAAGAATTTTACCTGAAATGAAACCCAACAACAGTCGAATGACAAGGCAAGGGCGGGCCATCAGGTTTAAATGAGTTTTGTATCGGGTGTATGATGACTGCATTGAATTGATTTGGCAGTATTAAATATTCTGTAGAAGCGTTCGTTTTCAAAGAGCTATCATTAATTTGTTTCGCAGTGTTGCGTTTAAAACACTTGTTATTAGATGCAAAGCAAATTTGTTAAAAATGTGTATGATTGTTTTGTAAGTAGAGGATTGATTAAACAAGCTTTCAGAGCATTAATGGTTGCTTCATTATCCGATATGATTGGTTCTTTCTCTTCCATGTTCAATATTTAGCAATATAGAATTGCGCACACTTTCTTTCAATGTGTATGGCTCCTGGCCCATCAGACTCTGAAATGATCATCCACGATTTGACAAAAAAAAGTTATGGTGAAAGTTGGAGCCTTTAATATTAATATTAAGATATCTATCATGGCGATTTAAAGTTTTTTTTATAATACTTCCGAATTTTATTTAGATCTCGTAAATCATCAATCTGAAAAAAAGTTCCTGTACACATTCTTAAAACAAATTAAATTCCCTACAAAAAGCTTCCTTTGTAAATTGTCTCCAAATCAATCGATTTTTTTGGCATACAAAAACACAGTTTTTGATGTTTGAGGACCACACCACACCACAGTTAAAATAAATTAACAACAATCTTTTTGAGAATTGCTTAAATCGGAATTAGTTACTTTGACACTTGTTTGTATCAATTAACTGACATTATACAGATTCCAAAACAAACTCTTAAGATAACCCTCGTATAATTTTATTTTCTGAAAAGCTAAATTACCCGTTCATTTTTAATTAAGCTATAGCGAATTTCACGTGATCGCAAATAGGACTTCAGCTTTTACATGGGATTAAAATATACATGGTACTCTTTTAAAAAATTGATGAAATTCAAATTTGAGAAAAAATTATTTTTTTAAAAACCAAGTATATGATGAGCGCCGTATTACACAACAAAGAATTATGTCGAAAATTACTCTGAATTCATGCACATGCTGATGTATACCAGTTGTAGATTAACCCTTAAGTCCTTTTTATACAGACTGTTTAAATGCGGCAGTTTATATGCCGTAACCACGCCGTTTTTTTTCCAACTCTGCGAACCGTTAAAAAGCTAGTGGTTTATTAGCGTGACACTCTATACGGGCAGTCTGGGCGCTGCCGGACGGCTCGTTGACAGCCAATGTGTAAGTTTGTTGTCAATATGGATGTCGTAAGGCCCACTCTATACAGACTGTTTAAACGCGTCCAAACAAGGCCGTGAAACAGCCCGTATAGACACTCCGTATTCCTTACCGTGTCCCCGTCTTCAAGGCGTTCAAACTGCCGCATTTAAACAGGCCTTAGAACTCCTTAAAAACGTAGCAGACAATAACAAAACATACTTTCATTAACCTAATATTATTTATTTTCAATAATAAGATTTAGGTATTTTATTTTCAGAAATGGTAAAAAAAATAACTTGTAATGTTGCAGAAATTTGTTGTTTGTTAGTTTATAAATTTCCTAAAACGCAATTAATCAGGGCTGCGAAAAATCCGTCTATGTTTAGAAAAGTACAGGCCATTTGTACTTTTTTGTCCTTTTGCGTACTTTTTTGTACTTTTCTGTCCTTTTGCGTACTTTTTTGTCCTTTTGTGTACTTATGTATAAAAACCTCAAAGCACAGCTAAGAGTAGTACCTAGGTGGTGCCTTAGATAAGTTACAACGAGATGATATGACATTAGGTAAGGCTGTTCACGTGTTGGTGGAACTTTTACAAGATGAAAAGCTTGATACATATAGGCCAGAAATCAAAAAGATATTTTTACAAGCAATGCAGCCTTGCCATTTTCTTGCTTATATTACAGATCCAGCTTTAGCTTTTTCAGACACACCTCTACCTCCAGAAGCACAGATCGGAGTGAACATTGAAGAGAGAGTTTTTATTGGATCAAAATCCAGATTTTGTACCGATAGTTCTTAAATTTAGGATCCGTGACACTAATTTATTTCCAAAATTTTTGTTTCTACAAACAGTGATCAAGAACATGCCAGCTCATAAATGGTGGAATATGTTAAAATACAAATGTAAAAATGATGCAAACATAGCTTCCTCTAGCAACTTCCTTATTAAAATTTACAGCTAGTTCTGCTTTGATAATAGATTTTTTCAACATTTGGTTTGGAATGGACAAAATTACGAAACAGCCTAGGTCCAGATAAAATCCAAAAACTAGCTACAATGAGTAATACCTATATAGTAATGAGATGGGGGAAGGAACAAGCAGATTCCAATTAATAATTTTTGTTTTTTGTTTACTTAGCAGCAAGTTGCTATTCCCTTTAGGGAGTTTAGTACCGTTTTATTTTACTGCAAACAATGTTTATTTTCATTTTTTTATATATTAACAAGTTCAAGTTATACATACTTCTTTGTTATTGTCTTGTTATTGTGACAAATGAGTTACTATTTTGAGTTGAAGTTTTTAGAATAAACGGTTTTTGATTTTTATTAATACATACAACATATTTTTATGCTATGGAAATCAAATCACATATACTTAGTTACAATAGTATATTACGTAACAAGAGTTGTAAGTAACCCAATACGCACGAAGTGAAAAAGTTTACGCACGAAGCCGCACAGCGGCGAGTGCGTAAATTTCACGAGTGCGTTATGGGATTACAACTCGTGTAACGTACTATACTTTTTCTGCGCCCATCTATTTTCTTCTGAGTGCTCATAATTTCATCTTTTTCACTACTAACAGACATATTCGTAGTTAAAGTTGAGAAAATGTTCGGATACTATAATTTGTTACCAAAATTGACAGCATAAATGAGATAACGTTTATTCCCTTATCCCAAAAATATGAATTACTTTTTTTAAAATTGTTAAATGTGTTGCCGACATTTAGGGGCATCACCTTTTTAATCTAAAATGTATTTCACTAATGCTAAGGGCTTTTAAGTGTTTCAATTGATTAAAAGTATGTAAATAAACCAAATAAAGTATTACGTAAATAAAAATTTGACTGCAATTTGATTTAACAAAGAAATCTAAGTTTTTCTGTCTGTAAACGTCAAAAATCGCACTGACAACATTCCTTGTAAGTGACATTTAACAATAACATGCACGTAATGAAAATCTCATAACATACATGTGCGTTTAGATAGAAAAACTTAGATTTCTTTGTTGAATCAAATTGCAATCAAATTTTCATTTACGAAATACTTTATTTGGTTTATTTACATACTTTTAATCAATTGAAAAACATAAAAGCTCTTAGCATTAGTGAAATACATTTTAAATTAAAAGAGTGATGCCCCTAAATGTCGGCAACACATTTTACAATTTCAAAAAAAATAATTCGGTGTTTCTTGATATGGGAAAAAACGTCATCTCACTTATGCTGTCAATTTTGGTAACAAATTATAGTATCCGAACATTTTCTCAACTTTACCTATGAATATGACTGTTAGTAATGAAAAAGATGAAATTATCATTCCCATTATCATTACGCACTCGTGAAATTTACGCACTCGCCGCTGCGTGGCTTCGTGCGTAATGGGTTACTTACAACTCTTGTTACGTAATATACTATTAAAATTGCATCCTTTTCTGGACCGGCTGACTTTTTCTAAATTGGTTTTTCCATAACAGCCCTACAATTAATGACTGTAACGTCAAACAAACCGATGGGATTAGTACCTATATACAGAGTGTTTTTTTTTCAATTCACGAAATTCAAATTTGTAATACTATTTTTCTGTTATCTACTGGGTGGTTTTTATAAAATGAACGAAAGTTTAATCAGATAAACAGGGTGTTTCTAAAAAAATTAACGAAATTTTAAATGATATTTTTTAAAAAACCAAATAACTCTCTAATTTCAAGTAAATTTCAACAAATTATGCATTTTCGGAAAGAATAAGAGTTAAATTTTCACATACGATCAAAATATACATGGTGTTTTCTTGAAAAATTGACGAAATTTAAAATTGAATGACAATTTATTCAAGAACCAATTAACTATCCAATTTTCAAATAAACTTCAACAAATTATATTCTTTAGGAAAGCAGAAGGGTTCAACTCTATCATGGGATCAACATATACAAAGTGTTTTTTTCCAATTGACGAAATTCATATTTGAAATACTATTCTTTCTTTAACTTATTTTTCTGTTGAATCTCAACAAATTATACATTCTCGGAAAGAGGAATAGCTCAGCTACCACTTTGGATCGAAATATATAGGGTGTTCCTTCAAAAAGTTGACGAAAAATAAATTTGAAGAATACTATTCCATGAAAAACTAAATTGACAAAGGATCCCGCACTAATCTTATGGAAAATCGCCGAAATTTCAATGTGATGCCGTCCTGAACAAAGTTACTATCGCGCCAACTCTCTGAATACCGGCGTTTGGATTCTAAAACTTTACTGAATTGAAATTTATACAAAAAAGACTTAATTCAAAAATAAAATGTCCAGTGAATACCTTTTTCTTCAACATCTGTTGAGTTTGGAGATATTTGCAGAAAAAATGTGACATTTATTTCTGAGTCATCCGGTATTGTATATTTTCAAAATAATTATGACACCGAAAAAAAATGTATCCTAAAAAACACAATTTTAAACTAGGAGTTTTATTTTTAAATTATTTATATTTTAAATTTTTTTATCCTTGAAAAAATTAATTTAATCCTTTTTAACATACTTATTCCACTGTCCTAACTTATCACGATAATTTTTTTTTCATATAAACTAATAGACTTAACAACGTTAGATTACGAGATTTTGCACACAGGGGCGTTTTAGCACCCCAGAGGCGTGTCTTTACCACTCCCACCACGACGTAATTTTCGACTTTCAGCAGGTGCTCGGCGGTGAGTTCTTCACTTTTCAGGCACATCATATTTCCTGTTATCACCGCTTTCAGTCGTGGATTTTATCAATCAATCAAGATTCTTTTTTTTCAATTAAGTGATTGATAGCAAAGTGATTGTGATTTTGTTTGTTTTTCCATTTCGAAAAAATAAAAATGAGTCAAGATCAAGAAGTTTCAGCTAGTTTTAGCGATTTAGGAAGATTGGTAAGTTGTTTTAGTTTCAATAGAATCGGTAAGTTATTATTTTTATTCATTTATTTCAAAAATTTGAAAAATTTAACAAAAAATGGCGAATGCGATATACAGCACATCCACCAAAAATTGAAAAAAAATTTCATTTGTCGATCAAAATTTGAATAATTTATTTAAAATTTTGCTTAATATATTTTTTCTAGACTCGAAACCACCAATTTTAGATATTTTTTACGGTATAATTTCGAAAAGCTGAATTCTAATATCAAAATTTTATACAGATAAAAATAACACAGCTTTTATATGACTTGAAAATTTGTGTGTATCGATACTTTTTCTAAATTTCGAATATACGAATAAATATTACGACTTTACGGAGAGACACACTTGCGAATTCCCACAATATTAGATACAAATTTTTTTTTTGGAAAAGTGAAACAGTTTGACTCGGTGAAAAACTGTCTAGTGTCTCGCCTGCTTGCTAGCCTCGGATATCAATTTGCAGGCTCGACTATAATGGATAGTGTTTCATCCTTGGTACATAAATAAATATTTCATACTTTGGTATTGAATATCCTTTTTCCTATTTCTATGTAAAAATTGTTAGCTAAATAATAATCCAAGAAATATAAGTTAGTATTGATCGAGTCCCAAATACAAATATGGATATAATTTTGAGAGATATTTTTTTATATTATTTAAAATTCTGTTAGCTGCCTTTCGCGACCGTCTAATAAGGAAATAAGACAATTTCGCTCCGTGGATGTCATTTTCCAAATTGACGAATCTCTTCTTATAACCTCGTTTTCACACAATTAATCATTTTGATTGAAATGATTTTTAGTACATATAATCACTAAGAAAATATGAATACAAACAATTTTGAAGTTATAGTGGAAAAATGACTAAAATAAACTCAGTTTAATAAGAAAGAAAAAAATATTCTTTTACGTTCATGCAAAAAACAAAACTTTATTGTTTTGAAACTATCAATATCAGAAAATATCGTTATAAAAAGTATCAATACTAAAAATTTCGATATTTCATCGATATGATAAATTTCAGAAACAAATTTCCTAAACAAAATACGCAGATTTAATAGTTTATTTCATATTGTACACTCTAGTCACCTAAGCCGTAATGTTGTGTTGTCATAGCAACATATGCTATTTAAATGCAAAAGCGTGAATTATGAACCATAATTCACTCTATAGTGTATTCATAAAGAAGAGAGAGTAAAACGATGAAAAACCCATTTTTGATGAGGATGAAAAAAATGCATAAAGGCGGTTAGTTCATTCCCAAGGGCGTCGCCAGCTTATGACTAAGGGGGGGGCAATAGGGCAATATTATGGAGGAAATCGTTCCTTTTATTTTTGAAAGGAAATTCCTACTGTTGATAAAGTTTATGCTGCAATAAAACAAGTTGGTGGGTTTCCAAATATTGGAAGAACGAAATTGTGGAAAAGATTAAGAGAAATTAATTTTTCTTGGGAAAACATAACAGAAAGGCGGTTTTAATAGAAAGTGACGAGATAGTTTGCTGGAGAAGAAAATATTTAAGGCAAATTAGGCAATTTCGAAGTGAGGGCAAAAATATATATTTTCTTGCTGAAACTTGGGTAAATGAAGGTCACACTGTTGGCAAACACTGGCAAGACAAAAATGTGAAAAGTGCCTGACAAGCATTCATGGAAGGTTGGTCGTCAGGGATGAAGCCGCCGTCAGGAAAGGGAAAACGTTTGATAATTGTCCATATTGGCAATGAAAAAGGGTTTGTAAAAGGTGGTCTTTTGGTATTTCCGTCAAACCATACTGGAGATTATCACGAGGACATGAATGAATGAAAAATACTTTCAGCAAATGTTAGACCTAATACCTCTTGGTTCAATAATAGTAATGGAGACAACGCCAGTTACCATTCCAGAAACCTTGAAAAAGTACCAACCACAGAATGGAGAAAAGAAAATATTTGTAAGTGGCTTACAGAAAAAAACATAAATTTGGAGGCAGTAAAAAAAGAACTACTACCATTGGTAAAAAGCCACAAAGAAAAATTCAATAAGAAAGTTGTCGATGATATGGCTGGAAAACAAAACATAACAGTATTAAGACTGCCACCTTACCATTGTGAACTTAATCCAATATAATTAATATGGGCTCAAATGAAAGGGTATGTAGCAAGGAATAATACTACCTATAAATTAAAGGATGTGGAGGTGCTTTTTCAAGAGTCAGTTAAAAAAATAACTCCAGATAATTGGCATAAATGTGTACAAAATGTTTTAAAAGTATAGAAGAAAAAATGGGGAAACTTGATTGTTTAATCGAAGCAACTGTGGGAACCGTTAATTATTTCTTTGGACGAAAATGAGAGTGATGATGAGAGCATTTACTGTTCTTCTGATTCTGAGTAATTTATTCCTATTTTATTTTAGACTGTTTTTAAAGAAACGTATCTACCTATTTAATAACAATTTTTTTGTAGGTAATTGTAATTTTTGACTGTTTTGAGAGAAACGTACTGTTTAATGTTTTATTACATTTATTTATTCCTATTTTTTTGACTGTTTTTAAAGAAACGTATCTACCTCCATTTCATTTTAATTATTTTTGTAGCTGTAATAATTGACAACCGAAACATTTTTTTTACGTACCAACCATTTGTTTAGCCCAATTTAATTTTTAGGTGTGCTTATTAGTTATAGTTAAAACGCCAATTCGATTTTTTATATATATAATATAATATTATTTTTATTATTTAATTTATAAATTTTTTCTAATATAGTAATTTGTTTTAATAAATTTCATAGAACTTTTTACATATTGACTATTTTCTTTACTAATACCTATATACCACGGTACTTGAAATGTAAGTTTCCCCCAATTGCGGCGCCTATGAGAATAGTTTATCCCTTGCTTTCTATTGTTCTCGGTTTTGGGTTCTATTGTATTCTCCGGTCGAACAGGGTGAGGTATATAAAAATAAGGATTTTTACCTGAGGTACATTAGAAAATTTTTAAAAGAGAAGAAAAAGTGATTGATCACTCAGAACAAAATTTATCCAAATTTGCACTTTTATTAGGTACTCTCTCTTCTTTATGAATATACTATAGTTGATATATGGGTACCATATACCTTTTGTTAGGAGGTAAAATATTGACTTATTATTAAGTGGTCGTGGACAAAGAAATATAGAATTTTTACGCAGAAATTATGAAGCTATCCAAATTAAGTAAGGGAATAGTAAATTAATGACTTACAAAAAATGTTTTGCTGATTCCGTCTATTTTGGAAACATCTACGAGTCGACTCAAATCCTCTCCTATGTTCTTATTCACCCTTACTGAAACGTCATCATCTAGTAATATAGCTGACCTATCAACAAAAATTTATTTTTTCACATTAATATCCCGTATCTTAATAAGGAGCAAACCTAGACCCATTATTGTTAAGTAAATATTACTATTTTTGTCTTCTTAGCCCATTACTTATATACTTTGTATACTTATATACATTTCTTCCGGAATAGTAACTGCCAATATTTGTAAAATTCCCAAAGTCGTTAATTACAAAAAAAAATAACTATGCTGTGAATTAACCTTATTTCGAAAGCTAAAAGTATTGTTTGGAAAACTTTATTTTTGGTATACAATATATCCACAAAAACACACACACACACACACACACACGTTCTGTTGTTCCCCCTAACATTCAGCGCGAGATCAAAGTGACAATGAAGGTGTTGTATTACTATTGTTTACCTTCGACATTTTTATTTCTTTTGTCACAGTAGGGCTTGATGGCCAATTTCATTACTTAATTTGATGGGTATGAGAATCGATAGAACCACAAACGACAAATTTGTTATAAATTTTAACGCCAGATTGTGTTTCACTGACAGTTCGTTTTTTTTTTTATAAATAAAGAAAAAATTAATATTCGAACCTTTTTCCCAAAGATATTACAGAAAAGTTTGAAATATCTTAAATTTTTTTAGAAAAAACTGGTTAAAAGATAAAATTCAAGTCAATTTAATAGGTATATGGTCTCATTCTAATCCCATTGGATACAGCAGGAAAACAATGAAAATCGAGGAAATATAGACTCCGTTCAACATAAGAAGAAGCCACGTGAAGTTTGCCAACTGTCTTGCGCAAAAATCAGAATCGGTCTTGTTTGTTGTATGTTTTTTATTTAAACTATACATACGATAAATACAGTTTCTGTTGGAACAGACCTTCAGTCACAGTACTAAAAGTTACTAGATAGGAAGTGTGTTCCGCAAAGGTCGTGTTCAATCTTATTGACAATCAAGTGAAATACGTATTGTACTGCTCGCAGTTGTCGTGGACAATGAGTGTTCAAGACATGTCTAAATATCGAATCATCATTAGTAAAGGCAATTGCGAAAATATTAACTAAATTCACATTATTGTGAAAAAATACATAAGTAATTTATGTAAAATTTGTTAACAATAGACCATTTCATTGACAGGCCAGATGGGCAGTGAAGTCATTCTAGAATGGTATATTTGGGGATAAATAAGTATATAAAAATGCAATAGGGTATACAATTTAAAATTTTGATCCCATGTTTTTTTAGGTAATGTGAATACGAAGTGACAAATTGGTAGTTATATTTAGTTTTGTCTTCAGATTAACAAAATAAAATGGAAATAAAAATGTACTGTAATTATGCAACTTATATTGCAGATACGTCACTAGTGTAAATGTGAAGTTGTCGATAGCTCTAAGATGGTCCCATTTTAATTTCATTTGTTTATGATGATTTAAAAACAAGGTAGGTATAGTTTGGCAAACATATCTGGAGCTATACCTTTGAACGTTCGACTAAATGCTCCCACGTATTTCATGTGATGGGAGTGGATTTGTTATGTTCGAGCAGTATCTTCGAAATCTCGAATGTTCGACTTGCAAACGAATGAATTTATCAGCCGTATCAGTCCCACATGGGAGTAAGCGAGTAGAGTCTTGCGCAGAACGTTAGAAAAACAAATAAACATCAAACAACCTGTGGATATAGCGAGATATAGAAATAATAGCGATCATTATACTTAAAGTTTTTTTATAAATAATACTACTGAACAAAAATGAACGCAGATGAAGCTGTTATGCATCAAATAATTGATGATTTGCAAGATGCTGAGGAAATCGGAAAATACGACAAGGTTTTCTGATACAGAAAATGGAAATAAACACAAACTACATATAATCTTCTTCCTGTCACGTACTTTTTACACTGCACTTTACCTAAACAATGACACGTAAGATCTACAAAGTAGTTCGCCACTGTGTTTGAAAGATATTGCCTTTTTAATTTTCGAGTACCGTTCGATTCGTGTGAATTCATTCGTATGAACAGAATCCATTCGACGTTCTCGCGAATAGTCGAACGTTCAAAGATACGGGTCCTGGAACTACGAAAGAAATACAGCCGAAAACGTTCGATATTACCACGTTTTACTATAAAAAAGTGCTGAGTGTGTAGTAGTGAATATTTTAAAATAGACTTAATTATTGAAAATATATTAATAATGATTGTACGTTAGTACTTTTATGTGTTTGTTTCATTGGATTTTGTCTATTACCTACTGAATACTGAATGTTAAAAGGTTCCTTTCACTTTCACTGTGAGAAAATCACAATACCGCTTACTTCAAACTCAATTGATGAAGAGCGGCCCGTTGCTATGCAACCACCTGACTTGTTATTGGCAAGAGCGCTTGAGTGTTCTTCCTTCTCACTTTGACTATATTGACTGATATTGATTAAGGTGAAATTCTTTATAGCTGAGTACACATGACTAGGAAGTCAAGAAAACATTGTACTCTGTGTAAACATTTTAATTTTAAAAATTTTGCAAAGCCCTTTCGGCTGTTACGCCATCATCAGTGCGATAGTCCATGATTGTTTAGTCAATGTGTTGTCGATTTTTTACTATGGTTCCTTGTATATATACTTGACGAGTATCGCACTGATGATGGCGTAACAGCCGAAAGCGCTTTGCAATATTTTTAAAATTAAAATGTTTACACAGAATACAATGTTTTCTTGACTTGATATTGATTACCCTCATTGTTCCTTCACCACTTACCGCCACCGTGCTACAGATAGGTTTACCGATCATTCAAAATGGTAAAATAAATAACAAAACGGACAAAAAATGAAAAGCAAAAATGTCTGTCTTCTCGTCACGTCGTATAGTTTGTCAGGCAATTTTTCATGTTTCAGGTTTGCTGTTATACTCGAATTAGAAAAGTATATAATTTTTATGGTCACTACCGTTATTAACCGTAAAAATTATATACTTTTCTAATTCGAGTATAACAGCAAACCGTTATTAACCGTTGTTAAGTAAAATATCATTATTTTTGTCTTCTGAATGTGTCGTTACAAATTACAGTAAAAGTCACGAATATTTCCAGTTACGTCATAACTCATAAACATCCGAATAAAATCAATAAGACAGTTTTCACCAGCGGCGCATCATTGTTAGAGGGTTCGGCATGCATCTCTGGTGATCTAATTATAGGAGGAAATAAATAAAACCAAATTTAACATATCATAGTTAGACTACATTATGAAATTCTATAAATTAATTGTTACAAAACTTACCTCTTGAATGGCATTTAACGGCAGAAGTGGTCCGCCATTAGCCATTTCCTTTTGGAAATATTAATGTAATTTTCTAATACACACGTTTACTTTCGTCCAAACGTTTACCAGGCATTTTGTCGAAAAATATCACAATAAAAAATGTAAATGAAGTTTACCTATTTAAAGTAATGACAATGCCGGCGAACTTCAATGGTTACAGAATGATTTCTGCATAAAGTGACGTTTCACTTTTTAAGTAAAATTGTTGTCACAACACATAGTCGAGGCAATGAAGCACTAAAAAGGCCAAAGATAGGAAATCTTTTAGGATAGGACATATCGGAATGCGGTTTTTTGCATTCGCTTGCAAAAATTATTTATATCATTCGTACCTACTTTGTACCTATTACAAACCGGAAGTTGCATTGCTGCAGCCAAAAATGCATCTTTTGAGAGGCCTTTTGGCAAATTTAATAACTTCGTAAATAAGAGTCAGAATTGGCTTAAGTCGGGTACCCGGGGGTTTTCGAGGTCGCTGATCACGATTATGATGTTCACATTGACCCCCCGAACACCTGGAGCTCAGGAACGCCGACGAACGTCATCTCCGGGGACTATCCCGAACTTTATGCGAGAGAGGAGAGAAACTGGGCACCCGGAGGTTTTTTGGGTCGCTGAATTCGAATATAGAGTTTGTTTAACCGTCCTTTGCCGTTACGTCATACATTGTCCAGCTTTATCTTTCATTCTTGAAATGGATGAGACGGAATTCTGACGTCATTAACGTATCTATTAGATAGGACGCACCGGAATTCGGTCCCGCTACCTGCGGAAGGGACTACCTGTAACGAATTAAATTCGAAGTATGGTCACACCAGCGAAAATGCGATTTCGGAATTGGGTCCCATGTACCTACTATTTGTTTAATTTAACTTTTATTTTCCTTCACATTTTTTTGGGCTTAGGACCAACAGTACACACTTATTGTTGTTGTACTGGCATGTTTAAAAATTTACGCTAAATGCGTATCGTCAAAAATAAAAACAGTACGTGAAATAATAACCCAACCAAACCTACCCCTACCAAACCACCTTCGTATTTTTAGTCAATTTTTTGTAGAATGAATTATAATAATTTTTAATAATAACCCAACCAAACCTACCCCTACCAAACCACCTTCGTATTTTTGAGATAATGATTTTTGAAAACAAAATTTAAACCCATCTATTATTAATAAACGCTTACCCTTTTCACTCGTCATAGAGGTGAAATTAATATTTTCCATGTCAAACAAACAAACAAAATCACAATAACGGACACAAATAAACACGTCTTACACTCTGCACTTCAGAAGAACAATTGCTAAAAATAATCTTTTAATACCCACATGAAATCTACCTGCTTCGACAGCGGACCGAATTACGAAATCACCCTTTCGGATTTGGACAAGGTCCCTGTGAGCAGGTAGCCCTTTTGCTAGGTACCCGGACCGAATTCCGAAACACCGCTTAGATAATGTCGACGTAAATCTATTTGTTACTTTTGACAGTTCAGTTGTCATATTTTGATTTGTTCAGTATTTTTGGTCATTTTCGCCTTTTTCAATTAATTTTTCATTGGAATGCCGCTTTTACCGTTAAATGCGGTCTACAACGTAAGTATCTACCTACATTCGTTCCTTTTTCCTGTTTTTATTGGGAGCTTTTTTCCGAAAGAAATTTATTTATTGCCTGTTTTCTCCCATACATGTGTTTTTTTGTATTCCTCAGGAATACCTACGAAATTGTTTCTCACAATGACAGACAATAATTACTATACAAAAATATGAGCATATAGATATTCTATCTAATTTTACATAACCTTTGGGTTCACCCCAAAAATATAATCGTATAATACATTTTTAATATATATTATAGGTCCGTAATTTTTTAAAATCAGTAAAAATCATGCGCAGGTGCGTTAAACATCCTCAAGCTAAAAATTTGAAACAAATCAGTTAAGAAAAAAACACACCTTATGATTATAATTTTGAGGTTAAGTGTAAAATAACATTCAACTAATATAACAAGACAAACGTAAAACAGGAGAATACGTCACCGATTATGACGTAACGGCAAAGCATGGTTAAACAAACTCTACCATCGGCGAACACACCACGGACACCTGGTGGGCCCCAACCTGGACGCGGACGTCATCTTCGAGAATTTTTCTGGAAATATCGACAATAACGAACCGAAAATCGTAATGGGGGCTTTTTGTGTGCGCTGAATCCGAATTTTATGTTGAAAACGACCACCCGAACACCTGGTGCGCCCTAACCTGGCCCTGAACGTCATCCCCGAGGGTTTTCCATACATAATTGAAAAATACCAACCAGGTGTCTGTGGGGTGCCATATTTGAATTCAGCGACCCGAAAAACCCCCAGTTAAGATTTTTGGTTGGTCTTTGATACATTCAGGGAAGTATGACGTAACGAGAAACATTCGTGAATTTTACAGTACTTATTTTATTTTTAAGTTTTCGATAAATTTGTAATCCCTTGTCAACAAGGGTAAAACTAGTAGATATGATTTGTTGTGTCCCTGCATGTTCTTCGCCGAACAATTTGCTAAAGTACAAAAGTTTTTCGAAAACAAGTCCTAGAATATGTCGAAAATGAGGGACATTTTTCATGGAAGGTGTACCAAACTAAAAATTCCATCCTTCTATTAATAAAGTGAGGTAAAATCGTTTAATGAAATCCAATATATTAAGTTTGTTGCCGCCAGGCTTGCCCTTATTGACATAAATAATTAAATTGTATGATCTCGCAGCGTCGGTCAATATCATTTAATTAATACGCTTTATATTCATCTCACTTTAATTAATTTTATGAAATGTTGAGTTGGAAAATTTTGTTGGGAAAAATTGTTAATAAACAACTACTTTGATAACGTTTAAAATATCGAATATAGTCGAACCGCTTTTGGTTTACCACATTCGGATTAGAAATTTATAGCCCAAACTTATCAATCAACGGTTATAGCGATAAGGTGTTACATTTCAGCAGTACTCAAACGTTACTTAAACCTGGCTTGTAGCAGAAAACACCTAAAATTGGGTCGTTATTATAGTTGTGAGTAAAATTAGTTTGCACCGCTTCACAGTTTGTCGGCGAGATAAAGAAATCTGTAAGCAGAAGCAGAACCGGTTTCAGACACATTTTTCATTATTTCAGGATCCCAACGCACTAGCGAGTTCTGTACTCTCTTTTTCCGATGAATGGCAGTCGTTTTACCGATAAATGTAATAATGGGTCTTTTTTCAGCAGCTCCATGCTTTGACCCATTATTTTCTTGTTTCAGTTGCCTGTACATATTTTGTATCATTTTTTGCGTAGAGCTACTAGAACTTACCAAATTTATTTCTGTCTATTGTCTCGAATCCCTACTCTCCACTCTCAAAAATTTCAAAACGTTTGGTAGAAAATTTTAACAATAAAATGTTTTATATACAGTATGTCTGAAAAAGTTGGCAGCATATGGGAAACTTTTTTATTGTAAGTTTTACGAAAAAAAGTTATTCTTTATGAAAATCTTTGCTTTCGAAAATAATAATATTCAGGTATTCACATTTGACATTAGATGTACAGGGTGTCCACAAATTGCAAAAGATTAATAGGATTATTTTGATCACCTAAAGCAAAAAGTTTATCTTGAAAGACCATTCGACAATATTGATCGTTTGGAAAGAACAATTATTCAGGAAGCTTGTGACGATATTACTCCTGCTGTTATTAGAAATGTAAAGAAAGCATTTTCTAAAAGAACAATTGAATGCTTAGAAAGAAACGGTGGACAAGTTGAGATGTATCCGCAGTGATGTAAAAGTTATAACGAATTTTTCTTGTTCATGCACAAAAAGTTTGACGGTAAGTTTTCGAAATAAATAATTCTAATTACGTATTTCTCTATTTGAAATAATTCTTAACAGATAAAGTCAAAGTTTATCAATTTTGAGAACAATTTGTAAAATAAAAATTTTTTTCAAGTAGTATGATCTAATCTAATCAACTTTTCACAATTAAAGTTTTCCATATTGTAAAAAATAAAGGTACTTTACTCTCCCATCAAATTCATATTTTTTGACAAACCTCGTATGCAATTTAAAAAAATTGACATCAGACATTTGCGTTTTACTTTATGGGCCATGCAGAACTTTTTATGAAGAATAACTTGTTTTCGTAACATTACAAGTAAAAAAGTTTCCCATACGTTGCCAACTTTTTCATACATACTGTATGCAACAATCAAACAACTTATTATATTCACTGCGGCATGGAATCAAGCAGAATAAATAAATAAACTTTGACATTGTTTATGTTGGCATAGAATTATACTCTTCTAGTATATTCATTGTTCGGAGCCTATAACAATATCTTCCTCTGCGAATGGTCTCCAAAAAGCCATAATTTTGATTAATAACCACACAATAGTTTTAGTCAATAAACCAAAAAATCTCAATCACAGCAACATCTAAGAACACAATCTCTCGTAAATAATAGAAATGAACTAAACCCACCCTGGGACGTTAACACTCCGTGTGGACTAACATTTTTCATAGACCAATCGGAAGCTACAATGCACCAATGAGAATCAATGGTTCGCTTGTGGGTAGGTCAAGACTAGAAATGATTTAGTGACTCTTTTCGGCTTTTTAATACTCAAAGAGATCTTGCCGCATACTGTTCATTTATTGTGAAACAGTGCAAACTAATTCTACTCACAACTATATTTCAATGATGAAAATTTTTACTTTTGTCACTTTAAGAATGTTTTTCTTGAAGCGCACAGATTCAACTGTCTCTATAAATAGTTATTTACGTGTCAAGCTCGAAAAGCTCGGAGACTTGTAAGCATGCGAGCCCTGTAAATACACTTTCCATTTGTGTCGCGTATAATATTTTTTGTGCAACCACTAATATAGAACCTTGGATTTTGTTGGTAATAATGCCGCCGCCGCCGCCTTCTTTAATTTGGAATGGAATGTTTTCTACGTCACTTTTATCGATAGTCATCTTTAAGTAGTTTAGAAACTTGTAATAATACACAAAGTTCATCAAAACGTCAAAAACATATACTGCCAGATGGCTACCGTATTGCCATGGCAACTGTGATATTTAACATACCCTTCGAAAAAATGTTCTGGCTAGATGCTGGTATTTTGTCTTTAATGAAAATTTTGACAAAAGAGCTCGGGAAAGTAGGTACATTGCCGAGGAGTTCTGTCACTTTACCGAGCAGTTGAGTCAATTTTCCGATCTAGACCGGCAACGACGCACTTTCCGAGTTAAAAAATGATCGGTAAAACGCATTTTTTAAAGTGGCAGCATAAAAAAAATTTTTTTGTTACTAATAGTAGTTATTGTTACCTTTTGAAATAAACCATGTTGACTTTAATTGTCCTAATAGGTCAGATGTTGATTACATGTAATTTGGTGAAATTATCACGTGGTCGTAGGAAAAATACTGTACATTACTCGTGCGAAAGTGATTTTTCACACTCGGGTTATGTCTCGTGCTACAACATTTCGTGTTAAAAATGTCACTTTCCGCACTCGTAATAATTATAATATACCTACTATTTTGTTATGCTACTGTCTGTATATCGCTTTGTCAAGAGATAATCTCTCAAAAAGATGTATTGGTGAAATAGGGATAAAAATAATATTTGTATGGTTGTCCTATGGGACTTTTTATTTTTTGATATTCCAGGGTTGTTTCTTTGGATCGCCTTTTGGTTCTTGTTATACCCAGCATACGGAACACTATAAATCTGTACAGTCTCATGGTAAGTGAAGTTTAATTAAAATATTTAAATTAATTCTAAAGTTTACTTTTAATACAACTCAAGTAAAACTATTTTTTTTGATAACAGAAATAATTTACTGAAATTTCTATTAAATCATAATTAATTATCCGTTTTTTGAAAGAAAGAGGTTAACTTTCACATGGGATCAAAATATATAGGGTGTTACTTTAAAAAATTGATTTAAACCAAAAAACTAATTCATTTTCCAATAAAACTTTAACAAATTTTACATTTTCACAAGGAGAGGTCATCAGATTTCAGATAGGATCAAAATATATAGGGTGTTAATTTAAAAAATTGACGAAATTCAAATTTGAAAAAATCTTTTTTACTCAAAAAACTAATTCATTGTCCAATCAATATTCAACAAGTTTTATATTTTCGCAAGGGAGAGGGGGCTCAGCTTTCAGATAGGATCAAAATATACAGGGTATTACTTTAAAAAATAGACGAAATAAAAATTTGAAAAATATTGTTTTTAAAACCAAAAAAACTAGTTAATTTTCCAATAAAAGTTCAACAAATTATACATTTTCGCAAGGGAGAAGGGCTCAGCTTTCAGGTAGAATCAAAATATACAGGGTATTACTTTAAAAAATAGACGAAATAAAAATTTGAAAAATATTGTTTTTAAAACCAAAAAAACTAGTTCATTTTCCAATAAAACTTCAACAAATTATACATTTTCGCAAGGGAGAAGGGCTCAGCTTTCAGGTAGAATCAAAATATACAGGGTATTACTTTAAAAAATAGACGAAATAAAAATTTGAAAAATATTGTTTTTAAAACCAAAAAAACTAGTTCATTTTCCAATAAAACTTCAACAAATTATACATTTTCGCAAGGGAGAAGGGCTCAGCTTTCAGGTAGAATCAAAATATACAGGGTATTACTTTAAAAAATAGACGAAATAAAAATTTGAAAAATATTGTTTTTAAAACCAAAAAATCTAGTTAATTTTCCAATAAAACTTCAACAAATTATACATTTTCGCAAGGGAGAAGGGCTCACCTTTCAGGTAGAATCAAAATATACAGGGTATTACTTTAAAAAATAGACGAAATAAAAATTTGAAAAATATTGTTTTTAAAACCAAAAAATCTAGTTAATTTTCCAATAAAAGTTCAACAAATTATACATTTTCGCAAGGGAGAAGGGCTCAGCTTTCAGGTAGAATCAAAATATATAGGGTATTACTTTAAAAAATAGACGAAATAAAAATTTGAAAAATATTTTTTTTACACCAAAAAAAATAGTTCATTTTCCAATAAAACTTCAACAAATTATACATTTTCGCAAGAGAGAAGGGCTCAGCTTTCAGGTAGAATCAAAATATACAGGGTATTACTTTAAAAAATAGACGAAATAAAAATTTGAACAATATTTTTTTTAAACCAAAAAAACTAGTTCATTTTCCAATAAAACTACAACAAATTATACAATTTCGCAAGGGAGAAGGGCTCAGCTTTCAGGTAGAATCAAAATATACAGGGTATTACTTTAAAAAATAGACGAAATAAAAATTTGAAAAATATTTTTTTTAAACCAAAAAAACTACTTCATTTTCCAATAAAACTTCAACAAATTATACATTTTCGCAGGGGAGAAGGGCTCAGCTTTCAGGTAGAATCAAAATATACAGGGTATTACTTTAAAAAATAGACGAAATAAAAATTGGAAAAATATTTTTTTTAAACCAAAAAAACTAGTTCATTTTCCAATAAAACTTCAACAAATTATACATTTTCGCAAGGGAAAAGGGCTCAGCTTTCAGGTAGAATCAAAATATACAGGGTATTACTTTAAAAAATAGACGAAATAAAAGTTTGAAAAATATTTTTTTCAAAACCAAAAAAACTAGTTCATTTTCCAATAAAACTTCAACAAATTATACATTTTCGCAGGGGAGAAGGGCTCAGCTTTCAGATAGAATAAAAATATACAGGGTATTACTTAAAAAAATTGACAAAATTAAAATTTGAAGAATTTTTCTTTAATCAAAAAACTAATTCATTTTCCAATAAAACTTCAACAAATTGTACATTTTTGGAAAGGAGAAGGATTGACCTTTCAGATGGGATCAAAATATACAGTGTGTTTCATTAAAATATTGACGAAATAACCATTTTAAAAATATTGTTTTCTAAAAACGCTCATTTACCAGTTAAACCTTAACAATTATACCTTTTCGGACAGAAAAAGAGGTTAGCTTTCATATCAGAATAAGAATATAAGAGTATTCTCTTGAATTATAACTTAACCTTCACCACACCAAATAATTTTAACGTAAAATATATTTTCATTGAATTATGTAACGTATAAATGAAAATCTTGTACATTATTAATAAAACTGTAATCCACACGAAATAAACATACCTACGTTTTACATTAGAACAGAAAAAGGAGTCTAACGTAAAATTTCGTATTATTCAACAGCATCATTCCCAACGGATTGGAGAGAGCCCTGGCATCAAGAAGGTAAGTAATACCTACTTGTCCATAATTAATAGACTAAATGCGAGCATTTAACCCCTCAGTACCAGTGGGAACGTTACACTTTCCCATCTTCGTCTATCGAACGTACACAGAGCGAGAAAGGCGACTAATAACAATGAAATGGTCTCTGTTTAGAAAGCTTTTCACCTGTTGTTGCTTATCAATAATGTAACCGGTTAAATAATGGACCCGTTGTCCGTGGGGAATGGGTAAATACACGAGTATATTTTGCAAAAAATGTAGATACGTTGAAATGTTTTTTGTAAATCGTATCGAAACGGGCTTGTCGGTAATTAAAAAACATTCTGTTATTTTCTTCTTTGTTATAAAGGCTGTTTGATATAGATTTTTCTTTTATCCAGACAAGAGTTATTATTTTGTAAAGTCTGTTCATAGTGAAGTTACTATATAATTAGATCATTGTTAAGAAAGAACCGTACGAGCTCAACCAGGTTCCATCCAAGAAAATAGTGGGCCTTTTCGGGTCACTGTAGTACCCTGCTTGCTTTCAGTGATGTATTTATGCATAGGCATAATTTGATGGGCGGCATTTTAAAAATTTTTATAACAAAAATTTCTATAGAATAAATCATTCATAATTCAATGCCCACTCTTTAAATTTAGTAAAATCACGTTAAGTTGAATCTGTAACAAAAGCAGTCGACTATTTTCTATTTTGCAAGTACTAATTTCTTCTCACATCGTGCAGCGTACAAATTTGAGAGTTACGATTCTTTCTCAAACTCGTTGATCTGCTCGACATGATGCATGTTAATCATTAGAAAAGTAGTAGTCTGGAATAATTTATACACTGGAATTTATTGCCGAGAGCAAAAATGAGAAACCGACTACGCAATCTGAAGCTACAGGATTGAGAGGACAGCAACTGGAGAACCTCGTCTAAAGCGCCCGAAAGCACAACAATCAGCTGGAAAGGTTATGGCCGCGGTATTTTTGGATGTAGGTGGTGTAATATTCATCGACTATATTGAAAAGGGGAATACCATCTACTGTGAATATTATACAGTGCTTTTCAGATAAAAGTATCCACCTTTAATAACTTTTGTAATACTGGTATTTAGAAAAAATCCAAAAACACGTCAATTTATGTTGGAAGGGGCAAGCATTATGGCTTATTTAAACTTACTGGAAAAGCCACCCCCTCACCCCTAGCAGCATCCCCTTTATTTTTTTAAATTACTTTTCATATTTTTTATGTAAAATTTGGATACTCCTCTTTGAGCTGATTTCAAAAATGTATAATACTTGTAGGTTAAAGTGGTTAGTTTATGAGATAAACAATTTTTCTTTTAAGAGCACAAATTTTACTTATTATTTACTTTCACCTTATTTGCCTGTACTAAAATGGGTTGTACAACAGTTCAAACTCTTTAATCTTTTTAACTGTGCTATTTATTCTACTTAAAAAATCCAAACAACAAAAAACTCTACTTTTTATTCAAGTTTGACATTGTCAACTAGAATTTTTAGTCACTATTGATAGTGTAATTTGATACATTATTTATTTTGTTTCTCTGAAATGGTTTACTCTTTGCAAGAAAGAATTGAAATTGTAGGTTTATACTACCAAAATAATAATTGTGCAAGAGCTGCTGCTAGAATATTTAACGAATTACATGACGGAAGACATGCAACTCATAAGTATGTAATTCAACTGATGGAGAAATTTACCACAACAGGGTCTGTTTGCAATAAAGTGCATAAGCGAGAGGGACTCGTAAATAACGAAGCAATCCAAGTGGCAATTTTAGGGCAAGTCAGCTTAGAGGCTCAACAACCCCAATCGTTGTCAACAATAAGTATAGCGATCGGTGTTTCATCTTCTACAGTTTTCCGAGTTCTACATAAATTCAAGTACCACCCATACAAAGTTAAGTTGGTGCAGGAGTTGAATGAAGATGATTTTGATCGTCGTCTAGAGTTTTGCGAATCAATGACGCAAATTATCAATAACAATCCACAATTGTTAAACAATATTTGCTTTTCTGATGAATGCTCATTTTCATTAAATGGCTTAGTAAGTAGGCATAATTGTAGATATTGGGCTGAAAGTGATCCACATATTATGCGTGAATTCCATACACAACATCCCCAAAAGTTAAACGTTTGGTGTGGTATCCTAGGTTACCACATTGTCGGACCTTTCTTCATCAACGGAAATTTAAATGGTGAATCATATCTTGAGTTACTCAGGGAAGGGGTTGATTAAAGAGTTTGAACTGTTGTACAACCCATTTTAGTACAGGCAAATAAATTGAAAGTAAATAATAAGTAAAATTTGTGCTCTTAAAAGAAAAATTGTTTATCTCATAAACTAACCACTTTAACCTACAAGTATTATACATTTTTGAAATCAGCTCAAAGAGGAGTATCCAAATTTTACATAAAAAATATGAAAAGTAATTTTAAAAAATAAAGGGGATGCTGCTAGGGGTGAGGGGGTGGCTTTTCCAGTAAGTTTAAATAAGCCATAATGTTTGCCCCTTCCAACATAAATTGACGTGTTTTTGGATTTTTTCTAAATACCATTATTACAAAAGTTATTAAAGGTGGATACTTTTATCTGAAAAGCACTGTATATCGTTATTGGAGCGTTTGAAGAAACTGCTACCTCATCCACCGTATTCGCCAGATTTGGCTCGAACAAAGAGGTTATCGCTGACACTGGGGCCTATTTTGAGGTAAAAGATAAATCGTTCTACAAAAGTGGTATTGAAATGCTAGAGCGGCGCTAGAATTATTGCGTTGTCTTGACGGAAATTATACGTTGATCAATAAAATTAATTTTGTACAAAAAAACATGTTTTCTTTGTTAGGCCCGGGATTTTTAGCCCATGTGTTATAATACATCACTTATAAGACTGCTTCTTATTGTATTTCTGATTTTTTTTTATAAAATTAGCAAAAGTTGTCAAAGTAAATAATTACCTTTTTCGGCTCATTGTGTATTAAACAAAGCATCTTTAAAATAAAATTATTTTTAGGCAGTAGTTGTGGCACAGACGACAGTGAATCATTTAACACAGAAACCGAATTTCATACAGCAACACAAAACGGTAAGATATTTTTTTTTAATAATTTTTGAAACTTCACTCAATACACACGCACGATTTGAACTTACTCGATAAAACGATGTCAAAGTTGAAATATTTTCGTATGTAATATAATATTTAGTCTAGCACACACAGTGGTGGTTAAGTAGAAGGTAGTAATCTGGAGACATGCTGCGCGCAGAGATCAACCTGTCAGTAGTTCTTTTGCAGATCCCAACATTCATTTAGTTTTGTATACGTCGCTTCCCTGCGGGATACCACCCTATTTATCCGACGATGATGATGTTACATTTTATGCCATCGGTTTTTAACTTAACAAACATTATTATTATTATTGTTTAATTTTAGGCTTGAAATCCGAAATAAATTCTACCGATATACATCAACAAAAATATGGTACTACTACATCATATAATGCCCCTAACAATTTGGATGGGATCTATTCGAACGGATACCACAATTCGGGGTGCATTTATTCGAATCAACATCATCACTTTTATAGTAAAATTTCCTCATCGTCGGCCGAAAACGATCTTAACACAAATCAAAATATTACTGATAGTAATGTACTCATCAAACAAGAGCCCACCGATAGAGAATATAAAGGTAAGATGATAAAAAGAGAGATAAGAGGACTGTACATAGGTAGAAAAAAAAGGATCCAGGCAGAAAAAGAGGGGACGAGGAAAGGAAAAAACTAGTATGGAAGAGGAAAAACGATTGTGGGAGAAGAAATAAGTGTGGAAGAGGAAAAACGAATGTAAAAGAGAAAAAACCAGCGTATGCGATAAAAATAGTATGTGGAGAAAGAAAGATAGTGTAGAAAAAAGGATCATGTTAAAGAGAAAAATGTAGCGTGGAAGACTAAAAGAAATCGTTAAAGTGCAAGAGGGGATGTGAAAGAGGAAAAACGATTGTGGGAGAGGGAAAAGAGAGTAAAAAAGAAATAACGAGAGTGAAAGAGGAAAAAGCCAGTGTGCAAGAGCAAGAAGAAGTGTGAGTGAGAAAATGCGAGAATGAGAGATAAAAAACGATAGTGGAAGTGAAAAAGGGAGTGTAAGAAATATAGGGATCATGTAGGAGAGAAAATGTAATCTGGGATCGAGAATGGGAAAAAAAAGAGTGTGTGATAGGGAAAACGAAAGTGTAGAAAAAAAGGAATCCTATAGAACCGATATCTGTAGTCTGGGAGAGAAAGAGTGATCGAGGAAAGCAGAAGTGGAAGAGAAAAAACGAGTGTGTACGATAAAAATAGTGAGTGAAGAAAAAAAGTATAGTGTAGAAAAAATGGAGGGATCATATTTACGAGAAAAATGTAGCGTGGAAGAGTAAAAGGGATCGTGGGAGAGCAAAAGGGGATGTGAAAGAGGAAAAACTAGTGTGAGAGAGGAATAAGAGAGTAAAAAAGAACGAAGTGTCTATTGCCACACTCCACGGACAATATCCGTGCCTGTAATTTCCAAAATGGCCGCAATCAGTGGCTTTATCCGTGACTGTAATAGAGACACGGATAATGTTCGTGACTGTAATAGAGACACGGATAATGTTCGTGACTGTAATAGAGACACGGATAATGTCCGCGCCTGTCTCCTTAAATATTCATTTTATTCTGTTTTTAGTATTTGTTGTTAATTTTTATGGATTATTTTATTAAACTCACTCACCCGGCAGGTGTAATTTAGGCGCTAACCATCCTTCTTTACCTGTCTGATCAAGAAGGTTAGATAATCCGACATGTATTTTCGCCGCTAAGAAGTGCAGGTAGGTCGAGACATAAAATAACTCTTATCTTAATAAAATACAAAGGTGGTTTGGTAGGAGTAGGTTTGGTTGGGTTATTATTGAAAATTATTATAATTTATTCTTCAAAAATTAACTAAAAATACGAAGGTGGTTTGGTAGCGGTAGGTTTGGTTGGGTTATTATTGAAAATTATTATAATTTATTCTTCAAAAATTGACTAAAAATACGAAGGTGGTTTGGTAGGGGTAGGTTTGGTTGGGTTATTATTAAAATTATTATAAATTACTTTACAAAAATATATCTTATTATAAATGTCGGTGATTTGATAACTGTATTTATTCATAAATCACGTACTTCAGTCGGTTAGCGCCCAAAATACACACAGGATTAAAATTACAGTCACGGTTAAAATTACAGTCACAGAAAATTTTAAGCCAGATGAGTCCGTGTCTCTATTACAGTCACGGACATGGGTCACGGATAAAACCACTGATTTCGGCCATTTTGAAATTAGAGGCACGGAAATATCCGTGGAGAGTGGCAATAGCAGCACCGAAAAAAGAAATAACGAGAGTGGAAGAGGAAAAGGCTAGTGTGCAAGAGGAAGTGTGAGAGTGAAAATGCGAGAATGGGAAAGAATGGAAGTGAAAAAGGGAATGTAAGAAATACAGGGATCATGTAGGAGAGAAAAATGTAATCTGGGATCGAGAATGGGAAAGAAAAAAGTGTGTGATAGGGAATAGGAAGGTGTAGAAAAAAAGGAATTCTGTAGAACCGATAACTGTAGTCTGGGAGAGAAAGAGTGATCGAGGAGAGCAGAAGTGGAAGAGAAAAGACGAGTATGCGGGATAAAGATAGTGTGTGGGGAGAAAAAAGGAGGGATCATATTAACGAGAAAAATGTAGCGTGGATGAGTAAAAGGGATCGTTGGAGAGCAAGAGGGGATGTGAACGAGGAAAAACGAGTGTGGGACAGGAATAAGAGAGTAAAAAAGAAATAACGAGAGTGGAAGAGGAAAAAGCTAGTAAGCAAGAGAAAGAGGAAGTGTGAGAGAGAAAATGCGAGAATGGGAAAGAAAAAACGAGCGCGGAAGTGGAAAAGGGAGTGTTTTGAAATACAGGGATCATGAAGGAGAGATAAATGTAATCTGGGATCGAGGGAGAACAAAAGAGATCGTGGGAAAGGAAATAAAAGTGTAATAAGAAAAAACGAGGATGGGAAAGAAAAAAGTGCGTGTGATAGAGAAAAGGAAAGTGTAGACAAAAAAGGATCATGTAGAGCCGAAAACTGTAGTCTGGGAGAGAATGAGTGATCGAGGAGAGCAGAAGTGGATGAGGAAGAGAAAAACGATTTTGGGAGAGAAAAAATTAGTGTGTGGATGGAAAAGGAGAAACGATTGTAGAAAAGAGAAAACGAGTGTATTGGAAACAGAGGTATCTTGTAGGAGAGGAAAATGTAATCTGTAGGAGAAAGTGGGATCGAGGGAGAGCAAGTGACAGTGACGAGGAGAAAACGAGAGTGTGCAGAGAAATAAAAAAAGCGGAAAAAACAAGTGTGGAAGAGAAAAAGACAGTGTAGGAGAAAAAGAAGGATGGACGGAGTGTAAAAGTTTAAAAATAATATGGAAGGGGGAAAAAGATTGTGGAATAGAAAAACGAATATGCGAGAGAAAAAAGTGTGTGATGAAAAAATGAGAGTGTGAAGGTGAAGGTGAAGTAAAGAAGGATGTGGAAAAAAAATTAATTCTGGGTGATAAGGGAAAGCAAGAGTAGATGTGGAACACAAAAAACAGGAGTAGATGAGAAAAAACGGGAGTGTAAAAGTGTAGGAGAGAAAGAGGTATTGAGGGTAAAAGAGAGATCGAGTAGGAAATAAACCAGTTTGGAAGAAAAAGAAGAGATTAAAATAGTATATAGGAAAAAAATGGGGAGTAATGTCAGAGAAAGAGTGATCAAGGAAGGGAAAAAATTAAGAGAAAGTGGATACGTGAGAATGTGGAAAATATGTAGATCGACAGAATGAAAGTGGGATTGAGCTAGAGGAAGAGAAATTGAGAGTAAGAAATGGAAGTAAGAGAGCGAGGGTAAAGAGAGATTGGGTGGATGAAGAAAGAGAAATTAAAGAGAGAAAGAGAACTTAGAGAAAAAGAGGGAGATTGAAAGAGAGCTGATAGAGAGAAAAAAGAGAAAATATTAATAAAGATTTGAGAGAAAAATGAAGGAAGAGGGAAAAGATTAGAGAGATAATTTGTAATGCTTTAGTAAACATAGTTTTTTCAAATATAAAAAAAACCGTTTTATATACAAATTCAATATCACATCCATCAAGTATTACCTACTCTTGTTTCAACGTTTCGGTATTATTAAATTTGTATATTTTATAAAATAATTAATATCGCTTTTATCTTTTTTTCAAAAGTTTTCGTGTAGGTACTTGTCTAATATTTAAAAAATATATTTCTTGGAAAGATACACAAAAAATATGAAACTGAAATAATCGCCGACGATCCAGAGATTCGTTTGCAATATAAGGGGTTTAATAATAATCGCGAGTTGTTTACCAATGTAAACTAAGCATTATACCCGTGAGTTTACATTTAATGAAACCCTCGGGTGTATATTTCGTATACACGTAGCCAGGGTCGAAGATTTTAATTGGAACTAATCAATATTAATACGGCTATCAAATGCACCCTTAATCCATTACACTTCTCCATAATGTATACACATACGCGATCTGTTATATACAGGAGATAATAAATAATAATATTTATTGATACACTTTGTGGATTTTAACGATAAAAAATTCAAAACCGCGAAACACGATAATAATTTTTTAATTGGAAATATACTAAGCAATTTTTTTTTATTGTAATTCCGTTTTTATTGTTTTATTAACAAAAATTGGTTCTTCTTTCAAAAAAAGTGTATTTAACCACAAATGATTATAATGCAGGCTCAGGATGTGGAGTTTACCTACTCCAGAGCCTCAGAATTAAGTGGGGAATGGTAAAAAATAAACTACGCTTTACAGTAGGATTTCTGACTAACCACTGTCAACTAAAGGAACACCTCCATACAATGGGGCTAGTGGACACACCTTTATGCAGGATGTTTGAACAAGAAGACGAAACTGTCAGTCATGTCTTATGTGAGTTCCCGGAGTTATCGTCAATAAGAGAGTGTGTGTTGGGTGAGTATTGGCCTACGCCTGCAGACATAAAGGAGATGTCTCCTAGTGACCTGTCCGCTTTCCTGGAAAGGACGGGATGGACGATGACTTAGGAGTCCCAGTTAACACATGAACATACAATGGATGCCCAATGGATATCCACATTGGACATAAGGTATATCCATAGGATATCCGTTCAAGTCCAGAAGGATAGCCATTGCCACAAAATTGGACATCCCATGGATGTCCATTTCGTACTAAGAATGGATATACAAATATGGACATTCACTGGACATGATAAATAAACCATGGACTTTTCATGAACCTGAACTGGATACGTTTTGGACATGAACAGGATAGGATATGGACATATCCCATGTACTTGTTATGGACGTGAACTATATATTTAGGACATGAACTGGATACATTTAGGACATGAATTGCATACATTTAGGACATGAACTGGATATATTTTGTACAAGAGATGTCTATACGCAGTCTAACATCAAATTATTATTTATTTTTATGAAACCACAGATGTTCAGCCTTATTCACTCTTCCACCTTCCCAATCAGATACAAATAGACATTTTATGTAATGCCATTTCCATTAGCCGCACTGGTCTAAACTTTTGCTACCTTCAATTTCATTTTCATTACATGAAACTAAAAATATAATAGGTAGGTCATTACGAGTATAAAAAATTATTCGAGAAGCAGATGGAAGGTGTAAGTATAAAATATTGCGGAAAATATAGTACATTTTTAATGAGGATTTTAAAGAGGAACGTCCAGTATGGTGAACGAGAACTGAAGGTTCAGTGAATGTCACCAAAGGGATATCCATTGTACAAGTGGTAAATGGACATCCATTGGATGTCTATTTTGTGTCCATGTCTATATGGACCAATCGTGTACATTATATGGATATCCATAGGATATCCCGTGTTTACTGGGGTGCTGTGGGTCTACACTCACCGTCCCTACTCTACAGATACTCATGAAATTAAATTGGGACCACGTTGGAGCAAAAAGAATAATCGAAATCGGTTTATAAACAAAAGAAGTTATATGCTCGAGCGTAGATGAAAAATTATATACCTACACTTTGAATTGAGAACGTCTCCTTTTTTAGACGGTTAAAAGATATTTTTTCCAATCCCTTCTAACGCACTAATTAAAAATTATAAATACCCCCACGATTTTTCACAAAAACTTCCTATTTGTCACATTAGAAAGCAATTTATAAGGTACAGAGAGAAAAATCGTAAATATATATATAGAAAAGAACTCGAAAGCAGACTTATCCCATAATCAAATTCAATTCCCTACGGCTGAAAACGTGAAGACGGCGCGGCGGCGGGAGTAGAAGAAGAAACGTCGGATACCATAACAAAACGCGGTTTCAAATAAACGTGTGGCACACTCTATGTAGATTTTTAATAGCGAAAGAATGAATTTTGATTTTCAATAAAGTCGCGATTTCCATATCGTAAATTTGTATGCTCGTACTTCAAGTGAATTTTGAAATGAGATTCAGTTACGTTTAGAATACAAATTGGCAGCAAATGTTTTTGTTTAATAAGATGATCCACTGTGTCGTCGTACAGGGTGATTCATTATAAACTGTTTTATTTCCCAGATTTTACAGAAAATTCTGCAGAAAAACAAAAAGATACGACGGAAACGAAAAATAATATTTCCAATTCGACGGGAAGAAGGGGTTCTTTACAATTATGGCAGTTTTTAGTCGCCCTCTTAGACGCTCCAGACGCCAGTGCAGGATGTATAGCGTGGACCGGTAGGGGTATGGAATTTAAACTCATCGAACCGGAAGAGGTAATATTTTTTTTATACAGATACATGCAATGAGAAACGGAACATAGGTATTTAATGTATTCTCCGATCTAAATAGTCCACCAACAAAAAATTTCTATAAATTTACTTCAATAAATATCAAGTATTTAACTGGACAGCTGGATTCAGAACCACCGCCTCTTCTCCTTCCAATATTTGTTAGTTACAGTAGAAACGGTGGAGCTTTACCATCACGTGACTGTTACTTTACGCATATACATATACGTATATACGTATAGTAACATATATACGTATAGTAACGTATAGTACGTATAGTAACGTATATACGTATAGTAACGTATATACGTATACCTATATACGTATAGTAACAGTCACGTGATGGTAAAGCTCCACCGTTTCTACTGTATGTGGTTATGTGAGTGTCTTTTGATTTCTTTTGGCCATAACGGCTTCCAAAATAAAAATGATTCTTTAAATTGAAAATAAATTCCGAAAAACAACTTAAAATGCTGAAACTAAATAATTAATGAATTAAAAGATCAAATAGTCCACCTTGTTGGGCCAAACAAAAACCGAATCTATTGAACAAAGATAATCTTGTATCTCTGAGCTGATTCGGTGTAATATTTGCACAATGCTGCACAATTTTCGCCCTTAATTCTATCAAATTTTGATCCCGCTCAAAATTGTGCCGCTAAATTTCATTTTTTTAAAAACCCCATAAAAAGAAATCATTCTGGGACAAATCCGCTGATCTTGTGAGTGACCTCCAAAATACCACGATAAAATTTCAATTTTCTCCTGAAGGGTGTACATTATGATTTCTCTACGAATTTACTTTATTTTGAATAGTTATGGGCTTGAACTGCTGTTTACTGACTGTCTGACACTAATTAAGGACCGCCCAAAGTTGAGACTACGGAGTGGTGGGAATTGTACGATATGTTGTAGGTGTCCAAATGAACGATTGTAATAATAATGTTTTTAATCTGTTGAAGCTTGATATTGGTCGACTAGTTCAAAAGCAGTTCTGATACAATGCTTAAAATCCCTATGTTCCGTTACTCATTGCATGTACATCTGTATATCTCCGGTACAGGAGTGTAAAAGTATTCTTTCTATATTACAGGTAGCGAGGCGATGGGGGGCTCAAAAAAACCGCCCAGCTATGAATTACGACAAATTAAGTAGATCGCTGAGATATTATTATGAAAAAGGCATAATGCAAAAAGTAGCTGGTGAGGTTATTCTTTTTTTAGAGTCTAAATTGTTTTCAATTTTTTTTATTGTTTTAGGTGAAAGGTATGTTTATAAGTTCGTTTGTGACCCCGAGGCGCTGTTTAATATGGCTTACGGAGGACATACAGAGGCCGCTTTAAAATTCCAATCTAACGTTAAAACTGAAAATGCAAATATAAAGTCAGAAACTCAACATCATCTCGCTTATACGGAAATGCTCAATTTTTATAACTGCGGCATCGCACATTCTTATCAACATTTACATCCTTATCTACAAGAAACTAAGCACGCCCGTTTTACTTAATTAATTTCAGCAAAATGTTAAATTCTTTTCTTTATCTCCGTAAATATAAATAGATTTAACAAAATTCTAATGAAATTTATTTATAAAACCATCTCGTAAATTGTGGTAGACCCAAACGCCACTTTAAAAAAAGAAGAAGAAACGAATGTTACTTTTTTTACTTTGAGGTTATGTAATTTATTTTTAATAAAATGGTTGATAAAAATCGTTGGTTAGACGAAATACACGAAGAAGAACCTAAAACTAGTCAATTGGACATATCTTGGAGTAGTTCCGAAACTGAGAATGAACAATTCCTTATAACGCACGTTAAAAAAAACAAAGTAGTTTCTCTACGTTGGATAAAATCTATAGAAAACAGTGAAGACGATCTTTTTAGCAGTCCTGATCATTCTCCTATTATAAATAGTGTGTGTATCAAAGACTTGTCACCAATTTTAACTGAAAATACCAACAGTGAGTGTGAAGAATCTTCACCAGTTATAGGCAAGAGGCGTAAACTTAAACAAATAAGATCTAAATTTAAAAAAGCAAAGAAAAATGAAATACTCGATTGTTCACCAGATCTCTTTGATACACAGTATACCCAAATTATAGATAGTGAATCACCTGAATTTTTAACTATAATAGATCCAGATAGTGCCGTATATAGTTTTCCAAGTCAACATTCTAGTGAAATAGTTAAACAAGATAGTAGTACAAATTCTGAATCGCTATATCATCAACCTATAACTAAAAGAAAACGTTTAAAAAAGAAAGGATTAGCTGCTTTGCTTCAAAAAACGTTGAATTTACAAAAAAACAGAATTTCTATTTGGAAACATGAACTTTACATGAAAAAATCATTGGATAGTGTACAGGGAGTTATTAATTTTGAAGTGTTGGATATCCGAAGAGAATATGGAAGTATTTTTCTTGAATGTAATGAAATTTATACAAGTGAAAGTGATAAACAATCAAATTTGATATTGATATTAATCAGTCAAAGTGAAAATATTGATGTTATGAAAGAAATGATGTATAAAATGTATCCTCCGTATGAATCAAAAATTGTTGCTTATAAATCTCAAGAGATTACTTGCCATTTTAATGTTACTAGGATTGTTAAACAAGTAATTTAGTAAAATACAAATCAAACTAAAATATATTTTTGTTGTAACATACAGATTTTTCTAAAATTGGACAGTTATAACATTTTAAAATATCAAATTCATAGATTACAGATGTAAATTTTATGAACATTTTTAAATAGTATTTTTGATTGTCACAATAACATTAAATTAAAATTTAGAAATTTCCCATTTTATCATTGCGAAAAATTATTCCATTTACTTTCAAAGACAGTATTGTTTCTATCTGAAATGGGGTTTAAAGTTAACAAAAACTAGAATTTATAAATTAATTAGATTCGATTGAAATTAAATGTTCTCATTTCAAACAGAAAGTGTTCAATTATATTTTTATAATACATTATAAACTTTTAATTATTTTTTTTCACCTAAGAGAAACATTTATCTATGAATTTTCTAATGGTAATGATTGTTTTACACATTTACTAAATAAAATGTTATTTTTTATCAAGAGGTTTAAGGTCATAGTTTATATAATTTGTGCTGTGTTAAAATTGGTCTGATGGGACTTTGAATAAATTTATATTCTTCAATTTCATAATACTATCTACATTTTGGAATTTGTATCGAAACTTCTTGTCCCCCATTTACCTTTATTTCATTTTGAATTGGCTGACAAGTGAACAATCTTAGATCGGGGAAAATATAACAGTATAATTTGTATATATGTATTGCTTCAATAATTAATACTTTTTATGTTTTGTGCAAGTTAAAACACAGATACACATTCCAAGTAAGTTGTAGGAAGCTATTTACTGGAAGAAAATCATATTTGATTTATACAGATAGTGTGAAGAATGTTTTATTATCATTGTTACTTGAGCCCCAATAAATTCCCACAGTTTCATCTCAATCTCTAATATGTATCAACCCAGGATTGCAAAGTATTATAACTTACTTTTTGTATACAGGACACACATAAACTGTGGAACTATGGAAACACAGTAATATATATAGGTTTGTTCCAACTGGCATTTATGAACCATTCTGGAATCGCACCACCTACTTTCAAGTGTATTGGTGCAAAAAATGTAGAACAAAGCAAGCCCAAGTAGAGGTTTTTTTTTGTTCAAAAAAAATTACAAAATATCCAAAATTTTAAAGATAAAATAAGGTGAATTTTTGTAAAATAAATATTGAACAATTTTTTTTGTCCCTTTTTACGGTAACTTAAAATTTGGCTGCTATGCGTTACGAGGGGATAAAAAAAGTAAACAAAATTCAAATTCGCACATAACTAAAACGAACGAACGAAACATACAATTCCGTTTTAAGAAACTTCAAACAATGATAATACTCCTAACGATTTTTCTAAAGGGGATACTATAGGTAGGTACATGTAATTTTATTTCCATTTATATTTCTTTTAGTTATTCCCATTATTTCGAGTTATTAACGTGGTCTTAACGGAATTCGTGCAATTACATATAGTAGTGAATATCCTTGATGCGAATGTCCTTGCCGAAGTTCTAGCTCTGTTCGACCAAACTCCTAATTTTTTAGATCCATCTGAAAATTCAAACGTCTGATATTAATTAACAATACACAAGAATCGTAGGTAGTTGTATTCTTAATAAACGAACGGTTTAAGAAACATTTTTTGCATCGACTTGATTCGTTGTGTAATTTTAGGAAAAGCTCGAAATTAAAGCCAAATGCTCTTTCAATACAAGCTAATTTGATGCACAACTACTATACAGGGTCGCCAGAGGAAATGGGCCAATATTTTAGACGATAGGGCATGTCCACGCACGATACGTCATCTGACATTCGCCTTGAGATAAACAAAGGTTTTCTGCTATATATGACAGTTTATAATAAAAAGGATCATTATAGTCAGTACAATACAACCAAATTACAAATCTACAATTATTGTTTATCCTCAGGACGACTGTCATTAGTGTACAATAATCCTAACCTCTTTTTAATCACTAGAACGACTAAAATTTGGAAGTTATGTACATAAACATAGTTTTCTTCAGCTCAATGTCTAAAATATTGACTATAATTTTCGTCTGACCAACTGTGAAAATCAATAATCTACTCCAAACTAGCTCTACCCTAATTTATCAACAAATTTAACCTGTTTTACTAGATGCAATACATGGTGTTTCAAATAAAGGGTATCGATTTAGATTGTAAACGTTTGGAACACCTTGTATGTCAATACATTCCGTTATAAATGAACTACCCTGTACTTACACGTCTATATTCGATTCCGTTTATCTTTCTACCTGGATAAAATCTATTCGGTCGTATTATTTTCTAGATGGAAGACAATTTTTTGACACTGACTGCACAAAGAGATAAAGTTTTTCATTCTATAGAGAAATAATATTTTAAAATGCTCCTAATATTTTTTAATTTCATCGCCCTTTATGTTAAATATTTTAATGGTTGAATTATTTTTTTAGCGAAAAAATGTAAATGTCTGTACCACCTGTCGATGAGGCATGCGCCAAATGCTTTATTGATTATATGGACTGAAGTAAAGGACTTTTTATACTTACTTTGCAATCCTAACGCATCCTGAAAATAAAAAGCCGTTTTTTAGAACCTAATTATAAAAATATATATAGATCAATATATTAACCTACCAATTTTCCTTTTTGCTTACTTCGTTTCTTTTCGGCTTCTTTCTGGGCCTTTTCGAATATCTCGTGCAAAAATTCATTAACGATTCTCATTTTTTCCGGATCATTTTTGAATTCCGTTATCCTCATATCCAACGAATTACCTAAATCCAGATGTAATTCCGCCATTCCTTCTAACTATTAAACACACCTCACTTTATATATTTTTCTATTACGCTAATGATTGTGTAAATACCATCTTGTTTACATCGTCAACATCTGACACAGATTTTAGATTTGTGTTCGGTTATACACATGCTCCAACTGAAAATCTCACCGTGCCACGGTATTAGATGCAATGTGCGCCGCTTCACTTGCTTGTCTTTTCAAATCAAATCGAAGTCGTGGAACGTTTTTACCTCCGATCGATTTTCCCATAATCCACTCTTCACTTGTTCCAAAAATCCCTTTAGACAGGACCGCATCTAGTTTATCGTTATTTTAATTCAAACATTATATTTATTCTACCAGTAGGTAGCCTTTACTTTCCACGAGTGGTGAATTGTTATTTTATAGATACATTATTTTAGACCAATAAAATCTAATAATAATTAAATCAATATTCAACAAACTATAGTTTGGCAAGTTTATCTGAAGCCGTGAAAGGAATGCAGTCGAAAACATTCGATATTGCCACGTTTAACTATGAAAAAGCTAAATAAGTGCTAAGTATATGTAGTGATAATAATTCGAAAATGGACTTTTTATTATTAACAACGTGATTAAACGTTAATTCTTTGATGTGCTTGTTTTCTTGGATTTTGTCAGCATTTTTTCAATTTATGGATATTAAAAGATGAACATTTTTCCAAATTTGTTATGTTCTGGCAGCGTTGTACGAAAACCATAATTTTCACGCCCTCCGAACTAACTCAATTGGTGATATTTATCGAAAGGCCTTCGTTGCTTAGCGACCAGCTGACTTCCTATTGGCAAGCGCGTGCGTATGTTCTTCCCTCTCACTTTGTCAATTGACTGACATTGATTATTTAGTGGCGTTGGTATTGTCAGTGTCAGATTTTGAACTATTTCGTATCCATATTGAATTCAAGTACGATTCTTAACATTCTTGTTTTTAACAAATACCGTGTTTTGAAGAATACCTTACCCATAAAGCAAATCAAAAATCAGTTTCTATATATAATTATTATTATTTTTAATACTTTTATAAAATAGGTACCGTACGCCATTGGTACGTTTATGACAGATATCCGCCATGTTTCCTCGCCCCTTACCGATGCCGTGTAGCTTCAGATAAACTTACCAAACTATAGATATAAATGTATACAATCATTAGAGGTATTTGCCTTCACTGCTACACATATCTACAAATAGATAGGCATCCTATGGCGAAATTAATTTTACAGGTGGCACCATCTTTAGAACCTGTAGAGTTACCTTCCACTGACTGCCACCACCTTTAAATTATTATAAATTATAAATGCTTTATTTAGTCAAGTAAATTACCTGCTTACAACTTATAACTAATATTGCTTTAGTTTTCATTTGAATTCATTAATTGTTTCTTATTTCTTTAGTTCTTCATTACCAATTATGATGAATTTTGTTTTTTACAATTAATAAATTAGCACAACACCAGCTATAAACAATTTCTAAGCACTCATTAATCATTGTAACAATATCTATTATATTTTACAGAATAATAGTAAATGAAGGAGTCACCTGCAAATAAGTGAAATAAACATTTAGTCTGCAATATAAATCAAAAAAAGTAAGGGACATAGGACACTTCTTTGTGGTACACCTTGTCCTCCTCAGACATCAAGTATTGAATTGTAACCTTTTGCCTTCTATTTGTTGAATATAGTTTGAAATCCATACTGTACCACTAAACCCTGCTTTTTCTAATAATGTACACTTCAATATTGAATATTTGAATTGAAATAATAATTTATTCAACAAAATATCAAACAACATGTATGCACCAAAAATAATCTAATGTATATTTTTCAATAATGAAATTGGAACCTTGGGGTTTTTACAAAAGGTCGGTCACAGCTTAAAACAATTACATCGCTATCGTCTTTTGGCTTTGCCACTATTGTCTTAACTGGAGGAGGTTTTCTAATCTTCCTACCATGAATGCCCCTCTTTCTTTGCCATAATCCCGACCTTGGTCGGTTGCCTAATTCTCTATTTCTTTGTGCAGAGCCAATTGGAGTACTACCATGTTCAATGTTACTAAGTCTTCCAACTGTACACATGCAAATTGCAGGTAAACTGAATTCTTTTTTTGAAGGTGTCATTATTACGATATGATTGTTTGGGGCTTTTCTTAAAATAGTTGCATATGTACCAGCAGAATGTACAAGGAATCCTCCTAAGCCTGGATATTTTTCTACACAGTTTATCTGAGTTCCCATTGGAAGGGCTCCTAGTGGATATGCGTCTCCTTCATTGGGTCTAACTAAAAATGATAATTAAATATTAAAATTATATACATGTATATGGAATACTAACCAGGTATTCTTGGTATAAAGCAAGATGTTTTCAATATATCACCAGGTTTCATATTAACAGTGGCTAAAATATATTTTAATTTGTCTCCATGTGCTACTAAAGCAATATTCGCAGTTCTGCATCCATCTTTAATTATTTTAATGACTTTTTCAGTTTGAACTTTCCCTTCTTCAGTCGGTCCTACTCTTTTCCAATCTATCCAATGATACTTATGTTTAATTCCTCCTCCGATTCCTTTAACTACCATTCTACCTGTTTTTGGATCTCTTCCTGCTAGATTAGTAACATTTAAAGGCTGTACTGTATATTCTTCTGGATAGTGTACAATACGACGAAAACATTTTCCATGTCCAATTACAGGTTTTTCTACAATTTTAGCTTTATGTCTAACACTACATATTCTAAGTGAAATATTTGTCGCATCTAATAGATTTAACTTTAGAAAAATACGACTTAATGAATTCATCTTATTTACATTAAAAAGTAACCTATTTTTGACTGTATCATAAAATACTTGAAGTGAAGTATTTTATGGACTGTATACTGTATAGGTATAGAATCTTGTTCTTTTTTAAGTAGAAATTGAACCATAGAATTGAACTTCTTACTAAATAGTAAATAAAACTTCTTCTTTTTTATAAACTGAACGATCGGGTGCGGTCGGAACTTTAGGCAGCCAAGTCTGGCAGCTGTTTCACACCCCTACTAGAAAGAGGGACGCAAAACATAATGAAAGAAGAAGAGTCTGAAGTTTGTTAATTATAAAAGTTGTTCGCTATGATAAAGCTGATACAAAAGTTAAAAATTACTAATTAAAAGGGCATGATAGATTATAATGAGTTTTAATATAGAAGTGAGAAAAAAGCAACTGCACAGTTTACAGCAATATATAAATTCAACGAAAGATAAAGTGGATTCAATCCTCAATTATTTGGGATGGACAGCAAAAGCAGTTTTAGAAGTAATACTTTCATGGGAACTTATATATTTTTCGATTTAACTTTTACATTTTCAGACACCGGAAAAAGTAAACTGTCCCGTGAATAAGAAACACAGTATACTATTGGATAAAGTAAAACAACATGTTGAAACATGTAGCATAGTTTCAGCTGGATATTCACTTGATGATAAGTTCTTGTCAGAACCTCAAGTCGCTTCCACAAGTTCAATTTCCATAGGTATGATTAATTGTATGTTATATTATATAAAACAACTAACGTTGTCTTTATTACAGATAATTCCAAAAAAATCGAACTTTTAAATGAAGTTAGACAGCTCAGTCCCAAATTTAAAGCAGGTTTGTTTAAATATAGTGCATCCAGTTATCATAATGATAACATATTATTTTTTTCAGAAATATTGTATCACCATTATAATAGTTACTTACTTATTATACTGAAATGAAAATGTATTGATATCCTTTTTTAGATATCCTTTTACTACAAAATTTGAAGGTATACATTTGTACCAAAAATGATCTCACTTGAATTTACTTCTAGTAGTCTTATTAGTTTAAATATACTTATTTCTAAATTATACTGATTCAATGGCTCTGTACAATATTGAATTAATATTGTTTTAAGCTAATAAGACTCAATATGGTATCTTGTAATATAACTACACGTTACTTTATATCTTCAGCATGGAATGGAGTGGACACTGATCCAATGACCAGCGATAGACTTTTCTCAACATTTTCAACTGATGAACGACTTGCTTTACATGATTATTGTCAGTGTAATACACAAGGTCCTCCAGTCCCAGAAGAATTTACTTTGTAAGTGTTATGATTCAGTTTTCAATAGATATGGTAAACAATTTTTATTCCAGGTCCATAAATGAATATAATAAAAAGGAAGAAAACGAACTTACTCAAGAGGAAAAATTGGCTAAAGAACGAAATGCTAAAAGACGACCAGTTAAATACAAATCTGTACATACAGGTCGAAATAAAAATCATACAGAAGTGATGAGAGAGGTTATACATAACCAGATGGAAATGTATAAAGATTATTTAGTAGAAAAACGAAAAGCAGAAGAAGAAGCAGAACTTAAACGGGAACAAGAGCTGTTAGCAAAAGCTCAAGCTTATGAACAATTTCCTCATATAGATACAAAAGTGGTTTATGATTATGGAATTGATCCATTTGAAACATCAGATGTAAACAATTATTTAGATACTACCTGTAATGGTTATAATGTAAGCTATGATTACCAAGCTGATGTCTCACTTAAAATAGAAAATGATTGTATAGAATCAAAAAATGATCTTGAAGAACACAATCGTACTGAGAAAAAAGATAAAGATAGTCACAAGTACAAACCAAGTGCTACGATGTATTCTAGAGAAAAAGATAAGCGACCTAGAAGTAGAGAAAAAGATTTTAAAAGAAGATCTGAAAGGAGAAGTAGGGAAAGAAGGGAATATGGTAAAAGAAGTAGGGAAGATCGAAGACCATATGCTAGACATGAGCGAAGACATTAAAAGTATTTGTAAGGTTTTGTTTACTTTTTATCAATAAAATCGTGAAAATAAAGTGAAATGTAATTGCTTTCTGATAAAGGAATTAGAAGGTGTATAATATATAATCTAACAATTGATTGGTTACAATTTAATTATATTTTGTTATTCATTTTGCAAGTGTATTTAGCTTTCTGACGTGTTCTCAAGCATTATGATTATTTTTCTTGTGTTTTCTGTTGTTACGACAACCCAAAAAGCAAGCATAACCGCAAATGGAGAAAAGAAAATCGCAAAGACTATATTGTGTATTGATTTCAGTTTTATCGGAATCTTCTGTAACTGGGTGAATTACTTCTAAATAAGAAACTTTTTTGTTGATTGCTGTGATTTGATTTAAATCTCCAAAGTGTTGTTTGATTCGATTTATGGTAACTTGTTCGTATCTGGTCGGTGAAGGCGACAAAGGTGTTATGTAATCATTAGAGATGGACGATGATCGTATTAAATAATTGTGTGTCAAGATATCCTTTAAGTTTGTATTGCAGAATTTAAAATATGTTGTCGATGTGCTGTGACGTCGTTCCGAGTCGATATTCGTTAAATCGACGTAAGTACCGTCTCCTTTAGAAGTGACATAATCGGTTTGTAATTGTAAATGTGGATCCTCTTCGTCTTGTGATTCGCTATTGGAACTTGTTGATTGTTTTAATAGACTTCTTGGACAATTTGGTACCGATTGTAACCCATGGCTAATTATTGTTCGTTTTATAACTCCTAACAAAATGCTCTTTTCGTGGTCTGTCAATTCCATGTCGACGCCATTAGTAGTAAGTTCCTGAAAATAAAATATTGTTATCTTAAAATACAACAGAAAACAATTGGCTCGTATCACAGACAACCACCGTATAAATTTTGATTCTACGTGTGTGTTGAAGCTGAACTTAAATTTAAAACTCGTCAATTTTATAATGGTACACCCTGTATATTTTGATACCACGTGGAAACTGAACTGTTCCTTTCGCTCAAATTGTATAATAGGTATGCTGAAGTTAATTAGAATAATGAGTGAGATATAGGATGTTCCAGAAAAAAATGTGGCTCATCATATATACAGGGTGATTCATAAGTAATGGGCCAAATTGTAAATCTACGTTCAGAAGGCCAAAATAATAATATTTTCAATAACAACAATGGGTCTTAGTCTGCTCCTTACTGAGGTACAGGATGTTAAAGCGAAAAAAATAAAATAGATTTTTGTTAATAGATCAGCTACTTTTCTACATAATGACTTGAAAATTGGGTATGAACTAGTTTTTGTAAGGGTAAACAAGAATGTGTGAGAGGATTTGAGTTAACTCGTATATGTCGCCACATACGCCATATGAATTAGATGAAATCAGCTACAAATTTTTTATCGCTAATTATTTTACAACTTACTTATTTAATTTGGATAGCCCCATCATTTCTGTAGAAAAAAACTATACTTCTTTGATCTTCAAAATATTAACGATTTTCGAGATATATGAATTTTACTAATTCACTACACTACATTTCACGATGGTCGACGTAGCATTAATCTGTTAAGACACAAGCATGCCATGGAATGTTGACATTTACCTAACCGTAATTGATAATTGGTAATAATATTAAAATGAAACCATACAAAAATTACGTAATCAAACACATTTATTGTACGCCAGTTAATAAAACGAAGACAGCAGTAGAACAGACTTGAACTAGGACCACTTACAACTCTTATCAAAACCTACTTGTTAAAGTTGTGCGAAGTTAAATTAAATTTAAGCTTAATTATGACCTACTGCAAAAGGTTTTCAACATGGCCACCACCAGCATTTATACACGCATTTAACCGTTTGGTTAAGGATTGTCTGACTTTAAAAAATGTAGCAGGATTATTTCGTATTGAATTGGCTGCATGTTGAATTCTATTCCATAACTCGTCTCGTGTATTTATAGGTTCAGCATAGTCCATTGATTTCATGTAACCCCACACATGAAAATCAAGTGGATTAAAGTGGGGACTGCGAGGTGGCCACTGAAACTCACTACCACGTCCAATCCAACGGTGAGGGAATGTTTCATTCAGATGTTCGCGCACAGCAAGTGAGAAATGTGGAGGAGCACCGTCCTGCATGAACCACATATTTCTTCTTAGTTGTAATGGAAGATCTCCCAAGAGGTCGACTAAGTCATTATTTAAAAAATTCAAATATGACTCTCCATTTAAATTAGGAGGTAATTCAACTGGGCCCAGTAAGGTATTGCCTATTACACCGCACCACACATTTATTTTAAAATCGTGCTGGAAATGTCTATCTTTTTTTAAACGAGGGTTTTCGGTTTCCCAGGCATGACTATTTCGCCAATTAAAAACAAAATGACAAAATTGAACTCTGATTCGATAATCTCTTGGAAGTAAATTGATAGAGATATAAATTTTCCTTGTGCAAAATTCTAATCACGGACGGTTGGCTTATTCCAATAGCTGTAGACAATCGACGAGTGCTTATTTCAGAATTTTGCGCAATTCTTACCAAAATTTCATCTTCTTGCTGCGGAGTGATAATTTTAGGACGCCCTGTATGATATTTTGGACGAAATTAACCTGTTTCACCCAATCGATTATAAATATTTTGTAATATCTTCCGGTTTGGCTGCCTTCTGTAAGGGTACATTTCACGATATTTTCTGGATGCTGCTTGCCCAGAAAAACGTTCTTGTGCGTAAACGCATAACATGTCTCTCATTTCTTCGTTTGAAAAGTGATTATGTCTCGGCATTTTTATTTATGTTAGGACAAGAATGAATCAGTTTACCTAACAATAAAATGTTTTAAGCTCTTCATTAAACGTCAAAGCTTTACTACACACGTTGTTACTGTCACTGTCAACATTCCATGGGATGCTTGTGTCTTAATGCTACGTCGACCACCGTGAAATGTAGTGTAATGAATTAGTAAAATTCAAATATCTCGAAAAGCGTTAATATTTTGAGGATCAAAGAAGTATAGCTTTTTTCTACAGAAATGATGGGGCTATCCAAATTAAATAAGTAAATTGTAAAATAATGAGCGATAAAAAATTTGTAGCTGATTTCATCTAATTCGTATGGCGCATGTGGCGCCATCTACGAGTTAACTCAAATCCTCTCACACATGCTTGTTTACCCTTACAAAAACTAGTTCATACCCAATTTTCAACTCATTAAGTAGAAAAGTAGCTGATGTATTAACAAAAATCTATTTAATTTTTTTCGCTTTTACATCCTGTACCTCAGTAAGGAGCAGACTAAGACCCATTATTGTTAATGAAAATATTATTATTTTGGCCTTCTGAACGTAGATTTACAATTTGGCCCATTACTTATGAATCACCCTGTATAGTTTCGTTTAATTTTCAAGACAACACACTGTATAATATGTTGATCCCAGGTTCAAGATGAACTCATTTTTGAAAATATAATTTAGTCAATTTTTAGTGAATCACTTATTTGTATTGTTGAATGTAGGATTTGAAGTTTTTATCTGTCAGTGAAGTGAATTGACAGAAGGAAATAGGTATCAAAAAAATTATGAATTGGGAAATTTTTCACTTATTTCTGATAAAATTATAACAATTTCAAAAAAATAAAATGTTCATCTTTCACACAAAATCGAAGTACCCCAGGCTAATCCCAAATAATAAAAAATGTGTTTCGCCACTCAAAAAACGTTTTGCTTTGACGAACAAACGTTTTTCCAGTTATCGATTTAACACATTTTAGTTGAATCAATTAAATCCGTCACCACCACTACAAAATAATCCTTATAAAAGTTAGAACGACAAAACGAAAACTTGGAAAAGTAATTAGTATTTCGGATAAGTTTTCAAAATGTACTCCACAGTAGGTAGAGCACATCCAGCAGTAAAAGTTCCAGTTCCAAACGACTTACGACCAGTGCCAAAAGAAGAATTGCCTGGTTATCTACCTCAACCACGAGATTCTTTACCGCCTCCACCAGAATTACATATGGGGCCCATCGGACCGTGGGCTACCGGTAGAGTTAATTGGGGTCCTTTGTCAGGCCTTACCGGTATCAGACCCATTGTTGATAAATACTCTATACACAGATACAGCGAAACTGATTGGAAATACCACAACAAAGAATTATTAGACATGGTAAATAAAGAAAAACAACGAGCTGATTTAATAGATTGGAACGGAAGACAATGTCTTCAACAAGCATTCGCGTACGTTGATAAAACCCAAGAAGATAACACGAAAAGATTAAATCAAAAAGAGCTCGAGATACACCGGTGGAAATCCGAATTAGAAAGAGCCGTAATTGCGATGTCAGAAGAAATTAATTTCATAGAAGAAGAAAGAAGAAGATTAAAACAAGCCAGCAAGATTCTTACCATACCCGAGTTAATAGCAACCGAATGCTTGGAAAGAAGAACCTGTCGCATGGATGTCGAACTAGTGAGAGACGAAGTAGAAGAAGAAATTATAAAAGAAGCAGCTTTATGCTCACAAATTAGAAATATTTTTTCAGATACACTTAAAAACGTAGAAAAACAATTGGAGGAAAATAAAAACGCTAAACAACGACTCGAATACGATTGGTCGGATAAAAGAGAAGCTCATGAAATAGATACCGTTAATATGGAACTAAGAAACAAATCTAGACTTCCACTATTTAAATCTGGTTCTGTTTATTACCCTCGCGATCAAAGTACACCGGAATTTTGGGAAAATTTCACCAAAGAAACTCTTTTAGAAGCAGAATCTACTAGACAAAGATCGGGTGCGTTAAGAGGTACTTTAAATTCGATATTAATAAATGCAGCTAGAGATTTAAGATGTCAAACTGATAAAATAGAAGAAGCTCTAACGCGTAGAATAGAGTGTACTCAAATAGTTACCAGGAAGTTAGAGAACGAGCTTAAGGGTGTTTTAAGGCAATTAGTAGACGTGGAAATTTTGAAAGAATCTTTGAAATCGGGTATTGGAAAAATGGATTTACCGATGAAGGTGGTGCAAACTCGTTTGGATAATAGATTGGTAAGACCCAGAGTAGAAAATTGTAGAGACGACGTTCATCATGGATTGGTGGAGGAAGTTAAATCTGTAGAAGAAGCTACTTCCGCTTTACGTGCGGAGTTGAAACAAGCCGAGCACTCCGAATTGAGACTGATTCAAACTAGAAATTGTTTGGAAAGAGAGATTATTTTGAAAAAGAAGTCATTAGAAGTGGATATTGAACGTATTCGAATTCTTCGCCAGTACGTTCCATCGACCACTGCCCTGTCGGGGCATTAAAAGTTTTAAGGTAGCAAAGCACAATAGGGAACTTTCCAATTTTTTTTCAGGGTAGAATAGTGATGTGGGCCGGGCAAATGCTCAGTGGGCAGGACATTTATAAATGGGCATTTGACCAAAGCAGTTTTAAGCTCCCAAAAACTGGGCATTTATGAAAAAAAGGTTTCACTCTGCTTGAAGTTTTAGTTCTACGAAAAAATTCATAATCATAAATAGTGATTAAGTGAATAATTCATTGAGAATCAAATCAAGTGGACTAAAGTCAATGGACAGTTTTGTTTTCTTCCCTATGTAATTTAGGTAGAATTTTCTTTTGTTTGTAAGTTTGTACCAATAAATATATAGTTAAATCGTTAAATATATAGATATATCTTAAACACGGATAAATGCCCGGGCATTTTTATGGATTTTGGGCATTTGCCCTGGGGGTGTATTTTCGTTCTCAGTCGAAATATTTCGTGTTCGAATGAAACAATTCGATTGATATTGGCCTAACGTATTTTCGAGACGTCATCGAATTAAAATTCGTATGCGGAATTGAAATTCGAATGACCATACGTGACAACGTCGCAATTTATACGGTACCAACTGTAGAGTTCTAATAACCCTGTAATATTCCTGCCTTGTGTTTAAAGTTTGAAGTTTTGAAGTGTCAGTTTCAATAATTAGCAAAATATACATTTTTAAAAATGGAAAAGCAAAGAAGCGGTCATTTCACTGCAAATCAAAAGGAACATCTTGTTGCCTTCCTCTTAGATCACCCAGAGCTAAAAAGTGGAAAATTTACTAAAGAATTTAATCTATAAATCTTTATGAATTCATTTTCTACAAGACTTTCAAACGGGTCAATTCGCTCGTTTTACTCGACCGTGTTGTGCCAAGTTTTCGGCCTCTTCAAGTGCTCCTATAGCCGCCAAATTAATTATCGCATCATCCATTATTACTATATAACATATTATATCAAAATTATAATATCAACAAACAACAATCATAACCTTACCAAAGTAAAAGTCAAAATTGAAAGTCGGAAAAGTCAGAGAATCGCTTTTGTGCATGCTCAAATCTCAAATTCGAGCACGGATTTTAAATTCGATTGGTTCCAACCCAGTCGAAATAAATCGATTGAAAATTTTCGCATACGGACCAATTTCTATTACACGAAAATACACTTTTTGCATTTCATTCGAAAATTTGACGTAAGGTCGCATTCAAATCAAATTCGATTGAAACGAAAATAAGCCCCCTGACTCATAAATGTCCGGGCATTTTACATCACTAGGGTAGAAGCCTTTAAAAATAATAAAAAGTGAAAAAAAATAATAGTAGGATGAAACTCATTGGAAAAGGAGGAGAATATTATAAAAATAGAAGGAAACATAATTTACGGGCGATCTGAGGTCGGGAAGGGGGTCAGTTTTTAAGGATAAAAAATGGTGTATCTCGATTTCCGGCAAAACTACAAGTCCTATGGAAAAAAGTCAAATTGCAAAGTTGTAGGTAATAAATAGATCTACAACTTTTGTATCCACTTTTTTCACATACTTAATCTCAAAATTTATGTGGAAAATTAAAAAAACCTAGTTTTTGGTTTTTTATTCTCATCTTCAACAAAAATTTTTCATTTTTCACGATATTGGTGAAAACTTACTTTTTATGTCCCAAATACACTGTAATTTATTTGATTTGAAATATTTATTTTTTCACCTTATTTTTACTTGATATCGAAAAAGCACCCTAATTTTCAATCGAAAATTCACCCGTCAAAATAACAGCTTTTTTCAAAAAGTTGCTGTGCTTTCTGTTCGTTGAAATAACTACTTTCCGATGGAGTGAAAAAAAAATATTACTATAGTAAATCTTCTAAGAAAATGCAAAAAATATTGTAATGAATAACGTAATCATAAAAAAGTACGATTTACATTTATTTTAATATATTATGAGGTTTTCTATGACATAAATGTAATAAGAATTTAATAAATCAATTTATTAATTGAAAAAATTGCAGAAGTCACATATTTTAGATGAAATTGTATAAAAATTTCATTAAAAAAAATTTTCGAATTCGAATTGTTTTCGATTTTTTGCATTTTCTGAGAAGATCTACCATAGTAATATATTTTTCTACACTATCGGAAAGTAGATATTTCAACGAGCAGAAAGCACACCAACTTTTTGAAAAAAGCTGGTATTTTGACGGGTGAATTTTCAATTGAAAATTAGGGTGCTTTTTCAATATTAAGTCAAAATACGGTGAAAAAATAAATATTTCAAATCAAATAAATTACAGTGTATTTGGGACATAAAAAGGTAAGTTTTCACCAAATTTCGTAAAAAAAAAATATTTTTTTGTAAAAGATAAAAATTAAAAACGGAAAACTAATACACTTTAATATGGCGTAGACAAAATAATCCCCTAAATATTCATCCCTTAGTTACAACATCTAACTTCAAACTTTTATAATAGCACCCTGTAGGTACATTTTTTTATAATTTTGGATGTGGTCTTCCATAGTCTATTCAACAAATTTTCTCAAAAATAAAATGGGTTCGTAAATAATCAAGAAAATATCAGTTTATTTTTTATTTTTGTTAAATTAATCAAGAAAGCCTTAAAGCTTAAAGGAACAATAAAAATAAATGTAATAAAAATTATATGAAAAAAATAAATTAAAATAGCAATTAACAAATTAATATTATTTATTGGAAATATGTGTTACAGCAGGTGGACTACAATTTGAACATCTAATGTAAATAATAAACTGATATTTTCTTGATTATTTACGAACCCATTTTATTTATGGAAAATTTGTTGAATAGACAATGGAAGACCACGTCCAAAATTATAAAAAAAATGTACAGGGTGCTATTAAAAAGTTTGAAGTTTGGGGTTGTAACTGAAGGATGAATATTTAGGGGATGATTTTTCTACTCCATATTAAAGTGTATTAGAAATGGAACAGATCAGTTTTTGTCCCATTCGAAAATCTTTATTCGTTTAAGAGATATAGCCTGGATAAATTAGTCTGGGACACCCGGTATATTAGCTAATATTATACCAAATTTCATAAAATACAGTTCTAAAACATTAAAAATGATTCAATTATTCCGATTTTTTTTTAATATAAATGTACCTAATTGTACTTACTAATAATTTTTCTCCATCCATTTCGTATTTTCGAACGACCTTGAGTGCATCGTACTGTCCTGTCTATAAAAAATATGTAGAACGTCATCTTATTATAGCCTTATTACACAGCAAAGAATTATGCTGAAATTTACCACGAAAATTTTCGTCAATACAATTTTCTGTATGACACGACCAAAAATTTACGGAAGTGCATCAAAATTACCGATAATTAGAGCCCTCCTCCTTTGGATTCGGGATCTTTCGCCAAAACATGAAAATAAACTCGTGTGGTTTTTACTGACAACATGCTTGAATGAAAAATTATCAGGTTTATTTTGATGCACGAGTGTAATTCGGTAGATTATTTCTCGAGCAGAAAAAAAAATTTCTCTACTAAAATCCATAAACTGTCTCCATATATATTTATGGTTTAGTATTGTATTTTTGGGTTTTTAATTTCGGTCACTTTTTCTTGAATAGAAATCTTGTCCAAATCGCGACATTTCAACGAATTCTAAAATTTGGCATATGTCAAAATGACATGTGTAATTTAAAATGAGTTTGAAGTAATTACCTTTCCTAGCTTGAAAGTTATATTGTTATTATTAATTATTGTTCTTATTATTTTAATTAAAAAAAATGTTGTATTAAAATAAAATGTTTATTTAACTCAGGAAATAATCTTACCAAATATCCCTCGTGCATCTAATTTTTCCTGTGGAAAAATTAAATGCACTAGGGATATTACCCCCGAAAAAGTCCCGATTTATATGGGATTTTTAATACATGAGGGAAAAATTCTAAGTAAAAATATTAATTAAACATGCTCTATATTCTCTAGACAAAATTTTATGCGCGAGAATCGGCGTAGAACCGCATAATCGGTTTGTTTTACATTACATTCATTAATTGCCTTTTAGGAAATTTATAAACCAACAAACAAATTTCTTTTTTGTTCAATATTTCTGAAAAGAAAATAAATCTTATTATTAGGTTAATGAAAGTGTGTTTGTTTACTGTTTGCTACGTTTATAAGGTTAATCTGCAACTGACATACATCAGCCGTCACGAAAATAACCCGTCTGCACATGCGTATTGTTTGAATTACTCCGAAAATTTTTGGAAGATTTATTGCCTGTGTAATACAGAATTCAAGACAATGTTATGAAATTTTTGGAGAAATGAATGCCAAAATTTTCGTGTTATGGTTATTCTAATGTTAATGTAATGACCCATATTTTTAATCCCATTGATGAGAAATGTTTCCCTATGGCGTGCATATAATTTTTTTTTTACAAATTCGAATATCGTGAAATAATGTTTTTCATTGAATTTAATATGGTAGATTAAAATTAACCTGCATACAAAACTCATAAAATTTGTAATATAGTATAACTAAACTCACTCAACCAACAAATAGATATTATAATTAATAATACTTCTCTACAACACAATTCGCACACGCCCCTGGATGAAATTAATGCTAACTCCAACTTCTTTAGGTCATTAAAATTTTTTATGAAACAGTGGACCGCGTTAATAACTAATCAGTTACTTGGTTATATTATGCCAATTACTGGAGTTGGACTATTCGATTTCCAATCCACCTGCTGCTACGTTGCCAGCTATTCAAAATTTTCTTAAAAATAGTAGCATACATAATGTGGTTTTAATTAATTTTTCTTTTTCCAGCAATTTTGAGCGGATTATTTTAATACTTACTGATAAAATCATATTATGTATTTTTTTTCAATATTTCCAAACTAGCTTTCTAAGAACATCGTGAACTAACGGTTTACTGAAGTAAGGGGAACATTTGTATAGTGATCCTGACAATTTTAGAAAATAAATCTGACTACATTGCTTTATTTTATTGTCGTTACATTCACATTAGAAACACTATAAATTTCAGATTTATTTTCGGCATAATCTATAGGTTTGAAGAAAATCATTAATAACTGAATTCAGAATTTAATATAAATTAATATAATATAATAGGTAGGTATCCAGTGCCGCTTTCGGGTGCATCATGTAGAGCACTCTGGAGCTACTCCGTAGCACTTCGGCTATACTCTTGCACGTTCGGGTTCTTAAATTATGGCACTCTCGGACCACTCTAGGCTACCTCGTTCCTTTCCCCTGACACACCTACCGTTTTAAAGGAGTTTCAAGCTTCAACGTCAAAATTTTGTTTTTGTAGGTTATAAACGGTTGTTTTTATGAAGGTTAAGTGTTAAGTTAGTTTTATACAGGGTGTAACAAAAAGGCAGGTCATAAATCATACCACATATTCTGGGGCTAAAAATAACTCGATCCAACCCAAGTTACCCTAGTACAAATGTGCATGCGAAAAAAGTTACAACCCTTCGAAGTTACCAAATGAAAATTGAATTTTTCAAATATTTCGACAGTTGTTCGATATATTATAATGAAAGTTGACAAGTGGCTTTCTTATGATTAGAGCATCTTAAAAAAAATTAAAGAATTATTGCACCCCGTTAAAAATTTATGGGAGTTGAGATCCCCTAAACCCCCCCCCCCAAAATTATTGTGTACGTTGCAATTTAATGCTTATTGTGGCACCATTATTCAAACACATTATTTTTGAAACTTTTTTGCCCCCTAGTACTTTTTACAATTATCAGTTTTTATCGAGATACGGTCTATTTTTAACAAAAATTAAAGTCAATGAATTTTTTTCGAGGGTGTATGCTGTAAAAATGACCAGCGAACAACAACTGAGGAATAGAATCCTTGAGGCTGCAATTAGATATCGTCAGAAGCCATTGCTTTTCCAGAATATTCGGTTTTCGTTAGTAGAACGGTGCCGACTGTGTATTCAAGAAAATGGGGGTCATTTCGAACATCTAATAAAAACTACACATTTGTAAATACATAAGATTCAATCAAAAATGTGGGACCCTCGAAAAAAATTCATTGACTTTAATTTTTGTTACTCGAAATTTTTGAAGCATAATGAAAAAAGGGCCGTGCCTCGATAAAAACTGATAATTGTAAAAAGTACTAGGGGGCAAAAAAGTTTCAAAAATAATGTGTTTGAATAATGGTGCCACAATAAGCATTAAATTGCAACGTACACAAAAATTTTGGGGAGGGTTTAGGGGATCTCAACTCCCATAAATTGTTAACGGAGTGCAATAATTCCTTAGTTTTTTTTTAAGATGCTCTTATCATAAGAAAGCCACTTGTCAACTTTCATTATAATATGTCGAACAACTGTCGAAATATTTGAAAAAATCAATTTTTATTTGGTAACTTCGAAGGGTTGTAACTTTTTTCGCATACACATTTGTACTAGGGTAACTTGGGTTGGATCGAGCTATTTTTAGCCCCAAAACATGTGGTATGATTTATGATCTGCCTTTTTGTTACACCCTGTATATACATATAAAATGGATATATCTATCACTGACCCAGAAACCAATGTTACTTATTTGTTCACTTTAAATGAAGAGGATTATAGAAGAGCTCAAAATGGTGAGTCTTCTCTCATTACGTATGAATAGGACAAGAACTCACGATTTTTTTTTATTTCAAGATGAAGATTTTGCGGCTTCATTGCTAAACAGCGCAATTAATACCGCCGACGCTCCGGATGTTGGAGAATCACAATATGAACCTCTCCCAATGTCTTCACCTAGTACATCCTCCGTCTTTTCCAATTTAGTATCAAGAATTGTTTCCATTTTTACGAAACTATATTTGTTAATGTTTATAAAAGTTTTTGGGGATAAAACTCTAACTAAAAACATGCCGTGATATTTGACATTTCAAAAGCTGGCGGTGCTGGAGCGTTCGGGTGCACGAAAATCAAGAGTACTGTTCAAAACACCGGTGCATAGTGCTCTCGGAGCGTGATGCACTACACCCGAAAGCGGCTCAGATACATGCAATGAGAAACGGAACATAGGGATTTAATGTATTCTTCGATCTAAAGAGTCCACCAACAAAAAATTTCTATAAATTTACTTCAATAAATATCGAGTATTTAGTTGGACAGCTGGATTCAGAACTACTGTAAGAAACCCCGCCTCTTCTCCATTCAATATTTGTTAGTTATGTGGTTATGTGCGTATGTGCTATTTAGTATTCAAGTGTCTTTTGATTTCTTTTGACCATAACGGCTTGCAAAATAAAAATGAATTCGTAAATAAAACAAAATAAGATTCTTTAAATTAAAACAAATTGAAAATAAATTCCGAAAAACAACTTAACATGCTAAAACTAAAAAATTAATGAATTAAAGGCTCAAATAGTCCACAAATTTTGAGCCCGTTCAAAATTGTGCCAATAAATTTAATTTTTTGAAAAACCCCACAAAAAAAAAAATCAGTCGGGAACAAATCCGCTGATCTTGTGAGTGACCTCCAAAATACCACGATAAAATTTCAATTTTCTCCTGAATGGTGTACATTCTGATTTCTCTACGAATTTATTTTATTTTGAATAGTTATAAGCTTGGATATCGACTGCTGTTTACTGACCACAGATTTACTGACTGTCTGACGCTAATTTAGGACCGCCCACAGTTGAGACTACGGAGTGGTGGGAATTGTACGATATGTTGTTCAAAAGCAGTTCTGATACAATGCTTAAAATCCCTATGTTCCGTTTATCATTGCATGTATCTGTATAACCAATGATATATACTAATGATATGGGATCATTAATTGTAAATTTTCAATTACAATACCCATAAAACTACGTTACAGTTGTATTGTAAACTTATAATTATAGTGGTATAAGTTTAGTTTTATTTTTTACTACATTTTTTGGAATTACCGTATAGTTTTATTTGCAAGGACCACAAGCGTCTATACTAATGTTAATTTAAATTTTTTTGACATTTTTGAATAAAAAATCATAATTTGCTCACTTAAAATATTGAAAATAACGTTGAAAACAAAATTTGGAAATTCATATTATTCTTAGATAAATCTACCTTTTTAAAGATCTCAGTTTTTTTAATAAAGACAAATCGTGGGAAATTTTGTAGACATATTACAATGAAATTATAGTCAAAATAAAGAATTTAGGACATTTAAATGATGCATTCTTATCTCAAATAACAACTTCCATCAACCGATTTATTTTTTAATTGACATAATATTGATGCATAGTTGTTTTGAAGTAATATACAGAGTGCTCAGAAACGTTCTTTAAAGAAAAAAACTTCAAAATTTAAAATTTTACGTACATCATCTCATCCAAAAATGCTTCTTAAGGCAAGGGAGATAGAGGTATTTAATGATGGCACTGTAACATGGAATTTTTTTCAAATAATTTCAAAACGGTTGCTTGTTAAATTAATCTGTACAATTATTCCTTGGATTGCGCTTAATCAAATTATATGAATATTGGATATTTTTATCCATTATTTTGTTGTCTCTCAAAATATCACCATGACGACTTAATATTTAGTAAATTTTGATATTTTTACAAAAAATTGTGTTGTTGTCTAAATCTCTTGTGATGAACCGTTTTCAAGAAAAATCGATTTAAACTTTTTTATGGTTCTGTACCTTAATTTCCAGTTACTAACAATTAAATTTATAAATTATCGTAAATGACAGTAAAAAATAAACAAAATAACAATTATATGAATGTCAAAATGTTTACAACTAATGACTGGGCTTTCACAGATACTTAGATAAGAGCTATTACAACGTCATTATAGGAAGCATTTCTGAATAAGATGATTTATGTAAAATTGACATAAAACAAACTCCAGATTTTGCAATTTTTCCTGGACAACCTGTATACTGTAATAAAACTAGTATACTCTAACTAAAGTCAGTGTGATGACCATAAAATAAAGCAATGTTGTCAGACATATTTTCTAAAATTGTTAGGCTCGCTACACAAATGTTCCTCTTACTTCAGTAAACTGTTAGTTCGTGATGTTATAAGAAAGCTAGTTTGAAAATATTTTTAAAAAAATACATACATAATGTAAATTTATTAGTAAACATTAAAATAGGTCGCTTGAAATTAATGAAAAAAGAAAAATTATTTAAAACCACTTTTTATATGTTACTATATTTAAGAAAATGTTGAAGAGTTGGCAACGTATTGCACGTGCAGTCAAGACTTCGAAACAACCAATCATCAACTGCAGTATTAATCGTAATATAACGAAATAACCGGAGTATACTCCATTTGACGTTTTTGGCAGAAAAAATTCTACGGTCTTGAGGGTGTTCGGGGGGGTTGTGTTGTGGCTCGGCTTATAATCCATTAGTATCATTCAGTGTCGGGTGTGAATTTTGTTTTAAAGAAATATTTAATATAATACCTATTTCTTGGTTGAGTGAGTTTAGTGAATTGTTATAGGTATTTATAGGAAAGTGTAGGTGATCTAGTGTAGAAAGGTATCATTAATATAATACCTTTTTGATGGTGTAGTGTTTAAGTCGTGTGATGCCTTTTGGCCTAAACATTAAGTCATTAATTATTTAAAATATTATCGAATAAATTCCCTTCAGCTAATTCCAATAAACCACGAATTGTTTTATAAATAATAAATATAAAGGTTACACGTACGAGTCAATGTCAAAGCAAATAAACATTATCTAGTATCATGTATGTTTACTTATAGTGAACTTGACTCTTTGTATATATAGGTAACAATAGTATTTTAAGAATTCATTATTAATTCATTATTAATTCAATATTAACTCATTATTGATTCGTTATTATTATTAAGTCATTATGATGGTCATTCATGAAAGGATGATTACAGTCAGTATCATTCATTCTAAGTAGTAATCTAAGAGTAGTCAATTAGTGTTAGTGGTTAATGTATAGTAAATATTAAATAGAACATGTCCCAGTGAAACAGGTAGTTGTTTTATTCCTGGGGGATGACCCACCAAGTGACCAGCAGCACCACCTAGTCAGAGGCCCTTCTACTATCCTACTACACCCAGTATCCTCATTACATTACACATTACATGGCGATCCTGCAAACAATTGGAGTTCTGTAACAATGGGTGGTAAAGCAACGAAACAAGCGGTCCAAGAAAATGGCGTGGTCAACAGTAATTTTATAGTACAAGAAGAGGAACTCAAAGCAGATCTGGAGGTGAAGATTCTTATCTACATTATTGTGGTTGTTTTGGTACTACAATTTGGATGGTCTATATATAAGAATCATAGAAGACAAATGAAGAGGGAGATAAGAAGAAATCTACAGCAAAGCACGCTAAATCTGTAGGATGGTGAGAATATTATTTTTTTTTGTAAACTTTAAGGGTATATTCTGTTTTGTGGCTAAAATTTTTTTTTGATAATTGATATTTCATATTTTTATTTCTATTGACAATGAATTTTAAATGTCCTCGAGTGATGGAAATGCAGTAACGTGGGATGAATTTGAGATTAGATTGAATTTAATTTTAGAAGATATACGTAGGAATAGTAAGCGTGTGTTAAAAAAGGAGGTTCCAAAAAGCTCAGATAGTCATACAGATATAATAAATAAGTTGTGTGATTCATTTAATAGTTTCTCTAAGTTAATAAATAAGAATTGGTATAAGTTAGAGGAGAATCAGCAGAGTACATGTATTTTATATTTTAACAAAATTAGAGAAAAGGTAGAGAAAGCATTTCAAGTGTTAGATTGTCAGTATGAAGTTCCGTCTCAATTAATTACGCGTAATAATTTAATTAATAATTTAATAGTATTAGAAGCAATGAGCAAAGATAAAAAGGAGAAAATGGCATTAAGTATGAATGACTTTTTCAATTTAGCTGGTAAGATATTACCAAATGAATTTAATGGGGATATAAGCAAATTGCAATCTTTTGTAGATGCTATAAGTTTGCTACAGGTTGGTGCAGCAGAGCATGAGGAGAATGCTGTACTATTTGTGAAAACTAGGCTAACTGGAAAGGCCAGGAGTCTAATCACCACCGAAAAATCGTTGGTAGAAATTATAGGAACCCTTAAAAAGGGACTAAAGGGAGATAGTGCTAGTTTAGTAGGAGCTAAATTAAGCAAATTAAGACAAAACAATAAGGATATAGTTGAGTATGCTTCAGAGATAGAGAAATTAACAGATCAGTTACAAGCCGCGTATTTGGCAGAAGGAATGCCAGTACATTTAGCAACTAAGTATACAACAGAAGCAGCAGTAAAATCACTGATCGACAACTCAGCATCAGAACGGATAAAAACCGTTATAGCAGCTGGGAATTTTACGACACCGCAAGAGGTGATGACTAAATTGGTTTCCATCAATGTGGGAAACAATCAGTCAACAGGAAGTGTTCTGCATTATAAGGCAGATAGAAATAAGTTTGTGTCAGGAAATACCTATTTTCCACAGCGAAATACCTATTTTCCTCAGCGAAGACACTCTTATGGTAATCATAATGGAGAAAATAATTTCCATAGGAAAAATAACTACGATAACAGTAGGAAATTTCACGTCAATCAAGGCAATAGGAGATTTACTGGTTACAGGGAGAAACCAGAAGAATATAGAAACAAGCCTAACAATAGGTTTAACAATGATAATAAATATAGAAATGTAAGAATGTGTGAGAGTGGAGAGACGAGAGTGGAAGATGAACAGAAAGAATTGGGGTTTTGAAAAAGAAAGGTGAAAAATCCAAAATTTTAAATAACTTGCATAATAATAATCATTACATTTATAACTTTGATTTAACTCTTTCAAACTTTGTGCAAATTAAAACTGACATATCGGATAATATAGATACTTTTATATTAGATACAGGTGCAGATATATCGTTATTAAAAATTTCAGATAATTTTCCACATCACTTAATAAAAACAACACAAATCTTAAATATTAAAGGAATAACTCAGGGAGAAATTAAAACTTTGGGTACAATAGAAACTTTTCTTTTTATTAAGGGTGTAGCATTTCAACATTGTTTTCATGTAGTAGAGGAAGAATTTCCTATACCTACGAATGGAATTCTAGGTAGAGATTTCATAAGAAATTATAATTGTATTTTAGATTATTCAGAATTAAAATTATACATAGATTGTAAATCTAGGAATACAGTAACATTAGAAATTCTTGACAATCCTGAATATGATACTTTGGCAATACCGCCTAGATGTGAAGTCTATCGGTTGGTAGAAAGTTTCAAAAACTTAAGACAAGATAAAGTTGTTGAGCAACAAGAACTATTACCAGGAATATTTATAGCAAGATCTATTATATCAAAAACTAATCCTTATGTCAGAATTTTAAACACAAATTATGAAAGCAAGTCGATAAATACAAACAATATTAAAATATTGGATTTAAATTTATTTCATGTATATGCTGTGAAGAATGAAAGTAAGAATAGGTTGAAAGAATTAAGAAAAACATTAAATTTAGAGGTACCAGAATACGTGAGGGATAAGCTAATAAATCTTTGTGAGAATTTTTCAGATATTTTTACTTTAAAGAACGACATTTTAACGCATAATAATTTTTATGAGCAAAAGCTATTGGTAAAAGATGATACTCCAGTATATATTAAAAATTATCGCACGCCACATTCTCAATCTTCAGAACTTAATAATCAGGTCCAAAAGTTATTAGAACAAGGTATAATTGAATCTTCAATCTCAGATTATAACAGTCCAGTTTTACTTGTTCCCAAAAAGGCAATCAATGGAGAGAAGTCTTGGAGACTTTGTATAGATTTCAGGCAATTGAACAAGAAAATAGTCACAGATAAATTTCCATTACCCAGAATAGATTCGATCTTAGATCAGTTAGGGAGGTCGAAATGGTTTTCAGTCATAGATCTTATGTCAGGTTTTCATCAAATTCCCTTAGAACAATCTTCAAGGAAATATACATCTTTTAGTACAGAAAAAGGTTCTTTTCAGTATACAAGATTACCATTTGGTTTAAATATAAGTCCAAATAGTTTTTCAAGAATGATGTCCATAGCATTCTCAGGATTAACTCCAGAAAAAGCATTTCTTTATATGGATGATATAGTCGTAATAGGGATGTCAGAAAATCATCATTTAAGTAATCTCGAAAGGGTGTTTGACACATGTCGGAAATTCAACCTTAAATTAAATCCACAAAAATGTCAATTCTTCAGGCGAGAAGTAACGTATTTAGGACACAATTTGTCCAGCGAAGGGGTTCTACCCGATAAGGCAAAATATTCAGTCATTGAAAAGTATCCAGTGCCCAAAAATTCAGAAGAATCTAAAAGGTTCGTAGCATTCTGTAACTATTACAGACGTTTCATTCCAAATTTCGCTGAAATATGCATACCTCTCAATAAATTATCTAGGAAAAATGTGAAATTCGAGTGGTCGGAAGACTGCGAAAAATCATTCCAAATACTAAAATCGGCATTAATTCAGCCGCCTATTTTGAAATATCCAGATTTCAATAAAAAATTTATATTGACAACAGATGCTTCAAATATTGCGTGTTCTGCAATACTTAGCCAGGAATACGAAGGTATAGATCTACCTATAGCTTATGCATCGCGAGGTTTTAAGAAAAGTGAATTAAATAAACCTATAATCATGAAAGAACTGTTAGCTATCCATTGGGGAATTAATCATTTTAAGTGTTATTTATATGGTTCTACACATTTTATTGTGAAAACGGATCACAAGCCGTTAACACATCTTTTTTCGATGACAGACCCAACTTCGAAACTTACGAGAATTAGACTAGACCTAGAAGAATACAACTTCGAAATACAATATTTGAAAGGAAATTCAAATTATGCGGACAGTATTTCAAGGATATCCATAAATGAATTAAAGGACTTGTACATTGACAATGCTCACATCTTAGCAATAACGAGGTCAAAAACTCGTCATAATAAAGCTCAGCCTATAGGAGAAGATAAAATAGTTTCCACAGAAATAAAGGAAGATATTCGCAAGCCAGCAGTATATAAAGTATTGAATAATGTAGAGGCGCATAAATTACCAATTCTGCAATTTGAAAATAACCGTGTTTCGTTAAGGATGAACATACGGATCAAAAACAGGATGAGATTTAGCCAAGCCTTATTAAATACCGATATAGTTAACTTTGATTTAGGTCAAACGTTAGTTCAGCTTGATAAGCTAGCGGTAAATAATGGTATAAAAAGGATGAAAATTTATATGAATGATATTATTTTCACACAGTGCACTATAAAAGAGTTTATGGAAAAAGGAAACAATACGTTAAAAAACGTACAAATATGTATTTGCGATATACCTAAGATGGTGGAAAAAGAAAAAGAAAAGCAACAGATTTTAGAAACTTATCATAATGATCCTTTATTTGGAGGTCATGTAGGAAATAACAGGCTATTGAAAAAATTAAGAGCGAATTTTAGATGGAAAAACATGGAAAAAGATGTAAGAAAATATATTAAGCAATGTCACAAGTGTCAGGTCAATAAAGCAAAGAATAATCACAAGGAAGAATTTGTATTAACGGATACAGCAGAAAAACCATGGGATATAACATATATAGATACGGTCGGTCCTTTTCCACAAAGTGAAAATGGTAACCGTTATTGCATCACAATGTTATGTGAATTAACGAAATATGCAGTAATAATTCCAGTTAAAAACAAAGAAGCGAACACGATAGCTCGTGGAATTTTTGAAAATTTCATACCAAATTACGGTCTAATGAAACAAATTAGGACAGATTTAGGCACAGAATATAAAAATGAAATATTCAACGCTTTAACTAAAATGTTAAATATTAGGCATAATTATTCAACAGCATATCATCATCAATCTATAGGAGGTTGTGAGAAATTACATAGAACGCTTAATGAGTATGTGAGACACTTTATAAATGAAAGTAAGGATGATTGGGATGAATGGTGTAAACTATTTGCTTATTGTTATAATACGACTCCAAGCTCGTATCATGGTTATACGCCATTTGAATTATTGTTCGGTAGACGTGCTAACTTACCCGAGAATCTAACAAACGAGATTGAGCCATGCTATAATATTGATGAATATCAGAATGAGTTAAAATATAAACTGCAGGTAGCTCATCAGAGAGCAGAGAAATATTTAACCAAACATAAACTGAGTAGACAAAGTCAAAATAGTAAGGTAGCTAATCCAGTTGATTTTAAAATAGGGGATTCAGTGTTAGTAAAGAGGGAAAATAGAACCAAATTCGAATCTCAATATATAGGTCCATTTACAGTCACAGAGGTGAGCGATGTTAACTGTAAAATTAAATTAGAATCAGGTGTGATAAAAGAAATACACAAAAACAGAATCCATCCTTATTGTAAAATGAATTAAAAATTGTAAAATTGAAAGTGCGAGTGAGTTTATAAACATTTCCGAATAATAAACAAAAGTGTTATAACAAACATTCAAAACATTGAAGTGAAAATAAATAAACAACTAAGTGATCGTAAACAATTTTTAAAGGCAATGAACATTCATTTATTTATGAATATATTATGTAATCGTAGGTTAGTGACATTATTTAATAACCATCTACCATTTATTTTTAGGATAATTGTAAATTCATTTCATTAGGGGGAAAGGAAGCTCAACGGAATTTATTCTTTTTGTAAAAGGGGAAGGTGTGATGCCTTTTGGCCTAAACATTAAGTCATTAATTATTTAAAATATTATCGAATAAATTCCCTTCAGCTAATTCCAATAAACCACGAATTGTTTTATAAATAATAAATATAAAGGTTACACGTACGAGTCAATGTCAAAGCAAATAAACATTATCTAGTATCATGTATGTTTACTTATAGTGAACTTGACTCTTTGTATATATAGGTAACAATAGTATTTTAAGAATTCATTATTAATTCATTATTAATTCAATATTAACTCATTATTGATTCGTTATTATTATTAAGTCATTATGATGGTCATTCATGAAAGGATGATTACAGTCAGTATCATTCATTCTAAGTAGTAATCTAAGAGTAGTCAATTAGTGTTAGTGGTTAATGTATAGTAAATATTAAATAGAACATGTCCCAGTGAAACAGGTAGTTGTTTTATTCCTGGGGGATGACCCACCAAGTGACCAGCAGCACCACCTAGTCAGAGGCCCTTCTACTATCCTACTACACCCAGTATCCTCATTACATTACACATTACAGTCGCGTCAGTGAATTGATATTAATATAATATTCATTTGTTCGTAGACGTTAGGGTAAGTTTTATAATATAATTAATTAGAATGGCATTTTGGAGATCATTTGAAACAACAGTCCAAGATGATGCGCGGGATTATTGAATTGTGGATTTAAATATAAGAAGTTAGATAATCGAATGGTAATAATGGAGTCTCGGCGTATCGCTGAACTTAGACAGGAGTATTTGCGCAAAACAAAAGGGTACCGTGATTCAAATAGAACTATCATTTATTTAGACGAAACATGATACACATGATGTTGTCAAGTGTTTATTAATTTATTTGTTATTCAAACAATCCTTACGGTTTTATTACATGAATAAATATATAAAATAAAATAAATTTTAACCTAATATGTAAGAAAATAGTAGTAATGGTAATTATATTATAATTAAAACTGTATGAGGATATACATCCACCTTTAAAATATGGTTGGGTTGACGATACAAAAACTGTTCTTTAGATATTCCGTGTTCTAGAGGAAAGCGCTTCATTATTGTATTACAAATTTCATGAATTTTGTATGCAGGTTAATTTTTTTCATTCAAATTGTTATAGTAGATTAACATTATTTCATAATATTCGAATTTATCAAAAATTTATATGCACGCCATTGGGCGGCTTTTTCTTTCAAAGGGATTAAAAATATGGGTCATCACATTAACTTTGGAAGAACTTTAATAACTGAATACTACTGTAGATTTAAATAAAAATCTTTACCAAATGTCAGATGATGAATCATTTCATCGGAAACAAAAGATTATTGTACTTATATTATCAACATTTAAACTATTATTAAGTATATTATAGATTCTTAAAAAGAAACAATTTTTACCTTTTGTAAAAAAGACGTCAATTCTGGATGTTCCAGTAAAAACACATTACCATCACCCATCATGAATTAAAAAAACAAAACAAAATCATAAACGATATTTTCATCTATTATCATAACCACATCCTCCATGTTATCTCTGACTCTTACTGTTGCAATCTGGCAACTGCGCGTGCCAAGATTGCGAAAGTTAAAAAAATGAAACACATTTATTTCTGTATATTGTAAGAGAAAGTGTCAAAAAGCCATTGTAAAAGTGGCGATTTCTAAATAACCCTTAGCAATGGATACTTATTCATTTTAAATCATCTATTCACAATCAAGTTCCTCACCCTTTTAATTTAAATTTAAACATTTTATTGAGTTGGACCGTAAAATATTTGTCGCCGTGAAGGAACCCCAATTACACGCGTGCTTCTAGGAAACTAGTACTTACAAAGGACCATGCGCACCGACTTTCTAAAAGTGAAAGCTAAGAAAGAAAAAAGAGTGAAAATATTTCGTTCAAAAAGCCGTTACCATCCATCGTTTGAAAAGAACAGATCAACAACAAACCAAACTGATCGACTTTAGGTCAACTTGTTTAACTTAATCTTAAATAGGGAGAGTTACGATTTTCACCTAAACACTTTTCTTCTATCTATCTTGTTACGACGCGAACTAAAAGTGCTAAAACTAAACGCGTGTCTTTTCAATAGAAACTGGAGAGATATACATCTTTGTTTACGAGCATTTTAGAAACTGTAAATAACTAACTTTTAAGTCAATTTGTTGAGTAAGCCGATTTACGTGTTATATTTGTCGTGTTTTAAGTGTAAATTATATAAACGTCTTTTAAAATTACAATTGGTCCTTCATTCTAACCTATCGAAGAAAAAACACATCATTCCTTTATGTAGCAGTGAACGACAATCATACAGTCCACTATTAGAAACCTAGTTCGTTCTACAACAATTACTAATATTATTCCAGTTGACAGCAGTCGAAAGTCTAACTCTGTATATACCATTTGCATACTGCCCACCGACAAGTCTTCTTTAATTTCTGACTTTATTATAGTTTGTATCAAAATATATCGTCTTCACTTACGCCGGCAATCATAAAATTAATGGGCCAATTTTCTGCTGTAAAAGAGATCGCCAGTGGCGGACTATTTAAAATTATTTGAAAAAGGATCAAGTTCACAAATATCTAACTTTTTGTATTTTTATCATACATCCTTTGTTTTTTATTTAATATGTGAAGACAATTTCTCCTCCTAAATGAGAGATTATTATTATTCTTTTTATTCAATTAACGTTCTCGGCAACTATGGCCACTTGCACATGGGCGATTACAGATAGTTAAAAACATAGTTTAAAGTTTATGCTAGAGTGTTATATATCTTTTATAAGTTCCTTGTGGCATTACTTGTTATTTTTTCTTATTTTCTAAACATTATTGTGGTTTGATTCCCAAGAAAATAAGAAAAAATAGAGTGTTATATCTTTTAAGAATTTCAGTGTTGTCTCGATTTGGTTTGGGTCCCCTAGGATGTCTTGCAGCTGGGGTTTGAGATTATGTTGTCATCTTCTTGTGCTAAATTGGCGACAATCAACCAGCATAGGCGTGCGCAGACTTTTTTATTAGGGTGGGCCATTTATTCATTTGAGTGTGCCTATTAAAAATGATAATTAAGCAATAACGCTGCCTCTTCTATAACGCAAAAGTCCATTGCAGGCTCATCGGCGAAATAAAAAAACGTCATTGCCCCAATTCTAATTAAAAGATTTAGTAATTACGCAGTTATAAGTAATAAAACAAAATATATTGAACCAAAGAATAAACTAGAAAATCAAAACGTAACATTCTTAACAATACATGGAATCCAGAGGCTGACACCCCTGAAGATATTCCAAAAAAAAAATCCACTGGCTAGTACGTTGCAAAAAAAAACGCGGCTCTTGGCATATACGTAGTATTGATACTTCTTGTCTAGAGAGTCCAATGGGGTCAGTATACAAAGGTGTGTTGAGAATAGGCTGGATAGATAGTAGGGAAGTCTTGGTGGAGCTTCAGTGAGTTTGCCACATATATCTAACGATTCTTTTTGCTTCTGCCTTAACATCCTTGCAAATATTATTAAATACTATATTAAGTTAAATAAACTATAACCTGGTAAAAAAACAATATTCAACTTTATTGGTATGGTTTAATATTATTCTAAATCTAATTCTGGTTCACTGTCAGACTTATCATTAAGATTAATTACGATAGGCTCTATATTACTTTGAATATGAATCTTCAATTTTTATAACGTGCTGTACAGAATTTTTCCAGCTTTGAATGAGTTTGGTGCTTTTTGTAGTAGGCGACTGTGGTAGCTTACGTTATTCATTACAATTTCACTGTGGTCGGGAATATTTTTCAAAGATGATTTTGAAACCAGTTTTCAAAAAGTTCTGCAGTTGTATCTTCATGATAATCCAAGCTTGAATCCTTGATATTCTTCGCAGACAGCAGCAGACAATTTGGAACAAATCCGTTTTCTGATCCAGCGTGAATAATAGTTATGCGTTTTCCTTTCTTTGAAGGTACCTTAGTCTTACAGTTTTTACTGGATTCAACCCATCCTTTGGATACTGTATCGTGTGTATCAAACCATGTTTCGTGAAGGTAGATTATAGATCTGTTTTCGGATCGGTACTTCTTAATATATGTCCTGAAGAAAGTTGAATCTCCAAGTGCGCAATCTTTACTATTCCATTACCACTTGTTTTTTGTCAATTTTACGATATGTGAATCCCATTTTACCAATAACTCTATGAAGAGTGGCCCGGCTAATATTTATATTGGTGTCTTCCTCTTCTAGCTTCCTTTTTAGATTGTCCAAAGTAGGAATAATCCGTCTTTCATAGAGGGAATATATTTTTCTTCTTATTATATCCTGTTGGCCATTGTCCAGACGATGAGATTGAAGAAAATCACTACGTTTTTTTCTTCCACTTAATTTATCACTGTTAATATCCTTTATAGAGAATATTTGGTATATTTGTAAATAAGCAGGTTTCTTTTAAAGCTTCTTGTTTAATGAATCATCTACTTACAAAACAATCATACACATTTTTCACAATTTGCTTTGCATCTAATGACAAGTGTTTTCGACGCAACATTGCGAACAAAATGAATGATAACTTATAATACTCGTCAGACATCATAGACCCGATACAAAACTCATTTACACCTGATGGTCCGCCCTTGCCTTGTCACTCGACTGTTCTTTACGTTTCATTACAGGTAAAATTATTAGAAGGTCGTAAATGGTCGTATTTAGATGATTGCCGAGAAAAGCCAAGACGATGGGCAACGGTCAGTAGCGCGCAGCGGTCAGAAATGTTTTCAGGTAGTTGAAATTCTATGGGTCAATAGCGCGCGGTATACAATCGGTAAACCGGTCAATTGCGCGAACGGTTCCTTTATAGAAATATGCTCGTTTATACACAAATATATTATAAACAATTTTTTTAGGACGTAACCTGCCATAGGAAAACACCCTACCCCTACCCTACCCTATTTTTTCCGAGCTCACTTAACATGGTCTCCATTTCGGTATACTTTACACGTAAACTTCTTCTGAATAATGCAGAGATATGGAATAATGTGAGTGAGTAAATGTAATTTAATGTGTACAATCATAAGACTGAAAGACCCCCTGCTATTAGGGACAGGTACTAATATCATGTCCGCGCGCAATCAACCTGTCCCTTTTAGGACCCTTTTATCGGCATACACTTAAGATGATATATTTTGTGACAAACTATACTATGAAATATATTGAAGTTTTTATTAAGAAATCGTCGACAAAATACGTGTGAGTAGAGTTGGTAGTAGAATTATACAGGGTGTAACAAAAAGGTGTATGCTGTAAAAATGACGAGCGAACAACAACTGAGGAATAGAATCCTTGAGGCTGCAATTAGATATCGTCAGAAGCCATTGCTTTTCCAGAATATTCGGTTTTCGTTAGTAGAACGGTGCCGACTGTGTATTCAAGAAAATGGGGATCATTTCGAACATCTATAATAAAAACTACACATTTGTAAATAAATAAGATTCAATCAAAAATGTGGGACCCTCGAAAAAATTCCTTGACTCGAAATTTTTGAAGCATAATGAAAAAAGGGCCGTACCTCGATAAAAACTGATAATTGTAAAAAGTACTAGGGGGCAAAAAAGTTTCAAAAATAATGTGTTTGAATAATGGTGCCACAATAAGCATTAAATTGCAACGTACACAAAAATTTGGGGAGGGTTTAGGGGATCTCAACTCCCATAAATTGTTAACGGAGTGCAATAATTCCTTAATTTTTTTTTAAGATGCTCTTATCATAAGAAAGCCACTTGTCAACTTTCATTATAATATGTCGAACAACTGTCGAAATATTTGAAAAAATCAATTTTTATTTGGTAACTTCGAAGGGTTGTAACTTTTTTCGCATACACATTTGTACTAGGGTAACTTGGGTTGGATCGAGTTATTTTTAGCCCTAAAACATGTGGTATGATTTATGACCTGCCTTTTTGTTACACCCTGTATAGTGTGCAGAGTCCCAGTATAGGGATGTATAGTTGAAAATCGAAGTGTCAAAATTTTTGAAACTTCCTAACCCTATAAATAAACCACTATACATATACAGGGTGCGCCAATTATTTCCACTCGATCTCTAGCACCGAAACTAAAAGAGGTATCAACAAGATTTCTTGTAGGTTTATACGGTGTCACTCGGACTACAATTGTAAAATATTTTGATGTATACAGGGTGGCTAATTTTTGTGGAATGAAAATTAATTTGGTTTTTTTAAATTGAACACCCTGTATACGATTATGTCTTCTGATTCTACTTAATATTAGCTTTACGGTAGTTTTTTGAATTTGTAAATCCGACGCGGCGTTGACAAGTTATTCCTATTATAAGCAGATTTAATGAAAAAACAGCACTTCAGAAATATTAGCACAATAAACACTTTTTTTCAAAAATTCCTCCAAAAGGCTACTATGATGTAAATGAAACATACACCTACCACAATAATTACCCAACATCTTCACCTGTTGCACAGGGTGTTTGCCGATGGCGTGCAAATAGTCTAGTTTTCAAATTGCAATAACTTAATTTTTTCAAATGGGGCACCCTGTATATTTTTCTTCAGTTAGAAGCTCTCCTTAATACACATTAAAAAAATATATGGTTTTGGACATCTAACTTTACTATTTACTTTAATAATTGACGTTAAATGAGAAATAACATATTTTACACAATTTTTAATAAGAAAACAAGTTATCTATGAAAATGACAGTAGGTATATTTTGTTGTAGCATTAATTGTCAACATAAAATTTTGTATTATATCACGTCTACTATATTTAATCGGTATTAGGTATGAAAAATGGATTATAATAAGAATTATAGTGTTCATGAAAATATTGATATGATATGGATACTGGGTGAATGTCAAAAAAATGCGTTTCTTGCTAGTAGGGTCTATCGTCAAAGATACCCAGAAAGACGTCATCCACAAAAGGATACTTTTGAAAATTTAAAGAATAGATTTGATAGAACGGGAACCGTCAAGTATGAAAAACATTCACGTGATGCTACAGCTGTTACTGTTGACAACGAATATAAAGTAATGATCAGTATAGTTGAAGATCCCAATGTAAGGACAAGGCAATTAAGCAATCAGTTAGATATTTCCAATACCACAATTAGACGCATAATAAAGAAGAATAAATATCACCCTTACCATATCCAGCTTCACCAAGAATTGTTACCGCGTGATTTCGCGCGTAGAGAAGAATACTGTAGATGGTTAATAAACAAGATAAATACAGAGCGTAACCTTTTAAACAAAGTTTTATTTTCCGACGAAGCCACATTTCATAAGAACGGTTGTGTAAATAGACACAACTTCCATTATTATTCGGACCACAATGAACATTTATTTAGAACCACATCACAGTATCGATGGTCTTTGAATGTGTGGGCGGGAATAATAGGTGATTATGTAATTCGTCCCTATTTCTTTGATGGGACTGTAAATGGAGCTGCTTTTTTAAATTTTTTAGAACTTGATTTTAGAAACCTTTTGCAAAATGTGCCTCAAAATTATCGCAACGGAATGTGGTTTCAATTAGATGGTGCCACACCACACTACCAATTAAATGTTCGTAATTGGTTAAATAGGGAATTTCAGGATCGTTGGATAGGAAGGGCAGGACCTACAAATTGGCCTGCTAGATCGCCGGGCCTTACACCTTGCGATTTTTTCTTGTGGGGTTTTATTAAAAATATTGTTTACAAAGAAGAGGTTACCACAAAACAAAATATGAAAGACAGAATTACTGCAGCATTTAGACAGGTGACCCCTGCAATGCTAAGAGATGTGCGTAAATCAATGAAAGAAAGGGCAAGAAAATGTATAAATGAAAATGGAAGACATTTTGAACACCTATTATAAATTTTAACTTTCAATATTGTAGTTTTCTTACGATTAAACTTTGTAAAATTTTGTACTTATTAAAAATTGTGTAAAATATGTTATTTCTCATTTAACGTCAATTATTAAAGTAAATAGTAAAGTTAGATGTCCAAAACCCTATATTTTTTTAATGTGTATTAAGGAGAGCTTCTAACTGAAGAAAAATATACAGGGTGTCCCATTTGAAAAAATTAAGTTATTGCAATTTGAAAACTAGACTATTTGCACGCCATCGGCAAACACCCTGTGCAACAGGTGAAGATGTTGGGTAATTATTATGGTAGGTGTATGCTTCATTTACATCATAGTAGCCTTTTGGAGGAATTTTTGAAAAAATGTGTTTATTGTGCTAATATTTCTGAAGTGCTGTTTTTTCATTATATCTGCTTATAATAGGAATAACTTGTCAACGCCGCGTCGGATTTACAAATTCAAAAAACTACCGTAAAGCTAATATTAAGTAGAATCAGAAGACATAATCGTATACAGGGTGTTCAATTAAAAAAAACCAAATTAATTTTCATTCCACAAAAATTAGCCACCCTGTATGCATCAAAATATTTTACAATTGTAGTCCGAGTGACACCGTATAAACCTACAAGAAATCTTGTTGATACCTCTTTTAGTTTCGGTGCTAGAGATCGAGTGGAAATAATTGGCGCACCCTGTATATTGCAAATAAAGAGAAGAACAATAACAATCTAATACCATTTTTTAGCAATTTTAACACATTCTATTACGTTATTGCGTGGAATTTTTTTCCTAAGAACAACGCTGCTATTAGATGCACGAGCGAGCGTAGCAGAGCGAGGGTACCTGATATAGTTTGTCTCAAAGTATATCGTCTTAGCTTTTGCCGAAAATCATCTAAATAGGATCATTTACGACCTTCTTAAAATAATTTTACCTGAAATGAAACCCAAGAACAGTCGACTGACAAGGCAAGGGCCATCGGGTTTGTATCGAGTGTATAATGGCTGCATTGAATTCACTTGGCAGTATTGAATATTCCGTTTTAGCGTGCGTTTTCAAAGAGCTTTCTATACGAGTATTATAAGTTATCATTAATGTTGCGTCGAAAACACTTGTCATTAGATGCAAAGCAAATTGTGAAAAATGTGTTTTTAGATGTAAAGCAAATTGTGAAATAGTCGTTTATCTAATTTTGTCATATAAAGTGACATTTTTCAAAACTGACTTCCGTTAGCAAACGTCACATTTTTCGTAACCAGTTACATAATGAAAAATATTATGTAACTGGTGATGAAAAATTAATTTTATCACCAGTTAATAAAAACAAGAGAGAAAAGAAGAAAGTTTAATGTCATATTATAGAAAAATAACAACTAGAACAATTTACTTTTTATTTTATGCATTATTAGCTATTTTCGATTTTAATTTAATATTAATGGTAAAATAATAAAGAAAAGTCTGAAATTAATGTATAAAATAAAAGTATCGTCTTGTGTAATATTGGTTGCATAACTTGTAGGAATCAAAAAGTGCTGTTTTCAAATCAGAAAAATTAATTTAAAATTGTTAAAAAACACATAAAATAGCTCGTGTCATTTTACGGGACCTCGCTCGCCCCGCAAAAATTTCACTCAATACACAAAATGATGCATTTCATAACTGGTTACATAAATAGCTATTGTACAAGTAGTGCGGAAGGCGTCACTTTTCCCACGAGCGAATGGGAAAAGTGATTTGCGTACAAGTTGTACACAATATTTTTTCTACAACCACATTTATTAATGAAATAGAAACAGTAATTAATATAATTATTTTATTTAAACTTTGAACAGAAAGAAACAGAAACAATATGAAAATAAATAGAAAACTACTATTTTGATATTTCTCTTTCAAAACCTCAGGTAACAAATTTTCGGTTGCAGTTCGAGCCTTTTCGATAATATCTAGTGGAGTATTTTCAATGTCCGAATTGGACAATTCAAAAGATAAATTATTTTGATCTTGGTTCATATTTCTAATATAATGCTTAATAGGTCAATGTTTTTATAATTAATAAATTAAAACAAATAATGAAATAAATAGTTTACTTACTTTTGGTTTAAATTTAAAAATTGTACACCAATAAGAAATTCACTATGTATTAGGTTGAATTCTCAAAAAATGCTAACAGGTCATAGGTAGCTTTCAGTGCGGAAAAGTGCCATAGCGTGTACATTTTTCCTACAACCACTATGCAAAACACGCTTTTCTACACAAATTTTTATACGCAAAGCAGGCCTTTTCTTAATTATTTTGGTAACTGTTGGAAAAGTAATGCGAAAAGTACACGCTATGGCACTTTTCCGCACCGAAATGTCAAACAAAGCTACCTATGACCTGTCAACTTTTTTTGACAATTCAACATATTTATTATACTTAGTGAATTTCTGGGTGTAAAAATTTTAAATTTAAACCAAAAATAGGTAAACTATTTATTTGATTATTTATTTATTCTCTATTAAACATACAGTCAACTGATTTTTCTATATTAAATTTTCATTTTGTATGTTCTTTCTGTTCAAAGTTTTAATAAACTAACTAACTAACTTTTGCGCTCGTGGGAAAAGTGACGCTTTGCGCACTAGTTGTACAAAATACTATTGATTGTTTGGTAAGTAGATGATTAATTAAACAATAAACAAGCTTTAAAAGAAACTTGCTTATTTACAAAGACACCAATATCCTCTATAATAGTAATTTACGTTACAAGACCGGAAAGTAGTGTTTTTCAGGTCGAGACAAGCAGATTCCAGCTTGGAGAGACCTGAAAAACACTAATTTCCGGTTGCGTGACGTACAATATTTTTTTTGACAGACACTTCGATATACATTTAATTATTTATCGGATAATTCAAAATCTGAATTGATATTATTGTTAAATTTGCGCGAAATAAGTTTGACATAAACTACAGGGGCCATCCATAAAGTACGTCACACGAATTTTAGGACTTTTGAACCCCTCCCCCCGTCCTTGTCACAGGTTGTCACATTTTTATAACCCCCCCCCCTCCTGATGTGACGTCACACATTTTTTAAATTTATGTATGTATTTGAAAATACTCGAGAGAAAACAGGTATTTTCATTTTTTACTTATTTTTATTAAATAATAATCTAATAAAATCAACATAAAGTCCAACATTTCATAAACATTTTAAAATTTTTAATTCACATCCAAACTTTGCGTTTTAGTATTTTAAATTTTAACATGTGACGTCACTTAAGTATTGACCCCCCCATGCCCCTTGTCACACGATGTCACACTTCGGTGATACCCTCCCACCCCATTAACGTGTGACGTACTTTATGGATGGCCCCAAATTAAAAATCAACGAACTGTCATCACTCGACAATATATCGAAACGTTGTTGTCTTAGTAACGAAATCAAGGTAGATAGTATTATAACGATATGTCCTAGGTGAATGCGGGTGTTGCGGTGCGTGCGATGCGGGGAACGTTTAGAATAAAACAACGAGTATGAAATGAATCCGTCCAGCGTAAAAACGTGGCACGTTAAATTCGCACGGAGGTAGATCGCCGCAACGCACGCATTGTCCTTAATTTAAAACATGTTTTATTTTCACCGCAGTTCTTGTCCGATTTCCGCAATGGAAGCATAGATTTGCGAAGTTCAAAAGCGAAATATTTTGTGGAATAAAATGTATTTATTGTCATCCTGGTGTACTGGCAAAAAGCAACTTCATCTGCTCGTAACTCAAGATACAGATAATGAAATTCACCGTAAATTAACCTGTTTTTATAGTTCCATTATTAGTCATATTTCTATATTCATGTCTCTTTTTGGGTTTCCGTAATAATCTTAGTTTCAATAAACTATTTTCTGCAAGTAAAATACGTGTTGACGACGCCATCGTTGTTGAAATGTCGTACTGTAAAATCGCACCGCAACACCCGCATTCACCTAGGACATAGCGTAAAGCTTTTTCCGGTCCCTCACGTCCATTTTCCGGTCTTGATCGGCAAAACGTTATTTTCTGGACGAAAAATTGTCCAGAAAGTGTATATTTTCTGGTCGGTCTTAAGGATTCATATTTAATTTAATAGTATTTAATAATCTCTCATTTAGGAGAAAAAAGAAAAAAAACGTTTAGAGAAATGGTCTTCACATATTAAATAAAAAACAAAGCATGTATGATACAAATACAAAAAGATAGATATTTGTGGATTTGATCATTTTTAAAATAATGTTAAATAGTCCGCCACTGGCGATCTCTTCTACAGCAGCTATTGGCAATTAGCCCATCAATTTTATGATTGCCGGCAAAAGCCAAGACGATATACTTTCAGACAAACTATACATGATATGAACGAAGACATTAAAAATATTTGTGAGGTTTTGTTTTATTTACAATAAAATCGTGAAAATAAAGTAAAATGTGATTTTTTTGTGATACAGGAATTACAAGTTATATAATATAATATAATATAATCTAACAAGTTTTTGGTTAAAGCTTAATTATATTTTGTTATTCATTTTGCAATTATATTTAGCTTTCTGACTTGTTCTCAAGACTAACGTTTATTTTTCTTGTTTTTTCTGTTGGTACGACAACCCAAAAAGCAATCAAAAAGACTATATTGTGTATTGGTTTCAGTTTTATCGGAATATTCTGTAACCACTGGTTGAATTAATTTTAAATAAGAAACTTGATCGTTGATTTCTGTGATTTGATTTAAATCTCCAAAGTGTTGTTTGATTCGATTTGTGGTAACTTGTTCGTATATGGTCGGCAAAGGCGACAAAGGTGTTATATAGTCATCAGAAATGGTCGATAATCGTATGAAATAATTGTGTTTCGAAGTATTGCAGTATTTAAAATAAATTGTCGATGTGCTTTGACGATGTTGATCCCTTTCGTCGAGCGAAGCGCCGGAATAACCTATTGGTAGTTTCAATAGACTCGTTGGACCAATTTTTACCGATGCTAATAACCCATTGCTGAGGGTTGCTCGTTTTATCACTCCTAACAAAATGCACTTTTCCTTGTCTGTTGATTCCAGATTAACACCATTAGTAGAAAGTTCCTAAAAATAAAATATTCTTATCTTAAAACACCCGACACCGTATAAATTTTGATTCTGTGTGTGAAAGATGAACTAAAATTTAAAATTCGTCAATTTTTTAAAGGTATATTTTGATACTACGTGAAATATGAACTCTTCTTCTTTTATAAAATGTATAATTTATTGAAGTTTAACCCAATGACGTATTAAAGATAGACAAGCCTTGTTTACATTTTGGTTGTCCCCAACATATTTAAGACGAGACTCTTCTTACATGATGCCAAATCTCGTATAACAAAAATCGTAATTGATGAATATATTTTAGATTTTAGCAGCATTTTCTGTAAGAAAAAAGTGGAAAGAATTTAAAATAGTTATAACCAACCCACGGTCTAGCTCACTATTTTTTTTACCTCAATATTTTTTATATTATAATCTTATAAATTTAGTTTTTCTTGATTATTTTTCGCGTGTAAGTATAATTTCTTACCTTTTTATTGACCCACAGGTGTTCTCATCTTTAAAGTTTATTACTGGACATTTGAACTCATCGATTGAAATAAATAATAATTTTTGCTGTCAAAAACCGACCTGTAAGTGCACTACACATAAAAATAACAAAACAAGCGATGCAGTCGTTCAAAATTAAAGGTAAGAACAAAAGATTCTGTGAGTTCTAGAATTTTATGACGCAGTACACACATTGATTTTGTAGGCTGAATAATACGATTTTTCAAAAATTCAAAACATCAAGCAAAGTTTTCTTCCATAGAGAGTGGGCTGCTCAGGTTGATCAATGGCTAAATTTTATCTATGATATGTGTACTTAATTCCTGCCAACCATAAGTTCTTAACTCCTAACAGTTTAGACGCTAGAGTCACTTGAAATTCACGAAAAATGAGTAAAAAACACTCATTTTCAGTATGCTCTCGCTAATGGTAGGTCGTCATAAAAAAATGATCATTCAGTACACTCAAACTACTATCTGTCACCCTAAGAATTCCGCTTTAATAATGAAAAAAATTTCAAACAGAAAAAACTTTGAAGAAATTTTAAATAAGCTAAAAAAGGCGATTTTTAAAAGTTTTTATTTAAATGCGCGGAAACGGGTGATGATAAAAATCAAATTCATGAAAATTCCATTCTTAGGGACCCTAGAGATGAGTCCCTCAGAGTTTCACCAAAATCTTAATTGGTGCAGCTTTGCCGACTAGACGATTTTAAATGGAATGACTCTTTTACGTTGTTACGTTACTCACCAAATCTGTTACTATTTTTGAGTTTTTATGAAATTTACAAAATTACCCTTTACCTAAATTCAAAAAACAAACTGCCGGTCCTCGGCACTCTTTTTTACTATTCTATGAAATCTATTACATTTTGAACTGTCGACTTATTCCTTTTAATCAAATTGTTCTGGCAACACTGCTTAGATAGAACACCAGTTAGGGGGCGCCTGTCTGCCTTGGTGCCTTGCGTATCCCTGATCCCAGAACAAAGAATGGGTAGCCTTGCTTTCGTACCTATCAGACATATTTTCACTGGTAAATGAACTAAATTTAGTCTTCAAGGTAAAACTAATACCGTTTTCAACTTCTACAATAAGATTGATGCTTTCAAAAAGAAATTGAAACTCTGGTATAAACGTGCGGAAGAAAACACTTTTGATATGTTTGCTTCTTTCTTTGATTACATTAATACTACTGACATGGATCAGAAGAGCGCTAACAGCGTTATTTTGGAGCATTTAAAAGAACTATCAATAGCTTTTGATCAGTATTATCCCCCAGAAGAAGATGTACGTTCAGGTAATCTGTGGATAATCAATCCATTTATTGATAATTATGATAAAAATCTCACTACAGTCCAGGAAACAGAACTTATTAAACTGTCTTCAGATCTAGGACTTAAATCACAGTTCAATTCAATAAATATATATCAATTCTGGATAAAGACTGCAACAGAATACCCCAATCTTCATGCAAAGGCGTTGAAGATTTTATTGCCTTTTTCCTCAAATTATTTATGTGAAACTACATTTTCGGCTATGAGTGTTATTAAGACGAAACATAGAAATCGACTTAATCTTGCGCCTGCTTTACGTATTGCTGTAACTGGTTTAAAGCCTAGGATTGACAGTTTAGTCAGCAACAAAGACCAGCAGCAATCTCATTAATTTTAGTTTTTATATATCCTTTATTTTGGTAAATTATTTTTTGCTTATTTGGTATCTACTTACGTTGTTCACATTTCGACTCATTGTTGTTTTGGCTAATATATTAATTTAAAAAAATAAATATATCATTCACGTTGGACTTTTCATTAAGTTTTGGTGCTTATATTACTTCAGTTTTGGTGCAATATTATAAGTAAGTTGAATATACAAATGTAAATTATAACAAACAAAATGCTTTAAAAATTATGTATGTCTTCATGATTTATCTTTGTGAAAAATTGTGCATTGGGTCGAATTATTAATATTAACGGTCCGCGCGAACGTGCCGAAATATTTTACCGGTCCTTGTAGTAAATTCAGTTGAGAAACACTGGTCTAGAACATCTATCTATTAAAAAATTAACTTGTCTATGAGCTACTATCTTTGATATAATTTCCACTTATTCAAACAAAAAAATTTATAACGTACATCACTTAATCTAAAAATAATTTTTGTAAAATAGTTTAAATGAACCCTTTCGAAATATACGCTACTGTGCGTTGTACTTGCCTTGATTTATGTTGCGACCAAAACATTGTGTAGGTAGTAATATGTGAAGGCTGGTATATCTTTAATACGTCAATGGTTTAATTGAAAAATAAGTGAGTTATTGGTCTTTTTGAAAAATGTTATTTTTCAAATTAAAGTTTTGTAAGTTTTTTAAAGATACACCGTGTACATTTTGATCCCACCAGGGCCGGACCGTGACCTTTGGGGGCCCTGGGCTAACGATATCTGGAGGCTCCACGAAATTATATAAATTAGGCATTTTCCTAAAAAATGTTTTATGTGGGAAAATTTAACATTCGAACCTCAAAGTTTTTTATTTAAAACGAAAATATAAACTTAGGTAAAAGTAGTTAAAATAAACAGGTACCTTCTTTATCTTTGGTGAACAAAAAATTAAAGCCATTAATTCTTAACGTATAAACATAACTTAAACAAGACAGAGTTGAAAGTATTAATAAATGAACATAACAACAATAAGAAATTTATACAATAACTTTTCTACACTTTTGTGCTGCAAATTATTTTATTTGCTTTTCACATTTCAAGTCTTTGGTGATATCAGCATTGAAAGAAAGAAGTGATAAATAATTAAGTCTTGTATTTGTCATTGTTGTCCTATATTTGTTTTCTATATATTATATAGTCGAGGCAATGAAGCATTATGATAGGAAATCTGTTAGGATAGGACGTATCGGAATTCGGTTTTTTCATTCGCTTGCAAAAATTATTTATATCATTTGTACCTATTACAAACCGGAAGTTGCATTGCTGCAGCCAAAAATGTATCTTTTGAGAGGCTTTTTGGCAAATTTAATAACTTCGTAAATAAGAGTCAGAATTGGCTCAAGTCGGGTACCCGGGTGGTTTTCGAGGTCGCTTTTCACGATTATGATGTTCAAATTAACCACTCGAACACCTGGAGCTCAGGAACGCCGACGAACGACGAACTTTATGCAAGAGAGGAGAGAAACTGGGCACCCGGGAGTCACAGAAAACATACTTTTCCTAATTCCCTTACGCAATTACTTGAAATTTTAATAATACAAACAATACTATTTCAAGACCTACGCCGACACCGAAATTGAGCCGTACTGGACGGAATTTCCCATTTTATTAAACTATACCTTTCCGAAATAGACTATAGCAGTATCGAAACGATCTAAAATTACATTCCAAACAATTACTTGAATTGCTGTTTCTAAAAGCTGTAATTTTCGCTGCATTCCTCTAACTTCAGATCTGCTCTCAGCAGTGAATTCCAGTGCATAAATTATTCCAGACTACTACTTTTCTAATGCGTAACATGCATCATGTCGAGCAGACCAACGAGTTTGAGAAAGAATCGTAACTCTCAAATGTGTACGCTGCACCGAGAACTCCCAACGATGTGAGAAGAAATTAGTACTTGCAAAGTAGAAAATAGTCGACTGCTTCTGTTACAGATTCAACTGCACGTGATTTTACTAAATTTAAAGAATGGGCATTGAATTATGAATAATTTATTCTATAGAAATTTTTTTTATAAAAGCTAATCTAAACCAATTTTTAAAATGCCGCCCTAGGCCCGTGATGCCTAAATCCATCACTGATTGTCGCTATAAACTTGAATAGAGAATGAAGGGGTCTTTCAAACGATGTATCACAAGCCTATACTTCCCATTTCAAAAATTGGGGGTTGTACCTGTCATTCGAAAGGGGTAGAAGGTAGGGATAGCATTTACACGTTGAAGAATGTCAATTTATAATTTAAATTTGATTTATTTCGGGATTTTTTTATAAATATGTACAGTAACTCAAATAATGATATATTATTCCGTTTGGCTGTTACACACTGTAGAAATATTTTTTAGTGTGATAATATTAAAAATATACTTTAGAATTCTTACAATTTCAAATATCTGTAAGCTGCCAGAAGAAAATGTGAAAAATAATCAATTCCTGGATTTTGTTAGATATTTGAGTTACTTTTGATTAAATTACAAAAAATTATACATTTTCAAAAAAGAAAAAAAAAACCTATAATAATTTCTCTCAAGATTATTTTGAAGTGGGTATTGAACGAATGAGAATACACAAGAAAGTAAAGTAATTGAGTGAATTGATAATTTTTTCGAAAATATAAGTTTAATTGTAGGTACTTACTAATAATTTTTTTCCGTCAATTTTGTATTTCCGAACGACCCCAAGTGCATCGTACTGTCCTGTCTATGAAAAAATTAAAAAACATTCCTTTAGACACTACGAGATTGAAGAGAATTAACAATAAGATGTTTTTTCATCAGTGTGTAATTTTAATAACATATATTTTTTTTTAATTTAACGTGTTGAGCAACTACCGGGTGGCCAAGTGTATTTTAACCTAGTTTAAACGCCCGTATCCTAAAAAGTATTTCAGATATAGTTCCCAACTAGCAAAATAGAACGAAAAAAGAACGAAATTATTTCATAATTATAGTATAGCGCCGCTAGAAATAATAATAGTATATTGTACAACAAGTGGAGAAAAGTACTTTCTCCACATGTTGCACACTATACTTTTTCTACAACTGCACAAATATAAAGAATACAAGTGAAGTATTTTAATATTTATTTTTATGGTTCGTAAAACAAAAATAACACCTAAGTATCCTATCTCTAAACTGTTTATCTAAAATTATAGTTAATAGTTAAGTTTGTACAATTTTGTATGGTCAAACCCGGAACGTCATTTATTTTCATTAAATTCATACTTTTTTCTTGAAATTTCCGGCAACAAATCTAAAGTTTTTTTTGCAGCTTTTCCCAATATCTCTGGCGGAGTATTATTAAAATCGTCACTATTATTGTCACCATCCATAATTATATTATAAATAAGTACTTATATGTCTTTTTAAACTAATATTTTTAATAGAAACTACCTTTTACAATTTAAAAACTTCTAATATCTGACAGTTTTGTGACAACTAAGTAGGTATTTAAAGATGACAGTAGCATACTAAGTTTTTTTCGGTTTTATTTGATTCCGTGAGAAAAAATACTTGTCACAGCATGAGCAATATTTGGTTTTGAAATTAAGTAAGCTATGAGGAATACGTCACTTTTCATAGCAGTTGTAACAAAAATTATTTTTTAATGCATCTCAATACGACAATTTTATCATAAATTAGAGGGTTTTCTATAATGCTGTTGTATAGACGTTCTTACAACTCATATCATACGACAAAGTAACACTGTAATCATACAAATTCTATAACAGTTGCATAACGTAGGGGAGAGGGCCCAAAGATGACGAATCGGCTATAAATCATACCATCTCTCTCTTTGCGCGGCCAATATGATGTGAAACGTTCGTTGTGCACGTGCGCCTTACGGGGTTTCTTCACTTCGGCCCAGCGTTGCCAGCACTATTACGTTCGTAATAGATCTTTTACCAAATGGATTTATTTATTACGCTATTACGCCGCTTTGCAATTTATCACGTTTTTATTATTTTGGCCAGAGAACAAAAAATCGAAAACGAAAATCTCAGACATAACACATCGTTAACAAAAAAACGCTGTCATTTTTCCTTTACCCCGCTGTTGGCATTGGCTTTACTCCTTTCACTGGCATTATCTATTTTCACTAGTATTATAAACGATTTTATGAGTTTTTTTTTATTGTTTTGTATATTTTTTTCTTGAATCTATGCAATAAAAATTTTATTTCTTTTGGAAATTTTGATTTTAAGAAAATGTCAACAGTAAACATGTTCAACTTAACCGTTTGGATGGACACCACATACAGAAAACTTCAAAAAAAAAATCTATTACGAAGAAGTCCTAATCTATTACGAAATTAAACAAAATTTAGTACGAAAAATCAGAAGCTGCTTGCAACACTGCTTCGGCCTTGTGCAGCGGCTAGTCTGTCCGCAACAAGTGAGTAAGGTGCAGCGTCGTGCTTCGTTATAATTTAAGTGGCTTAGAAAATAACGTCTGCATTTTTCTAGGTAAGTTCAAACTGGAAACGGGTATTTGGACTAACCAAGGAGCAATTCAGCACGATAATTTATAATTTTGCAGAAAAACATCACATTTCTCACAGATTTAACACAAACACGAAGAAAGCTGGACGACACTTTATTGAGTGGTTTATGAGGAAATACAGACCCTAGCAAAGCTGGGGTCTGAGACAGCATTCACTGGTCCTGAACCAGTATTTGGGATATCCAAAACTGCTGCACGTGGTTGTATATCTCGGTGGACTCAAACTAAACACCAGTCGTACTGGAGACACGTGCCAAAACAGGAACACAGCAAACTCCTGGTTAAAAAACCCTCGGAGAAGCTGACCAATGAAATACTAAACCTTAGCAGGGCCCAAATAAGGATAGTGACGGGTTTACTCACCGGTCACTGTACTCTAAGGAAGCACATGCATACAATCGGCATATATAGGGAGGAACCTATCTGTCGGTTGTGCATGGAAGAGGAAGAAACAGCCTCTCACATTATCTTTGATTGTGAAGCACTATCTCACTGGAGATATAGACTCCTAGGACTAGAATTTCCAAGGGAGGATTTCTCCAAGAAGAACCTAGTGAAAAGTCTGCTGAGCCTGATAAGGGCTACTGGTCTCTTCACATAAACGGCAAGAGCAAAAAAAGCCTTAAGGATTAGAATGCAACCAGCCTATATGAACAACATGCCTGCTGGAATTGTAGGTGTTGCACATGAAACCGGATGGATGACATCTGCAATTTTTTTAAAATACCAGGAACATCCAATACGCCCGTCCTAGCGAAAACAATAGAGTTCTGCTAATAATGGATAACCATGCGAACCGTGTTACCTTTGAAGCTGTAACATTGTGAAGGGAAAATTATATTTCTCTCTTGGGATTTCCCGCACACACCAGTCACAGGCTGCAACCATTGGATGTGTCTGTGTACGGCCCCTTAAAACAGCATATAGTAGGGCTTGTGATGACTTTTTGTCAAACAATCCTGGAAAAGCCATTACACTGTGTGACATTGCCCCAGTCTTTGGAAAGGCCTATTTAAAAGTAGCAACCGTCGCGAATGCTATAAACGGGTTTCTGGCAACTGGCGTAGAGCCGTTTGATTCTGACATTTTTACGGACATTGACTTTGAAATTGCACAAACGACAGAAAGGGAACTTGACGCTGAACCAAAGTTAATTGAGGAAACTTATCAAAGCGAGAGATTTCTATCGGAACTAACTGTGCCTTCCACTTCCACATACGGTCTTCAGCGTATGCCAGAGTCAGTAACTCCCGACAAAGAGCAGATGGAGGCAGCTAATATTGGTAAAACATTAGAAAAAAAAAATAAAAAAAATCAGCAGCAAATCGGTTCAAGAAAAAAATAGCTCAGCAAATAAACAAAACAAATGCAAAAGAGTAAAGCGACAAGTGTTTGAGTCATCTGATTCATCTGAGAGTTCCGTAGATGTAGCTGTGGTGGATAGTAATGATGACATGGACGAAGAGATTGAAGAAGAAGACAGAATGTGCATATTTTGTGGAGATGAGGGCAAAAATAACGAGTGTTGTAATAAATGCACCAAGTGGGCACACGCAGAATGCACTGGACTTAATTTGAAAGAAGCAAAAGCCAAAGTGTGGGTGTGCGATTTTTGTCATGATTAGAATTAAGTTATGTTATAATTTGAAATTTTTTGTAGGTCCTTGACTTTTTTTAATACCTTTGACTTTTCTTGATTTTAGTTCTTGTTTTTTTTAAAAAAGGGTTTGTTCATTGTTCATTAAAATGTTTAAATGTATTGTTTTATCGCTCTTTCACCATATTCGTCAACTTACCCACATTCGTTCGTCATTTTGTCAGCAAAAGCGGGTAAGATGAAGATAACTACATTTTTTTTTTCAAAAAAAAACCTAAGTTCGTCATCTTTGGGCCCTCTACCCTACTATAAAATTCATATATAATAGTTTTAAAACAGTGTTATACAGATTATAATACGGTTGCATAGCTATTGTATTACTTATAATAGCGACGTTAAAAATTAGTTGTAAAGGAAGCTGTATAAACAGTTGCATTAGAGTTCCTTAAGAAAACTAATAAGATTGTTGCTTTATGCAGAAGTAAAACATTACACAATAAATATAAAAGTATTTTATAATCATCTTATAACCACAAAAGTATTCTCTCTTATGAAGAGCTTGTAGAATAACAATGTAGTTCCCAGGAATAAATTTATTATTAAATCTGGCAACATTCAAAAATGGTCAAGATTCAAACCGCACCTGACTCCTGCTCCTGAGACTGTCAAAAACAATTTTATGGCGCTGCATTGAACATCATAATAAAACTTTAATATCGTGTACAGCTCAGAAGAACAGAATCATTGTATAAGGTTTCTAATTTTAATTACCTATATACACCATAATTATTGAACGTTCGGCCATTGTGAAAAAATCATATAGAAACGTAAACCGGTGAAATAAAAATAGATTTTTTAAAGAAATATAGAGATTTTAGAATAGCCACAATACATGTTTTGTTTTAAGTTGAAAATTCAACAAATAAAACATTATTTTTTATTTTTTAGATGAGACGCTTGAACACATACTTATAGGACAGTTATCATCATATTGATGATCCTATAACGGTTGTGTAGTTTACTAAAGGATGTCCTAAAATAACTAAACTGTTGTATAAACAGGGACCCTTTTTGGTTGTAAAGACATTGTATAAGGGTTTATATAGCCACATTATAAGATTTTCACGTTTCTATAAGAAATCCTGTATAGCAGTTCTTACAGCCTTTATAAAATTAGTTTTGCTAGTTGGGTTATGAGTAAAATTAACTTGCACCGTTTCACGTTAAAATAACAGTAGGTATGCGGCAAGGTCCCTTTGAGGATGAAAAAGCCATAAATCTTTTCGAGTCTTGACCTACCCACAAGCGAACAATTGATTTTCATTGGTGCAATTTAGCTTCCGATTGGTCAATGAAAAATTTAGATACTTCAACGGATAGTCCACATTGACTGTGAACTTCTCAGGGTAGGCTTAGTTCATTTTTGTTATTAACGACACATTATGTGTTCTGAACAAAACTTATATTTGCTAGCAGTTGCTGTGATTAAATTTTTGTTTGATTAAAACTATTCTGTTGGTAATGCTTGTTGGCTTTTTGGCGACCATTCGAAGAGAAGATATAGGTATGTAAATATGGAAAATGTCTTCAACAAATGCAACAAAATTAGGTTCTATAATTAAACGATGAAATAAAACAATTTAATTTGTTCAAATCTTCATTATATTAGAACTACGTTCAATATATATTCGTGATGATGCGTTTCGCTAACACAGTAGCTTTCTCAAATTAGTGGAGGTATAATGAAAAATTTATACAGTGCATTAATAGGGAATTTTACGGATATTGACTAAAGGTTTAATAAAGGAGAATTGTTGATATCTATTTGATCGTTAAGAAGATTATCTGAATATTTGTTTTTATTTATCTCCAATAGCTTCTAAAAGATTTAATTTCAGGGATTAAGGTTCTATAATGCAAAATTTCAAAATTTCAATCGAAAGTGTGTTGGTTTGCTAATAAATGATTTGAGTAGTTTTAATCAAATTTTTGGTTGTTATAGTTTGTGTTCTGAAATTCTATTTTTAAAATCCCTAAAAGTTCTACTTATAGAAATTTTATCACAGTTGTCATTACTCCTAATTTTTTTAATTTTGAATATTTAGATTTGTTGTTTTTAATGAATTTGGATAAATTGTAATCGGTTTTAAAGCAAATATTCAACTCACAAGTTTCTAAAAATGGTTTGATTTTTAAGGATGGTATTCCAAAGTATGTTAAGCTTTTAAATTGCTTATTTTTGTTTTTATCAGAAGGATATACTTCTGCCTAAGTGTGACGTCAAAAGAGGCGTGGTCATAAAAACTTTTCCAAACAAATAGAAAACTCTATTTTTCCGTTTGCTGTTGATTTAGTTGTAAATAAGATTGATCGGTATTAGAAATATATAAAAAGTGATTAATTAAAGGAGTTTTAGAAACTAAGTGTAAATCTGGAAAAGGATTTCCATTATTTTATCAATAAAATTTACAAAACTTTAAATACAAAGACACAGCATAAACATATAACCTCAACTAGGTATGTTTACACTTTTAAAAACGCTTTGCAAACCTTACCTTGCAGATTTTCGTGTAAAAAAGTCTCCACGATCACTCTTATTTATTATTTATTAATAGCAAACCGCAAATTAAAAATCTCTTATGACGTTTTACAAGCGTTATCGATTTGTTTGGTAGATAAAGTTGTGACGTCAGAGCTTAGGCAGTCCATTGTAATGTCTGTATGTGATGATTTGTGAAATATAGAAAAATCATGTTTATTATTTATATTTGAAATTGTATGATCTAAAAAGTTTATAGACTTATTTTGTTCAATTTCTACGGTAAATTTGATATTTTTATTAATTGTTGATGTAAGTAATGAAGTTATCTAATTGTCTAGTTGTGCCGGCGAATTTCTTCTATGTTTATGAATTATTTTTTCCATATTATTCATGAAAAGTTCTGCTAATAGGGGACTGAGAGGGTTGCCCAGTATCAAACCATCTTTACTGCTACAAACCTCTCCATTGAATTGTTTTATTTCATCGTTTAGTATGGATCTTCATCAAGTAAAAGCCTCATTTATTCAATAGGTTCTAATTGATGATATATAGTATTTTAGAGCCTGAAATAGTTCCATCTGCTAGTAATGATGTGGGCTGTAGTAAATATATAGTGAGTTGATTGATTGTTGTATTTACAAAACAAGAATATTATATTGTTAAATTTATTTAGGTACTAAAGGTTCTGAAATTTCTGAACGTAAAGAGGAAGGATTTGAGACAATACACATAAAGAAATTTGGTGGTATAAGCAAATAATGGATCAAAGCGTAGAGTTACTGAAAGAATACAGAAGTTGCCAAATAAGCTTTCGGACAATCAAAGATTCTTCTGATGGGTGACTACACCACGTTGAGGTCAAATGAATGCTTAAGCCAAAGTAAAACTGCACTGAGAGTTTTAACAGGGATCCTAACGGGACATTTGTCGCCTGAACTTGGCCATCCGGTATTTCTCTAATAAATACCATTATTTTAAATTTAAATGAAACAATTCTTACCTTTTGTAAAAAAGACATTAGGTCTTGTTGGTTCATTAAAAACACATGACCGTTACACATCATGAATTTTTAGAACACTAAACCATAGGTATATCACATTTTAACCAAAACTCTTTATTCTAATTCAATCGGGCGGAAGCTCGTCATAGTATACCTATACGCAGATATGAAAATAAAGCTGGGTGCCACACATATACAGTGAACTGCGCGAATGTTCGCTATCGGATCATCTGGCCCAGAGGTTCCCATACTTTTTTTTCTCATAGACCACTTTAAACATTTTGCTGGATCTGGTGGCTATTACATTTACTAACTTACTTCCTTCCTGTAAATCTGTGTTATGGCTATTTTTCAATCAACTATGAGTTAAAAGTTTTCGAAAAAAAAGGTGAGAATTTATATTGCTTTGATTATGCTGTGAGTATTGTCATTTAAGCTAAGTTTCAAGGCCAGTCTAAAAAGCGTCTTCATCCAACAGTTGGATTCCTAGTTTACTTTTTTTCTATTCTAAGATTGACTCACAGTACAAGAAACCAATAAGCTGCCACTTCGGAGTGGTAAAAAGTAAAAATAAATATTTTCTTGTTTTGTAGCTATTTATTCAAACACAAAAATTACAACACTTTTAATTATGTTGTTATAACAGTCTTAGTAGAATCAAAATTTAACATCAAAACTAATAATGATTATTATTTTAAAAACAGTCGCAATATAATCAAAATACCATTGTAATCTGAGATAAAAGTTATAATTTTAATGGGAGGGATGTACTTGGTGAATTGACAGCAAATTATCAATATTTGGCTTGAGTTTAGTTAAGTATAACCGTAAATCTACTCGCTCTGTAATATTTAATATGCTCCGTTTTTTTGTCAACAAGTTTGTTACGGCACTAAAACTGCGTTCGACAAGATATGACGAAGGAAAAGCTATGAGAAATTTTTGCACAATTCCCCACAGTCCTGGATATTTTTCAGGTATTTGTGCCTGCAGCCAAAATGATTGATACCCTCTTTTGAATGCTACTTTGAGCTCCTCATTAGTGCTAAGCTCGAGTAGCTCTTCTTGCCAGTACCACATTCTCCACTTCAGTTTCATCATATGGATTTATTATCCATGGTGGTATATCCATCGACAGAATGTCTTCAAATCTGATTTTAAAATCATCATACAGGGCAATCAAATGTTGAACATACGTCTGAATATCTTCGTCGAGGCATTCTACCTGCGATAAATTTGGAAACTGGGAAAATTCACGTCGACCAATATTTTGCTTCATAAGTTTCAGTTTACCAAGAAAAGCTGAAATTTCACTCTTTGTTTTTATCAAATTGAGACTGTCCCCTTGTAACTGTAGGTTGAGGTCATTGAATTTTTTGAACAAATCTGTCAAATACGCAATGTCTGCTTTGAAATTCATGAGGTTTTCTTTTAAAACAGGATCTTTAGTGTTCAGAAACTCTAAAACAGAGTCGAAAAGCAAATATAATCTTGATAGACATGCACCTTTCGACAACCAGCATACTTCGGTATGTAGCAGCAATCGTTGGAAGTTCTCATCATTTTCTTCGCACAATTGTGCAAATAAGCGCGTATTTAATGCATTGCTTCTTATTTTGTTAACTGCATTAATCACAAATTGGAGCGCTTGGTGCAATCTATCACTCAATTTTTTCGCTACTAGATGTTGTCGGTGGATGACACAGTGAATTGCAATTACCTCTGGTATAATCCTTTTAAGATGACTTATAAACCCACGATATCGCCCGACCATCGCAGGAGCTCCATCTGTTGCCACCGAAATAATGTTTGTGAATGCAATTGATTTTTCCGTAAAAAAATCATTCAGAACATTAAAAATTGATTCACCTTTAGTGTCAGTCTTCAAAGTTTTCGTGAATAGTAACTCTTCAAACATTTGTTCGCCTTTGATAAATCGAACATATGCCAATAATAATGCTTCATTGCCAGGTAAAGTTGACTCGTCCAGTTGAATAGAAAAATGAGTTGTTTGCAGATAATTACACAAGAAACTTTCAACATCAGAGCTCATTTCATCAATACGTCTTTGTACAGTGTTGTTACTCAAAGGGATTCTTTTAAGTATGTCAAATGAAGATTTGTGCAGGACAGTTTTTAAGACCTCTTCAACAGCAGGCAAAATTAACTCCTCTCCAATGGTATGCGGTTTCCCAGATTTTGTTTCCCAGATATTGTAAGATGCCCGCAAGCCATCGTCGTTGCTTTCAGACGTTGAAGCGAACATACTATGCACGGTGGGTCTCTTTTCATACTTTTCCTTCAATGTTTGGAAATATTTCAAATCCTTACCTATTTTGTCAGGATGACACCTTCTTAGATGATCTTCCAGCTTCGATGGTTTCATAGTCATTGCTCAAGACTTTGTTGCATAAAAGACACATGGGCAATCGCTTATCTGTATTTGATGGAAGAAAACCAAATTTCAAATATTCAACACTGTACTGTCGACACTTCTTCTTAGATTCAGCCATGTTTCGTATCAATTACCTACCTGTAAATATGAAAAAAAATTTTGTTAAGTAATCTTAAAATGATACAAGTTGCTAACAAATAGATAGGTAGGTACTTACTTTTCCAACACTGGCAAACAATAATATCAATTCACTTTAATTTTCAAAAGTCTGAAAACTACTTCCGTCACTGGTGAACACTTATATAGGTACACTTTCTTTTTTGAAATTCCGGAAACAACTGAGTAATGTTTATCATTCGCATTCGTATTTATATTAGAGAAAAATCCAACAAGTTCATGCAAGTTCAGACACGACTTTAACTAGGCGGGCGGGCGGCGCGGCATCGGCGAGTCTTTGACACGCTCTTTCTGAATATGGAATATGCAAGTTCTTACAAAAACAATTGCTGAGCTTCTTATATTATTGTCTCCCTATATTCATAGAAGTCTAGTCGGGTCACCTTATACATTTTTATAGACCCCCGTTAACGAGTTGTGGACCCCCATTTTTTTTCCACGCAAGCGTTACGGTAATTTAATATGTATAAAAATAAGTTGAATCAAAATAATATATCACAATGACAGACAAAAGTAGGTAGGTATACCTGGAATTTCATAATTCCGGATATTTATACGACCTGATGTACCTATCTCACATATCCGGTATCATTATCTCGTTCGAATAATCTGGTAGGTATTCACAAAGACGCATATTAATAGGTATGTATATTTTTTTTCTATAGCTAATGTTAATATGTATATGTTGTTATAGCAACTCTTTTGAGTAGATAAAATATCACTTTAACCGCAAGTGTAGATACAATAATGTTTTAACTTTTTTTTAATCAATTAAATTTACAAATTTCAAACAAATTAATTCGATGGATGTGTAATTTTACAATTAACATTATTATAGAAACATCTATTTTTGGAACACCACAACTTATACTCGTTTGCTTAGACTCTTGAACCGAGGTACCTACTGAATTGATTTTCTGGTCCACCAAGTATACACTTGGATATAGCAATCTTATATTGCATACTGACTGTTCAATATGCAATGCAAGATTCTGCAACGGATGACGATTTCCATCCACCTAAGCGTTTAACTTTTACTAGATCAGCACTACAACACCAGTGGCGGTCATATAGGAAGGAGCCATGGCCCCCCCTAGCTCAACCGCAGTTGTTCAGAAATTAAAAAGAATAACATTCTCGTGTAAATATCTTCATATTAACAATTAAAAAACACTTTAAAATAAAATAAGTAGAAAACACTTTTCTCATTTCATAGGGGAATTTTAACTTTGGCACTTGGACAAAGCAGGTAGAAAACCATACATACAATTCACATATTTCGCAATTAACTACGACAAAGACTTATCCACTGCTTCGCCAAGTCTTCATTTTTTGGAAATTATGGTCCTATAATTAAAGTAAAATAAAAGTTAAACGTTTTAAAACAAAAAAACACTTAGATCAACTCTATAATAATTTTAAACACTGGCTTAGCATAAAACAATATGAATTAACGCAGAAAAATCGAAAAACCTCAGGAAAAACAAACTAAACACGTACAATCTATCCAACAATTTCTGATTCCAAGGTGACGTCATGCGCAAAGCGTGCACAATTTGAGTCGACAAGTCAGCATACCGTGTATTTTTATCGTGGTTCAGTCGTATCACACAATCGCCCATGGCCCCCCCCTCTCAAAGTGTATATGACCGCCACTGTACAACACTCCACAAAAACCAGGAGTGCGTTCGGTTATATTCTCTGGAGACTATCCGATTCTCCGTTAGCGTTCGGAAATCAGTTTAGATTACTATCTTATCTCGTTCGGAAAATCAGTTTATTCTCTCGGAGACTCTCGAAGATATCTATCAAATAGTATCGAGAAAAAGTTAGTCGACATGCGCATACGGCATAATGTGTATTCATTAAAAACATCACGACGCGTTCTTTACAAACAGAACATGAACAATAATACATATAAATTATTATTTAAAATGGAGTCACAATTAGATATAGGGATTATACATAGGGCCTAGGATATTTTCTAGAGCAATAAAATGCTTCTCCCCAGATAACACACGATCATACAATGGATGTCCAATGGATATCCACATTGGACATAAGGGATATCCATAGGATATCCGTTCAGGTCCAGAAGGATATCCTATGGAAATCCACTGGATATCCATTTGCCACAAAGTGGACATCCCATGGATGTCCGTTTCGTACTAAGAATGGATATACCTTGTAAAAATATGGACATTCACTGGACATAATAAATAAACCATGGAGAGCTCATGGACTTTTCATGGACCTGAACTTAATACGTTCTGTACATGGACAGGATGGCATATGGACATCCCGTGTACTTGTTATGGACGTGAACTATTTATTTTGTCCACGACGTGTACTTCTTCACTTCACTTCGCATATATTGAAGATTATTCATATTTATACAAATGCCACAATTTGTTATTTTAAAATTTTCACCGCGACGGGGATTCAATCCTATGTCTAAAATTCCTCACTTCACCAAGTCAGCGACTTAAACCACCATGCTATGCAGATACATGCAATAGTTTATCAAGCTGTGGTATATATACGAGTAGATCGTTTTATATGCAATAAAAAATCTAGTGTGTGTATGTCAAAAGCAAAAGTGACATTTTAAATAATTAAATACTTATTAAATATATAATCTGTTGAATAGCATAAGTAGCAATTAGTAGTTTTTTGTAATAAAGTATAGTGTTTTAGTTTGACCAAAAATGTATAGGTACCTAAACAGGTAATTAATAGTCGTTGACAAAATATAGTGTTCTACTCGCATATAATGGCTATTATTCACTCATCTGCGGTTCACGACATAAACGCACCATCGTGAATAATAGCCATCATTATATGCTTGTTGAATAATATACTATAGGATATGAACTGGAAACATTTAGGACGTGAACTGGATATCTTTTGTACAAAAGCTCTCTACACAGTCTAACATAAAATTATTATTTATTTGTATGAAACCACAGATGTTCAGCCTTATTCACTCTTCCTCCTTCCAAATCAGATACAAATAGACATTTTATGTAATGCCATTTCCATTAGCCGCACTTGTCTAAGCTTTTGCTACCTTCAATTCTTTTTTTTTTCACTACATGAAACTAAAAATATAATAGGTACTCATTATACGAGTGTAAAAAATTAATCGAGTAGCTGATGGAAGGTATAAGTATAAAATATAGCGGACCTAGTACATTTTTAATGAGTGTATATTTCGATTCGACCAAAGGATGAATAATGGATGTCCAATGGACGTCCATCACTCAAATAAATATTCACGTCCAGTGGTGAACGAGAACTGAAGGTCCAGTGAATGTCCCCAAACGGATATCCATTGTACTAGTAGTAAATGGACATCAATTGGATGCCCATTCCATCCATATGGACCAATCGTGGACATTATATGGATATCCATAGGATATCCTGTGTTTACTGGGTCTTGTTAAACGAAAATGTTGACGAAACTTGGTGCATGTAAAATTAGGTACTAGGTATTTCCTCAAAGTAATTTTTTATTCTGACAACTTTATTACGTTCCTTTAGAGAACCAGACACTATATGAAACAATTACATTTCATCATTCTCGCCGTCATCACTATCTTCGCTCATTAATACCGAAATATTACAAAAGTTACTTATGCTTCATCGATAACATTTGAATTAACGCAACTTTTTTTTTCATTTTAAAAGCTTGAATGCTAATTCGTTGGGGATACTACCTACAACTACTTATAATAATATATCCACAGCACACCCTCAATATATCTATGTTATTATTATCTAATGGGTTAGGTGCAGAGACAACCGATCTTGTCTCTGGTTAGGTGCCAGAGATAATATATACAAGTTAGGTGCTTTGCAACAAACAGAAAACATCTGATCAAATGAAACGTTGCCAGATGAATTATTAGTAATCAATTTATACTCTAAATTTTGAAAAATGGGCTGGATCCCTCATCAATCCTTATATCATTTTGTCCAATTTTACGAGAGGAATCTACATGCAATCGTTGTAAACACCCTGTTTAAATATTTTTTCTCTATTTACTGTCGGTTTTATTTAGTCATAGTTCCTCTACTACTCACTTTGCTACTTTTTGATTTTATTTCAATATTTCATCTATTAATTTAGTATCTAAATTTTACCGGCTACGGATCTGTTACCATTTACTGTACAATGAGGGATTTATAAATTTTTATTACTAAATCCTTAAGGGCAGATGCAGAGTCAACAAAATATTGAGAAACATTATTTTTTTTGGAATTATCATTAACCTAACAATACCTAAATCACTATATATTTACTATATGATTTTGATTGTTTTCTTAGCATTTCTTTAAAGTTCTAGGACCAATAATATCAACGAAAAAAAAGCTTAAATCGCATCTAGCATATTATATTTTTCAACTAAACATTTTTTGTAACATTTAAATATAACAACAAACAAAACTCTTATTTTTTTATTTACACATATATATATGAAAAAGTATTATGTATAATTTTCTATTATCTTTAAGATAAACTCTTCTTCACTTTTCTGATGATCCTTTATTTTTAATTTGTCGTTGGTAGCTAAAAAATTAAAATAAGTCATTAAACATAATCATCCTAAAGAGACCTAACCAACCTCAAGTTGAACATAAAATATTTAAACATACCTCAATGCTCTATACATTTGATAGCTTTGGGTTAGAGCTACAAACAAATTAACACTAAATAAGGAATAGTTCTTAGGTATAATGACTAATGAATATCTTGACCATATAAGCCCAGTCGCAAGCAAAGCGCCAGATTGAGATGGACTGATGGTATCCGCTGGTCTTTGCAAGTCTGCTATTCCAGCTATTACCAATCCCTAAAATGGATGCTATTTCAACAAATTTATCTCAATCAACTTCTGAGCAAAATTGGAAAGTACGGGTAATTTTCTTTTTGGGGGTATTTGAAAAGAAGGCCCTTAATAATAATAATATTTAATAGAATTGAGATTATACAAACTGTATATTAAAACTTACCCATTTAAAAACTGGGGCCCAAAAAAAAACAGTTTTAGGTCCTAGTTAAAAAATGTAAAGGTATTATTAAATATTTGTTATATTTCATATAATTACCAGCTGGGTGTGTCCATAAAGGCTGTAGTTTTGCTGGAACTACTTTATCTAACGCGGACATAGCATTATGATATATTGAAGACATTGTAAATTATAAAAATCTAAATAAAAATGATCAATGTCAAAAGGAGGATTATTATTTATATTTCAAGGTTATGTTATTAGCATTATCACCTGTCATCCCAGGCCTTAAATCAATAGTCAACGGGACACGAAAATGCTATTTAGAATACTGGATGAAAACAATATACTATTTAAAAAAGAAGAGCAATGTGTCAGGTCAGAAGTTTGTCAAGTTGTCAAAATAAATAATAAATATTAATTCAAGTTTTTAATAACGTAGGTAAATAAATTAATAATAAAATGGGCAATGACCAATCAAATATACCTGATATTGACATAGTTGAAAAAGCTGTAGAAGTATGTGACTTTTGGACGCAGCATTCAGCTGCTATTTATGACCGTGAACATGCTTCGTATTTAACAGTTTTTATCGGCGAACTTTTTGTAAATGGTACTTTATGGACTTGTCAAACTCCCCTAGAAAAAAATGCAAAGGTAAAGTGTTGTTTTGCACAAAATTTAAGTCATCTATAATTTAAAAATATTTTGTTACAGCATATGATGATTTATCGACATCCCTGTATTATAAAATATATATCTTCATGGCAAAGAAATTCAAAATTTCATTTGGCCGTGGAAGAAATATCTCCGTTATCTCAAGAAGTTTCCAAACTTAATTTTTTACAAATATCTATTGGGTTACATTCAATATTGAAAGCATTAGATTTTTTACATACTAACGCTGGTGTATCACATAATAATGTATGTACATCTTCAATTTACATGTCAAAAGAGGGGAATTGGAAATTGGGTGGAATGGAGTATCTTTGTAAATATAAAGACTTGACCTGTGATTATTTAAATAAAACTAGGAGTATTAGGTATAGTAAATCATTGGATCCAAATGAAGATAGACTGTTTCAAAGTAATTTATGTAGAAAAGACTGTATAGATGTATATGCATTTGGAATATTAGCTATGGATATATTGAAATCAGCAAAAGGTGAAGGTATATTGAAAATATTAAAATATATTTTTGTTTTTCTCATGATTTTATTGCAGGAAATAGTTTAACAGCTTTTCTGGATTTTTGTGAGAATGATTTGTTAAATCCAGATGTTTCAAAAAGGCCAACTTTCAAATTAATATTAGAACATGATTTTTTCAACCATCAATTCATTGCAATTCACTCTTTTCTTTTGGAACTTCCATTAAAAAGTGATAATGAAAAATCACAATTTTTTCGAGAATTAGTGTCTAAATTATTTGAGTTTGAAGAGGAAATAGTGGCATCCCAACTAAGTGGATTGTTGTTATCAAGAATGATTTTCTTAAACAAAACAGCTCAAGCTAGTTTACTTCCATTTTTGTTAACTCCTCAGACAGGTAATATTGTAATTTTCCGTCTAATATTTAACTATTTTCAATATTTTTTAGGAGTTCAAGATAAAACAAAACATTTATTTTCAATGGAAATGTTTAAAAAATACCTTTCTCCTAAGCTAATAGAAATTTTCAAAGTAAGGGATCGTGAAATTCGATGGTTTTTATTATCTTTTTTCCAAAGTATATTGATACATTTAGTAAAGAGGAACTTCAAAATAAAATTTTACCAGAGCTTTTAGTTGGAATAAAGGACACAGATGATCACCTAGTATCGTTGACTCTTCAGACGTTGGCCATTTTAGTACCCATCTTGGGTTCTGCAACAGTTATAGGTGGCAAAAGAGCGAAATTATTTACAGATGGTCGTCCAACAATTTCAATTCGTAGAATATCAAAGAATATTAAACCCTCAATTCTTGAAGAAACTGATCAAACCAGTATTAGTAGTTTAAATAATATTGAATTACCTGAAAGACCAAGACCAGATGGTGAAGAAGGAGAAACATCTACAGAAGAGTTAGAACCTTCAGTAAATGAGGATTTGGATAATTGGGAAGATTGGGATGTAAACGAAGCTCATGTGAATAACGAAGTTGAAAGTCCTGATTTGGATATCAATCAAATTGAACTTGTAGATCATAAAATGAAACCAAATATACCTGATATTTTACAGTTGGACATAAAAAACCAAGCTTTTAGTGATAATGATAACGAGTTTAACTTTTTCCAAGATATGGAGCCAGTAATAAATAATACAAATGCCTTTTTAGTTGAAAAAAATGAACATTTAAAAAGTGATTTAAGTAATAAACTCTCTCTTAATGTTATTGATACTGAAACTAACGCAGATTGGGACGAAGAGGAATGGGATTAAATACTTTTGTTGGTATTTATATTTATGGGGACATTTTTTTGTTTTTAAATATTGGCAGTTTAATCAAAGGCGGATTTCACAGTTTTTTGAAGTAGTTCTTTGTGCCAAATGGAAAAAAAATAAACTGCTAGCATATTGTTATTTTTTTTTTCTTCAAAGGTGCCACAACATGAATTTTTTTCCTTAAGTTTATAGCTTTGGCAGTGGCCAATTGGCCAGCCTACGTGGGTAATTGATTGTTTTTTTATTTAAATCGATATTATTGCTGAATATCAACAGAATACCCATTTCAAATGTACCCACTTGATTGTTTTACTTCATATAAATGGGATTTAACATCTATGTATAGTAGTTCAAATGTACTATTTTTATACCCAGCTTTTATCCCATTCAACCAGCTTTATATCTCCTATTGTTTCAGATTCCACCCTTTTGGTAATCCTTTATATATATTTTTTTAAACAATGATATACTTTATGCGATTACCCTGGATGTTTTTTGAATCTATCAACTATATTTCCTGGTGCAACCTTTGTATTTTTTATATGATAATACAACCTTCCACTGGCTAACCGCAGCTCGGAGTGTACTGATAGGAGACTCATCTGGCTGGAGTGACTTTTATATACTCTCTGTTCATTTGATATGACCAATTTATTGACAAAAAATGACACTCACTATAGTTTTCAATTTTTCCAGCTGATTATACTTTTTTGATATATTGGGAACAAATTAATATTTTTGTGTATAGTGTCAGAGTTCCATGAAAAGTGTTTATAGTAACATAGAATGTCTCTTTATCCCAATTCAAATAAAAACAGGTCGTATCCTGTGTAATACACATTATAATAAGAAGATTGTACAACAAGAAGACCTTTTAAAATAATAAAACACTCTTTTATTAAATAATGTATTAATTATAATTTCAATAACTAAAATCCTGAACCATAAACTTTATCCCAACTAACATATTGCTCCAAATCACTAGGAGACACGCTGGACTTGACCCTATTCAAGGCATTTTCGAAATCTTCTATTAACAAAGGTCTAACTTCACTAGCTTTAATATGTTCAATCATACTCATATCAATCGAACGAATGGGACCAAGTGATGCTTCAGAACAGAGATTCTTTATATCTGCCCCTGAGTATCCTTCAGAACGTAAAGCAATCATATTGAAATGTTCATCTTCCAACTGGTGGTTTTCCTTAACAATAAGTTTTTGAATCAACTGCAATCTTGCCTAAAAAAAACCAAATTTTGACCGTACTCATTTTTATTGAGAATTGAATTATTACCTCATATTCTGGTAGTGGTATGTACAATCTTTTAACAAATCTTCTCCGTGCAGCTTCATCCAATTCTTGAGGTCTGTTAGTAGCACCAATTACTAAAATTCTCTCATCATTATCTGTTGTTGCTCCATCTAATTGTACGAGAAATTCTGTTTTTATTCTACGAGAACTTTCATGTTCTGTATCAGATCTTTGGGATAAAAGAGAATCTACTTCATCTATGAATATTACAGAAGGTTGATGAACTCTAGCTACTGTAAATAAAGCTCTCACCATTTTTTCTCCATCACCTACCCACTTTGAAGTTAAAGATGATGCACTTATACTGAAGAAAGTTGATTTACTTTGTGAAGCTACACATTTTCCTATTAAAGTTTTTCCAGTACCAGGAGGGCCAAATAGTAAAATTCCTTTTGGAGGTTTTCTTAATCCAGTAAATATATCGGGTCGAAGCATAGGCCAAACAACTGCTTCTTGAATAGCAGTTTTCGCAAAAGATAGTCCAGCTATATCACTCCAATGTAAAGTAGTATTAGAATCCATTATTTCAGACATAATAAGTTCTATCATTTTTGGTTCTATATGTTTTAAACGTTCATCTACTTCTGTAGGAATTTCTTGTGATTTTATCTCTTCATTACTAAAATTATGTTTGATTTTTCATTGTTTTAAGTTAACAGTGTAAAACTTACCTTTCACCATTTGATAATAAGGGAGAAATAAATCTACTGTTAACATTTCTTCTATTTCCCAGTTTACCAAGTTTTCTCTTTGGTGGTGGGGCATTGGATTGTGGTGCAGTTCCATATTTTTGTAAGTGTTGAACATCTAACTCTTCTCTGGCTGTTTTGAAACAATTATTAAAACCTTGTTCTTTCTTTACTTGTATTTCGGATGTATTATTAGTATTTTTTCTTTCAGGGTACAAAATTTGTTTAGTGGTAGATCGGTTATAAGTTGTTTGTGAGTTTACAGATCCTTTTTTGTTTATGAATGCTTTTAAAAAGTCTTCGAGTTCGAATTCACCAAAGTTTTCAGACGTAGGACAATGGTTAAATTCAGATGTACAAGGTAAATGTTTAATATAATTTTTGGGATTAACTGTGGCGAGATTTGATTTAAAATCATTTCCAACCACATTATTCGAATGAATAGCTTTCAATTTTTCATCATAAAACGTTTCTTGAGCTTTGTCTGAATATGAAGCAAGTTTGTCGTTTAGCAAAAAACAAGTATTTTCATCGGTTAGGCTGAAAAAGTAATAGTTCAATTTTATTACTAAATCGCAATGTTTCTACTTACGTTTGAGGACGTGCTTTTAACATATGTGCTAGACATTTTCTTTGACTACTAATATTTTCAGATTTATTGCCAATATTAAAATAAATCTGATGATGAACAGACAAATTTAAATCTTTTTCCATTTTCAAGTTAAACTGTCAAAATTAACTTTGGCAATTTTTAGTGGGAGAACTTGGGAGAACTTAGTTTGATCAACTTAACCTCAAAAAGGCCATTTTTAGCAGGTGAACAATTGAAACTACAGACTCAACTCATAATAATCATGAATAATACGTGTATATGAACTACTATTTAAATTTTCAATGTCAAGAAAATAATGTTTCAAGGGATAAGGAAATATTATTATTAGCCAACAATGTTTTATAATTTTTATTTTAGCATATAAATAACTAATCAACATTCAGTTTTAAATTTACATGATAAATTCAATTCTATTTGACAATTTCTTTAAGTTTTGTTTCTAAATACTGAACTCGATGCACTAGTTTATCTCTAGGCTTAAAATCCATGAAAGGTATTGTCAATATTTTGTATCCTTGCTTTTCAAGCAATTTACAAGCAAAGTTGTTCAGCCCAGTAGGTACTATTTTACCTCTACACATATCATGGTAATCTAAAGTTAAAATCGCGACCCTAAAAAATCAAAAAGTTAATCCTGTAGCACCATTATTTAAATCAATTACTTACCTTGTTGCGTCTTTATTACTTTTAGCTTCAAGTGGCAGTGGACTGCTTTTTTTGTCCAATACACATTCTGCATCAATGTAAAATCCACATCCACTATCTATACGAGTTCTTACAAGGTTTTCAGATTGAATCAAATTCTTTAATGTATCTAACACAGCTGTAACCATTTCCGCTTTATCTCTAGCCTGACCTAATGTTATATCTCTTACATCAGAGTCAGAAGGTAACCTTGGACCCCTGTAATTTTTTAAGAGGTATTTCGCAGCACCATCAATATTTAATAATTTTAATTTAGTGGATAAGTTTATTGGTTCTAATGGAACAAGAAAAATATATTATTATTAATAGCTATAAAAAATATAATGGACTTGCCTAACTGTTTCAAAAAAGATTGATCTAATATGCTGGAAATCTGATCTTCAGAAGCTTGTTCTAATAAAACCAAAGACCATACAATATCCAACCAAACTAATGGTTTTCCTGCCTCTGAAATTGTCAACTGCGGCAATAGAACCTAAAAACTTTCCTTTACAAGCTCAATAGGACAAAAATATAAAATTTTCTTACTTGAAACAATTTTTCCGAGTTACTTGGTTTATAATTTATGACTGCTAACGTCATTAAAAGACCAAATATATCCTGAGGACGAGTTACTGATTGATTGTTAAGTATCCATTCACTGAGTGTATCTAACAATGCTGGATTTTTGTACTTCAAAAGACCTATACTGGTTAAAATTGATCCTATCAAAGAACTCTTTTTGATATTTCTCTCTAGTTCTACTGCAACATCACCAGCAATTCTAGACAGTAAATTATCATCAAGAAAATTTAATGTAGCCATTGAATAAAGTAGATCGCTGCATTGCTTCAAATTTAATTGATCTGTGCTTCTTGTTATGTTGTAAGATAAGGATCTTAGGAGTAACGTGGACCTTCTTTTCTTTTGTGATAAAGTTGACATAACCTAAAAGGATTTTAATTGAAATAATCTTTAAATATTTTTTCTGGCACTTACTTTCACCATTTGAGATAAAGTTATGTTAGCAACCATTTTAGCAGCTTCATCATCGGCTGTGATACTTAGAACAGTTGATAGGTCCTCACTGCGTGATCCATTTTTGATGTTCTTTTGTGGTGAATTTGTTTTCATCAAGATTCGACATAATTTAATGAACCTTGGATCAGTTTCAAAATCGGATATACTCACTTTACCTGCAGCTGACCAGTCAGATAATATTGATACGACCTAAAATGTAACACTTGATATTTATTAGATTCTTATTGTACAATGTGCTTACTTTTAATGCATATCTTCTAGATATTCCAGTTCCTTCTGATATTGAAAGTAGTTCTTCAATATTTTCAGCATTCGAAAGTTTTCCGTCTGTCTGTGGTGTTTTAATACCTGAACTCATCTCCATGGAGTTCAAAGAGGCAAATGCTGCTGCCACCATTGATCTATGTGATTGAGTTTTCACAGGTTTGTTTGCTACATTATACTGTTCTATTGAATCTTCATTTTCTGAAAACACTCCGCTTGTATTTGGTTTTTCCAATTGATGTGTTGATGATGAAGATAATAAATTAAGTCTCATGAAAGATACCAAACCATTATTTCTACTACTTCTTTGAAATGCATTTGTAAGCTTAAACATTTTAGTCAGGTATGGAGGTGAAATTTTGTTTATATCTTATCTAGAATTCACAGTGTTTTATTTACATTTTATTTATTTTATCCATTTAATATTAGAATTAATTGAAAATGAACGTAACCACACTTTTATGACATAAGGGAAGGAAAGTTCATTGACAGTCAAGAAAATTATGTCATACGGCATACCAAGCAGTACCAACCATAGACAAAATTATATATTATTTCTCTATGGTACCAACATTATTTGCGAGTGACTGCATAACTAACAAACTTGGCTAAAAATGTACGTCGATTAATTAAATAACGTATACTATTGTTGATTATTAAATTCAGGTATTTATTCTGTTTGTTGCAAAATATTTGGATGGTTTTACTAGTATCAAATTAGCCATACGATATGTATATATGGATAATATTTACAGTTGATCCATCAGTGGCATCAGTCACAGTGTGGCATCAGTATTAATTAGTTTTAGTTCAAATAAATGGCTCATCTGAACTACTTGGTTCATAGTTCAAGTTCGTAGGTTATTATTTTTATATTTATATATTCTTTAATACAATGGGTTAACATACGTTTACGTTAATTAGAGGTAGGGATTAAGGTTTTATTTACATTCCAAATCACCTCATGTATTTAACTTGGTTGCCTTTCACTATAAGCCAAGAAATAATGTTATAGATAGAAGTTTGCAACGAAAGTCATGTGGTCTAAAATATTGAATGAAACTTGTACTCTTTTAGAAACTTATAGAGGGAGAGATAAGGTAATGTATTAAATCAGTGTGATGTGTTGAATATAATAACTGATTCAACTATTTGTAGATTTTAAGAACTTTAAGTAGTGTGACTAGATTTTTGGGTGGTATTCAAAACGATGAAGGATTATCCAAGAAATTTTTAATATTTAGCTCACAAATGTCTGCAGCTAGAGCTACTCTTCGATTACTCGACGATTTACCTATGATCCAATACAATCTTCAGTATGGCTGTGGAAAACAAGTAAGTTGACAACAGAAATTGTGATGGGTAGAATTTAGTTTTCCCAAAACTACAATTATAAGTTTGTAAATAAATCTGAAGTTTGGAATGCAACAATAATTATATTTCAAGTAATCATTGCTTTGTATTACCTAATTGGTTTTAAAAATTGAATAGAAGAGGCTTTTACTTGATGAAGATCCATACTAAATGATGAAATAAAACAATTTAATTGGTTTTACATACATTTTTCATTTGATACAGATAAATTCCACATAGAAATGCTTTAAAAACATTAAGTAATGATTGTCCATTCACTTTTATATTTATACGTATGTCCTTATAATATTTTTACACCTATTTACCACACCTTTATTATCCTTGAGAGTACATTTTATAAATGGAACTAACTGTTTCTAATTAATTCCATTATTTAATGAAAAAAATTTAGTTATAAGAGTATTATAGTAAGTAGATTTCAAACAGTAAATTCAATTGTCGTGGAGATTTCAACTTTTGCAAAGGTTCAAAATTACAAGAAATGTCGATATTTGTGGAAATGATCTCAATCTCAAGTATAAATTTGAAAAATATTCCAGGAACCCGATAAATTTATGGCACAACTGGGAATCCTCACGAATATTATTGATCAAGTGTATTACCCTATTGAAAAAATGTCATGGTTTGCACAACATAAACTTATTACTGGAATAGATAATGATAAATGGGATACTGCCAGTTCTGTATGTTGGGTGGTATCTACATATTTGACTCTCGTTAAGTAAGTGTCTTTGTGTTTGTTGTAATGAAAGGAATATTTAATTTCACTAATATATTTAGTATGAGTATAGTTGTTTTTTGTCATTTCAGAACGTTGCGGTATATTTTAATTTTAGAAAGAAACAATAATTGCGTAGTACATTCTGGCAGGTAAATTTTCTGAATATATAATCACCATAAAATTAATTAAGATTATAATACATTCCTCAACTAACTTTACATATTTTTTAGCCTTCCGATTGAAAAAATACTCCTAATTCAAAGGAATGAAATTCTCTCTGTAATCAGATTGTGCTTGGACTTGATTCACGCAGTAAATACTTTACCGCCAGGATTTTTGTGGTCATCTAAACTAAAAGTGTGGCATATTGGACTTATAGCAACTGCTTCATCAATTTTAGGAATATACCAAATTTTTTACAAACGAAAGTTATAACAGTAAGCTTAAAAAAAATGTGATATGTTGAAATTCAAATAAATTATTTTACTTGTTCCAAATTGTTTTTTTTTTTAAGTTTTCGTTGTAATATATAGTTGGAAATTGTGGAAATCTTGCTTTTCATTAAGTTGAAATAGCTATACGAAGGTGTCTCCAATTTTTAAATGAATTGGATTCAAGATTAGGTAAATAAACAAATTTTAAAATATGAGGAACTTGGAAAGCGTTTATTTATTAATTAAATATTAAAAGTATCAGTTCTAATGTTAAGCTATGCATATTAAATATTATATCACTCATATGTCATATTTAAAGGTACTTTATAGATTTGTAAATTTGAAACTTTTTTTTATCAATTAACTTAAAGCATTTTTTAAAATCGTATCTTGAAATATGGCATAAAATTTTTCATTAAAAATTAGTTTTTCAAGAATTTGCACAATAATTTACCCGCAGAGATTGAAAAATTATAGCTTACTATGAAAATTATTAACATTATCAAAATTTCAAGATTGATGTTGAACCCTCTATGTTTGTTGATGTATGGGATTCCCAGCTGTTGCGTTGATTATGAAGATTGGATCAGTTTAGTGGCTTTGACTATTTTTTTTTATGAAAATTTGAAAAAAAACTACTTTTGTACAAGTCAAAAATTGAAATCCCCACCATTCCCGGAAGATGGGAATAGTGAGTGTTTTGGGGGGAATTTTTTTCAAGTTGTAGCTTAAATTTATAAAATTATTGTGCCAATTCCTGTTTTAGTAATTTTAGTAAAATAAAATTAACATCCAAATATTAAAACTTTTTTAAAATCGGTTAAAAAACAATAAAAAAAAATAATAAAATAAGAACAATTTTCGTATTAAATTAAATTAAAGATGTTTGCAAATTAATATTTATTATAAAACCAAAATATTTTCTTAACCCACATTATTTCAACTCCATGTAGTTTATTTGCCAACAAAACTTTCACCAGACACTGAAAAGTGTTCAGGCGCACCAAGTTTGTGTTTGCTAGATATTATTCAAGTCATAACTTTTGAACCACCCTTTATACTTTGAAGACTCGGTTTCTATAAATAATCACGACTTTACGAATTTATTGAGAAGAAAAGAGAGGAATCGTGATAATATGTAGGTATCGTTTAAAATTGTCAGGTTATAAGGGGGCGTCCATTAATTACGTGATACATTTTTGAGGATCTTTTGACCCCCTACCCCTCTCGGTGTGATGTAGTTAGATTTTTCTCAACTGGTACTATGGAATATTACCGTAATGACCTCCCCCCCTGAACACCTCACGTAATTAATGGACGTCCCCTAAGCAGCCCTGATGAATGACACTGTATGATTATTTGCAAACATCTTCGATAAAATGTTCGAAAGAGTAACCGTTTCAAACTTGTTTTGTTTTTGGCGGTCTACAGTCGAACATTTTAAATTTTTTCAACATACCAACACCACACAAAAAAATAAAATTGAAAAAATAAGAAAAAACTGTCTTTGAACACAAAATAAAATAAAAACAAAACGGGACATGCTGCATGCTTAAAAAACTGCACCTTCACCGCGACAAAACACTGCAATAAAAGAATAATCGATATTTTAGTGATTAGAAAATCACATTTAATTAATAAACTTTTTCGAAACAGTAACAATTTTTGTTTAAACATAATATCTTACAACAAAAATAAGAAAAGTTTTTTTTTTCGTTTAAAAAAAACCGTTAACCAAAATCGTAATGACCTTTGTTCATAGCCGAATTATCACCGATAGAGCCAGTCTCATCAATATATATATATATTTATTTAAATACAGTTAATAACTGTAAAATGGAAAAATGTATCTTAAAATTTATAAAACTATTAAGAAACCCGATCTCCAAACATTTTTTTTTAACAATTAAAAGTTTTTTTTGCTTTTGTTTAAATATCAACACTTAAAACTACACTTATTTATATATAAATGTTATTAAACACTAACAAATCCAAATGTTTTATAAAATGCCTTTTGTTATTGCTAAAATATAATTTTTTTTAAATTTTTAAACCTTTTCTTTCGAAATTTAAATGATAAAATTTTACTTTTTGGGACGAACAACCGACGAGGGGTGAGGCGTCCCGATGTTTAGGGTATTTTAGTCGAAAAATTGTATAATCTATAAAATATCCTTTTTTTCAATTTTTTTTTGGACTTGTTACAATATTTTAAAACTATTCGTTGAAATACGGGGGGAATACGACGAGTATGCTTATTTTTTAAATAAAAATATCCCTTCATAAATGTTGATTTGTCGTCTAGCACCAGATCCTTGAGTTGTCCTCTCAAAAGGATAATAAAAAGGACAAACAAAAATAAATTGAACTTATGCAAAAAGGAAAGAAATAAGTTCGATTGAAAGAAATAAAAGGACGAAGGAAAAAATGAGTTGAACGTTTAAAAAAGGAAGAATTGTGGAAAAAGACGAAAAACGAAAGAAATTTTGCGTGGCTTTAACATCTAGCAGTTAGAAATAAGGAAGGATAACGAATTATCTAGGATATTGCAAAATTACGAAGTAGGATAATTTATAAATGAAGGATACAAAAATTTGAACGTGAAAAATGAGTAAGGATAATAAATTATCTTGCAAAAAGTGAAAAAATAGAATCCGATAAAGGAAAAGGACGAAAGATTAAAGGAAGGATAATGAAAATAGACGGACAAGAAATTTGGCGTGATTTTAACATATCTTGCAGCTAAAAATTATCTTGCAAATTGCAAAAATAGGATCCGATAAAGGAAAAGGACGAAGGATGACAAAAATGAAAGGATAATGAAAATAGACGAACAAGAAATTTGGCGTGATTTTAACATATCTTGCAGCTAAAAATGAGTAAGGATGTGTGTGTGTGTGTGTGTGTGTTGGTAGCAATGGCATCAGCTCTCGCTATTTGCCACATACTATCTGAATGAGTAAGGATAATAAATTATCTTGCAAAAAGTGAAAAAATAGAATCCGATAAAGGAAAAGGACGAAAGATTAAAGGAAGGATAATGAAAATAGACGGACAAGAAATTTGGCGTGATTTTAACATATCTTGCAGCTAAAAATTATCTTGCAAATTGCAAAAATAGGATCCGATAAAGGAAAAGGACGAAGGATGACAAAAATGAAAGGATAATGAAAATAGACGAACAAGAAATTTGGCGTGATTTTAAACATATCTTGCAGCTAAAAATGAGTAAGGATAATAAATTATCTTGCAAATTGCAAAAATAGGATCCGATAAAGGAAAAGGTCGAAGGATGACAAAAATGAAAGGATAATGAAAATAGACGAACAAGAAATTTGGCGTGATTTTAACATATCTTGCAGCTAAAAATGAGTAAGGATGTGTGTGTGTGTGTGTGTGTGTTGGTAGCAATGGCATCAGCTCTCGCTATTTGCCACATACTATCTGAATGAGTAAGGATAATAAATTATCTTGCAAAAAGTGAAAAAATAGAATCCGATAAAGGAAAAGGACGAAAGATTAAAGGAAGGATAATGAAAATAGACGGACAAGAAATTTGCCGTGATTTTAACATATCTTGCAGCTAAAAATTATCTTGCAAATTGCAAAAATATTATCCGATAAAGGAAAAGGACGAAGGATGACAAAAATGAAAGGATAATGAAAATAGACGAACAAGAAATTTGGCGTGATTTTAACATATCTTGCAGCTAAAAATGAGTAAGGATAATAAGATATCTTGCAAATTGCAGAAAGTGAAAAAATAGAATCCGATAAAGGAAAAGGACGAAAGATTAAAGGAAGGATAATGAAAATAGACGAACAACAAGAAATTTGGCGTGATTTTAACATATCTTGCAGCTAAAAATGGGTAAGGATAATGAACTATCTTTCGAATCGCTAAAAGTATGTTGAAGAAGTCGAAGGACGAAAAAGGATAAATTTAACATGGTTGGAGTTCCATCTTTTGTTGTTAAAAACTTGAAAAAGTGTAAGGACGAAAAGTGTTAATCACGACAAACCCGAGTAAAAATTCGACTTAAATATCACCATCTTCTTAGTCCTTGAATTCGTACAATTTTATCAGAAATTGTCCATCAAGAAGGAAGGCCTATTGCCCTTGTTTCCCTTATCATTTAAGCAGCATATTTATACTCGTTTCGTATTTTTTTTCAATTTCCCGCAAATTATGGGTGTGTTTTTGTATGACACACAAATCCTCCGACTAATTCTAATTAATCAATAAAATAATCCATTCGAGTGACGTATTTTCAACGAAAATTTAAATAAAACCGCTCGGAGGAGTACGAATTATTGTTTTAATAAAAAATCCCAAAAAATCGAGCTGATTCGGTCACATGGCAAGGATGGAAGTTGATAAAATAGAAAAGAAAAAAGGGGAAAGAAAGCAAAATATGGGTTAAGATTTTTGGCTCTCTGTACACGAAAACAAAATTTTCTCGAACACTTTGCAGGGATGGAAGTTGATAAAATGGTAGAGAAGAGGGGGAGCGAAGTTTTTTTGCATAAAAGTAATTAGGAATTTTTTTCTATCTCAACTTCTTGTTTTCTCCCGGTAAATAAAAAAAAAACAAAAACGATTTTCTAACATCAAACGTTTTTAATCACGCTGTACATAGGGTCATTCATAATATTTCGTTTGAAGCTTTTGACTCCCCCTTGTAGATTAAAACAAAAAACCTATTTTCGATTTTCCCAGTATACGATTCAAAAATTTTAAAACTTTTTGAATCACATTGTACGTAGTCATTAGGAAATTATTTCGATCCCAATTTTTCGCTCTCATTGTTGATAAAAAAATACCAAAAACGATTCGCGAACAATAATTTTCATTTTCCCAGTATACTATTCGAAAATTTTAAAACCTTTTCTCGATTCTTTGAATTTGTTTTCAAAAGTTTTTCTACTTGCGCCGTTTATTTTCAATCGTCATTTCGTACTCTCCCCGTAAGTTAAACTCGAAACTACGTCACCACTTTTCAAAAATTTCGCATCACACTTTATTAGAATTAGTCAGAAGATACAATAAGAATAATAATAATAACGGAGTCAACGACGCTACTTTTTTCCACCTACGAGGGGTGGAAGAGAAAAACTAGAACGGTTCGCGTTTTCTTAAAATAACCCTATCTTAACCTAGTAACCAGTAACAATAACAAGAAATAGAATATTATAGAGTAGGTAATATACGCTAAATTTAGCGTAAACATTAATATTATTTATACACACCGAAACGTTTTCTATATTTATATCTTCAAATTCTAGAAATGAATTTAGACTTTTTGTATGGCAAAAAGATTTGCGGCGGCGGAAGCGCAAGCAGCAGCTGACGTCGTCGGCGATGCTCCACCACCAGCTCCTGCGGCGGTCGAAGTGCCCAGTCCGACTACTTGATTATTCTTCGAATTTCTCATCAACGGTTTGTGATGACGTAATTCGCTGTTGTGCTGCCATTGCCAACACGTACGGCAAAAATATCTGAAGCAATTCATGTCGCGACAAAAGTAAGGACCTTGTTGGACTTGACAGATCGAACATAGCGAATCTTCCAGGTAAGGATCGACTTGAACCTTGAAGGAAATTGAAAAAAAAACACTCTCTGAACAAAAAGTTACACCAAACTATAAAGAAAAGTATGCCGTAAGCCAAGTCGATATACTTTGTGACAAACTATACAGGGTGTCCCACGACGAGTTAAAACTATCTGTATATGTCAAAATATTTATAGTAATATCATGAAAATTTCTACGTTTGGGTTTTCGCATACGATCTTTTTAACTAAAATATTTTCAAAGATGGCCGACTTCCGTTTCTACCGGAAGTCGACTGTAACTTTGTTATTTTAAATGGAACACCCTGTATATTAATACATTTTTGAAATCTACGTAAAATTTTAGTACACTGTTGTCTGAAAACTTTTTTCGAAAAATGCATATTTTTTGGGTTATTAATTTTTTTGTAAAAATTTTGACCGTTGCAGACCCTTATAAATTATTTTCTCACGAGGATACCCTTAAAGATATGAAAATGGTTTCTCTTCGGTTGCTTTTAGCAAAGTCAGACGTATTTGAATCTATTTTTCATTTTATACAGGGTGTGTATAAAAAGTGTTCAAAGTTTAACTTCATAAATATCAAATTTCTTAATTTTTTTAAATAGAACCACCCGGTTTTTTCTATTTTAATGCATTCAGGGGTAAAAAATAAGGCAAATTATCATGATTTTACTATAAGTATTTTGCGATATACAGATAGTTTTAGCTCGTCGATTCCAAAATATATTTTTAGATAAAAAAATTCAGTTTTCAATTTTTTTTCATTTTAAATGGGACACGCTGTATACATTATTAAAACTACGCCAAGAAAATGTATTGCAAAAAAAATTCTTATAATTATTATCAAACACAATATTTCGCATGAAATTGATAAAAAATTCCAGTGTTGTAGTTGAAATTAATTTTAAGAGGACGCGATTCCAATAAAAATTGACTCACCTTTTTTGTGAACTTCGCAGTTTTAATTTCAATGAAGGCTGCGGCGACGGCTTTCGTGTAAGATATTTGATTATTGAAAGTGACACGACCGGAACCAATGGGATATTTGTATTTGTCCGTATCGATACCTAAATAGAATAAGGGTGAGAATAAATAAAGTAGATATTCGAAATAGACGAGATTTTTTTCCTTACCAGCATAAACGACCCCATCGAATAGATCGTTCATGATTTTGGCCAAACCTTCGGCGTTCAGCATACCGTGCAAAGCACCAACGAAAACCGTTTTGCTCGGATCCAATTTTTGCGATGTCGATTTCGTATAATTAGAGTCGTTGATGATCCATGGAATCACTTGTACCTAAAATTTAATCACATCTCTTATCATATTCAATCTTTGATCGTTTTCTTTTTGAATCTTTCGCCAAAACGTTTTTTTTTTCGTCGACCTTTACAAAAAATTACATTTTACATACTTAATTTCCGGATGTAAAATCCGTCAATTATTTATGTCGTTAGCTGTGGTCACTATAAGATACGGCACAGTGCGAGAATGGCTGTGACAATGTCATTTGCTGTTGTCAAATTAAGTATTCAAAAAATCCACTAGATTTCACGTGTGAATAAGACCGTAGTATAAATATTAGTGTTCATAATAATTTAGAATGGATAGCGATAGATGCAACTTGTCTTTTACACAGAGGACGAAAAACACTTGTGTTAGTATTAGTAATTTTTTATAAAGATCGACGAACAAATTTAATATGCACCTCGTCATGCCACTGTCTATATCCTCGACTATCAATTTGCAGACTCCACTATAATGGACAGTTTCTCGTCCTTGATACATAAATTGTTTTTCCGCCGACCGTGCGTTATTGAACAATATTAATGTACACAAAATAGGTCATTAAAGACCCCTATTAATGTATAGGCAACTAAACATACAATAATATTAACAAAAAATGGTATAAAACTGACTTATAGTACAGAATACTTCTAGTTTTTAACTTACTTATAGTTTTTAGTACAAAACTATAATCATTATTGATGTTAAAACTAATAAACAGTGACATTTCAACCGGTGACCTCTGTGACATTTCAATGTCATGATTTATTTTTGACAGTACTTATATCTATGAATCAAATAAATATTTGAAAGTTTTTAAATATTGAAAAAAAAGGATTCAAATTGACCAGTCGATGGAAAAGTTTTGTAACTAACACGAGTATAAAAAGGACGATTAACAATCTCAACCATTAAAATATCTCGATTGTTAATAGCCCTTATTAATACTCTTGTTCGTTATATAACTATTTCCAACTAGAGAAATTTGGTAACCGACGTTTTTCAACAGTTTATTGACGTTTAACCTTCTCGAACTGATTTTCAATCCATTCCAATTAATTTCCAGGTTTTTCAATCCATTTCAATCAATTCTCGACGTTTTCCAAACCATTTTAATAAATTTTCAACCATCCAAGAGTCAATCAAAAACAACCGACATTTTCGTTTTCCAACTTGGCTCTTGTACTCGATATTTTTCATCTTTGTTTAATCTTGCACTCAGTGCTTATTCCCTTTGAATCAATTTCTCAACGTTGTTCAACCCATTTGATGAATTATCATCATTTGTCAAACCTTCGAACCAATTTCACGACGTTTTTCAAAACTTTGAACACATTTCTCGATGTTTTGAATCCATTTCAATAATTTTTCAACCAATTTTTAAGTTTTTCAACTTCGGTCAATAGAATTTCAAAGTTTTTCAATTCTTTCAGCCAGTTTTTAAGTTTTTCAATCTCTGTCATTAAAATTTCACCGTTTTTCAGCCCTTTGAACCAATTTATCGACGTTTTGCTTCCCCAGTTATATTAGTTTTCCAAGTTTTTTAACTCAAACCAATTTCTCGACGTTTTCCAACCCATTTTAATAAATTTTCAACCACCCAAGAGTCAATCACAAATAGCTGACGTTTTCGTTTTCCAACTTAGCTCTGGTTCTCGATGTTTTTCATCTCTGTTTAATCTTGCACGCGGTGCTTATTCCCTTTGAATGAATCTCGACATTTCCTACCAATTTTCAAAGTTTTTTCAACCTCTTCCAATAACATTTTAACGTTTTTCAATCCTTTCAACCAATTTTCAACGTTTTTCGAACCAATTTCCCGACGTTTTTCAACACATTTTAATGAATTTTTAACATTTTTCAACCTGTATTTAATACAAAATCTAACAAATGATAAAATTCAAACAACAAAACGACGTTAAAAGATAATATCCTGTAAAATGTTTTAAATAAAAATCGTATCAACCAACTAACCTCTTTTGCCTTCATCCTTTTAGAGCTGATGGTGTAATACCAATTTCCACCGTTGGCATAGTCATTGGTACACGTCTGCAATAAAGTCTTTACGTTCTTCTCCGACTCGAAAATTATGTAAACGTATCCTTTCGGCTGTGAAGCCGCCTTATCCTTACCGGGCCATTCAACGCGAATCGGACCAAAGGGTTTGAATGTTTGGATCAACATTTGTTCGGTTATATCCCACGGTACGCCGCCCAAGAATACTTTGCTTGAATAACCGATCGGTTTAACGTTCGAACGAGGCGGTAAAACTCCGCTCCAAGTACACGTAGCATCGTATAAAGCTAAAAAGTAAACAACAATAAATACCCACTAAATTTCACGAATTAGTTGAAAAACTGGAAAGCACCAAACCTCACGAGTTGGTGTTGTAATGCAATTGTTCAACTTACATGCCGCAGAACGATGAAAACGTGCCGCTCTATCAAGCTGCATATTTTCAGGGATAAAATTCAACAATGGAGAAGTACTGCTATTCCATTTATCCATTATTTGCTGTAAAAATATTTTTTTTCAATTCTCTATTTTTTTTTATCAGAATTAAGATAAATATACAACTAATTGTATCAATGTTTCCACTCAAATACCTCCACATGTACTATCGACCCTAAGAGTGGTATCAATGTTAGCAAGATTTATCACCGTCTGATTTTTTCTAACAAAAACTTACCTGCATATTATTATGTGAACAGGCGGGTGGTAACAGGGAGTTGAGTAACGTCGGGCTGTTAGGCTGTTGTAAATATTTAAGAGTTTGAATGGCTTGAAGTTGTTGAAGATTCGTAATGTCCAAATCGTTTGATCCATTGCAAAATAAGTTTCTTGATATATTTTCGTTTATATTTAAAGAATTCTACAACAAAATATAAATTTAACAAGAAATCTACAATTACCATTAGAAACTCCGGTATTTCATTAGTAGAGGTCGCCACATTACAAATTTTTCCTACCACTAATGCCATAGATATGAAACATCTCTAACTAATGCTAATATATATATTTAAAGAATTCTACAACAAAATATAAATTTAACAAGAAATCTACAATTACCATTAGAAACTCCGGCATTTTATTAATAGAGGTCGCCACATTAAAAATTTTTCCTACCACTAATGCCAGAGTTAACTAACATCTCTGACAAATGCTAATATTGAAATCTTACTAATAAAATATATTTTGTAAAATCGTAATTTAATTAATTGTCTATCCTAAGCTATTAATGACAAAACTAACCTTCAATTTCTCAAAGATTAATCATAATTAATGAAAATATACAGTTGATATTATCTAGAATACACTTACGAATAGCTCGTTAAAAGCAGCATCAGGACTAGAAATTCCGCTTAAATCTGATTCCGGCGAATTACTCCTTGAGTAATTCAAATGTTCCAATACATTTGGACTGTTACTGCCACAACTGTCGCTAAAAACGATTTACATATAGTAGACTTTTTTTAAAATAAAAATACAATCATATTACCTCAGTGAAGCGCTTCTTAAGCTTCTAGCAGCAATAAAATTAGCAGGTGGCGTACAAGGAGAAGTACCAGCACTCCCCAACGACAAATTTCTTTGATAAGTTTTTGGAGTCGATATTACAGCTGCATAATTCATTGGGCTTGATGAAAATTTCGAATCTTCCAAGTCTAACTGTAATTAAATTTGTTGAATAATTATTATTTCTTGATTATTCCAAAAATTTATAATATATTGAAAATTTCACTTTGAGACCTGCTGTATCTATGGGGGACTAAACATAACATAACCTCAAATGTTATTCACTTTACGACCTCGGTGAAAACAAATGAATACCCAGTACGGCAAAATGGCGTTCCAGCGGTCTTAACTTTTTATTCGTGTGTGATAAATTGTGAAATAAGTTATTATTAGTGAGATTTATGCTATTAAAAAAGAATACAACGGTGGACATTTTGTGTCGGTACCTAGGTATATACTTTTAAGAGTTTTAGTGACCGAAGTATTATTTATAAAAACGTAAATGGACTGTTTTCAAATGCAACCAACTTTACCTAGTGACGCCCACAACGTCTGTACAGAAATATTGAAATATAAGGTAAGAATATTTGTTAATAGAGATGTTGATATTTAATACCATGTATATTAAATAAGCAAAAAAGTGTCTAAATATGTATATAAAATAGATAATTCTACTTAACTACGTTTCTAAAAATGACGTCACCTTGTCAAAAGTGTAGGTACCTATCTTGAGTCTTGATATAAGGTAAAAGAGAATTGATAAAATAAAAACCTCGAATAAAAAAAGTTCTGCATAGTGGACATACTCTGTCACAACAAAAATGTCTGATAGGTATAAAAAGTATACCTATACTTATTTTTCAAAACTAATTAGGTATAATAGTAAAATGATTTCGTCCAGCTGATTCCAGAAGTTTATTTTAAAAATATTTGCTGCGTACATTTTGTGTATCTAGTTTCAATCTGATTTCATACAATATCGAACAAAAATGCGCAGTAAATTTCTTTAAATGATTATATTAATGTCACAAAAACTTAGCTTCTATTTGGCAAAAGTCCTAATATGTTTAGTAAATATGGGCAAAACTTGAACAGAAGCAAGATAAATAAAATTTAAAATAGGGAAATTAATCCGAAATGCTTTGAGTTATATGTCATTTATGTTGGCAATAGAATGTAACACACGACACTCGCGAAAATTCAACAAAAGGAAATAAAAATTATTTGACTGACATTTAGAGTATTTTCAATATGTTTTCTTTGTTAGATTTTATACAAAAAGAATTACATTGTTACAAAATTATTATATGTTTATACTTACCGAAAAATTAGGTGAAGTATTCGTTGGTGTACAGGAACATATTTCATTCGAATTATTGTTTCCAAAATTCAATAAACCTCTCGGAGAATTCAGTCCCAATAAATCCGAAATAGAAGACATCGTATCGCCTGCCATATGAAAACAATTATTAATTAAAACTTCTTAAAACTCCGGGTTAAACGTTTAAAAAGTTAAGTCAAAACTTCTCAGGACATTCAATTCCAATCGATAAGAACAATACTGATTGGTAATTCTTACCGCTTGTTAGAATACCTTTGACAGGTAGGTATCTTAGTAAAAAACAGAAGCCAACTTAGTTTTTAACTTATTGTTGGTATTTATTAGACCAAAAAACATGTAGGTGAACTTTTTATACATTGTTCAGTAGAAAAGGAATTTTATACACATATTCAATACCTATACAGGATGTCTAGTTTTTGAGGCTCGATTTGGAGTGAATAAGTGATGCATATTTGATATACAGGATGTACCGAGAAATCAGAAAAGAAAAATTATCTTAAGAAATCTTGGTACTTAGTAATTTTTTTTAAAAGCGTTAATTTTCGTGAAAGCATAATAATAATGTAACAACGGATTACTTAAAAAAATACCGATAATCAACATTACTTCATAAAAATAACAACAATAATTACGCAAATTGTTAATTAATTGGAGATATTTAGAAATTCTAGTTGAAGAAGATGGCACGATTCGGTTGAAATGATACAGGTATTAAAAAATTATTGTTAAGATAACCCAGTTAATAAAGGGGTCATTAAAACAGTGTAGTAGTGCTACATTTTTTAATTTGAAGGAATAAAATATTTTTTTTAGTTTTTGTTGTGCTTTTCACGTTTTGTGATACATTTCGTTACCTGTATCGACAATTATTGACTATTGTACTTACCTTTGGCTTCTGTTAAAATATTTGGTTTGTCTAATAAAGAATTTATCGAGTGCTTTTGAAGGATGTCGGCGTATCCATGATTAGGACAATCATTTTGTTGATGGGGGCTGTAAATCTGAAAAAAAATTTTAATTATTTCAACCCCCTAGAATATGATAAATTCCAAAAAAGTTAGGTGCTTCTTTTTCATCCCTTTGGAATTTTAAAACGAAAAAATTTAATATATTGTTTTAAAGGATTCTGAGAGGGTATAAATTGAAAAACTTGAAATATACACGGTGTCCCTTTGAATATAAATTAAATCCAATGAAAACCCAAAAATTTGTGCGACAAAAACCAACATATTTTTCAAAGAATTGTGAATAAGCATTTTTTGTCGAATGTTTGTATATTGGAAGCTTTTTTGCTTATTTTTGGTTTCTTTGTACATTTTTCAATCTTATCCATTACAGAAAATCTCATACGTTATGTATAGTTGGCTAGTATATCTTTAACTAATAGAATTATTTGGACCGTGATATTGTTGAAAAAAACCGCTATGATTTGTGTTGGCCGATCTACACTATAGAAACAATTAAATACCGCCTATATTTACATCAAAACCTACTGGTTCGCTTTAAAAGCTAATTAATGTTTCATCTAATTATTACGGTTGTTGACTGCAGTACCGAAATATACTTCTACTGTATTATTTTTCATATAAACCCGCAAAATCAATATTATTTCTACACATTGTGATATATAATCCCATAAATTTAATCCAGATATTAAACCTTTTGCACAATATATTTTAGTTGAAGGTGAAATTTGGGGATTTCGAGTCCTGCTCTGGCCTTATAAGAATGTTTTAGATTTGTTAAAACTTTTTTTATGTCCAAAGATTACTTGAAACTTTTTGAAAATTGAAAATAAGAATATTAAATAAAAATTTAGAGAGCTGCTGGGTGTATTTGGAAATACAAATATCCTATTGGGATTTAAATCTATTTTAGAAGTAATTTTATAAAATAATGAGAGGGCGATTTGATTATCGAATAAATCGACACTTTTCAAAATAATATAATCCAAATCTGTTGAAAAAATGCTATTTTCGTATTTCCAATGACTGTCTTACCTTTTGTAAAGATGGCATATTGCATAGATAAATTTAAAACACTTTTAAATAGAGTCCATATACATATAAAAAAATATAAATCTACTAACAATCATTCGGCACAACACAATAATATCTATAAATACATTACATAGTAGCACAAATTTCTACTCAAAACAAGAAAACTCTAAAAGAAATCTTTGAATCGTCCGGAAAAAGAAGGGAATTCGAAGACTTTATTGGTTAGATCGAATCCGACGGGAGGGAAACTCACGTGTATTTCTTTTGTAGCGAATCGTGTTCAACAATGCGTACAAAAAAACGGATAAAAACGTTTTGGACTGATACGATTTTTACTTTTACAGAACTTACTGTATATTTATGCTACCAGGGATATTGGAAATTTTAGGTACTGATGGCTTATTCTAATAACATGCACAGGTTCGGAGTGGGATTATTTCGTTGAAAATTTAATGTAAACATCAATTTTTATTATATAACATCGTTGAGTGAAAATTTTCACTCAACGATAATATGAAAAGCTTAATATCCTTTTGAATAAAATGAAGAATACATTTTCTTTCTTTAATATTCTACGACCTACCTGTCTATTCTAAGACCAAATTTGGTCTACTATTTAGGAATACAACTAGAGAAATAAAGTATTTATAAAAATTGATATTTCGGACAAAAAACTCATAAAAATCGCTATTTTGAATGAAAAAATTCGATTACAAAGGTTCTTTTGAACAAAAAAATTCATGGAAACTGCTATTCATCAGAAAAATTCATGGAAACTGCTATTTTGGACAATAAACTTTGAGCAAACTTCATAAAAATTGATATTTCGAACAAAAAACTAATAAAAACTGCTATTTTTGAATGAAGAAATTGATTAAAACTGTTGTTTTGAACAAAAAAAATCAAGAAAATGCTATTTTCTCAAAAAAATCAGGTAAACTGCTATTTTCATCAGAAAAATTCATGGAAACTGCTATTTTGGACAATAAACTTTGAGCAAACATCATAAAAATTGATATTTCGAACAAAAAACTAATAAAAACTGCTATTTTTGAATGGAGAAATTGATTAAAACTGTTGTTTTGAACAAAAAAATTAAGAAAATGCTATTTTCTCAAAAAATTCAGGTAAACCGCTATTTTCAGCGGAAAAATTCATGGAAACTGCAATTTTGCATAAAAAACTTTGAGCAAACTTTATAAAAATTGATATTTCGAACAAAATACTAATAAAAACTGCTATTTTTGAATGAAGAAATTGATTAAAACTGTTGTTTTGAACAAAAAAATCAAGAAAATGTTATTTTCTCAAAAAATTCAGGTAAACTGCTATTTTCATCAGAAAAATTCATGGAAACTGCTATTTTTGAATGGAGAAATTGATTAAAACTGTTGTTTTGAACGAAAAAAATCGTGAAAATGATAAATTCTCAAAAAATTCATGAAAACTGCTAGTTTAAATAGAAAAATTCATGGAAACTGCAATTTTGGATAATAAACTTTGAGCAATAAACTTCATAAAAATTGATATTTCAGACAAAAATCTCATAAAAATTGCTATTTTGAATGAAAAAATTGGATTGCAAAGGTTCTTTTGAACAAAAAAAATCAGGAAAACTGATTGTTTAAACAGAAAAATTCATGGAAACTTATTTTGGACAGAACTTAAGTTCACGGGAAGTGCTATTTTGAACACAGAAATTCATGAAAACTGCTGTTGAACAAAAAACTTCATGATGACTGCCATTTTGAATACAAAACTTTATAAAAATTGATATTTTGAACAAAAGAACTCATGAAAACTGCTATTTTGAATGAAGAATTTGATTAAAACTGTTGTTTTGAACGAAAAAAAAAACATTAAAATCACGGGAAGTGCTATTTTGAACACAGAAATTTATGAAAACTGCTGTTGAACAAAAAACTTCATGATGACTGCCATTTTGAATACAAAACTTTATAAAAATTGATATTTTGAACAAAAGCACTCATAAAAACTGCTTTTTCGAGCAAAAAAATTTAGGATAAAAAACACCAACGGATCGTATAAAATACATAATTTATTTTATGGAGAATATGAAATTAAAATTAACAATCATTCTTTTACGATATCGCTAGCATCGACCATATCGACTTCAATACTCATACTCATATCGGACATTTCATTATTAACACTCGGTAACACTGAATTCGAAGCTTCTGTGATACTTTCGCTAGCTGTTGACTCTGATATTTTTGGTTCTATGTTAAATTTCGGTATTTCATCTGGACAATCTAAAAAACCAATTTTGTATTTTTTATGTAGAGAAAAATAAGAAAAATTACCTGGATATGGGGGTTTCTCTTCGGTTAACTTATCTATAACGTAATTCAACATTGTAGTACTAAAAGCATCATCCCGTTTTAATCCTAAAGCTTTATGAAACCATTCTACTGCTTCTTCGTAGTTTTCCATTAAAACATTCACATATGCTATTGCTGAATATATGCTGGCAGATTGGGGTGTTAATAATAAAGCCTGAAAGAAAATGATTACATTATGTGACATTATATATTTATTTTTTTCCAATATATTTATCACCTGGTTGTGAAAATCTAAAGATTCTTCATACTTTTGCAATTTCCTACAAGTATGTCCTAAATTGTTTAACAAAGGACTCCATCTTTGTGGTATTATACCTTTTCTAATACGTCTTACTCTATCTAACGCTTTTCTAAACTGTGTTTCTGCAGTATCATAACTGAAAAATTACAGTTTGAATTAATTGACAAACACTGAATATTGATAAAAAATATAGAAAAACTCGATACCTACAAAACTCATTTTTAACAACTAAATGCATGAAAACTGCTATTTTGAATAAAAAATTCATGGAAAACGAACAAAGAACTTCAGAAAATCCATTAATGAATAGGACTATTCTGAAACTTAACAATAGTTCTTCTGGGTATCAGTGATAATAATAATAATAATATTTATTGCCAACAGATTTTAAAATCCCTTTAAAGGGCAACACATACATGTATATTAAATTAAATATAAAAGTAGACAAATAAAAATAATAAAAACAGTGATACTAGTGATAAAAATAATATACAGAATAAAACTTGCTTGACTATCCGGCATTATAATAATCTTTATCTACAACCACCTTTAAAATTAGGCATTTCATCGATATTGATACACCTTCAACTTCAAATTTAACATCTCAATTATACAGTTACTTTAAAAAAATATAAATTACCCAATGTTATAATTATTAGTAATTTAAATAACTGTAAATATTGATTTAAATAATTAAAATTCGTTGTATTATATTTGTTTATAGAAAATTTATTTTTATGTTTTTTAACCCCTTCAGAGCACATTTTTTTATTTTTTCTTCATGTGGTCGTAGATAAAGTTTTGTATGACACTTGTGTGAAGTACTTTTGCGCACTCGGTGCGAAAAAGTATAACTTCACGCACTTGTATTATAAATAACTATTTGCCTTCTGTATCTTTTGTCAATATTGAACTGGGTACACTTTCTTATGGCATGAATTTCAGCTTGTTAATCGATACACACTCTTCAATAAACAGAATCACATTTCCGAAATAAGCAAGGATATGATCTGTGAATAGACCTTAAAAAATTTGACAACAAATTTTTTGCAAATATTAAAGCAAATGAATTTGTCATTAACGATAATATCAACAAAACAATCAACTAATAATGAGTCTGTAGGTGCCAAACACGGTAGAACAGTGAATATAAAAACTTACTCTAAGTTTTGAAACGCTATAACTCCTTTTTCGTGCATTATAAATGGATCGTCCGGTGCTATATTTTGAGCTTGTTGAAAAAATTTATCAGCTAATCGAACATTATTAGTTAACCCACATTCTAATCCAATGTATAACAAAGGTAGATGGCACCCTTTCATCAGTTGTGAAGCTTTAAAATAAGCAGCCATTGCTTGATCGTGTTCGTTTTCAATTGCAAAAGAATGCCCATAAGCTAACCAAGCAGGGCCGAATAATCTATCCAAACATGTCGCTTTTGCTAGATATCTTCTTGCAAAATCGCTTTTTCCTATTATGTAATAGTAACATCCGACAGCGAACCAAGAAATTGCCAAATTTGGATACAGATCAACTAAACTGTGTGCCAATGAAAATAATTCTAAAACAGATTAATAAATATATTTTTTTAGATAATTTCTTACTACTCACTGTTACTTTGTTTTAATTCAACTTGACAAGAGATGTGAATAGGTAAACAGGCATCATGATAAGGATCTATTTTAAGTATAGTTTCAGTTAGAGAACTGCAGTTTTGATAGTCGCAGTTATAATATAATCTTTCAGCTTCGGCTACTTGTAAATCCAAACTGTTTTTTAATTTTACCAATGCTGTATTTTCTGAACTATCTATATGCATTTGTTCGCTTTCATCAATTTTCAGCTTCTCGATTTCAGTTTTTTTTAAATTCTTGTCATTATTCCTAACCACATTAGGGGTAACAACCAATGCTGGTGACATTAAAATTGGAGTATTTGTAGGGAGATTCATTATATCTAGAGATTTATCACTTGGAGCTGGTGTACTGCCATACATTATTCTATTTTCGTTTGGTTTTGATAAAGTATGTGTATGGTATTTTTTCAATTTGGATTCATATAAGGTATATAAAATTTCAGCTCCTTCTTGAGTACATTGTTCAGATATTGGTAGGGATTTTAATAATTCGTCCTCTAAAATAAATAAAAATTAACCCATATTTATATATATTTTTAATTAATTTACCTTCTAAATGTGACAGCATTTGATATTTTATCAAAGAATCAAATGCTTCGAAACAATAAACATCGATATGTAATGCTTGTTTATAACAATCAGCAGCTAATCCTCTGTTATCCATACCTTCCAATATTTTACCTTTTAGAAATAAAAACGCAGAATATGCTTGCTAAAAAGTACACAGTTAAAATTTTAAGCCTTAAAATTACCTTTTACTTACATTTTTTGGTGTATTTTCAAATAATAATGTATTAGGACTAGTGAAAAGTGAAGAAAATGTATCCTTAGCAATTAAATTAACATTATCGAAATGATTGGCAACTTTTAAAGCTTCCACTAATTCATTGGCTTCGAATAAACATCGAGCAGTTAAATATGTACATTGTAGATTAGTCTGAAAATAATAGATTTAGAAATAAGATTAATATAACTATGAAATTATTTTCTTTTTGTTGATATTAACAATCATTTGATTCATAATGCTTAAACATTTACAATTGTTACTATAGAATTTGGTTAGTTATGTATATAAGTAAACAGAAAAAACAATAATTAAACATATTGAAGATGAATTAAAATGATACAAGACTTACTTCAAACAGAAAGCGAAACTTGTTTTAACCAATTTTAAATATTCAAATAATTAACCATTCCCAAGAAACGAATCAAATGAATATTATATCTGTATATATAGTTACCTTATCCAAATTTTTTGATTTTAATAGATGCGTGGCTCTGTGGTATTGTTTTAAAAGATACATACATTGTGCCAAACAATAGATATCTTGAGGACTACCAGTTATTGCTGCTACTTTATCAGCCCAAAACAAGGCGGTGCTATAGACGTGCTAAAAATTATAAAAATGGTTTTATTTTGTAGTTAAATAAAATTGTATAAAACTCACCAAATCAATATAAGTTTGGACCAATTTTCTGTAATTTTCAACGTTTATATTATTCACAGTTTTCATTTTGCTACGTACTTTGCTTATATTATTTTTAATTTAAAATCTTAAATGTTATTTTCATTTTTAACCAGCCTACTATAACAGCTGTCACTTTTTGGTTTTATTCTTCTTCTTTCACGTCTAGGATAGATATTCTTCACTTCTTCTTCGTACTTCTTAGGTTACGGACAATTCACCCAGGATCTTTTTCAGGGTTTATTTTGATAACATAGTATGAGTTTGAACTAATTCAAATTAACTCACATTTCCAAGGATTTTGTTTTCATTGGTTCAAGTTGTAGGAAAAAAAGTTGGATTGATGAAAATTTGACGGCAGGATCGGATTAAGGAACATGATTGAATAAATTCTTATTCCTTGTTCTCGAAAAAAATTGATTTAACCTTACACTAAGGGAAATTTTGCGATTTTTACTATAGGGCATTTCTACCAAATGACAAGTTGACTCTAATGACAGTCGTCCTGAAGATAAACAATTATTTGGATAGATTTTAGATTTGTAATTTGTTTGTTTTGTATTGATTTAATGATCCTTTTTATTATAAACAGTCAGATATAGCTTTCAAAATACCTAAGCAATTGAAACAACGTCAAAAAAAGCACTACCTAAATCAAAATAAAATACCACGTGTTGTGCAAAAAACGCTCGTTTATCTCAGGGCGACTGCCAGATGACGTAACGAGGACTTGCTCTATTCAATTCCTCAAATTAATAATACATTATGTAAGAGTTTGGGTTTTTCGAAGGTTTGCACAATTTTTTTCTATAACTTGCAAAATGAAAAACCCTTTGGCCACAGGACTGGTAATTCGTTTCCTATAAGATTGGTGTTTTAAGACCGCTTTGTTGAAATTTCAGTTCAATATTCATAGATTTGTTGTTTTTACAAAAGTTTTTATGTTGGTATTGTGTTTTTTCGAAAATTTCGCTAAGCCATTTCAGGTTAAAATTCTGAGTCAATGAGTCGATATTCCATCCTAGAAACCATATTTAACAAATTCTCAGTTTATCTTGATTAACATTTTTTGTTTTCAATTTTATATTTTTATATTTCAACTTAATACTTGGAAATATTGATAAAAAAAATGAATAATTAATATTTACATGTAAAATTTCCTTCTGAATTATTTTCAATCAATAACTAGTATTTATGTGTATCACTATGTATAACACAATAGTACACAAATAAAATTAATTAATAAATATTGAATAAAAGTTTTTAAGAAAACAATTATATATCTACCTACTCAAGACGGATTAATATCGTATGGTTTTGCCAAGCTGAAAATTAATTTCTACATACATTTCATTTATAAATGTAAATTCCCAGTGTTTTTATATAAAACAGAATTTTCTTAAATTTTACGGCTTTTATTAAAGTTGATCTGTCTTGAAATGTTGCGAGGTTATTTTTTACCATTCGTAATTTTAACATATTGCTCGAGTAAGTTGAAACATTTTTCTTATTATCATTAGAAATGATAAAATATTTAAATTGATGACCATCATACCAGATCATGTGGTACTTCAGTAACATATACATCATTATGTATAGTTGACGTAAAAGATATAGTGCCAGCTATCTAATCGTATAATCCCCTTTAAGTTATGTTGCGGGGCTAAACTCTGAAAGGTTTTTCGTCTACTTACCAAACATAATTCTACAGGGTGATTGATTAGTGTGATAAAGTTCAGTGCCTCCTTTGTCCTTTGAGATATAAATTTGAAAATTTGAGGGTTTATAGCCAGCATCAGTCTCCACATTTTAAAATTATTTACAATCTTAGAGGGTGTTCCAAAATTCTGTGCCATATCAAAGTTACATTTTTTTAAATGAAACACCCTATATTTTATTGCATATTTGGAATCAACTTGACCTCCCCATTACAATAATATTGGGTTGTGATGTGTTCTAAGGAGTACATATTTAAAAAGATATAACCAATTTTCCATAAAAAGCGTAACAAGTTCAATACCCTGTACAATGTAAGAGAAATTCAAGAATAAATATCTGTTGCAGCCAAAGCATTCGAATAGTAGTAAAAAACCTGGAAAATTATTGATTTCGTTAATATTCATTGAATCTCATACAGAGTGAATCAAAATAAGAATACATTATTTTCTCGGTTTTTTCAAATGGATCACCCTGTATTTTATGTGAGAATCGAAAAGTACTACCAACATACTTCTTTTTTTATATAGCACTCCCTATACCTAAAATTATTAGTTCTTGAGATATTTTGATTTTTCCATGCAAAACATTGAATATATCAAAAAAATATGGTCCTATTACATATTCACCAACAATACCTCCCCACACATTTAACGACCATCTAGTTTGACTGTGTGTCACTATGTGATATGGATTAGTTTATGAATAATAGTGAAAGTTGTGCCTATTAACACAACCATTTTTATGAAACGTGGCTCCTTACACTTGTGTGTGGGTTTTCAGTAACTGCCATCAAAACATTAATTTCATTTTCTTCTGTCACAGAAGTTTTTGTTTTGTAGGTTGCCGCCTTTCAGGAAAACGTTCATGGTATTTTCTTGCTGATAGTAAGGCGTTTTTATTGCATTCTCCCAATATCGAGTTCATATCAATAATTTCATCACTAGTGAAATTCATTTTTGCCCTAGTTCAAATTCTTCAAAACACCAAAAAAACTACCAAACCGCTAAATCAAAAAGCACTAATGTTATGTCATGTTATTGTCAAATAACAGTTTTTGACAAATCAATCACACCCAACTCACAATTAATTATTAAATAATTAGATATCAATGTTTTGCATAGAAAAATCAAAATATCTCAAGAACTAACAATTCAAGGTATAGGGAATGCTTTATAAAAAAATTAATATGTTGATGGTACTTTTCGATACTCTCATAAAATACAGGGTGAAAATAATGTATTCGTATTTTGATTCACCCTGTATGAGATTCAATGAATATTAACGAAATAAATAATTTTCCAGAATTTTTACTACTATTCGAACACTTTGGCTGCAACAAATTTTCATTCTTCTTACAATGTACAGGGTATTGAACTTGTTACGATTTTCATGGAAAATTGGTTATAACTTTTTAAATACCCCGTAGAACACATCACAACCCTATATTATTGTGATGGGGAGGTCAAGCTGATTCCAAATACGCGATAAAATATAGGGTGTTTCATTTAAAAAAATGTAACTTTGATATGGCACAGAATTCTGGAACACCCTCAAAGATTGTAAATAATTTAAAACTGTAGAGACTGATGATGGCCATAAACTTTCAAATTTTCAAATTGATATCTCACTGACAAAGGAGGCACTGAACTTTATCACACTAATCAATCACCCTGTATATTGTATTTGTATTTTGACCCATCAGTCCATCCTTTCTTAACCGTATCGTGTGTATACCGAGTTTCGTTCAAATAGATAATTGCTAATAAATATATGTATACTTTCTTACAATTTCCAAACAAAAACACATACACTTTCTTAATGTCAGACCACCGACTAAAGAGAACACCTGCAACCATCTCTAAAAACTAGTTATAGTTCAGTCAAATTATTGAAGGTACTCACTCGCTATCGCTCGTTCGTGCTTTAAACAGTTTCGTTTATTAATCGCCTTCGTTAACAAACTAGTTTATTAAATAACTATTAACTATTATTAGTTGAAATTATAACATTAAATGAATTTATCGTCAACTAAGTAAGCATTTAAAAAAATTATAATATTGTCTGGGCTATGACGGTCAACTCTTAGTCTTAGAGTCAAACAAAAAGCCGACAACTTTAAGTTCGCACTATACCTTTTACGTCAACTATACCTATCTCACATAAATAAATTTTAGTAAAAATATTGAATATCATATTTTTTTAGTGAATGTTATTGCTACATTTAAGAGAAACCCTGCTTTTCCTAGTAACAGTGCTTGTGGATTACAGGTAAGTTAATTAGTCGTTCTGAAATAGTATATTTCATTACCAGTACAGAAATGAGGATTTTTCCGTGCGCGCGTGACAAATTCTCGTGTGAGGCGCAGCCGAACACGGGAAGTCATGCAAGAACGGAAAATCCATTTCTGGACGAGTAATGAACGATATTTTTTATTATACTTAGGTACCTGAAATCAACATAAACAAAAAATATCGCAAAAAATTATTAAGAAAATCGGGAATATTTATTTTTATTTTTAAAACAGTAAAAATGTAAGTACATACAACTCAAATTAACAAAAAAAATACAAGTAGTAATTCTAAGAAAATTAATTTTGGACTGAACCGTTATTATTAATAGTAATATTTATTGTACAATTCGTATTATTGTTGAAGCTCAATCCCTTTTGCATTTCTTTTTGTTGAACTAAAGACTCTGCTAAATATGTTGAAGCGGAGTGTTCGTGTGTGCTTTGGTTCTCTTGATTGACTGTTACAGATGTTGTAGTTTCCAAGTTACAAGGGCTAAACAACTTCCGTGATACTTCAATTTTTTTTTGTATGGACTCTTCTATATATCCTTCTGCTACATTGGAAGAAAGCCATCCTCCGTGTCTTTTCAAAGTGAGCAAATCACCGCCGCTTTCCACCAACATGGTTGCCGAAGAGCGCCTTAGCCCGTGTCCGGTATATTCTTCGGGATTTTTTAGTTTTAGGTATTTTGCAACAAGTTTTGGAATACCACTGATAGTATGGCACCCAACATGTTGAACGTAACATATTTGGTTTCGGTATGCAACAAATAATCTTCTACTCTCCATAAGTTTAGGGCGGAGATCTGCGTATTTACGGTAAATTGTACAGGGATCGAATTTGCAATTTTAATTGGTAATGGTAAAACTTCTTGACCTGTGAGTTTTTCCATCTCGTAAGAACACGACAAGGAAACGCCCATTATCTTCCACATCATCTAAACTCAAACGTATTAAATCATCTCTGCGGCATGCACCGAAGATGCCAAACACTAAAATTACTTTTGCTAGTAGATATTCTCCATCTGAAGCTTCACATAAAAATTTGGTTACTTGTTCTGCTGTAAGAATCTTGGATTTCTTTGGTATATATCCTACAGCTTGTCGTTTCAAAAAAGCAATCGTTTTTGGATATTGATGGTGAGTATTTTCTTTTATTGCCAAACAACTCTTTAACATAGAGAATCGACTCCATAAAGTGGAGGATTTCATAGTGTTGGCTTTTTCAGAAAAATATACTAAAAAAATATCGTCACTCACAATTTTGATTCGTTTCTGAGTCCGCCATTCGGTAAAACTGTTATATTCTTGTTCATATCTCAACCTGGATTTCACTGGTAATAAATCTGCACTCACTTCTGCCGCTCGTTGTAAGATATTTTCGGGAATATCCCGATTTTCTTCACAATCTTCACAATTTTTGCAAAATGTAATAAATACATAAATACTTAATTTTCACTGACAGAAAATAAAATTTGTCATTAATAAATAAATCGTTGCTATAGACACATTACTCGTTTCTTTTTTTTCTTCGGGCTGCCATAGGATATCTAGTATTATGGATATCTATGTTTATTATTAAGCGCACGGAAATAGGGATCGGGAAAAAATTTCCGTGCGCTGTTCCGAAAATGTCATATTTACTGTATTTTATAAACAGTTGAAAATGTAGTATTTTCTGTTAAGTATAATAAAAATTTAGTTACATGGATAAGTAAAAATGCTCTATACAGTGTGTCGTCAATTTTAAAACTTGCAATGGACTAGATCTTGTGAACTAAAAGAGATGTCACAAAAATGTCAAAAAAGTTTCTAGGATCGAGAGGCCAAGCTCCTACTTGTGATACGTCACTGGAAGGCTCCTTAGGGTATAAGTTAACAATTATGCAGTGTTTAATGTCCAGCTACAAAAATAGTGTAATCTTCCTTCAAACTTCATTCGAACGTTGGCAAATGTTGCTTTTTAGTCGGGGAAATAGGGCTAGTCCTCTTATCATAGTCATGATTATAATGTAATAGTATATTATTCAAGGAGAGTGTAATGATGGCTATTACTCATAAAAATTAAGTTTGCGTAGTCAGCCATAACGTCCCATCCATCTCCCAGGAAAATATTCATCAAGCCATCCTCTAATTAGCAAAGTCGAATGTGACGAACATCCATCATGTTGAAAGTACATTTTACGCCTTTGCTCCAAGGGAATATTTTCTAATTCAGGTATTAAGAAGTTGTCCAGCAAATACAAATATACCTCCTGATTTAATGTATCTTCCAGAAAAAACGGTCCGATTATTCGATCCGGTAAAACCGCACACCAAACAAATATTTTCTGTAAGTTTTTCTTGCAAAAACCAACCTCCACTGCTCTTTTTCGTAGACTCAACTTGGGGTTTTCCCTTAACGAATGCATAGCTAGTGCACTAGCTGCATCATCCTACTCAACGTACCACGTGATCAGATCCTGTCTCATCAAACTTCTTTATTAATTTTTTTAATCCACACCGCGTAATGGGACATCTGGATATTTTTCGTGAAATTTTTTAATTGCATACTGGTACGAAACTTCCCCAATACCATAACACTTAATAAGATAATAACATACTATTTGTTGAATAGTCAACATTGTTTTCAAATAATTATTAAATAATGACAATAAGAAAATTATTAATAAAAGTTGACCGTTACTTGGTACATCGTAAGCATCGCTCACTAGATTAATAGATTATTTTTATAAAACTGACTATAAAATGAGACGGGTTTTGAATTTTATTTCATATTATGGGGTTTCAGAACAAGCAAAACTTTCTATCAAGAATGACATTTTTCACTAAAACTAATATTTAAACTTTAATCCCTGGACACGCTGTATAACATCACCGCTATATTTTAACCGAGGCGTTATTTTTGACAGATTTCTCCGTTAAATGCTTATACCCCAGAAGAAAATCTGGTGATGATGAGTACGGTGATCTAGGTGACCATTCAATAGGACTTTTTCTTCCAATCCATTTTTAAAATAATGATTGGTATACTCTAACTATTGTCAGTGTAATGATCATAAAATAAAGCAATGTTGTCAGATACATTTTCTAAAATTGTTATGCTCGCTACACAAATGTTCCCCTTACTTCAGTAAACTGTTAGTTCGTGATGTTATAAGAAAGCTAGTTTGGAAATATTTTTAAAAAAATTATTAGTAAACATTAAAATAAGTCGCTTGAAATTACTGAAAAAAGAAAAATTAATTAAAACCACTTTATATATGTTACTATGTTTAAGAAAATTTTGAAGAGTTGGCAACGTAGATGCACGTGCAGTCAAGCTTCGAAACAACCAATCATCAACTGCAGTATTCATCGTAATATAACGAAATAACCGAAGTATACTCTCTTTGACGATTTTCGCAGAAAAAATTCTACGGTCTTGAGGGTGTTAGGGGGGGTTGTGTTGTGGTTCGGCTTATAATCCATTAGTATCAGTCAGTGTCGGGTGTGAATTTTGTTTTAAAGAAATATTTTATATAATATCTATTTCTTGGTTGAGTGAATTGTTATAGGTATTTATAGGAAAGTATATATTTATTTATAGGGTGAGTTTTATAATATAATTAATTGGAATGGCATTTTGGAGACCATTTGAAACAACAGTCCAAGATGATGCGCGGGATTATTGAATTGTGGCTTTAAATATGAGAAGTTAGATAAAATCGAATGGTAATAATGGATTCTCGGCGTATCGCTGAACTTAGACAGGAGTATTTGCGTAAAATAAAAGGGCACCGTGATTCAAATAGAACTATAATTTATTTAGACGAAACTTGGTTTGATATGCATGATGTTGTCAAGTGTTTATTCATTTATTTGGTATTCAAACAATCCTTACGGTTTTATTACATGAATAAATATATAAAATAAAATACATTTTAACTTAATATGTAAGAAAATAGTAGTAATGGTAATTATATTATAAATAAAACTGTATGAGGATATATACACCCACCTTTAAAGTATGGTTGGGTTGACGAAACAAAAAACTGTTCTTTAGACACTCCGTGTTCTAGAGGAAAACGCTTTATTATTGTATTACAAATTTTATGAATTTTGTATGCAGGTTAATTTTTTTCATTCAAATTGATATAGATATTATTTAACAATATTCTAATTTATAAAAAATTTATATGCACGCCATTGGGCGGCTTTTTCCTTCAAAGGGATTAAAAATATGGGTCATCACATTAACTTTGGAAGAACTATACTGTATAATGGGAAGTGCAAAAACTTCGACTTTTTAAATGTGATATGCCTTTTTAGGAGGCTGATATGGAAACACAAACAACAAGACAAAACAGTTTTTTCCGAAGAGGTAGGTAGATTTAATATATATTTTTTTAATAACAATAAATCTCAAATTCATTCCGAAAATATTTTAAATCTATTCCTTGTAGTTTTCGGAGGAAGAGAAGCTTTCGTAAACGAATACCCTTGGATTGTCATTTTGGGTTATACAAATTCAAAAGGGACCAAAAAATGGGGTTGCGGCGGGTCCATAATTAACACTAAATATATTTTAACCGCCGCCCACTGCGTAGCTAGAATACCAAAAGTTTACGGAAAACTGTAAGATTTTTTTTCAGTACACTCATTATATTTTTTTTAATAAATATTTTTCAGTACGTCTGTTGTTTTGGGTGAACACAACACAAATGAAGAAGTCGATTGTGCTAAAGGTAGATTCGGAGGGCAAATATGTAACATCAAACCCACCAATGCCGATTTCGAAGAAATTATCGTGCATCCCATGTATAATAAACAAGAAGATTGTACTCCGAACGATATCGCTTTAATAAGATTAAAAGAAGAATTGAAATTTTCCAGTAAGTTTTTATATCAAAACTGGATGAGCCGTCAAACTTATATCATTGTCTACTTTTTTTAGACAATGCTTATATCTAGTGAATATTTTGGTTGTAAATCAAAAAATAAGAAATGTTTTCTAAATATGTGTGGATGGGATATATGGCAGAAAGAGTGTAGACAGAGACGCGCCAATCATCTTCTGCGCCGAGGTTCGAATACTAATAGGGGGCTGTCCATAAATCACGTCTTAGCGAATTTTGGGCGGGGGGGGCTGTTTTCGATTTAAGACTACGCTGGGGGGGGGGGAAGGTCATAAACCGTGGTACGTAGCATTTTAATTTTAAAATTGTCAAGTTTTTCAAATTCCGCGGTCATATTACTACTACTACTAATTTAGTCAGGCGAACCTTGGCCAAGACAAACTCAAGTCAAGAGGTTCCGGCGCTGAGGACACTGGCGGGTCCATTGTGCCATTCCTGCTACTTATGCATCCATGAAGCCGAGTCCCTCGATGAAGGACTCAATCCTCTTCAGTGGATGCCTGTCTATGTCCCCAAAGGCAATAACAGGGACTCCGAAGATTCGCCTGCATAGCACAGCCCAATGTGGACATACGAGGAGAACATGGTCCGACGTTTCGTCAGCCATGCCGCAATTCCTGCATAGGGGGCTTTCCTCTAAACCTAGGTTACAGAGGTGTTTCCTCAGACAGCAGTGCCCTGTTAGGAACCTTGCTATCCTAGCATGTCCATCAGTACATCCCCTCAATAGGAGCTTGGACTGCCTGAGACCCTGTAGAGCCCTCCAGTGAGCAAGGTGCTGGTTTCTCAACCAGTTCCTCGTCTCCTTACGAATTGTTTGTTTTGTGAGGCCCAAGGTCGGACCCGGGCCGTTAAAGGGAGTAGCCGCCCCTTCCACAGCCAGGGCGCCCGCCCCTTCATTGCCTTCAAAACCAGAGTGGGTCTGAATCCATTCTAGCTACACTGTGCTCCGCCTTGCTAGGTCAGCAAGGCATTCACGATTTTCAGCAGCAAGCCCTGAGTTGATGGTATATCCAGTCAGTGCCTTAATTGATGCCTGACTGTCGGTGTATATGGTTATGCGTCGATCCGTATAACCTCTGTCTAGGTTTATCTGCGCACATTCCAAGATAGCATATACCTCAGCCTGATATGCAGACACACCCTTACCCAATAGAACACAAACTTATGTCCTTGGGTTTCTGGAGTAAATTCCAGCCCCCGCCCCATCGCTGGAGCATGAACCATCTGTGTACCAGACGATCCCATGAGGCTGTGAATTTCCCTCCCTTTCCCAGAATTCTCTATTCGGGATCTTCACCCTATTGGGGGGTTACTAATGAGTACCTGCGCAGGCAGATATCAGCCGCTCGAGCCAGAACAGGGACATAAGTTTTTCAAATTCCGCGGTCATATTATCTGAGGTAAAGAAGATACGATGGAGCGAGCATATTATGGAATGGTTCGAGGAAGAAGATCTTGATTGGAATTTCGTAAATAGTGATGAGAATGCCGAGTGGAACTTGCCTGTAATTGATAACTTACATGATTGGCTTATTTCACCATTTGTACTGAACGATATCTTCGAGCAATAAAAATGATTTGAAAGCTTACAATTATTACGTTTCTTAGGGGGGAGGGGTGACCGAATAGTACGGTAAGCTACATGGGGGGAGGGGTAGGTAAAAATTGGCAAAAATGGATCTACGTGATTTATCGACAGCCTCTAAGGGACTTTATTGAGCCAAAAGTATGATTATGTTAAATTTTCCTCTTCGTTACCCCTTTGACCTTTTACATGATTTGTAAAAAGACAATAATTATCTTCTTTATATCCTATTACGATATTTTGTTGGGATTGTCCCATATTTTAAATGCAATTTCTAGCGTTTATCCAACCGATTTGTCTTCCCGAACCGGAACACGAACTTGAAGAGGGTATACGTGACCTATGGACAGCTGGATGGGGATTGATGGAAAATTATCAACATTCTTCCCAAAAACGAACAGTTGATTTGGATTTTAAGGCTAACAAACACTGTGAGGATGCTTTTTCTTCAGCTGGACTTAAACTTATAAATACGCAAATCTGTGCAGGGGGAGATCCTGGAAAAGATACGTGTGCAGGTATGATTATCCATTTTTTTTAGTGTAGATTCGATTTTGATATGTCTTCGTAGGTGATAGCGGAGGTCCTTTGATGATAAAAGAGAAGAGTGAACCTCGATGGTTCCAGGTAGGTGTTGTATCGTGTGGCGGTGTCGAATGTGGAATTTATCCAGGAATTTATACCAAAGTTTCCAATTTTGTTGAATGGTTGCATGCTACTGTCAAACCTTGAAATGTTGTTATTTATTTTCAACGAATTTTGTACCCTATATTACTGTATAATAAAATTAAATTAAAAAATTGTTTTTAGGATTATTTTTCATTTGACTTGACCTATACAAAGTGTCCAGAAACTCTATTACCAAACGCAAACTACAGATAATAGATGTGATTTTATGTCCTCTTAAGGCAGCTAGCGCTCTTTGAAAATGAAGCTGTTAAATCAGTTTTTTGAGCATATCTCAAAAACCAGATACCTACAAACTTCAAACTTGGTATATTTCTTTCTTGACTTGGCTTATGCTGTAGATGCAATAAAACTATAAAACTTTTCGGATTTACCGTGCAGGGCCTCACTATACCTGATGAAAAAGAAATAGTATTGTAGAGTTTTCAGGTAAAAATTTATTATTCGCCAACAACAAAATAAATACGACCATGTCACTGCTAATACTTTTATGGCTTTAATGCATGTCATTATCCCATCTCAGGTCGGTCAGTTTCTTATATCGTGAAAAGAACTATACATTGTAGAATATAACCCTCGATAAATTGCTTAATATAATTTGCGTATCAGTATTCTTGTATATTATGCACCGTTTTCGAAAAAAATCTATTTTTAATTAAAATTTCGTAAATAGTCGATTGAGGTTGATTGAGTTTTATAAACAACCGACCTAAGGTGACCTCACAGAAAAAAATCAGGTGGCGGTGAGTCTGGTGACCTAGAAGGCCTCTCAATAGGACCTCTCCTTCCAATCCATCTATTTGGATAATTTAAAATAGGTTGTACTACGATTTTATCGAATAAATACTCTAATTACCTGTTGCCGCCACACTAGCCACTTCCAATTATAGTTCTGTGATCTCAAATTCTCACATATATTATGCCAACCAGCGGCCGATTGCATTTTGAGAGCCTCGAGCATGGAGACTACTCGTATATACGGAGAAATTGACAAAACCTGACCACAAAATCGACCATCTAAGCAGTTTGTTTTTTCACCGCTACGCTGCGCATTGCAACATGTGCACCATCCAAATAAGTAACTTTAAGGCGATTTCGGCACGCTTTGGTCCCCACTTTGGTCTGTCAAATACATACCAATCGATTTCGTTTCGAAAAACGATGACGTCAATCTAACTTTGGTACCCTTTTTGGTCTGTCAAATCACATACCGAGATCTGCAGGACGGTTACTGAAATTGTTTGGTAGCTTTCTATCCTTGTCTAAAGTAGTTTTCTGTTTTTGTTTCGATTTTTATTTGTAAGTCGTTGGAACGAATTGTATTTTTTGCCAATATTCTAAAATTCTTCCAGTTTTGTCCGTTTTTTTTGTGTCTAGTAATGATGGAATGGAGTACATAAATGTCAATTTCATCAATCAGCTGTTCTAATTGAGAACCAAACGATTTCGCCTGCAATTGGTACTTTACGTCATACCTGTGACGTAGGACCTACCAATTGGTTAACCAAAGTCTCTACCAACCAAAGCGTGCCGAAATCGCCTTTAGTTTTTATTGCAATAGTGGTTGATAGTGCATCTGATTTGAAACGATAAGACGTGAATTGAATTTAAGAAAGCCAGAGAGTTTTCAGTTACCCAAGGTGTTTGATAATATTCAAAGGTAAATAAAGTAGGAAAGAATATTTATTATGATAGGATTCAAATTATATACATTACTCCTGAGAAGTCTAGAAAAAGCACAATGGCACACAAAATACTTTATTATGCTGATGGTACCATTCTGGTGTGATTCTGGTATATACAAGTAAAATTCAAGAGCGGTGTGAAGACAGCTGCCAGACTTGGCTGCCTAAAGTTCCGACCGCACCCGAACGTTCAGTAGCGTGCGTACTTGAAAAAATGGTGAATGTTATATACATGCTAATTGAAGGAAATATTTAATCTGACTCAACTAATAGTTCTAATATCTTATTTCAATTGTTATTTCTCGAAATCTATCTAACAAATACTGTTTTATTGATAAAGCCGTGACAATATGAAAATCAAAAATAAGAAATGATATAGGATTGTTTTCGCAAACGACAATAAAAGACAAAATTTGTTCGTAAGTCGAAAGGATAACTTTTGATGTATACCTAAGAAGGTGATTTACGAAAATATTTTCAAGTTCAAGAGACTGCAGGGTCGTATTACGCAAAATAGGAAATTTACAAAATATTATTTTTCATTAATTTAGCAAACGACTGTCAAGATGACATATATAGTCCGGGAAAGTAAGGTCGAAAAATCTGTTAACTATCAAAACTTTCCCATAATTGATTTTTCATTTTTAAATGAAAATATACCTATTGACCCAGCATCACTCTCCTAGATTGTCTAATAATTTCCGCTGGAGCTTGCGACGCAGCTTGCAAGCACAGCTCAGACCACCTAAAATTCAAGTGATTTATGCTCGTGTCATTTCTGGATGTGTTCTTATAAAAAAATTGTAGAGATGAAAATTGAAGCAAATCTTATGCTCTTGAAGGTGACGTAAATAGTTTTTTCAAAAAAAATTTTCCGATCTTAAATTTTCCAAAAATTGAAAAAAATTTCGAAAATTATATTTTTGGCTGGTAATTATAAATAAAATATTAATATCGAGGTCAAAACATAGATAAACATAGAGGGCAAACTTCTAAAAATTTACATTTTTTCAGATTTGGAAAATTCAAAATGGCGGCTGCGCAAATTGGAAACAAATTTTTTTTTTCATTCGCGTCTAAATTTATTAACAATAACGATATTGGGAAACGGTTTGTTGCAATCGGCAGAGTGAAAGTTATATTTTTATAAATAACATAAACAAAATTTTTAAACATTTTTTTACATAATTTTTTAGAACATTTACCGAAAATAAAAAAATTTCCATCTAGTTTTTTCTCATTTTGGCGTTGAAAAATTTGTTTAAAATATGTTTTCACATTATAAATATGGGTGTCTTTGAAAGACGAGTATGTAAAAAAATAATTTTTTTAGATGCGACTTTTACAAGCTGAGATAAACAAATTCAAAGTCTGTTAGATACTGTGATAATATTGATTGAAATTTTCAAATTTTGATCACTTCGCTAGGTTGTTGAATCCCAACTCAACGTAAACACAATTTTTAATTTTTCTCCCGTCAATTGGTCCATTCAAAAGAGAACCATTATTGACAAAATGAAGCCTACCGACTGGGGTTGGAAATTCATTGATAATTATGGCCTCGCACCAGAAATAACTGACGACGTACTTGTACCCGACGAATTATTGAAAATTATTTCGTGTTCTTGTACCACAGGGTGCTCCACTTCCAGGTGTGGTTGTAAAAAAGTTGGCATACATTGCACGATATTATGTAAAAATTGCGAAGGCAAAAACTGTTGTAACATCGAAATTGTAAGTACGGTACTTGACAATGACAAGGATGATAATGAAACTCTGAGTGATGAGCCGAATTTTGATATGAGTCAATTACTCGATTGTGAACTTGCAATTGATAGTAGCAATAATATCGATGAGGATTTGTTTGCTAATGATAATGACGAGGAAAATTGTACAGAGTCACTTCCTCAGAGACCAAAAAGGGCGAGAATTTGTAGAAAATAGATGTAAATTTGTAAATAAATATTATTCTTAGTATCTACGTTTCGAATTATGTATAATATATATATATATAATAAATGGATGTATAGATATAAATTATAAATATCATTGTACCTTATTTCTAGCAATATGTAATGGTTGATAATAACCATACTATTAGCAAACCACAAATGCAAAATTTTTACAAAGAAAACCAAAATAAAAGCTTGAGCTTCGTTCACCTGCCAACGAGCGCTGACCCCCCACCACAACGCCAAGCAGCTGCCGCCGCACCGTTTGGCCGGGCGAGCTAGGATTACTATTCTCTTTTGAATGGACCAATTAACGGTAGAAAAATGAAAATTTGTGTTTAAGTTAATTGGGATTCGACAACCTAGCGAAGTGATCAAAATTTTGAAAAATTCAATCAATATTATTACAGTATCTAACAGACTTTGAATTTGTTTATCTCAGCTTGTAAAAGTCGCATCTAAAAAATATATTTTTTTAAATACTCGTCTTACTAAGACACACATATTTATAATGTGAAAACATATTTTAAACAAATTTTTCAACGCCAAAATGAGAAAAAACTAGATGGAAAAATTTTTATTTTCGGTAAATGTTCTAAAAAATTATGTAAAAAAATGTTTAAAAATTTTTGTTTAGGTATGTTATTTATAAAAATATAACTTTCACTCTGCCGATTGCAACAAACCGTTTCTCAATATCGTTAATGTTCATAAATTTAGACGCGAATGAAAAAAAAAATTGTTTACAATTTGCGCAGCCGCCATTTTGAATTTTCCAAATCTGAAAAAATGTAAATTTTTAGAAGTTTGCCCTCTATGTTTATCTATGTTTTGACCTCGATATTAATATTTTATTTATAATTACCAGCCAAAATAGTATATTACGTAACAAGAGTTGTAAGTAACCCATTACGCACGAAGTGAAAAAGTTTACGCACGAAGCCGCACAGCGGCGAGTGCGTAAATTTCACGAGTGCTTTATGGGATTACAACTCGTGTAACGTACTATACTTTTTCTACGCCCATCTATTTTCTTCTGAGTGCTCATAATTTCATCTTTTTCACTACTAACAGACATATTCGTAGTTAAAGTTGAGAAAATGTTCGTATACTATAATTTGTTACCAAAATTGACAGCATAAATGAGATAACGTTTATTCCCTTATCCCAAAAATATGAATTACTTTTTTAAAATTGTTAAATGTGTTGCCGACATTTAGGGGCATCACTCTTTTAATCTAAAATGTATTTCACTAATACTAAGAGCTTTTATGTTTTTCAATTGATTAAAAGTATGTAAATAAACCAAATAAAGTATTACGTAAATAAAAATTTGATTGCAATTTGATTTAACAAAGAAATCTAAGTTTTTCTATCTAAACGCACGTGTATGTTATGAGATTCTCATTACGTGCATGTTATTGTTAAATGTCACTTACAAGGAAAGTTGTCAGTGCGATTTTTGACGTTTACGGACATGGGCGTAGAAAAACATAATTTTCGAAAATTTTTTCAATTTTTGAAAATTTAAGATCGGAAATTTTTTTTTTGAAAAAACTATTTACGTCACCTTCAAGAGCATAAGATTTGCTTCAATTTTCATTTCCACGATTTTTTTGCAAGAACACATCCAGAAATGACACGAGCATAAATTACTTGAATTTTAGGTGGTCTGAGTTGTGCTTGCAAGCTGCGTCGCAAGCTCCAGCGGAAATTATTAGACAATCTAGGAGAGTGATGCTGGGTCAATATATTTTCATTTAAAAATGAAAAGTCAATTATGGGAAACGTTTGAATGTTATTTCCTTACTTTCCCGGACTAATACTCCGGCAGCTTACTTTCGATGTATACTAACGTGTTTTAGTAAAATAATTCCTTGCTCTAGTGGATAGCAGGGTCGTATTACGCAAAATAGGAAATTTGAAAAATGTCATTTTTCATTAATTTAGCAAATGACTGTCAAGATGAAATTAGATCAGGCAGCTTACTTTCGATGTATACTAACGTGTTTTAGTGAAATTATTCCTTGCTCTAGTGAATAGCAGGGACGTATTACGCAAAATAGGAAATTTAGAAAATGCCATTTTTCATTAAGTTAGCAAACGACTGTCAAGATAAAATTAGGTAGGGCAGGTTACTTTCGATGTATACTAACGTGTTTTAGTGAAATGATTCCTAGCTCTAGTGGATAGCAGGGACGTATTACGCAAAATAGGAAATTTAGAAAATGTCATTTTTCATTAAGTTAGCAAACGACTGTCGAGATAAAATTAGGTCGGGCAGGTTACTTTCGATGTATACTAACGTGTTTTAGTAAAACAATTCCTTGTTCAAGAGGATAGCAGGGTCGTATTACGCAAAATAGGAAATTTAGAAAATATCATTTTTCATTAAGTTATCAAACGACTGTCAAGATAAAATTAGGTCGGGCAGGTTGCTTTCGATGTATACTAACGTGTTTTAGTAAAACAATTCCTTGTTCAAGAGGATAGCAGGGTCGTATTACGCAAAATAGGAAATTTAGAAAATATCATTTTTCATTAAGTTATCAAACGACTGTCAAGATAAAATTAGGTCGGGCAGGTTACTTTCGATGTATACTAACGTGTTTTAGTGAAATGATTCCTTGCTCTAGTGAATAGCAGGGACGTATTACGCAAAATAGGAAATTTAGAAAATGCCATTTTTCATTAAGTTAGCAAACGACTGTCAAGATAAAATTAGGTCGGGCAGGTTACTTTCGATGTATACTAACGTGTTTTAGTGAAATGATTCCTTTCTCTAGTGGATAGCAGGGACGTATTACGCAAAATAGGAAATTTAGAAAATGTCATTTTTCATTAAGTTAGCAAACGACTGTCGAGATAAAATTAGGTCGGGCAGGTTACTTTCGATGTATACTAACGTGTTTTAGTAAAACAATTCCTTGTTCAAGAGGATAGCAGGGTCGTATTACGCAAAATAGGAAATTTAGAAAATGCCATTTTTCATTAAGTTAGCAAACGACTGTCAAGATAAAATTAGGTAGGGCAGGTTACTTTCGATGTATACTAACGTGTTTTAGTGAAATGATTCCTTGCTCTAGTGGATAGCAGGGACGTATTACGCAAAATAGGAAATTTAGAAAATGTCATTTTTCATTAAGTTAGCAAACGACTGTCGAGATAAAATTAGGTCGGGCAGGTTACTTTCGATGTATACTAACGTGTTTTAGTAAAACAATTCCTTGTTCAAGAGGATAGCAGGGTCGTATTACGCAAAATAGGAAATTTAGAAAATATCATTTTTCATTAAGTTATCAAACGACTGTCAAGATAAAATTAGGTCGGGCAGGTTACTTTCGATGTATACTAACGTGTTTTAGTAAAACAATTCCTTGTTCAAGAGGATAGCAGGGTCGTATTACGCAAAATAGGAAATTTAGAAAATATCATTTTTCATTAAGTTATCAAACGACTGTCAAGATAAAATTAGGTCGGGCAGGTTACTTTCGATGTATACTAACGTGTTTTAGTGAAATGATTCCTTGCTCTAGTGAATAGCAGGGACGTATTACGCAAAATAGGAAATTTAGAAAATGCCATTTTTCATTAAGTTAGCAAACGACTGTCAAGATAAAATTAGGTCGGGCAGGTTACTTTCGATGTATACTAACGTGTTTTAGTGAAATGATTCCTTTCTCTAGTGGATAGCAGGGACGTATTACGCAAAATAGGAAATTTAGAAAATGTCATTTTTCATTAAGTTAGCAAACGACTGTCGAGATAAAATTAGGTCGGGCAGGTTACTTTCGATGTATACTAACGTGTTTTAGTAAAACAATTCCTTGTTCAAGAGGATAGCAGGGTCGTATTACGCAAAATAGGAAATTTAGAAAATATCATTTTTCATTAAGTTAGCAAACGACTGTCAAGATAAAATTAGGTAGGGCAGGTTACTTTCGATGTATACTAACGTGTTTTAGTGAAATGATTCCTTGCTCTAGTGGATAGCAGGGACGTATTACGCAAAATAGGAAATTTAGAAAATGTCATTTTTCATTAAGTTAGCAAACGACTGTCGAGATAAAATTAGGTCGGGCAGGTTACTTTCGATGTATACTAACGTGTTTTAGTGAAATGATTCCTTTCTCTAGTGGATAGCAGGGACGTATTACGCAAAATAGGAAATTTAGAAAATGTCATTTTTCATTAAGTTAGCAAACGACTGTCGAGATAAAATTAGGTCGGGCAGGTTACTTTCGATGTATACTAACGTGTTTTAGTAAAACAATTCCTTGTTCAAGAGGATAGCAGGGTCGTATTACGCAAAATAGGAAATTTAGAAAATATCATTTTTCATTAAGTTAGCAAACGACTGTCAAGATAAAATTAGGTAGGGCAGGTTACTTTCGATGTATACTAACGTGTTTTAGTGAAATGATTCCTTGCTCTAGTGGATAGCAGGGACGTATTACGCAAAATAGGAAATTTAGAAAATGTCATTTTTCATTAAGTTAGCAAACGACTGTCGAGATAAAATTAGGTCGGGCAGGTTACTTTCGATGTATACTAACGTGTTTTAGTAAAACAATTCCTTGTTCGAGAGGATAGCAGGGTCGTATTACGCAAAATAGGAAATTTAGAAAATATCAGTTTTCATTAAGTTATCAAACGACTGTCAAGATAAAATTAGGTCGGGCAGGTTACTTTCGATGTATACTAACGTGTTTTAGTGAAATGATTCCTTGCTCTAGTGGATAGCAGGGACGTATTACGCAAAATAGGAAATTTAGAAAATGTCATTTTTCATTAAGTTAGCAAACGACTGTCGAGATAAAATTAGGTCGGGCAGGTTACTTTCGATGTATACTAACGTGTTTTAGTAAAACAATTCCTTGTTCAAGAGGATAGCAGGGTCGTATTACGCAAAATAGGAAATTTAGAAAATATCATTTTTCATTAAGTTATCAAACGACTGTCAAGATAAAATTAGGTCGGGCAGGTTACTTTCGATGTATAGTAACGTGTTTTAGTGAAATGATTCCTTGCTCTAGTGAATAGCAGGGACGTATTACGCAAAATAGGAAATTTAGAAAATGCCATTTTTCATTAAGTTAGCAAACGACTGTCAAGATAAAATTAGGTCGGGCAGGTTACTTTCGATGTATACTAACGTGTTTTAGTGAAATGATTCCTTTCTTTAGTGGATAGCAGGGACGTATTACGCAAAATAGGAAATTTAGAAAATGTCATTTTTCATTAAGTTAGCAAACGACTGTCGAGATAAAATTAGGTCGGGCAGGTTACTTTCGATGTATACTAACGTGTTTTAGTAAAACAATTCCTTGTTCAAGAGGATAGCAGGGTCGTATTACGCAAAATAGGAAATTTAGAAAATATCATTTTTCATTAAGTTAGCAAACGACTGTCAAGATAAAATTAGGTAGGGCAGGTTACTTTCGATGTATACTAACGTGTTTTAGTGAAATGATTCCTTGCTCTAGTGGATAGCAGGGACGTATTACGCAAAATAGGAAATTTAGAAAATGTCATTTTTCATTAAGTTAGCAAACGACTGTCGAGATAAAATTAGGTCGGGCAGGTTACTTTCGATGTATACTAACGTGTTTTAGTAAAACAATTCCTTGTTCAAGAGGATAGCAGGGTCGTATTACGCAAAATAGGAAATTTAGAAAATATCATTTTTCATTAAGTTATCAAACGACTGTCAAGATAAAATTAGGTCGGGCAGGTTACTTTCGATGTATACTAACGTGTTTTAGTGAAATGATTCCTTGCTCTAGTGGATAGCAGGGACGTATTACGCAAAATAGGAAATTTAGAAAATGTCATTTTTCATTAAGTTAGCAAACGACTGTCGAGATAAAATTAGGTCGGGCAGGTTACTTTCGATGTATACTAACGTGTTTTAGTAAAACAATTCCTTGTTCAAGAGGATAGCAGGGTCGTATTACGCAAAATAGGAAATTTAGAAAATATCATTTTTCATTAAGTTATCAAACGACTGTCAAGATAAAATTAGGTCGGGCAGGTTACTTTCGATGTATACTAACGTGTTTTAGTGAAATGATTCCTTGCTCTAGTGGAGAGCAGGGACGTATTACGCAAAATAGGAAATTTAGAAAATGTCATTTTTCATTAAGTTAGCAAACGACTGTCGAGATAAAATTAGGTCGGGCAGGTTACTTTCGATGTATACCAACGTGTTTTAGTAAAACAATTCCTTGTTCAAGAGGATAGCAGGGTCGTATTACGCAAAATAGGAAATTTAGAAAATATCATTTTTCATTAAGTTAGCAAACGACTGTCAAGATAAAATTAGGTAGGGCAGGTTACTTTCGATGTATACTAACGTGTTTTAGTGAAATGATTCCTTGCTCTAGCGGAGAGCAGGGACGTATTACGCAAAACATGAACTTTAAAAAATGTAATTTTTTATTAATTTAGCGAACGACTGTCAAGATGAAATTAGGTCAGGCAGCTTACTTTCGATTGACATTTTTTAAATTTCCTATTTTGCGTAATACGACCCAGCTATCCACTGGAGCAAGGAATTATTTTACTAAAACACGTTAGTATACATCGAAAGCAAGCTGCCTGAGTATATGTCATCTTGACAGTCGTTTGCTAAATTAATGAAAAATAATATTTTGTAAATTTCCTATTTTGCGTAATACGACCCTGCAGTCTCTTGAACTTGAAAATATTTTCGTAAATCACCTTCTTAGGTATACATCAAAAGTTATCCTTTCGACTTACGAACAAATTTTGTCTTTTATTGTCATTTGCGAAAACAATCCTATCATCTCTTATTTTTGATTTTCATATTTGTCACGGCTTTATCAATAAAACATTATTTGTTAGATAGATTTCGAGAAATAACAATTGAAATAAGAACCCATACCTTCTATGGTTTCATCAAACTGTATTTTTTTTACTTGCAAGATATAATTCTTCAAATCTAAATTATTCAAAGGCATTACAGCGTTACAGTTCTCATTAAATCCGCAATTTTAGTACTGATGGGACTCTCTAGGTGGCAGTACCCTCGCGCGTTCAGAGTGCCCATACCCTGATCATCTATGCTATGGCCTCGAGCCTCGCCGTTTTTCCGCTACCGACCGTCTAGTAGTAAATCTCAAATTTTTCTTAGTTTTACTTTCAATTGCTGCTAAGCACAGCAGCTAAGTTAGGATACCGTTACACAGCTAAGTTAGGATAAAATGAATAATTTGTATATTATGTAAAATATGTACATTGTAGATTAGTCTGAAAATAATAGATTTAGAAATAAGATTAATATAACTATAAAATTATTTTCTTTTTGTTGATATTAACATTCATTTGATTCATAATGCTTAAACATTTACAATTGTTACTATAGACTTTGGTTAGTTATGTATATAAGTAAACAGAAAAAACAATAATTAAACATATTGAAGATGAATTAAAATGATACAAGACTTACTTCAAACAGAAAGCGAAACTTGTTTTAACCAATTTTAAATATTCAAATAATTAACCATTCCCAAGAAACGAATCAAATGAATATTATATCTGTATATACAGGGTGTTTTCAAATGACACTTACAACGTTTGCATGTAGATACCTCTCATAAAACTGAACAAAATGATATAAGGAATGAGGGGTCCAGTTGAAGTTATGAAAAATTAAATGTTTTCATTGATAACTTTAAAACGGATGGATAAATTGATTTGACATTTGGCAGGTTGTTTTAAAATGTAATAGGGCATATTTTGATGGAAAAACAATTTTCAATTCTTGATCCAGTGGTGTACATTTAGAAAATATGTTACCTTTCCCCTCCCATTTTTTACGCCACTGGCATTTGAAGCAGTTTTTATTCAAATTTGTATTCCTCAATGGTTTTAACGTGAAAAACGCATAACCTTTACATATCAAAAGATGTATGGTTTTCAAGATATTTAATGTTTTCATGAAGTCTGCAAGATCACTTTTTAATAATGAAATAAAAAAATATTTTTTTCTCCAAATGACATAAAAAGAGGCCTTTTAATGATACTTGGCAGGCTTAGAAGTTGTACTTTTAATGCCTAGGCAGAAAAAGTCCACTTTTACTGCCTAGGCAGAAAAAGTTCGTTGCTAGGCAACCTGCTTCCAAGTAATAATTTAAATCAAACTGGTTATTAAAATTGACAATGACATTAAGAAAACTCAAAATGATGCTGGATATTGATAATGAAACGCAATTTAAATATGAAAAAGTCGATTTTGCGTGGAATTGGAACAAATTTGAAGAAAAAATTATATGTTTCACACGGCAGAAAAGCAGATTTAATGCCTTGGCTGGTTTCATAGCCTCGCTACGCTCGGCTATGAAACACCAGCCGCGGCATTAAATCTTGTGCTTTTATGCCTAGTAAAACAAATAACTATTCTTGTATTTTTTTTAATGACTACCAAACTAGTTATGGTTAGAATATGTAACAAAAACTATTCTGTGAAACAGCAATGCATCTAAAACATTGAGAAAAGATTGTTGAAAATACTTTTCCAAACATAAGAGTTGATGACAATAAAAAATAAGATAGGTAGTTACAAATTTAAACAATATACATAATTTTTCACTAAGCAGCCAACAAATCACAAGAGGTTTTCAAAATTTTGTCCATTTACATTTAAACATAATCCGCAACGTTTTCCCATTGAAAATTGCATACGCTGGAAAGACTGGCGACTACCGGAAATAATTTCTGTAGCTGCATGGATTCTTGCTATCAGCTCCGGGTCTATTTTCAATACGATTTAGTACAGCCTCCTCTAATTGCACAGTTCTTACAGTTCGCTTTCTACCAACACCTTGTAATTTTGAATTAACTTGTCCAAATTCTCGCAATCTCCTGTCAATTTGAGCAAATGTTGTGTGACATGGAAATCTAGGTCGATTTGGATATCTTTCTCTATACAAGCGTTCGGAACGTCTACCATTTTTTCTGGCTTCCCCGTATATTAGCTGCATATCAGTCGTTTCTTCAAAAGTGTAATCCATCATATGAAAGTTGCACAAATAAATTTAATCACAAATTATTTATTTGGATTTTGACAAATTGACATTTATCATTTCATAATTGACATCTACAGCCTACTAGACATAGTAGAAACGGAGGAGGAACTGATAGCAAGAATCCATGCAGCTACAGAAATTATTTACGGTAGTCGCCAGTCTTTCCAGCGTATGCGATTTTCAATGAGAAAACGTTGCGGATTATGTTTAAATGTAAATGGACAAAATTTTGAACATCTCTTGTGATTTGTTGGCTGCTTAGTGAAATATTATGTATATTGTTTAAATTTGTAACTACCTATCTTATTTTTTATTGTCATCAATTGATGGTTTCAGCTGGCGCCATACTGTGGTGGATCGTGCGGATCGTATTGTAGTGCTATCTAGCGGCACTTATCGAAAGTAGGCTTGAGGTAGAAAAATAGGTAACTACTAAGGGTAATTAATGTGGCGCCATCTACATTTCAATCACTTAAAAATGTCAATGTTGCCATGTTTCAATTATAAACTAACTAGATATTTCAGTGTTCCTGTGGAAACCTTGAATATATTTGTGATATTAATAAAAGTGGAAAAGTGTATTTTGTTTGTTTTAAGTTGAATACATTATCTATTTATTGTTCGCCAATCGCCACATTTCTATTATGGAGAAAGATAAGTATTTTGTGGAATATAGCAAGAAGAGGATATGTCATGTCCATTTTAATCAAGTGAAGGAAAAACCGGACAAAAATAGTAGGTGTTTTGATCTCTCTTTAAATATCCTAGTTATGATATTTATTATTTTAGAATATCAAATATGTGATATGAGCATTCTTATGCATATGTAGGTAGTATCGACAATCATAGTGAGCTACATAAAAATTTGCAGAAGTACACTCATCATTTGGAAAGGGAGAATGCTGAACTTAAGCAAACAATTAAAAACATGCAGGAACATAACACCCCCAAACGAATAGTAGAAAACCCTGATCGTCTAAATTTTTATACTGGTTTTAAAGATCCGAAAATATATAAAATGTTTGCCAGTTTTATAATTCAGGCAGGGAAGAAATTTTTGGAAAACAGCAATCCAAACTTTAATGAATTGTTGCATATTTTAGATATATGGACACTCAGCTGTTCATGACAATTAGTAGGCTTAGAGTTGGGCTACTAGTTGTCGACCTGGCAAATAAATATTATGTAAGTCCAGCCACCATATCAAAAATTTTCAGATTTTGGATAAACATTATATTTGTTTATTTCACACAAATTCCAATCTGGGCCAGTGAACAGCTAATAGTAGAAAATCTACCTGAATGCTTTAAGCAAACATATCCTAGCACAAAAATAATTTTTGATGCCACGGAAATATTTATTGAAGTACCAGGTGATTGCATTGTGCAATCATCAACATATTCAGAATACAAAGCACATAACACTGTCAAAGGATTACTCGGAATAAGTCCAAATGGCTTCACAACATTTATCTCTCACTTATATCCAGGAAGAATATCTGACAAAGAACTTATGATTAAAGGAACTCTGAAATATCTAGTTAGTTTATAATTGAAACATGGCAACATTGATATTATTAAGTGAGTTAAAAGTAGATAGCGTTACACTAATTACAGTTTCTGATTTCCCAGTTTTCTACCTTATACCTACTTTCAACACGTGCCGCTAGATAGCACTACAATCGATCCACCGCAAAATGGCGTCATATAAAACCATCAATTCTTATGTTAATAAAATCACAAGTTTGGAAAAGTATTTTCAACAATCTTTTCTCAATGTTTTAGATGCATTGCTGTTTCACAGAATAGTTTTTGTTACATATTCTAACCATAACTAGTTTAGTAGTCATTAAAAAAAAAAACAAGAAAAATATTTTTTTATTTCATTATTAAAAAGTGATCTTGCAGACTTCATGAAAACATTAAATATCTTGAAAACTATACATCTTTTGATATGTAAAGGTTATGCGTTTTTCACGTGAAAACCATTGAGGAATACAAATTTGAATAAAAACTGCTTTAAATGCCAGTGGCGTAAAAAATGGGAGGGGAAAGGTGACATATTTTTCTAAATGTACACCACTGGATCAAGAATTGAAAATTGTTTTCCCATCAAAATATGCCATCCATCCATTTCAAAGTTATCAAATGAAAACATTTAATTTTTCATAACTTCAACACCCTGTATCTCGAAAAGTAAATGAGCTGGACCCTTATATCATTTTGTTCAGTTTTATGAGAACATGCAAACGTTGTAAGTGTCATTTGAAAACACCCTGTATAGTTACCTTATCCGGATTTTTTGATTTTAATAGATGCGTGGCTCTGTGGTATTGTTTTAAAAGATACATACATTGTGCCAAACAATAGATATCTTGAGGACTACCAGTTATTGCTGCTAATTTATCAGCCCAAAACAAGGCGGTGCTATAGACGTGCTAAAAATTATAAAAATGGTTTTATTTTGTAGTTGAATAAAATTGTATAAAACTCACCAAATCAATATAAGTTTGGACCAATTTTCTGTAATTTTCAACGTTTATATTATTCACAGTTTTCATTTTGCTACGTACTTTGCTTATATTATTTTTAATTTAAAATTTGAAAAGTTATTTTCATTTTTAACCAGCCTACTATAACAGCTGTCACCATGCTGTCACTTTTTGGTTTTATTCTTCTTCTTTCACGTCTAGGATAGATATTCTTCTTCTTCGTACTTCTTAGGTTACGGACAATTCACCCAGGATCTTTTTCAGGGTTTATTTTGATAACAAAGTATGTTTGGGAGTTTGAACTAATTCAAATTAGCTCACATTTCCAAGGATTTTGTTTTCATTGGTTCAAGTTGTAGGAAAAAAAGTTGGATTGATGAAAATTTGACGGCAGGATCGGATTAAGGAACATGGTTGAATAAATTCTTGTTCCTTGTTCTCGAAAAAAATTGATTTAACCTTAAACTAAGGGAAATTTCGCGATTTTTACTATAGGGCATTTCCATCAAATGACAAGTTGATTCTAATGACAGTCGTCCTGAAGATAAACAATTATTTGGATAGATTTTAGATTTGTAATTTGTTTGTTTTGTATTGATTTAATGATCCTTTTTATTATAAACAGTCAGATATAGCTTTCAAAATACCTAAGCAATTGAAACAACGTCAAAAAAAGCACTACCTAAATCAAAATAAAATACCACGTGTTGTGCAAAAAACGCTTGTTTATCTCAGGGCGACTGTCAGATGACGTAACGAGGACTTGCTCTATTCAATTCCTCAAATTAAGAATACATTATGTAAGAGTTTGGGTTTTTCGAAGGTTTGCACAATTTTTTTCTATAACTTGCAAAATGAAAAACCCTTTGGCCAGAGGACTGGTAATTCGTTTCCTATAAGATTGGTGTTTTAAGACCGCTTTGTTGAAATTTCAGTTCAATATTCATAGATTTGTTATTTTTACAAAAGTTTTTATGTTGGTATTGTGTTTTTTCGAAAATTTCGCTAAGCCATTTCAGGTTAAAATTCTGAGTCAATGAGTCGATATTCCATCCTAGAAACCATATTTAACAAATTCTCAGTTTTTCTTGATTAACATTTTTTGTTTTCAATTTTATATTTTTATATTTCAACTTAATACTTGGAAATATTGATAAAAAAAATGAATAATTAATATTTACATGTAAAATTTCCTTCTGAATTATTTTCAATCAATAACTAGTATTCATGTGTATCATTATGTATAACAGAATAATACACAAATTATAAATTAATTAATAAATATTGAATAACAAGTTTTTAAGAAACAATTATATATCTCCCTCCTCAAGACGGATTAATATCGTGTGGTATTTCCAAGCAGATAATTAATAACAAAATGCATATTTGTTATACAGAGTGCTACAACGGAAAATGCCCACACAAAGTTCAATATAAATCGTTAAATGGCGTTTAAATTTTCTTTTTCCTACGACCACCATCCAAAATACTATAGTAAAATCGCAATCGGAGCGGGGTAATAAAACTGTCGGAATAGGTCTTTACAGAGGTGGGTACCTATTATTATTTTTAAGGTATAGAGTCATTCGGATTGCTGAAATATATATTACGAATATTATTCAATGTCTATATTATTTTGGTGTTTACAACTGTAAAGCATACGAAAAAGTCGGCTTTTTCGGTGAACGAGAAAGTAATAATAAACAATGTTTATAATTACTTAAGAACTGGAAATCCTTCAGGTTCAGTTGATTACATTGTTCAAAGACAAGTAATATGACAGGCGTAAGCAAATCAACTATATACAAAATTAGAACATGGAGGCGGTAAAAAGAAAGTTGAATTAACAGAAGAAATTAAAAACGCAATAAGAAGTAAAGTGCACAAGTTTTATTTTAGGAAAGAAATCCCAACACTAGCTAAAATTTCGGATGAAATGAATAAAGATCCATATTTCCCTAAAATGTTCCGAACGAAACTACGGGAAAAGCTACAGAAATTAAAATTTAAATTGGCAAAACATGATATAGAAAAACGATTCTAATTGATACTGACGAAATTATTTGTTCGAGACGGAGATATCTAAGAGCAATTTCTAAATTACGTGCGGAAGGCAAACCGATATTTTACTTGGATGAAACGTGTGTGAATGAAGGCTACACTGTCAGTAAAATGTGGCAGGATACCAACATTCAATCTTCACGACAGGCTTTTTTGGAAGGATTATCTAAAGGATTGAAGAATCCATCCGGTATGGGACGACGTCTAATCATAACTCATATTGGCAGTGATAATGGGTTTTTAGATGGTTATTTGCACATTGGTTATAATACGCAAAATTAACAATTTCTCATAGCAACAAAAGTTGTGGGAAAAATGGCAAAAGGCATAGCCAAAATAAATACCTACAGCCTACAACCCTACTAGGGTAAGTAGGGAAAACTTGTCGAAAACATCACCAACACCAGGGAGAAATCCAGAATTGTTCCCATTTTACAATTCATTCAAATTTTAAGTGAAAAATTAAAGTTAAAATTAAAAAAATAATCCTTAAAACTTAAATTTGTTGCCTACTGTAATTTTTAATAAATCGTCAAATATGAATTTATCGAGGGGTAAATCGCAGAAAAAAATAATTCCCAGGATTGTTACTAATTCCTATAATTCCTCACTAATTCCCCCTATATATTATAATTCTTAATTAATTTTAAAATATATCAAGTAATTCCCCTAATTTTACTAATTCCCAAGCTAATAACCTACTAATTCAACAAATCTGTTACGTATGCTAGGCCACAAAATGGTGTAAAATAAATCAAGCATATTATAATATGTTGTTTGTAATAGGCATTAAAATAAAAAAGCTGCGAAATTAGGTCCATAACTATATCGTCCTCATTACTAAAATTATTTGTTTTTACCACGTCTTGATAAATTTCATTTTCTTCTGGAGCTTCGTCAACTTCGTCGATGTCTTCGTCCTCATGTGTTTTTAAAATTTGGTTTCCGTTTCACTAACGGTACCTGCATAATATTTCCAATCATTCTCTTTTGCCTTGATTCCAAAATGTTTCATGTCCTCTATGACATTATGTAGAGCTTCTTCAAGCGTCTGAAGAAAATCCCATAATTGTGATGCCAAATTTTTTAGCTTCTTCCTTCATCCAGTCCCATCTTAAAGTGACCTGCTCAGTTGTAAATGCTTTATCAGTTTTGAATAAGGACAGGCAGGGCAGTATGTCGATGTCCCAACATGTAACGGTTACCACAATGACACGCACTACAGAGTCACTTCCCAATTTATACAAAGAGCGAAATAACTACCACACCATGCCTTTGACGAACCAAAATCAAACATGAAAGACGGCTCATGGCGACCACATGTTGGCCGTTTTATGAGACGCAACGTTGTGCGATCTACTAATTCACTTCTAATTTCTTTCCAATTCCCCATTAATTCCACTATTCTCTTACTAATTCCCCGAATTTCCCGAGTAATTTCCCACTAATTCCTTTAATTTCCCACTAATTCCTCTAATTTCCCACTATTTCCTCTAATTCCTTACTAATTCCTAAATATTGTACACCAAAATTCCCCTGCGGAATACCCCTCGGAATTTATTTAAATGAAATGCAAAAATTGTACTAATTTTCAATTTGTCATGTTAGAAAAAGTGCTCATAAAAAAGTACCGTGTGTAACACAGTCGTTTGTTTGATTTTTGGATGGTGGTCGTAGGAAAAATATAGTGTGCAACACGTGCGTAAACTTTTGCGCGCTTGTTACACAATATACTATTCGCTTACCTTACCGGAAAACCCATCATATGAACACCAAAAATAGGGTGGAAAGTGTTTTTTGGTTTATTCGATATGCGAAAAACAGTTGTGTGTCACACATGCAGGAAACGCTGTAGCATTAGTGACACAATATACTATTGTTGATAAAACAATTTAAGATAAGTTAATTTGGTATTTTTAATTATGTTTTTTTTTTAATAAAACTTGCTGTTGACATCACCCTATATAAATAGTTTGACTTTTAATTCATTTAATAGCTAATGTTTGCTTCATTATTATTCTAATTCTTTTACAAACTTTATCCTTCATGACATTGTGTTTTACGTTCATTTAGTAGAAAAAATTGTTAATTTCCACATACATGTCATTTATAAACGTAAATTCCCAGTGTTTTGATATAAAACAGAATTATCTTGAATTTTGCGGCTTTTATTAAAGTTGATCTGTCTCGAAATGTTGCGAGGTTATTTTTTAACATTCGTAATTTTAACATATTGCTCGAGTAAGTTGAAACATTTTTCTTATTATCATTAGAAATGATAAAATATTTAAATTGATGACCATCATACCAGATCATGTGGTACTTCAATAACATATGGTACCTCGCAATAAATAAATTTTAGTGAAAATATTGAATATCATATTTTTTTAGCGAATGTTATTGCTACATTTAAGAGAAACCCTGCTTTTCCTAGTAATAGTACTTGTGGATTACAGGTAAGTTAATTTAAAAATATATTCAGGGTGTTTCAAAATTAGTCGTATGAAAAATTTTGTTACATGGATACTCTATTCAGTGTGTCGTCAATTTTAAAACTCGCAATGGACTAGATCTTGTGAACTAAAAGAGATGTCACAAAGAGGTCAAGAACGTTTCTAGGATAGAGAGGCCAAGCCCCTACTTGTGATACGTCACTGGAAGGCTCTTTAGGGCATAAGTTAACAATTATGCAGTGTTTAAAGTCCTACAAAAATAGTATAACCTTCCTACAAACTTCATTCGAACGTTGGCAAATGTTGCTTTTTAGTCGGGGAAATAGGGCTAGTCTTAGCAAAGCCAATCGTGCGGTAGACGTTATGCAGCTCGATATTTTTACACTGTTGCATTGTTTCATTTACTCGCGTTATTTAAAGTTGATTTTGTTGTGATTAATATTAAAATGATAGTAAGAATCATATAATTATTGCCTTATTTAAATATATATTTTGAAACGTTAAATACTTACCAGTAATCAAGCTTTCCAAGTAGGATATTTTAAAATGAAAGTCCCTTATATAATTGTATTGTAATGACATCATAATTTTATTATAATATTGCTTGATAAATATTATATTTTAATCAAATCATTATTTTTGTTTTCCTTCTATTCTACTCAAAGTTTTAAAATTTTTGACCTAATTATGGATCTACAAGTCATGCAGAGCTTTTTATCGAGAATATTTTTTTTTGTGAAATGTGAGATAAAGTTTCTCTCCCTTTGTATAAAACTTTTTGGGACACACTGTATATCATACCTAACCAAAAATCATTTCCTCATCCTTTTACTAATTAAATTTTTGTGTCAATTATTTGAAACTCTACATATCTCTACATATCATACTAAAAAATACCCAACATTATTGTGTTCATCCACATATTGACAACATTGTATAAATTTTAATATCTAATGTTTGAGTAAATTCCATCCCAGTCTGGCCGAATACGTTCTCTCTCTGCGTACTGGAAGCTCCGCCTTGTCACGAGATACCAGTTTACCTGTTTACCTGTAACGAAAGTCACTTGGCAACAACGCGTGTATTACTTTAACGTCTTTTTTAGCACGCACTCCCGGCACTTCAACTATACAGTAAAAATATGGTACAGTAATTACTATTCGTCGCGAATTAACGAGAGACATCACTTGCAAAACACAAAATAGCGGAAGAAAATGTTTCTATAAGCAGCGGACAGATTAACTGTCGATTCAAAGCGGGAAAAGCGTTAAGCGGTAGTTCCAGAGCTATGCGTACACTACGAGTACTCAAAACAATACTAATTAGCGCAGGGTGAGGGAACTAAATGCTAGCTGCACAGATAACATACTTAGCTAGCTGATCGATTTCCAAAAAGAATAGAGAGTGGAACGGCAGTTCACCGTACATTAGAGGTGGGACCTTCTGAATAGAAGCGCCTGGAGAAATTTCTAAGAAAGTCCCTCTTCTATCCAATAATCTCCTAGGTGCTGTGCCCTAGGATTCTGAATTGCTGTGCAATTCGCAAGCAAGTATGTGGATGGAGGTTTGTTCTTCCACGCCACAGAATCTACATTCTTCTTCCTCTACTATTTTGAGCTTTTTCAGGTGCCCGTTCAAGCGCAAAGTCCCGTTGGAATCCATGTTGAAACTCTTAGTGCAGTTTTACTTTGACTTATGCATTCATTCACCGGGTCGAAGCCACCCATCAGAATCTTTGATTGTCTAAGCCCCACTAGTTCTTTCCAATGGTCAGATCTTATCTTTTCTTTGGCTTTGCCTATTTCTTCCAATATTACATTGGGGATGATACAGTAAAAGGTTTCCGGCCTCCAAAAGGGTCTTTGAGTCCCCCTCTTTGCTAGTCCATCTGCTATTTCATTTCCTTCTATTCCAGAGTATCCTGGAATCCACAGTAAGGTTTCGATATTGTTCTCGCCTAGTTCACTTAGTATGCCTAGGCATTCCCACACCATTTCGGAACTGATTGCGGAGCAAAAAAGATAAAAAATAATAACAAAGTGGTAGGCAAAAAATAGGAAGCTTATCCAGAATTTTTTTTTTAAATAATCAAAAGGCTGTATACAAAATGAAAAAATTAAGTCTAATAGCCTTCATTATTTTCAAAACGTTCTTTCGATGCACTATTTGTACAATTACGACCAGAACAGTTGCAGCATATCTCAGTACATTCCACACCATACCGTCGACAAGTACATCTACCAGTACCACAAGGCTCATTTGTATCCGTTTTGCAGGTGCAGCGGATTGTGTTTAGTATCTAATTACTTAATCTGTATCTCGTTCTTTCTGCAACACTTTCCACCACCATATGTAGTGGTGTGAGGCTGAGAATCACTTCCATGGCTGCCGTTGGACATGTTCTCATTGCTCCTGTAATGCATCTAAAGGCTAGTCTTTCAATTTTGGTGAGGTTTTCTCTCGTTGTCCATAGACTAGCTCTGCTCCTCCACGCAATGACTCCAATAGTGATGATTAGTCCCATTATGGCAATGTACATCCAGCTCAGTATTTTTGGGTTACAGCCCCAATTTCTCCCTGCCAGATTCTTCCACACCATTAGAGCCATTTTTGTTTTGTATACATATAATCCGTTAGTATGTAACGGGGAAATAGGGCTAGTCCTCTTATTATAGTACTGATTATAATGTAAATATAGTTACAACACGTACAGTTAACAGAAGCAAACATGAGCCCCGGAAAATATGCGAACTAAAATAAGGTCATCGCAACGAGCCAATCAGAAGCTAATGTTAACGAACGTACATTAGTAATTTGTTAACATAATCGAAATAATATGACCGAGTGATTTCATCAACATACATCATTTTATTCATTTTTAGTGTCTGAATCAGTGTTGTCAATGCGAGGAGGTAGTTTTATTTTTGGTCCAATATAAATTTTTTTATTAATATTTAGAGTTAGAGTTACATTTTTAGCAAGTTTGACTTTGTTTACATATCTCTTAACAGTTGACACTTATAGTATCGATGTTTGGTTATCGATTCAAAATATCGATTGTTACTACAAAAATACAACTACAGCGACATAAACACGCCCACCAGGGCTCATGTTTGCTTCTGCGGACTGTACGTATTTTATTAGGTTTGTTCGTAGAACAGTCAGAAACTATCAGAAACCGACAGACGCATGCGCATTTAAAAAAAAGCGTTCGTAGAAACAATTTGACAGTTGCTGATTTAAAAATCATTTGTTCGAAGAAGGAAATTTGCGGTTTCGGATCAGTTAAGCGGGATTTATAGTTTGACGGACTGTAAACGTAGACGCACTGTGAAAAGATGAACTATAGAATTTACGTACCTTGTTTATAAAGGAACGTAAGTGGATGACGTAACGTAAGGGGAACGGACTGGAACGGAAGAGTTGGCCAACTTTTATCTTTTTACAGTGCGTTCTTACGTCCGGCCAATCAAAGGAAAAATTTTGTGTGATGTCAGCGAGGTTATATCAGCTGTCATTTAATGTTGTGTTTTTGGATGTTTCATAGATTGGCATAGATATCCTTTATTTACTGTTTAGTTTAGCGTCGTTTTTCGAGTTTGTGCTTGTCGACACTTTTCCAATGCTACTGCACACAATAGTAGTCCAAGAAGTATATCTACATGTATTTCGTAATCCATTGTGATTCAAAGTATATAAATATTTAGATTATAATACAAAATTTAAAGCTCAAAACAACATAGGACACAGGCTGTAGATGATTTGTATAATTTCTAGGTTAATTTGAATGTCGCGAGTACTTACCTCTGCCCATGCGCAAAATTTCCGTTCCGTTTATTTATAACTGCAACAATTTTTACATACCGTTCGTTACGTATCCAGTGCGTCTACGTGTGGTATACGTTTACAGTCCGTCAATCTATAAATCCCGCTTTACCAACTATCAGAATAATTTGCTAACCGGGATCAAATTTTTAGTTTGAGCATGCGTATTGTGATGCTGTAGTAAGTGACAAGTGTAGTGACTTTTACTATTTTTCAGTTATTGTAAAAAAAACACGGAAATAGCGAACCAGCTAGTTCCTTCTAAAATAAAACGTGAGTAAAATCATTTGTATGTTATAATACCAGACATAAAAAAAATCTCTGGCTTCTTATTAGGATGGCCAACGAATGACACACATACTACAAAATTATTTACTTATTCTTTATTTTTCTCAGATGTATGACAACGATTCAAGCTCTTCAAGTGATGAAGAACTTTTAGTTCATTTGTATCAAAGAGCTAAGCAGAAAAATGGAAATTATTTGCAAATAATAGTTCCCAGTTATAGTGATATAGAATTCATGGAACATTTTAGAGTTAGCCGACATGTTGCTATCACTATAATAGGGAGATTTGAACAGCCGGAGTATTATTTTCATCAGGCTGGCGAATTTGGGAAACTAAGTGCATCTGATTTCACTTTAACTTTTCTGTGGTATGCTGCACATGAGGCAGCTTCATACAGGGATGTTGCAGACCGTTTCGGGATAGCCATAAGCACCCTGAGAAATATTATTGAAAGGCTCACCTATTTTTTGAGTGAGTAGATTAATGATTAAATTTCTGGCGAAAACTTATGAAAGTTGCGTTCACTTTGAAATCTCCGGCTGTCACTGTCGTGATGTCAAAATTTTCCACCCGTTCGTACAACAAAAATTGTCAATCGGTTTACAACGAATCACAAACGGAATGTAAGAGTTTGATAAATTTCCAATCGATTGGAAATTCTTTCTACGAACAAACCTATTTTATTTCGGTCTTAAACTGACAGTGTTTGTCAAATTTATTACTATGAAGGATCAAATACTCGGAGTCAACGCTTTATAGACAACAACCATTGGGGGCTTTAACCATTTGGTCCACCGATGCTCAGTTGCTGGATGTGACCGAAAGCAGATGATATCGGAAGCGTTTTAAAATTTTTAAATTTCCCACATTCGTATTCAGAACACTCGATTAGGTGAGTATGGTGATCTAGGTGACCACTCATAGGACTTCTACGTATCATGGGAAGGAGGACCGTCTTGTTGGAAGTGCAAAAAAATGTCATCTAGAGCTAGACACAGTTTTCAGATCTTTTGACATCCCTATTCGTTCACGAGATAGTTTTAAAACTCACACTGAATAAGTAGATTACAGATGTCGAAAGAATAATTATTTATATTCACACTTCATACATTTTTGAATAATGTGGCCGTTCAACTAAGGAGCAACAACTAATTCCCGTGCAATATGCCCCGCCGGATATTGAATTACACTCGAAAGTTAAACGGGGTTGGTATATCTACAAGATATTTTAGGAAGTGAAGATGTCGCTACTGTCACAATCTTTACATTTCCGTTACTGGAAGACATGTATTGGTTATGATTGAAATGTATTCTTCAGTCCGGGACTAGAGACTCTCGGACGGATAGCACATACCTTGTACTGATGATGCGCAAATACGCCGAAACCGGTCTACAAGTTGTGTTGTCCCTTCTAATCGCAAACCAGAATGGTTGGTTTTAAAATATCTTGTAGATATACCAACTCCGTTTGACTTTGGAGTGTAATTCAATATCCGGTGGTGCATATTGCACGGGAAATAGTTGTTGCTCCTTAGTTTAACGGCCACCATGTGAATATAAATAATTATTCTTTCGACATCTGTTGATAAAACACTTTATTAAATACGACAATATTACAGGAAACTGTAATAAGCTTTATAAGTAGATTATTTTTCAAAATGCTGCGTTGTTGCATTTCTTAGAAAATAATTGAAATATCGATTTTTTAAATTTGATGCCTTTTTAGGAGGCTGATATAGAATGCAATTATTGTACAACAACACAAACACCAGGAAAAAACACTTTTTTCCGAAGAGGTAGGTAGATTTAATATTTTTTTCTTAATAACAATAAAAATCAAATTCATTATATTATATAAATATATCATATAAATAAATTATATTATATAAATATTATAAATAAAATCGTCTATTCTTTGTAGTTTTCGGAGGAAGAGAAGCTTACGTTAACGAATACCCTTGGATGGCCCTTTTGGGTTATACAAATTCAAAAGGGACCAAAAAATGGGGTTGTGGCGGGTCCATAATTAACTCTAAATATATTTTAACCGCCGCTCACTGCGTAGCTAGAATACCAAAATTTTACGGAAAACTGTAAGTTTTTTTTTCAGTACACTCATTATACGGTGCGGTGGAATAAGTGTTACCCCCCCCTATTAACTACTCTATTTTGATATCTTAAGAAAAAAGCTCAAACAGGTAAATTTTTATATTAAACGTAGTATGTTATGACATAAAAGTTTCGAACCTGACATAATCCCTCTTCATGGGGGTGTCATCCCTTCGATTTTTTTAATTGAGAAAGTGCATCATGCAACACCTCATTTGAGACCTATTGGAACACTGATTTCAAAAATGTATAACACTTTGGTTCAAAAATTAATTCAATGAATTCTGTTGGCTTGACGGTAGGTTTTTTCATTGGAGGGTTGGAATTGTTTTGTCTCTGAATAAATATTTCCTAAATTGTGAATGTTGGTAACTGAATTTAATCATTTAATGTAATAAATTACAAGTAACAACTAAGGATGTACTGAAAACTAAATAAATTTTAAACTTTAACAGTAACTGCAACTAAATAATTTTTTTAACGTTCGAAACTTTTATGTCATAACATACTACATTTAATATAAAAATTTACCTGTTTGAGCTTTTTTCTTAAGATATAAAAATAGAGTAGTTAATAGGGGGGGGGGGTAACACTTATTCCACCGCACCGTATATTTTTTTAATAAATATTTTTCAGTACGTCTGTTGTTTTGGGTGAACACAACACAAATGAAGAAGTCGATTGTGCTGAAGGTAAATTCGGAGGGCAAATATGTAACATCAAACCCACCAATGCCGAGATAGAAGAAATTATCGTACATCCCATGTATAATAAAGAAGAAGAATATACTCCGAACGATATCGCGTTAATAAGATTAAAAGAAGAATTGAAATTTTCCAGTAAGTTTTTATATCAAAACTGGATGAGCTGGCAAACTTATATCTATAGTAAAAGTCACGAATGTTTCTCGTTACGTCATAACTCATAAACTTCCGAACCAAATCAATACAACGGTTTTCACCAACGGCGCATCATTGTTAGAGGGTTCGGCATGTATTTCTGGTGATCTAAATATGAGAGGAATAAAAACCAAATTTAACATATCATAGTTAGACTACAATTTGAAATTCTACAAATAAATTCTTACAAAACTTATCTCTTGAATGTCTCACCTGTTCAAAGTAATGACAATGACGACGAACTTCAATGGTGACAGAATGATTTCCGCATAAAGTGACGTTTCGCTTTTTAAGTACAATCGTTGTCACAACACACGACAGAGTGACAAACCGATAAAGACGTAATGGCGTAGCTTAATTCAGACACAAGAGACATATGTACATTTCCATTTGTTTTAATTTGACATACGCTGTCACTGATATCCACATAAAATTAGAGTGTCTTTGATACATTCAGGGAAGTATGACGTAACGAAAAACATTCGTGACTTTTACTGTAGTGAATATTTTGGTTGTAAATTAAAGGATAAGGAATGTTTTCTAAATATGTATGGAAGCAGAGGCGGATTTAGGCTTCCTGCCGCCCTAGGCCCGGTTTGTTATGCCGCCCTTTTAGTGGAGGCTTCTTACTAAAATTGCATCCCAAACAATTACTAGAATTGCTGTAATTTTCGCTACAATCCTGTAGCTTTAGACCGCGTAGTCGGTTTCTCATTTCTGCTCTCGGCAATGAATTCCAGTTCATGAATTAGTCCAGACTACTACTTTTCTAATGCGTAAGTAACATGCATCATGTCGAGCAGACCAACGAGTTTGAGAAAGAATCGTAACTCTCAAATTTGTACGCTGCACCGAGAACTCCCAACGATGTGAGAAGAAATTAGTACTTGCAAAGTAGAAAATCGTCGACTGCTTCTGTTACAGATTCAACTGCACGTGATTTTACAAAATTTAAATAATTGGAATTGAATTATGAATAATTTATTCTACAGGGTGATTGATTAGTGTGATAAAGTTCAGTGCCTCCTTTGTCCTTTGAGATATCAATTTGAAAATTTGAGGGTTTTTGGCGATCATCAGTCTTCACATTTTTAAATTATTTACAATCCAGAATGCTGCGCCATATCAAAGTTACATTTTTTTAAATGAAACAACCTATATTTTATTGCATATTTGGAATCAGCTCGACCTCCCCATCACAATAATATAGGGTTGTGATGTGTTCTACGGAGTATTTAAAAAGTTATAACCAATTTTCCATAAAAATCGTAACAAGTTTAATACCCTGTACAATGTAAGAGAAATTCAATAATTAAAATCAATCAATCAATCAATCAAAGTTTACGAATAGTAGTAAAAATTCTGGAAAATTATTTATTTCGTTAATATTAATTGAATCTGATACAGGGTGAATCAAAATACGAATACATTATTTTCTCGGTTTTTTCAAATGGATCACTCTGTATTTTATGTGAGTATCGAAAAGTACTACCAACATACTTTTTTTTTTATAAAGCATTCCCTATACCTTAAATTATTAGTTCTTGAGATATTTTGATTTTTCTACGCAAAACATTGATTATATCTAATTATGTAACAGTTAAATGTGATTTGACAGAATAGTATATTAAAGTATAAGTGGATATTAAGGTCTTTAAAACACGCGCGATTTTTCGAGCACGACGGCGAAGCCGGAGTGCTCGAAATAGAGCAAGTGTTTTAGAGACCAGTTATCCACGAATACTTTACGCTATTTTTTTTATTGGTGCTCTTTAAAATTATAAATATATACTAGTATCTATTACTACTACAACAACAAGAAATGGAAATAAGAACTAATAATGTAAAATGGTTGAATTCGTGATGCTTGCGTTGTCATGGAAATGAGAAAAACATAAACTAATTTGCATTTTGTCTTTAAGATTTGTCACCGAATGACATAAAAATGAGTTCTCATATCGATTTTTTAAGTAGTAAAGCAGAATCGCGGTTAATACCGCAAACATCTTCTGATGCGTATAAAAAAAATTGAAATTGTTAAATATTTTGACGTTACAAAGTACTCCTGTCAGATCAATAATAAAAAAATTGTCATTTAGACTTCGTTTCTCAAGCTGTTGATGTTGCCATGGTAACTTTAAAAAACGCGCGTTTTTGAAAGTTCGATTTAAACACGCTGAGGCGTGCTTTAAATAGGTAAAATGGTTCACCAATAAAAAAAACTGATATTTGACAATACCATGACATGACAGTAGGTACATTATTGTTTTTTGATTTAGCGGTTTGGTACATTTTTTGGTGTTTTGAAGAATTTGAACTAGGGCAAAAATGAATTTCACTAGTGATGAAATTATTGATATGATCTGGATGTTGGGAGAATCCAATAAAAACGCCTTACTATCAGCAAGAATATACCATGGACGTTTTCCTGAAAGGCGGCAACCTACAAAACAAAAATTTCTGTGACAGAAGAAAATGAAATTAATGTTTTTCTGGCAGTTACTGAAAACCCACACACTAGTGTAAGGAGCCACGATTCATAAAAATGGTTGTGTTAATAGGCATAACTTTCACTATTATTCATAAAATAATCCATATCACATAGTGACACACAGTCAAACTAGATGATCGTTGAATGTGTGGGGGGTATTGTTGGTGAATATGTAGTAGGGCTATATTTTTTTGATATAATCAATGTTTTGCATAAAATAATCAAAATATCTCAAGAGCTAATAGTTTTAGGTAAAGGGAATGCTTTATAAAAAAAAAGTATGCTGGTGGTACTCTTCGATTCTCACATAAAATACAGGGTGATCCATTTGAAAAAACCGAGAAAATAATGTATTCGTATTTTGATTCACCCTGTACCAGATTCAATTAATATTAACGAAATAAATAATTTTCCAGGATTTTTACAACTATTCGAATGCTTTGGCCGCAACAGATTTTTGAATTTCAATTTCTCTTACATTGTACAGGGTATTGAACTTGTCATGATTTTTATGGAAAATTGGTTATAACTTTTTAAATACTCCGTAGAACACATCACAACCCTATATTATTGTAATGCAATAAAATATAGGGTGTTTCATTTAAAAAAATGTAACTTTGTTATGGCGCAGCATTCTGGAACACCCTGTAAGAGTGTAAATAATTTTAAAATGTGGAGACTGATGATGGCTATAAACCCTCAAATTTTCAAATTGATATCTCAAAGGACAAAGGAGGCACTGAACTTTATCACACTAATCAATCACCCTGTATAGAAACTAATCTGAACCATTTACTTGATTACAGTTTCCTGTATCAATTGTCATAGTAAAGCGCGTTATGAATAGTCGTCAAAATAATAGTGTAAAACTATTAAAACGCTTTAATTCATTGTCTGGCGGGGCATATTGCCCGAGAAGTAGATGTTGCTTCCTGGTGAACGGTCTATTCTTTGGAAATTAATTTTCTAATTTGTGAAGCGTTTTAATAGTTTTACACTATTATTTTGACGTCTAATCTGAACCAATTTTTAAAATGCCGTCCTAGGCCTAAATCCATCACTGCCTTTCACCTTTTACATGATTTGTAATAAGACAATAATATGTTCTTTATATCTTATTACGATGCTTTTTTGGGATTGTCCCATATTTTAAATGAAATTTCTAGCGTTTATCCAACCGATTTGTCTTCCCGAACCGGAACACGAACTTGAAGAGGGTATACGTGACCTATGGACAGCTGGATGGGGATTGATGGAAAATTATCAACATTCTTCCCAAAAACGAACAGTTGATTTGGATTTTAAGGATAACAAACACTGTGAGGATGCTTTTTCTTCAGCTGGACTTAAACTTATAAATACGCAAATCTGTGCAGGGGGAGATCCTGGAAAAGATACGTGTGCAGGTATGATTATCCATTTTTTTTTGGTGTAGATTCGATTTTGATATGTTTTCGTAGGTGATAGCGGAGGTCCTTTGATGATAAAAGAGAAGAGTGAACCTCGGTGGTTCCAGGTAGGTGTTGTATCGTTTGGCGGTGTCGAATGCGGACTATATCCAGGAATTTATACCAAAGTTTCCAATTTTGTTGAATGGTTGCATGCTACTGTCAAACCTTGAAATGTTGTTATTTATTTTTAACGAATTTTGTACCCTATATTACTGTATAATAAAATGAAATTAAAAAATTGTTTTTTGGATTATTTTTCATTTGACTTGACTTATACAAAGTGTCCAGAAACTCTATTACCAAACGCAAACTACAGATACTAAATGTGATTTTATGTACGCTTAGGGTGTGTTGTATCTCACACCTAAACTCGGTTTAATTATAACTGATGTTTAGGTGTGAGAACACCTAAACTCGGTTTAATTTTAACTGATTTTTATACTGATGTAATTGAGGATAATAAATAAATCAATATGTCACAGTCTAAACATCAGTTATAATTAAACTGAGTTTAGGTGTTCGATACAACGTGCCCTAAGGCAGCTAGCGCCCTTTGAAAATGACGCTGTCAAGTCAGTTTTTTGAGCATATCTTAAAAATCCGATACCTACAAACTTCAAACTTGGTATAGTTCTTTTCACTATCTAAGAAACTGACTTGACATAGGCTTGAGATGCAATAGAACCATAAAACTTTTCGGATTTACCGTGCAGGTCCACACTATACCTGATCCTATACATAAGTGGGCATAAATGCAGCTATGCGATGTATAATTTCCTTTGTTTGACTATGCAAAGCTTTTCCTTGTTTCACTCTCTTGGGAGACATGTCACGAACAGTTTCATGGCATGAAAAATTCACTTTTCGCAACAACAAAATCACACAAGAAGACCGAAAGCAAAGTACTGTCTGGGATGCTGTCAACACTGAAATGAAAACGAAGAAGCTACATTAAATATAGCGCCCGTTTCTCCGCCGCTGGCTCAGAGCCGCAGCCAGTCAGAGATCGGCATGGCATTCGAGGCGGCCTCAAGTTGAATCACGTGGTGTCCCAAAGTTATTGTGGTCGGACTCTACAAATTGCTATCTATCTTTGTATATTATGCACCGTTTTCGAGAAAAATCTATTTCCAATTTTCCATTTAATCTATGGTGAGGTGAGAAACTTCGAGGTGTACTTATGACTCTCGTCTGTAGCCTGGGGGACGGGGTGCCGACCTCGGGCACCATCGAGTATCTCCGGTGGCGCTCGGCTTTCATGCGAAGCGCGCACGGTTCTAACACCCCGTGTCGCTCTCTATGAAAAGAACATCTCGCTTTCCATACACTTTTTTAACTAAACCACCCTACCTTACCCCCTACCCTAATCCGAATCGAAAAATTGAATTGTGTAATTGACAGATTATTATAATAATTTTCAATAATAACCCAACAAAAACCACCCTACCTTACCCCCTACCCTAATCCGAATCGAAAAATTGAATTGTGTAATTGACAGATTATTATAATAATTTTCAATAATAACCCAACAAAAACCACCCTACCTTACCCCCTACCCTAATCCGAATCGAAAAATTCTTCGTATTTTTAGTCAATTTTTGAAAAAAACAATAAGAAAATAAAAATATCTTGACTCGGACACGACTCGAACCTGGTACCTCTGTGTTAGTAGCCCAGCACGCTTACCCTGAGCTAATCTCTGCACACGTCAATGATATCGTATAGGAGGTTAAAAGCTTTATGGACGCATGAAAGCCGAGCGCCACCGGAGATACTCGATGGTGCCCGAGGTCGGCACCCCGTCCCCCAGGCTACAGACAAGAATGTATTTATGGGTAATATGGAGGATTTAGAAATTGCAGGAAGCATTGCCATGAGTTTTCTAGTACTACTCTGGTTTCTGTTCTATTTCGTACAGTTTCAGTACTTTTAGGTACTACTGAGCCGGCTTCTCTGAGGCATTGGAGGAGAGCCGTAAATGTTGATATACATTACGATGACATTTGTTAGGAAATCGTTCCGCGTATCTTCGTTCGGATTATGTTATCTGTGGTTCGGATGCACGAGCAAATTAAATAACAGTGTGGCTAGAGTTCCCCCGGCAGAATTATTAATTTCAAATGAGAATTCCGCCTTGAGGCGGAAGTTTATCCGCCGAAAATGTCATAATTTACGCAATCTCGGTGGAGTTATTCCCTAATAATATATGCTTTCCGCCGCCCAACGGCAAGAATCCCGTCCACAATTTGGTTTAGTATTATTTTATTTTAAGGGGAAGGGTGAATGAAATGATGATATTTCCTTCCCCTTCTTTAAATACACAAAGTAAGGATATCGTCATATATAAATGTGTTTATAAATCCATTTATTGTCTTGGGTTTGTATAAGTCTGACAGGGAATGGAACTCGGGACTCGGAAGGAATTCTTGAAAAATTGACGTTGACAAATAATTTGCTGGACAGTTTGACATTTATGAAAATAAATCTATTTTTTATGAAATAAGCATACAAATCTTTATGAGCTGATTGAATTGTATCGAATATTATTTATTTTGGTCCATAGTCACGATAAATATTGCTAAGATTTTCAATGTCACTTTTCTTGCTCATACTATTCTTAGTCTTGTTAATTTCTATCATTTCAAGAAAATATCTCTTAGAAATATTTTGCTCAGTGTGTAAGACTTTAGTTTCTTCAAATAACATTTTATGGCCTGTTTCGATGAAATGTTGTGTTAATGCACATGACTTTTTATTGAATCTTTTTGATTCGATTAATCAGATTTCTAGAGCTTGTACCAATCTAGTTAAGATCACAGTTATTGAATTTTATTTTATAGACCACATTTGATAATATATCTTTAAAAAAGTCAGGTGTGGAATCTTTCATTTTGCTGTTTAAATTTCCAATTGTTTTGATTTTTTTTTTGTTATCTTAATATTAGTTTCATTTTTGAAAAATTTTATTATGTTTGTTGATAAATTTTTAGTATTTGGAATTGGTACGTAATTATTGATATTTTCATTTGTTTGACTGGTTGAGATATTATTATGAAAGTACTTATACGTAAAAAATCATATTAAGGGGGACGTCTTTTTGCTCATATGTAGACTTGCGTATTTGGTCTTGGTATTGCATATTCAGTCTTGGTCTTGCTAGTCTAAGGATGGTCAACATTCACCCAGGCATTCCCTTCCCCTTTTTTGGAAAAATTCATGTGGAATACAAATAATTTAATATTTTTTCGAGAAATATTGTATTAGAAAATATTTTATTTCAGCTTTTTATATCTTTTATTTAATGTAAGCTATAAAATAGATAAAAATTACATTCTAAGGATGTTTATTATTTCAATTTTCATTATTATAAATGAAAATAATTTTATATATTTATGTAAAATACAGGGTGTCCCACTGTAAAGTAACACATTTTGACGGCTTATTACTCCAGAATGGAAAAAGATATCGACGAGCAGTTTTCGCTAAACTTCTTATATTTCCTTCAAATTTTTAATGACATAGTTGCCAAATGTATATTTTTTCCCGAAAGCGCCGAAAAAAAATGACCATTTTTGAAAGGAAATTATCGGTTTATTTTAAACACAACACCCTATATTTTTTAATACCATCTGAAAGTCCCTTTTTTCCCCTTTCCAAAAATGTATACATTATCGGCATATACTCAAGTTTTTAGGGAAATATTTAATTTTTTATGAAATCATGTCAATAACTTCCAAACGTAAATTATCACATTTTAACAGCTACAATGTAAAATTAATTCAACTCAAAGAATATAAATTGACAACATTTATAACTTATAAGTGTTAAGTGAAAATAATTATGCTTAAAAATATTTCTAAAAATTGGCAAAATTTAAGTATTTTCTTCCGGTTTTTTCGTTGTTCAAGATAATAACCTTTACAGTTTAAAGTGAAAATATTAATCGTAAAATAGCATTAAATAATGTTGAAAAAGTACCATTTTTTTAACTAAATTCGTGATTTTTAAAGTAATTACTGAATTATCATGCGAAATATTTGTTTTAATCTGCTTTATAAGGTGAGCTATCAAACAAATTTAAATTAACACGAACTTCCGAGGGTCGCGAAGTCTACCAGAACAGTTTTTGATACTTTTGATATGAAAATACAGTTCGATATTTTAAAATTGACGTTTAAAAGGTTGGCTGTATGTTCCACACTAAAATGTTTACAAATAAATACAAGAATAAACGTTTTATTACAGTGGCGTTCCATATTTTGTTAAATGTAACCCTAAAAAAAGTTGGGGGGTCAAAATCCATAATAAATAAAAATAAATGAATGCTACTACTTCCAATTTATGGGTTATCGTATACTTGCATCTCATAAAAATTTTCCTGAATTTTTGTTACACCGTTTTAAAGAAACGTTAAAAATATGAATTTAAATTTTTAATTAAATCACCCTGTAACTTTTTTTCAATGCACTTTTGTGAGATTCAATCAACGTATTTTTATATCCCTGTATACTCTGTAATTTTAAATTTTTTTATTTTTTCGAATTAAATCTGATATAACAAAGAAATAATACTTTTAATATTTTTCTTATAACTTGAACTCTAACCTGTTCCAGTAAACTGATTTGGTGTCATTAATATAATTAAAAAGTCCTCGTTCTCCTTGTTTTTTTTAAACCACTGAAATTGTGAAATATCGTGTTCTGCATTATAGTGGAAAATACATTCTACCTATATGTATAGTTACCCCTGCCTTTGACCATTCAAAAAGCTTACCGCGTAAAATTGGGTGTAGCAAACCATTTCTATCTTAAAGATAAAAGTAGTATTAATCCTGATTGTACCATGGGTATATTTTCACATCTCACATTGCTATGTGTTGTTGGTTCTTTACCAGGTAAGCAAATAAACTTTTATTACATAACAATATATAATTCTTATGTAAATAAGATGAATGAGTGAAAGTGAGAATTTTATTTTTCGATTTCCGTGTATGGGATGAAAGTATTTGATCGATTTAAATATAATGTTTACAGAGTATACAGCGTGTCCACGGATGGGGTATCCTATATAGGAGAAAAATGTTAAAATATTAGTTTTAGTGAAAAATGTCATTCTTGATAAAAAGTTTTGCTTGTTCTAAAACCCCATAAAATAAAATAAAATTCAAGTTTTTCAAACCCCGTTTCATTTTATAGCCAGTTTTATGAAAACCGTATGAATTTTTCCACTAAGTTCGATAATAATGTATTGATCTAGTGAGTGACGTTTACTATGTCCCAAGTAACTGTCAACTTTTATAAATAATTTTCAAATTGTCATTCTTTAATAAATATTTGACAACAATGTTAACTATTCAAGAATTATAATCACTAGATATCAAAAATAACAATACAGAATAGTAATGTATGAAACACTAAGTAAAAAAAAATCTATTCAATATATTCTTCAAAACATCGCTCAATTCTATTTCTAAATTCTTTGTAAGTATTTCGCAGCATTTCTGGCGTAATTTCATTAACGGTCTTCAATATTATGGTTTAAATTATTTGCGTAAACTTTTTGTTTTAAGTAGCCCCATAAAAAAAAATTAAAATAGTAAAATGGGGGGATCGGGGCGGAAAAAATATTGGTCCATAACGTCCCATCCATCGCCCAGGAACATATTCATCCAGCCAGCCTCTAATTAGCAAAGTCGAATGTGACGAACACCCATCATGTTGATAGTACATTTTACGCCTTTGCTCCCAGGGAATATTTTCTAATTCAGTTATTAAGCAGTTGTCCAGCAAATTCAAATATTCCTCCTGATTTAATGTATCTTCCAGAAAATACGGTCCGATTATTCGATCCGGTAAAACCGCACACCAAACATTAACTTTTTTAGCAAATCGATTATCACAGTCAATCGTGTAGCTCGGGTTTTCACTAGCCCAATATCGACAATTTTGGGAAGAAACGACTCCGTTTGTTGTAAACGTTGTTTCATAAGAAAACCAAATGCTATTGTGAAAGAGTCGGTCACGCATAAGTTTTTCACCAATCATCGCACAAAAGTCTAACGTTTTGTCATAATAATAATCTTGTAAGGTATGAATAAATTTCGGTTTGAATGGATGAATTTTGTTTTACCTAAATATTTTCTGTAAGTAACTCTTGAAAAAACCAACCTTCACTGCTCTTTTTCGTAGACTCAACTTGGGATTTTCCCTTAACGAATGCATAGCTAGTGCACTAGCTGCATCATCCTCCTCAACGTACGCCCTTTTCAATTTATTTTTGTCTTGAACAGATCCTGTCTCATCAAACTTCTTTATTAATTTTTTTTAATCCACACCGCGTAATGGGTACATCTGGATATTTTTGTTGAATAGTGAAGCGGGATTTATAGATTGACGGACTGTAAACGTATACCACACGTAGACGCACTGGATATGTAACGAACGGTATGTAAAAATTGTTGCAGTTATAAATAAACGGAACGGAAATTTTGCGCATGGGCAGAGGTAACGTACTCGCGACATTCTTTTTTTTTTTTTTTTATGTTCTGGTTCCCACGAAAAGGAATATCCTGTAATGTTCAGAGAACATCGTGGGAACCAAGGGAAAGGAGGTAGGAGTTGGTGTTCTTCTTAAATTTCTGGAGGTTGTATGCCTCGGGGAACACCTCCCTAGGCAATGAGTTCCAAAGCCTAGCTGTTCGTTGGATGAACGAGTCTTTGGAAAGTGATGTTCTGCAGGTCCCCAAAGTGACCACGAAGGGGTGTGAAGAATGAACTTGACGGGTTAATCTCGAGGAGACTGCCAAGGGAGGAAGGATTGTTGATATTTCAGAAGAGCATCGCCCATGAAAATATCTATAAAATAGAGACAAATCGCCAACTTTTCTACGGTGTTCCAGAGAAGTGAGCGATTTTGTAAGCGAGGCATCACCGACGAGTCGAATTGCCCTTTTTTGGACAGAATCCAATAGTTTCAGGATATGTTTAGGTGCCGCACTCCAAATATGGGAACAGTATTCCAGGACAGGTCGGATCTGTGCCTTATAGATCATAAGCAGCTGACTGGAAGTGAAATAGCTCTTGGCACGAAACAAGAAACCAAGTTTTTGGGAAGCACTTTTGGCAATGGACCTAACGTGATTTTCCCAGGAGAGGTTATTGCTGATAGTAATACCAAGCATCGATATGGATGACTTCAATGGTATGGTTACTCCTGACAAAATTATGTTAGGCACAGTGAGATCGGCTTTTCTAGAGAAAAGACATGCTTGTGTTTTGTTTGCATCGAATTCTACCAAGTTATTAGATCCCCATTCGAGAATTGTTGCTAAGTCCATATTTATATTGTTAACATTTCTTCCTCGTTCATTTCTGGTTTCACGGGCTGATATAGGAGCCCTGGAAGAGAAAGCGGTATGGAGGGTACTATCATCGGCAAAGCTGTGTACTGGACATGAAGTTGCTTTCAACAGGTCGTTGATGTGAAGTAGAAATAGTGTTGGTGCTAGAATAGATCCTTGCGGAACACCAGCATTTATGAGTAGAGTGTCAGATGAAACTCCATCGACCACTACATGGAGAGACCTGTTTGAGAGAAAACTAGCAAGCAGAGAACACAGCTGAGGGGGCAAGCCAAAAAATGGAAGCTTGGCGAGGAGCCCCTGGTGCCAAACTCGATCGAATGCCTTGGAGATATCTAATGCCACAGCTAAAGTTTCTCCATACTTTTCAATAGATAGCTGCCATATATGTGAGACGTAAGCGAGCAGGTCACCAGTTGATCTCTGATGACGGAAGCCATATTGCCTATCGTTGACAATTCCTGAGTCTTCCAAACTAACCTAGAAATTATACAAATCATCTACAGCCTGTGTCCTATGTTGTTTTGAGCTTTAAATTTTGTATTATACATTCAAAAACACAACATTAAATGACAGCTGATAGCCACGCTGACATCACACAAAATTCTTTCCTTTGATTGGCCGGACGTAAGAACGCACTGTAAAAAGATAAAAGTTGGCCAACTCTTCCGTTCCAGTCCGTTCCCTTTACGTTACGTCATGCACTTACGTTCCTTTATAAACAAGGTACGTAAATTCTGATAGTTGATCTTTTCACAGTGCGTCTACGTTTACAGTACGTCAAACTATAAATCCCGCTTTAACATATTGTTGTCAAATATTTATTAAAGAATTACAACTTGAAAATTGTTTATAAAAGTTGACAGTTACTTGGTACATCGTAAACGTCACTCACTAGATTAATACATTATTTTCGAACTTAGTGCAAAAATTCATACTGTTTTCATAAAACTGGCTATAAAATGAAACGGGTTTTGAAAAACTTGAATTTTATTTGATTTTATGGGGTTTCAAAACAAGCAAAACTTTTTATCAAGAATGACATTTTTCACTAGAACTAATATTTAAACATTTTTCACCCATATAGGATACCCCATCCGTGGATACGCTGTATACAAATTGTTTATTTTAAATTTTTTTTTATAAAATACAGGACCTCCTGGTGTAAGTATAGAAGATGCGTACGTTCAACTTTATCCAGTTGATAAAGAAAAATGCCCGGAAATTGATCCCGTGCGGGATATATCATTTCAACTATTCACGAGGTAGAAAAATACTTAAAAGATTTTATTTTCTGTATACTAAAGAATTATATTTGTAGACATAACCCATTGCAACCGTCTTCTTTATTACTAAACGACGATGAAAGTTTGAGAAAATCATATTTTAATTTTTCCGATCCAACTGTAATATTTTTTCATGCTTTCTTTGAATCCTATCAGTCTACTCCAGGGAGGTTAATTAGAACTGGTAATGTATTACATTTATTTTTATTTTATTTAATTTTTAAATTACCCCCCATCAAAAACTCTTCCCAGGTTGTGGTTCAGTAATATCACTTATATTTTAATAAAATTGACAATACATTTTTTAAATTGAATTATACATTGTACAGAGTAAAAATGCGATCACTACCTTCAACCCCCTTCGAATGGCTTTTACACACTATATAAAAATATTTACTCAAATTTTGTATAAACAATTTCTTTGTTTATTATTATTATTATAATTGTTCTATACTCCCCACCAATTAAATATATTAAATATAAATTTGTTCCTAAATTTAATAAATATGAAATTGTTTTCTATTTCAATAAACTAAAAGTTACTTCCCTCTCTTTTCTTCCTCTGACTCATACCATGAAGTTCTTTGTCAATAATTTTTGTTCTACTGAAGATGAAGATTTAGAAGGTTGTCTACACTTCTACCATTTTCCTTTCTACATATTATTATTATTATTAATTATTCAATTAGTTTATTAAAAAATTTGACATACCTTAATATTGTGAATTAGACTTTATCTTTCTTCTTTTTTTTTTTAAATAATTGACAAAACTTTATAACTCTGCCTTTTATGTATTTTTTATAGTGACACATATATAAAAAAAACTTTTATATCTAAAAATCTGTTTCTATATACAGCATACATATTATATTTATATAATAATTTTTTTCTTACCCCTCTCTACCCTAACAGGTGTATTTTTTAAAAAATTATATATTTTATATGTATACTAATACTTGGTAAAAGTTTTGCTTTATCTACGTACGATTTACCTTGATACAGATATTATGGTGAAAGTGTTTTCGACTGAACTTGAGTCTTATAAATTTCGAACACAATACAGGGTGTTTAACTGCGTAGGATCGAGTGGTTCTTTCTTTATAGAAATTTTTTTTTCTCATTGAAAATATATAAAAAAGTGTGTTTTTTATTGAACATCCGGTATAATTGTTAAAGTTGAACTCTTCGTCATTCCGAAAATGTATAATTAGGTGAAGTTCACATGAAGAAAGTGTCTTATTTGGTTAAAAAAGATCTTTTTCAAAGGACCCCGCGTTTTTCTTATGACAAAGTGGCGTTCAGTCAAATGTTATAAATTTTGGATATGACGTTGTACTCGATTTCTTGACCAAAAGTGTCCATGGGACCAATTGAATCGTGTGACTAGTTTCCGATATACAGGGCATTAAAGTTGAAAAATCCTTGTTTTTCGTGACCACGTAATTTTATTATTAACAAATAAATAGATATGTTCTAGTTTATCGTAAAATTACACATAAATAGTTCAAAATGTCAACATATACAGGGTGGGACTCAATTATATAAGGCCGAATTTTTGGAATTTTAGGAAATTCTTATATTGAATGAAAACAAGGTCAGGAAAAAAAAGTTACTTCATATTCAATGTTCTGACATCAAATATACTAATTGTAGAGGTATTCCAGACAGGGTGATTCTTAATGCAACCTGAAATTAGTTTTTTTCTATATGAAATAAATAAGTTACACCATGTATTTCAAAATTAGTTTTTGATGTTGAAAACTTATTGGTTACCTAGATATATGAGCACTTTTCTTATAATACAGGGTGATTTGCACATACATCTTGTTATTAAACCGACAAAAATTAGAGAAAATACACTTTTTCTGAATCTAATTCGATCCGCCAGAATGATTAATTTATTTTGTTTTGTAATAAGCTTAAAATAGTGAATAAACTGATAAAATTTCATAATATTACTATGACCAGTTTTTCAGAAACAGGGTCCTGAGGGTAGAGCACTCAACAAAATAGGCATAGTGAACGAAATTATAATCACATCTCTATGGATACATACCGAAGTGTACTGAACCATTGATGAAAAGATGAATAAATTATAAGTATTTTATCATCCTGTAGGTATGTACTACAGTAAATTAATTAATTAAATAAAATGCTGATATTTTTTGTATGAAAAACTGGCCATAGTAAGATTATGAAATTTTTTCAGTTCATTTACTATTTTAAGCTTATTACAAAACAAAATAAATTAATTATTTTGACGGATCGAATTATAAAATACAGGGTGATTCAGAAAAAGTGTATTTTCTCTAATTTTTGTCGGTTTAATAACAAGATGTATGTGCAAATCACCCTGTATTATAAGAAAAGTGCTCATATATCTAGGTAACCAATACGTTTTCAACATCAAAAACTAATTTTGAAATACATGGTGTAACTTATTTATTTCATATGGAATACCTCTAGAATTAGTATATTTGATGCCAGAACATTAAATATGAAGTAATTTTTCATTTCTGACCTTGCTTTCATTCAATATAAGAAATTCCTAAAATTTCAAAAATTCGTCCTTATATAATTGAGTCCCACGCTGTATAAGTTGACAGTTTGAACTATTTATGTGTAAGTTTACGATAAACTAGAACATATCAATGGTATTATCAACTAAAAATGCATATTTATTTGTTAATAATAAAATACGTGGTCACGAAAAACAAGGATTTCTCAACTTTAATACCCTGTATATCGGAAACTAGTCATAGGATTCAATTGGTCCCATGAACACTTTTGATCCAGAAATCGAGTACAACGTCATATCCAAAATTTATAACATTTGATGGAACGCCACTTTGTCATAAGAAAAGCGCGGGGTCCTTTAAATTTAATCAATTTTTTGAAGGAATTTCGTTAGGTTTTTGAAAGAACACCCTGTATTTTACGAGGGTCATGATTTTGATTATTTTTAGCTTTTCTCCAAAGAAAAGACTATAACGTTTTATTCGTGAACGCCCCAAGATTAGAGGCTGGCCCGTGGTATCTAACAGCGTCAAAAAACACCATGGTAGTAGGGCAGTACACAGCTAAATTTATAGATTATTTGGTATCCAGGGGTATGTACCTTCCAAGTTTACATTTAACAGGTCTTAGTCTGGGTGCCCAAATGGCAGGAGTTTGCGGACAAAACGTCAAAAGTGGAAGAATACAAAGAATTACAGGTGTGTTTTTGAAAACTTCCAATGTGACAGTTTGCAGGAAGATGAGTTGATTTCAGGAATGGATCCTGCTGGTCCTTTGTTTAAAAAATGGCCAAAAAGTTTAAGATTAGACAGTGGAGATGCGGAATTCGTCGACGTCATACATACAGACGCTGGAATTTTTGGCTATCCCAAATCGGTAGGACATGTAGATTTTTGGCCGAATCAAGGAATTTCTCCACAACCTGGTTGTACTATAACAGAAGTTGAGACCAGAAATCCAGGTTCTATTGTAGAACCTCGTAAGTTTTATACTTTTTTCACAAAATCTCACTTTAACTCAATCTGTAAATAAAATATCTATAATTTAACAGATTTTGATATCATGATTGCAATCGGGGTCAACTATACTGAAAATCACGAATGTTTCTCGTTACGTCATATTTCCCTGAATTTATCAAAGACACTCTAATTTTATGTTGATATCACTGACCGCGTATGTCCAATTAAAACAAATAGAAAGGTACATTGTGTGCCTTTTGTGCCTGAATCTCTCTCTGTCTTGTGTTGTGACAACGATTGTACTTAATTTCTGTCACCATTAAAGTTCGTCGTTAGGTATTGTCATTACTTTAAATAGGTAAAGTTTATTTATTCTTTTTTCTTTTTTCTTATTTTTTTGGGAATCAAACCACAATAATGTTTTTTATTTTTTATTTCGACGTTTCGGTAGCGTTCCAGCTACCGTTGTCAAGATGAACTAATATAGAAATAATTTTTTGGTCCCTATCTGACACAACGAAAAAATTTGACAACTAGACAATCAATAATATTTTGAAGTTTAAGACTACAAAACTTTGTTGTCAAATTTTATTAAGGTCCATTCATAGTAGATCACACCTCTGGTAAAATGTGAAATAAAATATTTTATTTTATGACATTCTAACGATATGTAGTCTACTAGAAATGGAATCCAGGTTTTTATTGGGATAGCGCTTTTTTTCGCTTATTTTGGAAATTTTGTTAATAAAAACGCGTTTGTTGTTACTTTTTTGTGTATGATTATTTTTGTTTTCAAAATATGTATAGCTCAGTTTGGTGATTTTGTGTATTGAAGTGTGTATCGATTAACAACCATTCCAAAGATAAATCATAAGAAAACCTGGATAAAAACGTATGATGCTATCCTGATAACGCAGGTAATTGATTATTGGAAATTTCTCTTTCTAACATTGGTAACCAAATTTGACTACATTCGGCTGAAATACTAGCTACACATTTATCTGAATTTAGTTGTATTAAAGCACTTTCTTTGATTTTTCGTCTTTTATTATTGGGCTCTTTCAATATTATTTTTGTCGAATCCCATTGAATTTTATGCCCCTCTTCCCAAGCATGTTTGCAAATACCTGACTTAAAGAACTCCCTATCTTTGATATACTTTTTATGTTCATTTATTCGGACTTTCAATGGTCTAGATGTTTCACCTAAATAGAATTTGTCGCATTCACAAGATATCTGATATATGCAGTTTTTTGAAGATTGTTCTTCATTTTTTGGCTTCGTTTTTGTTAGTACAGATCTCAACGTATTGCTAGATTTGAAGTTAGTTCGAATATTGAATTTATTACCAATTTTCTTAATTCTTTCTGATAAACCCTTAACATACGGTATTGTCAAGTTTTTAAAAATTATGTTAGCTGAATTATTAATATTATTGTTATTTTTATGGAATATTAAAAACATTATTGTGGTTTGATTCCCAAAAAAATAAGAAAAAAGATTAAGTAATGCCACAAGGAACTTATAGAAGATAAAAAAAAGTTTATTTACATTCATTGTGATATTTTTCGACAAAATGCCTGGTAAACGTTTGGACGAAAGTAAACGTGAGTGTATTAGAAAATAACATGAATATTTCCAGAAGGAATTGGCTAATGGCGGACCAGTTTTGCCGTTAAATGCCATTCAAGAAGTGAGTTTTCTAACTATTTATTTGTAGAATTTCTTATTTTAGTCTAACTATGGTATGCTAAATTTGGTTTTTATTTATTTCCTCCCATAATTAGATCACCAGAAATACTCTCTAACAATGATGCTCCGCTGGTTGATTTGATTCGGATGCTTATGAGTTATGACGTAACGAGAAACATTGGTGACTTTTACTATACCTAATTTCTTTATTTCTATTTTTTTCTTTAAACATAACAATATTATATACTCTAGTGTTCTGCAGTCATTGGAGATCTTACCAATTTTTTGCGGAATCTGTAATAGATCCAGGAGCATTCAGAGATGCAGTTCCTTGTATATCCTGGAAAAATTACACTGAAGGCAAATGTAATAACTTCGAATCTGGACCTCCGACAACTATGGGTCTTTACGTCGACCATGAGTAAGTTGTTTTGCATAAATGTACCAGCTGCAAAATTTGTTTTAAAATATTTTAGGGCTAGAGGGAATTATTTTTTGAGAACCAATCCAAATTCACCGTTTTCAAGAACTTAGGAGTATCCAAAAAATTAGTTTGGTATTCAGCTTTTCTAGTCGGAGTTAGACTATTATTGAGACTGACGAAGAAAATGTATATAAATGACAATTTTTATCTTGTTGACATTTGTTTTATTTTATTTTTCCTTTGGGTTTCGTTAATTGTTTGTGGCGACACTCTAAAACCGCGTAACTATTTCGCGCTATTTATTCTATCTGACCGAAGAACAGTTCGCGCGGCAACTCAAGCCACAGTTGAGTGTTGAGTTCGAAAAATTAAGTTTTTAAGTTTGACAACCTTATGCGAGTATTTATCTGCAATTTTTATTGCAAACTGTAAACAGGCCGTAACAAAAGCTGCATGCAACTTAAGTTGGGCACAAAAATTGATGCAATTAAAATTGCAAACTGTAAAACAGCCTTACGTATATTTTCAAGGAAATTGTAGACTTTAGTAAACCAAAATTAACACTAAATTTCAAGTTAAGTAGTATATCATTAAACGAGCAAATTATGTTAGCCATTATTCACACAGGGTGAGAATAATGGCCATAAATTGCGAGTTGAATACTATACTTTGTCCACGACCCTTGATTTATTTATTTAGTAAACAATGCGTGTAGAACGGAAAGTAATAATTTGGTATTTGGTTAGTCATGAAGACAGTCTCTAAGAATCACTATAATATTGATTTGATATAATTATATATGATGCAGAGATTCTAAAAAAATTACCTATTTTTATTTTACATGTGATGACCAATATTTTAATAAAAATATAAGCACAAAATTTAACAATCCGCCATCTTAGCTCAAACGCCAATCAGAAGAGAGTGACATCGTACTTTCGCAAATTTGACCTTGATATTTTGTCTTTCGTCCGAACCTCTGTTCTGTTTTGAATTTCTTTGTTTGTGTGATTCAAATTATGTATCAAAATAAACTTCTAACCCACAAGCTGTCAAGTGTTTGAAGTTTGGCGATTTTACTAATGACATAAAACAGTCTGTTTTATGTTCTAAGAATGACACAGATCACCTATAAATGGTATTTATGGTGATGATGTCACAGACAGACGCCAATACTATTCTTTCGTTTTGGCGCAGAATTTAAAATGCATTTTTAAAAGGTAAATTAGTATATATGTGAAAACATCGTGGAGCAGTTTTTCAAAATCAGTCATCATGCCTATTCTAACGTCATAATTAATAAATTTCTGGAGTACTTCAAATAATGTGACATTTAGAGATGGGCGATACTGTGTAAAGTATCGATACACCGTACCGTTATAAATAGATATTGTTTTAAAAATATCAATATTAGAAAATATCGTTATGAAAAGTATCGATACTAAAAATTTCGATATTTTATCGTTACAATATATTTCAGAAACAAATTTCCTAAACAAAATTCGCAGATTTAATAGTTTATTTCATATTGTACCCCCATCTCTAGTCACCTATGCGCCGGAATGTTGTGAGTGTTGTGTTGTCGTAGCAACATATTCTATTTAAATGGAAAAGCGTGAATTATGAACCATAATTCACTCACATAAGTGGATATATGGGTACCATTTAACTTTTGTTAGAATGTAAAATATTGACTTATTGTTAAGTGGTCGTGGACAACATTAATAAAATATCTATAATACATTAATATACAAGGAGTCTGGAAAACATTGGTCATCAATTATTCCACATATTCTGGTCAAAAATAGGTTGATTAAATTTCACTTACCTGTATACAAAAAGTTACAGGGTGATTTAATTAAAAATTTAACTTCTTTTTTTAACGTTGCTTGAAAACGGTGTAGGTAACGTAAATTCATGAAAATGTATATGAGATATAGTTATTCTAATGTTAATGTAATGACCCATATTTTTAATCCCATTGATGAGAAATGTTTCCCTATGGCGTGCATATAAATTCTTTTTTACAAATTCGAATATCGTGAAATAATGTTTTTCGTTGAATTTAATATAGTAGATTAAAATTAATCTGCATACAAAACTCATAAAATTTGTAATATAATATAACTAAACTCACTCAACCAACAAATATATATTATATTAATAATATTTCTCTACAACACAATTCGCACACGTCCCTGGATGAAATTAATGCTAAGTAACCCCAACTTCTTTAGGTCGTTATAATTTTTTATGAAATAGTGGACCGCGTTATATTATGCCAATTACTGGAGTTGGACTATTGGATTTCCAATCCACCTGCTGCTACGTTGCCAGCTATTCAAAATTTTCTTGAAAATAGTAGCATACATAAATTGGTTTTAATTAATTTTTCTTTTACCAGCAGTTTCAAGCTTCTTATTTTAATGCTTACTAATAAATTCATATTAGGTATTTTTTTCTCAATATTTCCAAACTAGCTTTCTAAGAACATCACGAACTAACGGTTTAGTGAAGTAAGGGGAACATTTGTATAGTGATCCCGACAATTTTAGAAAATTGCTCTATTTTATTTTCGTTACATTCACATTAGAAATACTATACCTACAAGTATACGATAACCCAAAACTGGAAGTATTAGCCTTTGTTTATTTTTATTTATTATAGATTTTCAAAGGGGGTCAGCACCCTTTTGATACCCCAAATTTTTTTTGAGAGTTATATTTAACAAAATATGGAATGCCACTGGAATAAAACGTCTATTCTTAAACTTTTTTACCTTTTTGTATTTATTTGTAAACATTTTACTTTTGTAGAAATAGCCACCCTTTTAAACGTCGAATTATTAAACTGTACTGTACTTTCATAGGTATCAAAAACAACTTTATTATTACATTACAATTTATAATAACAAGGTAAATAAAATCTATTGTAATACATATTATAATTTTATTAAGGTTTACAGTTTGATAATTCAATAATTTGATATTGACAACACCCTGTATATTTAATAACAGGTATTTAAAGATTTAAACATTTCAAATAAAAAGTCCCCTCCCCCCTCGTATCTTTTGAACGGCTACACTTGCATTAATAAAATTTGGAGTGTGAAAATAAAGTGTTGTAACAGGTGACGTAATAGTAATAGATGACGTCACACTGCCACCCTGGCCAATAATTTTAAATAGGACCTTATGGCAATTGATATCTCGTTTGAAAGGCATTGACATTGGCTACATAGCCATATTAATTTTGTTTGGGTTTAAACTAATTTTGACGGATAAATTAAATAAATACTAAAATTATTATTTCACATTTAAATATTTAAGATTTTTTAGTCCGCCTCTGGTTAGTTGTCAAAAAAATTGACGTTTTTAATTTAATAGTATTTGTTGCTTTGCAAAGTTTTTCTAAATAGCTTAAACATTTAATTTGATCATTGTTTAACGAGACGTTTAAGAGTTTACATAGGCAAAACGGTACGCACTCAAGCCGACAAAGTAGCAGCTATCTTAACAATTGGTGAATCTGGAAAGAATCTCCATGAAGCGGAACGTTTATTTAATGAGAGATACCCAGATCGCCCTATCTCGAGAACTTATTTGAGAGAGCTTCTTCACAAATTTGAAGCAACAGGTAGTGTTCAAGATGCCAAACGATCTGGTCGACCAACATTTAGTGATGATAAAAAAATTGATATAGTTGCTGAAATGGTAGTAAACCCTACTTCCTCTTCAACTAAAGTTGCGTCTATCTGTGAAGTAAGTGAAAGTACAGTATAGAGAGTGTTGGCTAAAAATAAATTTCATCCATACAAGTTAAAAATGGTGCACCACCTTTCGGATGACGACCCCGACAGAAGACTCGAATTCTGTGAATGTATGACAAATAAAATTAGTCAAAACCCACATTACACAAAAACAATTTGTTTTAGTGACGAAAGTACTTTTTGCCTCAATGGAAATATGAATACCTACACAAAATGTAAGGTATTGGAGTGACACAAATCCTCACACCTTTCGTGAACAACATACCCAATTTCCAGAAAAAGTCAATTTTTGGACAGGTATTTTGGGAAACCACGTAGTTGGTCCTGTTTTCCTAAATTCAGAGATGTTACAAAATGCAATTGAGCCGTTAATTCTTGAAATTCTGGAAGATAATCCAGATGAATTCGGCCATCTGGAAATAACATTTCAACAAGATGGTGCTCCTGCACATTATTATGGTGCAGTAAGACGTTACCTGGATGAAGAATATCGAGGTAGATGGATCGGCCGTCGAGTTCCTATAGAATGGCCACCTCGGTCACCAGATCTGACACCATTAGATTTTATTCTATGGGGGTACTTGAAATCCAAGGTTTATATTACGGCACCAGATAGCATTGGCGTTTTGAAAGAAATAATTATTGAAGAATGCAATGCAATTTCAGCTGATACATTCGAACGAGTGCGACAAGAGTTTACTAACAGGATGTATTACTGTCAGGAAGTAATTTCAATAATTTTGGTATTTATTTAATTTATCCGTCAAAATTAGCTTAAACCCAAACAAATTTAATATGGCTATGTAGCCAATGTCAATGCCTTTCAAACAAGATAACAAGATATCACTTGCCATAAGGTCCTAATTAAAATTATTGGCCAGAGTGGCACTGTGACGTCATCTATTACTATTACGTCACCTGTTACCATTCGTAGAGAAGTTTACAACACTTTATTTTCACACTCCAAATTTTATTAATGTAAGTGTAGCCGTTCAAAAGATACGAGGGGGGGGGAGGAGACTTTTGAATAGCACTGTATAAACGTTTCGTGAGGATGCAAAGTTACTGTCACTTGGTATCGTCACTGAGACCACTTACCGACACTTTGTTTACAACCAATATTGAAATCGATTCTCTCATAACAAAAGAAGGTTAGCAAAACGCATAGCAAAGGTCACATACTCCAATAGACCATTCCAGAAGCTGACAGGTCGGTCATATTTTTCTGGAGGGCACAACATGTCATATTCTATTCAGTTTACTGGTGAACAACGGATGATAGTTAGACTCCGATTAGTAATTAAAATTATCTAAAATGCTATATTTTTTTAGTGTTGTTAAGTGTGGAATGCTGGGAGCAAGAGATAAAGTATCCTTCTTTCGATTTCCGGCTGTTTTATGATGATTTGATATGTAGACATGTTTTGATCCCTCATTGGCCACGACAATTGCGCGCTGTACTATGCATGTATTTCGCTAAGTTAGATCGAGTAACTTTTAGTGGTGAGACTAAGGTTTCCTAAAATGCTCTTCATAGTATAGTAGATTGCTACTTAGGCTGGCGTTACATGCATCCGTTATCCGATGATACCATGATCCTATTGGTCAGAAGATTCAAATGTCATTTTACTACCGATGGTTTTCAACTTTCATACGATATATATCGTACAGTGTTAAAATATTTTCTATTTCTTCCGATGACGGATAAACCTTAACCCAACTTTTCTGCATTTTATGTATGTTTAGTTCGCGACTCTAGAAAAACTATGAATTTATTATATATTTTTTTAATTTTCTTTACTTTACCGATGCTGATGAACCATTGTCATGTTCAACTCGCGTTCAACTAACTCTGCTGACTGCGAATACTTGTTGAATTCAATATTTAATACATAAAAAGAGCAATCAACCCAACCAAGAAGTTTGTAGGTTAGAGGTTAATTAGAATTCGGATACGACAATCGGATTAATGTAAATCAAGAAAAATACTCCTATGAAATTTTGAGTACTTTCGGACATCGTGTCGTCGGATAACGAATGCATGTAATGCCAGCCTTACTCTAAAGTGACGTTCAGTAATTCAAATAACTTTCCCAACTCAACAAAATCTTTTTTTGAGAACGTCAAAAATTTTATAAATGTCAAACCAAAAATGAAAACATGGAAAATGGCAATGAAACCAAAAGAGAAACAACCGAAGACAACTCCGGACCTAGTACTTCTTCCACCAACAACATCCAACAAGAATTCCGTTCGATGAAACAAATTTTAGATGAAGTCTTAAATTGCACCGTAGTAAAACTACCCCATCAAGAGCAAAACGAAGAAAACTCACACAGTAACAAGTTGGTAACCGTAAAAGAAATCCTAGGAGACATCTTGGAATATAATGTTTACAACAAAGCACGTACAGTAGACGACAACCAACACATCAGTGAACCGAGCACTTCCACAGCCCATCATCAACCGCTGGTTCTAACAGTACCTGAACTGGACATACCGAAATCCTTTCAACTATACAGAACCTACGAACCTATGCTTTGCGCGTGTAATATTTTAGATGACGAAGATTCGGTAGTACCTCCAACTCGTATACTTCCTTCCTATTCTTCAGTTATGCGCCAAGGTAAGCTACAACTGCTTCTGGGTCCGTAATGCACAAAACCACTCAAATATAGGTACCTAAAAACGAAATTGAAGCATCCTGTAAAATAATGTGTTTTAGGTCCGCAATCTGGTGTTTTATCGACGGAATCGTTTGTACAGAGAATACCACCGCCGTCTTATGCCCAAGTTAAAGGTCTCGATGATGATACACCGTCTGGTATCTCGGCCGATTCAATAGTTTTCGGACCGGATCCGTTGTATTTAATATGCCCTGTATGTAGGATAATCGTAATGACTGAAATAGAAAGAGAGAGAACGAACGTTTCTCATTGGATAGCTCTTATATTGTGTCTATGTATGTGTTGGCCTTGTTGTTTCTTACCGTATTATATGAAATCTTGTAGTTATACATATCATAGTTGTCCGACTTGTGGGCATTATTTCGGTATGTATAATCCGTTTTAAATTAAAAGATTTATACTTTTATTGAGTGTATTTGATTTAAAAAAAAAACATTTTACAGGGTGTCCCAAATAAGAATGACTGATTTTAAACATAAATGCCCAGCTTATTTATTGCTCCAAAGAGATGGGGTTTTCACTAGTTTATCAAAGAGATTTTTTTAGGCTTGGCTGGCATTTCATCTTATCAACACAGGGTGTTTTACTAATGTTGGTCAAATTCAAAGGGGAAAATATGTATTATTTTAAATGGAACACCCTATAATTTTTGATCTCATTCGAAAGAGCAATCGTTCTCCTTTCCAAAAAATGTATAGTTTTCTATCTTTTGTTTCATTAACAACAAAGATATTCGAGGTTTCATGTAGTAGTACATTTTTAATTAGTAGTTTTATATGAACGTATTTTGATGCCTAAAATCAACTCATGCTGTGACCGTTTGACGCATAACAAAATCAGCAATTTTGACAATAGTAATTTTGTTAAGTCATATAAGTCGGTTTCGAAATGATCTATACAGTGAGTGAAAAAGCTCAAACTGTAATAATTTATACAGAAACGAAATCAATAATTCAAACAAGGAGGATATTCAGAAGGAAATTTATAAAAAATCCGCCGTTAGTGAATATAATTAAAAAATGGTATGCACAATTTATCGAAACTGGTTGCACTGCATACTTGAGAAAACCAAGAAATAATAATGGTCTTTTAAACAAGTTGATGTCAATTAATGAAGTGCTACATGATAACGATCATAAAATTTGAATTAGAAAAATTGCTGGAATTTTAGAGCTTAGCAAGAGTGACGTTCTACACCGGCCCTGAACCGGCAACCGGTGTAACAAAGGCTTCGGTAAGAACCACATTAAACCAGTGGGTGCACAAACAACACCTCGAATACTGGCAAACAATTCCGAAGCTCAAACACAGTAAACAGTTAAACAACCCATACCAAAACTTACTGAAGAAATCCTGAAGTTAAATAGGAGAGATATCAGGCTGGTAACCGGCCTTATAACCGGACACTGCGGCCTGAGAAAGCACCTTCACACAATGGGGATCTTCCAAGAAGAACCTACATGTAGATTATGTGGTGAGGAGGACGAAACAGCCACCCATATAATTTTCGAATGTGAGGCTCTACGTTGGTGGAGGTATAGACAGATAGGGCCGGATGACCCTATATGCAACCTCACCAAAAGAGATACTGTGAAAAGACTTCTAGATCTCATCAAGGTCACAAATCTTCTCACGGACTAGCAGACAGACAGGACAATACAATAAGCTTACAGCTGCAGTGTTGGGGCCCACTAACCCGGCCTGTTTTCGTCTGTTTACCAACCAACCAACCAAGAGTGACGTTCAAAGATGTCTAGAAATTTTAAAACTAACTCCATACAAAATTCAGACTTATCAAAAATTGTACGAGTCAGATTATGAAAAACGAGTAATGGTATGTGAGACTTTACTTGACTTATTAAGAAACGAACCCAATTCATTATTAATTATGTCTGATGAAGCAACGTTTCACATTAATGGCATGTGTAACAAACATAATTGTAGAATATGGGGTTCTCAAAAACAAATTTCTTTTAATGAATTTCAGAGAGATAGTCCAAAAGTGAACGTTTGGTGTGCATTATCTCGGCGAAAAATCTATGGTTCTTTGTTCTTTTCGGAATCAACAGTGACGGGTAGGTACTAATTACACGGATATGTTGGAAACTTTTTTTTATCCGCAACTAGTTCAAGATGGAATTATCGACGACGTTTACTTTCAACAAGACGGTGCACCACCACATTATTCGTTATATAATAGCACGAGATTCATTAAAAACGTTTTTTAATGATAAGTGGATAGGTCGAGCTGGACCGATTGAATGGGCACCGCGGTCTCCTGAATTAACTGTCCCAGATTTTTTTCTCTGGGGATATGTGAAGGATAGGTGCTACAATCCTAAGCCTAACAAGCAGAACTAAAAAATAATGTCAGGAACATTATTGAAAGCATTCCGCAAGCAATGTTAGAAAATTCATTTGAAAATTTAAAATTTCGCTTACAGTTATGCATAAACGAAGAGAGTAGGCATATGCAGCATTTATTGTAACTTTTTTGTTCTTTATATGTATTGAATAATATTATTATGTTTTCTTACTAAATAAACTGTTTGTCAGATTTGTTGGCAATTATTTACGTAATTAAAAATGCATATACTGCATGAAACCGACTTAAATGATTTTGTTATGCGTCAAACGGTCACAGCATGAGTTGATTTTAGGCATCAAAATACTACTAATTAAAAATGTACTACTATATGAAACCTCGAATATCTTTGTTGTTAATGAAACAAAAGATAGAAAACTATACATTTTTGGAAAGGAGAATGATTGCTCTTTCGAATGAGATCAAAAATTATAGGGTGTTCCATTCAAAATAATACATATTTTCCCCCTTGAATTTTACCAACATTAGTAAAACTCCCTGTGTTGATGAGATGAAATGCCAGCCAAGCCTAAAAAAATTTCTTTGATAAACTAGTGAAAACCCCATCTCTTTGGAGCAATTAATATTTATTAGTATTTATGTTTAAAATCAGTCACTCTTATTTTGGACACCTACTTTGAAAACAGACCAAATTTTGTTAATTTTTTCTACTGCCATAGGGGTTTCAAAGGAGATTTTATTCACCATGGGAGCATGATAAGCAACAAGAAGGATTGGGATCCAAATACCATTACCAGACTTGGAAAGAATGCCATTCAATGGTGCACATACGGCTCAAAAGCAATAGAAGGAACTGGGTGTACGGGCCAGAACCAAACACTCTGAAAGCTTGGTAAAAACCCCAAGTATCTTTCAAGCGGAAATTCACGCTATAAGAAAGTGTGCCCAGTTCAATATTGACAAAGGATATAAAGGGCAAAATATTATCATAATGTCAGATAGTCAAGCAGCCATTAATGCACTGAGCTCTTGTGTAATCAGTTCCGAAATGGTGTGGGAATGCCTAGGCATACTAAGTGAACTAGGCGAGAACAATATAGTAACCTTACTGTGGATTCCAGGACACACTGGAATAGAAGGAAATGGAATAGCAGATGGACTAGCTAAGAGGGGGACTGAAAGACCCTTTTGGGGGCCGGAACCCTTTTGCGGTATCAGCCCCAATATAATATTAGAAGAAATAGGCAAAGCCGAAGAAAAGAGAAGATCTGATCATTGGAAAGATCTAGTAGGGATTAGACCATCAAAGATTCTGATGGGTGACTACAACCCGTTGAGATCAAAAAAAGAATGCACAAGTCAAAGTAAAACTGCACTAAGAGTTTTAACAAGGATCCTAACGGGATATTGCCGCCTGAACGGGCATCTGAAAAATCTCTAAATAGTTTAAGAAACCTTCATCCACTTACTTGCGAATTGCACGGCAATTCAGAATCCTAGGGAACATCGCCTAGGAGATTCTTGGATAGGAGAGGGATATTTACCTAAGTTTAAACCTGCAGATATCCTAAAATTCCTCAGGGAAATTGGACTAAAGGAGCTACTAGTCTCCGAGACGTTCCTCAGGAACTGAGTAAAAGAGAGGGGGTACAAGGGTTGATGGAAAAGTTTGAAATAAAAATCAATTTTCTATAAGCAAATATAATAAATATACATTAATTACATTGGCTGAATTTAATACTTTCAATCATCTACTTTGCTAATTACACCGAATTTTTTTGTCATTATAAAATAAAACGATTCGAAATTGAGCGATTAAGAAATTTTTGTTTTCGACTGAAAAAATAGGTTTAAAACCACAAAAAAATATAAAATTTGACGGGTAAGAATATTATGTTATCCATTTTTGTGGTTTTTTAAATTAAAATTAAAGTGATTACGCATTTTTTTTTAAACATTGTGTTAAACACAGGTAAAAAATAATAAAAATATAATAGTCGCCATGACTAAGCAAATTAATAATTTACCTAATTATATATAAAACTAGTCACTACTTTTTTTATTATCAGTTTTTTTGTATCACACACAGATTATTTTTTTGCTAATTATCAAAAATATGGCATAATTTTAATTATTATTGTTGGAGAGGGGAAAGTTGGTTGAAATTTAGCAATACCTTTGTGTTATTTGGAATTTTTCGTACTTGTTTCTAAATAGATACAACCATATCTCGAGCTACGAGATAGAAAGTTAAAAAAAAATCGATACAATTCTCGATCTACAAATAAACGAAAAAAATCCTTTGGGTTGGCGTTGCTGATTTTTTTCCAGGTTGAATGGTTCTTTGAATGTGTCCTGGTGAAATTATAACTTAGAATTAACATTTTTGTAAATTGTACAATTTTTTAAGTCAGTGAATGCTTTTGAAAAAATATCGATACCTAATTTTTTTGAAAAACTGATTTTGATTTCTCATAATCATAACCAACAGTTTGGAAATTTTCAGTACCTCTTTTCCTATATAATTTTTTTTAATTTTTCGCGATTTTGGCAGCTCTGCCCATTTATACTTAACCCTTACGTTTTTATTAACTCGCTTCCTTGTATGCCTCGGCATTAAATCTTATATTTTTAAATTAATTTCACTGCTTGTCAAGTTGGACAGGGTATTGATTTGTCATTTTTGTTTAACCGGTTTTGTCACAAAGCTTAATAATTACCAGTTTAAAACGTCTGTCTGTATGTTGAGTTTAATAAAGTGCATAGCGAAATGTCGCGATTTGTAAACAAAAACAGGACAAGAAATTTTGCATAATTCACAGGTATACAAGTCGGCAGAAGCAAACATGAGCCCTGGGTGGGTGTGTTCATGTCGCTGTAGTTGTATTTTTGTAGTAATAATCGATATTTTGAATTGATAACCAAATATCGATACCATAACTGTCAAAAGATATATTTGTAAACAAAGTCAAACTTGCTAAAAATTTAACTCTAATGGCCGATTGCACCGTTTGATTAAACAGTGTTTAAAGAGTTAATCGGCGATTAATTTGTAAATTGTGTTGTACCGTTCATTAAACGTGGTTTAACATGCCATAAACGCTGATTACTTTAAACGTTCCTTTTTGGATGATAAAGCGACTGATTAGTATTTCTAACCTTACTTCTACATCTTTTTCGTATCTTATTTGTGGGTATTATAGTTGGTTTGACAAGTTCGTTGTTCACGGTTTAAATTTAATTAATTATTCAAAAAATGGATTTTGCGGAGATTGACGATATGTTTTTAGAGGACGACCTAGATATTCTTGATGTTATAGACTTTGGATTTCCTCGTAAAATCTATGAAAGAAAAAACTATTTCGAAGAACTAGATAATCTAACATTTTTCAGACTTTTTTGGTTGAAAAAGGATACAGTTTTGTATCTGTTGGAGTTAATTGAGGCAGAGTTGGAATATAATAATAATTTGTAAGTAGGTATATGGTATATAGCTATTTCCAATTTACACCATCGAATATCCATATAGTAGCCAAAATGTCTAGGTGTGTCTACCTATGGGTTTTGTGAATTGTATTATTTTGCTAGTTTCATTCAATTTCATTTTAGAAATAATAGTGTAGCACCCATTGACCAACTATTAACTGCACTCAGGTATTACGCTAGTGCAGGTCATTTAGCTATATTCATCCATTGAAATATAATTGTTTATATGTATTCACCACAATATTAGAAACAAAACTAAAAAAAGTGGGGTTATCGTTATACGGTTGACTACCGTGAAGATAGCAAACTGAGCAAAAGCTACATGTTGCCAAATTGTTTCTCTGATTAACTAACAACGATTATTTTCTTAGCGGTGCAATTGGATAAAACTTAAACAACCGTTAAAAGATAATCAGTGATTAGTTAATCAGTGTTTAATGATAAAACGGCACAAACGGCCATAAGTATTAATAAAAAAATCTATATTGGACCAAAAATAAAACTACTATCTGCCCTAAATGTCTATATTTTCAAATTTCATGACTTGTAGTGATGTCATAAAAAAGAAGGGTCAAGTTTGTATTGAAAGCAACAAAATATGTTTACACATAAATGGCAGCTGACATCAAATAGAAAATAGAATGCAGTCCAGTGTTGCCGATGCAAAAATAAAAATTACCCGAACTTACGATTCAAATTATCAGAATTTGTCAAAATTACTAAAAGGACAAAGTGGTTATTTAAATAAAGTCTTCGACCCTACTCAATATTGAAAATCCCCCAAAACAATAGCCATACATAGCGAAATTGTCTAAAAACCGGGTAATTATCCTCGCATTGACAAAACTGATACATACACTAAAATTGATGTATGTTGATGAAATCACTATTATTTCGATATTATACTCATTACTAATGTACAATCGTTAACATTAGCTTCTAATTGGCTCGTTGCGATGGCCTTTCTTTTCCGGGTCTCATGTTTGCTTCTGTTAACCGTATCTACATTATTTAACGGTTGTAGATCATATATGTTTACCTTTTCAACTGTCAAAAAATTTGCACTTAAATATCGTAGCGCGCCGAAAAAATTTCCGGAATTGTTTTTAGTTACCATGGTAACTAATCAAAATTAAGGCATCTTATTGGTTAAAAAGTAGTGGTGTGAAATTTTCTATTTAAGTCACCAAAAATAATATCTTCTGTGTGTTCCTTGTGGTGTACTCATTATTCTTTTTGGAAATTTTGTTGGGAAATTGAACCACAATATTTTTTATATTTGAGATAAAAAAAAACAAAAAGAAACAGCGCTCGGAAATATTTGACCACCACTCATTCTTTTGGTTGAAATTTTCTTCTGAATCGATTGGTAACAATAACAAAGTTGTATAGTGTTTCTAATGTGAATGTAACGACAATAAAATAAAGCAATGTGGTCAGATTAATTTTCTAAAATTGTCAGGATCACTATAGAAATGTTTCCCTTACTTCAGTAAACCGTTAGTTCCTGATGTTCTTAGAAAGCTAGTTTGGAAATATTAAAAAAAATACCTAATATGAATTTATCAGTAAGCATTAAAATAATCCGCTTGAAATTGCTGGAAAAAGAAAAATTAATTAAAACCACTTTATGTATGCTACTATTTTTAAGAAAATTTTGAATAGCTGGCAACGTAGCAGCAGGTGGATTGGAAATCGAATAGTCCAACTCCAGTAATTGGCATAATATAACGAAGTAACTGGTCAGTTATTAACGCGGTCCACTGTTTCATAAAAAAATTTAACGACATAAAGAAGTTGGGGTTACTTGGCATTAATTTCATACAGGGGCGTGTGCGAATTATATTGTAGAGATATATTATTAATATAATATCTATTTGTTGGTTGAGTGAGTTTAGTTATATTATATTACAAATTTTATGAGTTTTGTATGCAGGTTATTTTTAATCTACTATATAAAATTCAACGAAAAACATTATTTCACGATATTTGAATTTGTAAAATAAAATTTATAAGCATTTTTCATCAATGGGATTAAAAATATGGGCCATTACATTAACATTAGAATAACTATAACACTATCGACCTTTTTAACTTATGACATTTTTACAGTGTTGGCATTTTTAGTGACAAAATGTTTATTATTAATTTACTTATTGCGTTAAAAGGTGTACTACCCCCATCCTAAATTAACCTCATATAACACGAATTTACCCCAAAAAATATGCCAAACGCTACTATTATAATTCTAGTTAAATTTTGACTTTCCATATACTCCGTATACTCTTTTTTTATTCGATTCCCTATAAAAATTCTCACATTGAAGTAAATTTTGATTTTTATGAGCTATAGTGCGTTAAAGTTCAACTTGTTAAATAAAAACCCTTGTTTTATCGTCAATATTTTTCCCAGTAGATTAGTTCCTTTCAAATATTAGTTCACTTTTTATATTTTTGTAGATTGCATATACAGTTTTCCCCAAAACTGTCTCTTTTAATTCCAAACCAAAATAAACGATTTTTGTCGATATAATCAAATATTTGAATTCGTCACTGTTTTTTTTTTTCGTAAAATCGTATTACGAGTGCCGTTTTGCATTCGATAAATCTCAACTGTGCGATAGATTTAATTCGTTCCATCTTGATTCGAAAAATTGTCGCATGGAATGTCCCGCTTTACCCACCGGACTGTCGTCTTCGTTAAAAGTCTCGCAATTATTGAAAATTTGTCTGACGTCCAAACCAAAGTCGTCCTTCGATTTGTATCTGAAACATTTTTTTTGTATATTTTTTTAACCAATGAAAAAATTCCAACTCACTGTTGATCCTGCAGTCTTTTCTTAATAGTCGATAAATCCATAGGGATTTTTATGATTTTTTTATATGTAGGAAACTGTTTAGTGTTAACTGGTAAAAGAAAAGGCCAAGCATCGTCATGACATTCCAAATCTTCCAAAATCGACTTACAAGAAGCTAATTCTTTTAGTAATTTTTTATGTGCTCTTTCTTTTTTATTAGTTACTGACGGCGACTCGACATTGAGAACGTTAGAAGTAGACGTATCACTTTGGGAACTATTCAATATTGACAAATCCTCGTTTGTAGTCACTGAACTGTGCGATGGTGTCGGACTGGAAAAAAACTTGATCATTAAAAGAAAAATTTACTTTTATACAGTGATGGGTATTAACCGGTTAATAATTTTGTTAACCGCGGGTCACCGGTTAATAACTAGTTATTAACTATCAATTTTTAACCAAAAAAAAATTGTTTATTAGATATTTGTGTTCTGTCCACTATTACAAACATTTTGACATAATTTAAGCATATTTGAGATGTAAATAAAAGCGCGGACGTCAGGAGTTTGCGTAATGCTATTCAGTAGACATGGAAAATTACTGCGCAAACTCCTGATCCTCGCGGTCTAGAAAATGCTTTTATATAAATATAATTTTATAAAAATTCTTCTTTTTTAAGTGGCCGCCTAAATTGTTAACCGTGGTTAATTTCAAACAATTTTTAACTTAGCGTTAATTAACGCTAAAAACTGGTTAACAACATAGGTGGTTATTAACATTACCCATCAGTGCTTTTATATATATTTACCTTGAAGGAGGTTGCTCGGTAGATTCGAGTTCTTTCGCCGGTTTTACTGGCTTCTTAACCGGTTTTTTTGGCGGTTTTTTCGAAGCGCAATTTGAACAGTACCATTTTCCACGTGGCATTTTCGGTAAATTCGGTTGAATGCAATCCGTATGATATGATCGAGGACACAATTCGCACGATATCAATTTCGTACCCGTTGCGGCGATCTTCTTGTTACAAACGATGCAATTTCGTTCGCCTGTAGCTTTATTGAGACATTCCGTACAGTACCTATAATACAAAGACAATTTTTTTTGTATCTACTACTTTTTATACTCCCCTTGTATCAATAAACATTCATTTATAAAAAATACCACAGGAAAAAAATGTAATACACATATAAGTTTGTTTAAGGTATATTTACAATTATTTGTACTCTTCTGTATAACCTTACTTGCTCCCCTTTTATCTGATTAGTGTCAGTAGTTGTTGATTTATGAAAAATAATACTTAGAATTTACACAAAAAAATCAATGATATAAGAGAAAGTACGAAAATTTGAATAAATTACTGAATTTCGAATGAGACATCCGGTGTATCAAGATGTTCTGTTCGTCGGAAACTTCAGCAATTTCAAACGTTATTTTCACCTGGCTTGGAGTAGAAAACACCTAAAATTGTGTCGTTTTTTTTTATGAGCGTATAGCCAGATAAGACCCAACCAGATCTATATAAGATACTTCATTCTACATATATTATGATATATGATTTTTTAAAAATACATGTTCTTTCATACATCCATATTATCTGAAAAACGAATTAAACTATCGATATGATATTTTTTGAATGATAAAAAGAGTTTAAAAGCAAAATTTTTATTTTCTCAATTATTCTAGACATAGGAATTTTTTTCTTGAATTGCGCCCCATTTAACAACTGTCTCTAGATGGAAATAATTTATTTCTTTACTATACAGTTCACAGTGCTTTAGTTTTGTCCGTAAAGCGCTTTTTTAATTATACATTATTTATTAGGAGTTTATTGAATGTATGAATTTGAAAAAAATCAAAGCAATAATTTATAAAAATTACGTGTTTACCAGAGCTGTCAATCATTTTTATAATTTAAATCATTTGATTTTAAATCTTTTTTTCATGTAATGAAGTATGATTTTGGATTTAAAATCATTTTTAAAATGATTTATAATTTTTGGTTTAAATCTTTAAACAAAAATGATTTAGATAATTTATGAAAGACTTAAAACATTGAAAATATTTAAATCTTTATGAAGATAAAATCATTCTTGATATACCTTGATCGACTCAACATGATGTCTAAAATCTGAACACTACGGTTTACTTAAAAAAATGTTTTCAAAGTACAATTATTGTATCTTCTGTAAGTTCCTTGTGGCATTACTTATTCTTTTTTCTCTTATTTGTTCTAATGATAATCAGTTCACAAAGGAGAAAACTTTGCTGAAAAATGTTTTAAATGCCAATAATTACCCGGCAGAATTTGTAAATAAAGAAATTAAGAATATAGAGAAGGGCTCATTGTTAATTGTTATTAATAATATTAATAACTCAGCTAACATAATTTTTAAAAACTTGACAATACCGTATGTTAAGGGTTTATCAGAAAGAATTAAGAAAATTGGTAATCAATTCAATATTTGGACTAGCTTCAAATCTAACAATACGTTGTGATCTATACTAACAAAAACGAAACCAAAAAATGAAGAACAATCTTCAAAAAACTGCATAATCAGATATCTTGTGAATGCGACAAATTCTATTTAGGTGAAACATCTAGACCATTGAAAGTCCGAATAAGTGAACATAAAAAGTATATCAAAGATAGGGAGTTCTTCAAGTCAGGTATTTGCAAACATGCTTGGGAAGAGGGGCATAAAATTCAATGGGATTCGACAAAAATAATATTGAAAGAGCCCAATAATAAAAGACGAAAAATCAAAGAAAGTGCTTTAATACAACTAAATTCAGATAAATGTGTAGCTAGTATTTCAGCCGAATGTAGTCAAATTTGGTTACCAATGTTAGAAAGAGAAATTTCCAATAATCAATTACCGGCGTTATCAGGATAGCATCATAAGTTTTTATCCAGGTTTTCTTATGATTTATCTTTGGAATGGTTGTTAATCGATACACACTTCAATACACAAAATCACCAAACTGATTTATACATATTTTGAAAACAAAAATAATCATACACAAAAAAGTAACAACAAACGCGTTTTATTAACAAAATTTCCAAAATAAGCGAAAAAAAGCGCTATCCCAATAAAAACCGTTCCTGGAACGTGCACTTCACTGGATTCCATTTCTAGTGGACTACATATCGTTGGAATGTCATAAAATAAAATATTTTATTTCACATTTTACCAGAGGTGTGATCTACTATGAATGGACCTTAATAAAATTTCTGTGCGCACGAATTGCGGACAGATGCATGAACTACGGACAAGTGCCGTAGGGGTCCGTTAATCACTGCACGAATTGCGGACAAGGGTCGGTTAGGTAAAATGAATAGGTAAAGGGTTCGGGGGTTAGGTTAGTTGAATATTATTATTCATATTTTTATGGAATCGAAATTTATAGCCATCAATAACCAATAGTTTTTTTCCCCTTTCACTCAACATTACTTCCATTTTACCGATTTGTTAGGAGAAAAAAATCTAATTGGAAATTCAATTACATTTCTGAGAAGAAGGGTTGCGGGGGTTAAGCGGATTATATATGACCTGTCCGCAATTCGTGCGCTACCTGCTATGCTACCTAACCTAACCCATCGGTTGTCCGCAGTTCATGATCACCCTAAAATTTGACAGTTGAAGTTTTGTTTAAAATATTATTGATTGTCTAGTTGTCAAATTTTTTTCGTTGTGTCAGATAGGGACCAAAAATTATTTCATTACTAGTTAATCTTGACAACGGTAGCTGGAACGCTACCGAAACGTCGAAATAAAAAAATAAAAAACATTATTGTGGTTTGATTCCCAAAAAATAAGAGAAAAAAAAATACAATTATTGTATATTGCCGTCTTCTGCACCGTTGAGCGAATGTTATCCTATGCTACGTTCATAAAATCACCAACTAACAGACAAAAACTTAGTTTTATTAAAAGCAAATAATATTTAAAAATATTGATCAATTAGTTACGTTACAAATGATATAAAAGGAGTGAAATATTTTTTTTTTGGTTTAATAGTATATTTATAATTTGTATTACGTTTGTTTGTTTTTTAAAATAAAGTTGTGTTCAAAATAATCAAATATATTATCTCCAACCCCAAATTCTAAGACATACATTATTCAATTGCGATTTAAACTGCAACTATCTGAAAATGATTGAAATAATTTGAGAATATCTAAATCACTTCAAAAGATTTAAATCATTTGTAAAGATTTAAATCATTTTCAGATGATTTAAAAACTGCAAAATGATTTTAATCATATAAAGATTGATTTAAATCATTTTTAACATGATTCGTGACATCTCTGGTGTTTACTATACAGGGTGTTCAGACATGAATGGGACGTGTAGTAATTTCGAAACATTTTACTTACCAATCTCCGTCCGGTATGTTGTCCATTTTCGGTTTAAAACAATATGTGTGATATCCTTTGTCGCAACCATCGCAAAGCAATAATTTATCTTCGTTATCTCCGCTTTGACAGAATTGACAGTTCTGTGGGATATTCAATTATTATAAAAAACAATTAATACCAAAAATAAAATGTTAATTTCGATAGTAAAATTTGAAAAAACATGAAAATATACATTGTCGTGAGTCACAATAAACTTTATCTGGACCTAGTGGAGGCAATATAAATGATCCTTACTGCCGATATACGACTGTGGTTCAAGCAGAGACGATTACCTGTATTGATGAAAACATCAGAAGGGGACACACCAGACAAAAAATAATAATATTCACTGACAGCTTAAAGCTATCAGTAACCCAACAACTAGGAATAGACTGGTAAAAAACTGTAAATAATCCCCCAACAGGCTGGCAGGAGACAATAAAGTGTCTCTAATATGGGTGCCGGCACATGAGGGGATTGCAGCTAATGAAATGGCTGACCAGTTAGCTAAACTAAAGCTAAACTAAGGCTCTAAAGGAGATTTTATAGGTCCGGAACCGTTTTGTGGAATCACAAAAGATTGTATAAGAGGAGAAAACGGGAACTGGCTAGATGGGGAACACCAACTCAAATGGAGGTCGACACAAGGGCACCACCATACAAAGAATTTACTAAACAAGGTAGACAAGGAACTCTCAATCAGGCTATTGAAACTGAGTAAGAGACATTTGAAGACAGTTACCGACCTGGTGACTGGACACTGCACCCTGAGGAAACATCTGCACCAAAAAGAGCAGATGGAAGCACTTTGGAGAGGAAATAATACAATACAATTACAACTACTGAAAATCCCTCCAGTTAAACTAGTTGCCTACATATAAGACACACAGCTTCTGGAATGGAAGTAGATAACATGGGAAATGGTACAAAGATTCAATTCAAGTGCCTGGGCTGTTGAGAACAACCCAATCGAATGAATGTATGAATAATCCTTACTGCTTTCATAATACTCCTATCCCAAGCTATAGAAGACTCCAAAGAATAAACACACATCGATAATTGAGCTGCGGCTAAACTTCGATTAACAGCTTCTCTCCAGGTGACTAGACCTTTCGGAATCTCATCGGAAAGAGTTTGCGACGTCATGGAACTGCTCGTGGACGATTCTTGATTTAAAGTTGCAAGATGAGAATCACCGATGCTGAAAATATAAAAGAAAGTAGGTTAAGTCCGATGGAAAGATGGAAAATTGGGTGCATCTACCTGACTCCTAAGGGTGGTTTCAAATACCGCCTTTCGATGTTCATTTCTAGAGAAGACAATCGTTGTTTGATGATGGCGATGATGTCATCGTGTGACAAGTCATCGAAGTCCTTATGTTGAATTTTCCATCCTTTCGATTGCATACTGGCACTAGCAACTTTATCTTCGAGATTTTCCAACTGTTCCAATAAGATAAAATCGATCTTCTGTTCCAATTCGTTGCTCCACGTCAAAGGTACGTCCGGTTCGGGAGCTCCTTCTTCGATAAATTTAACGTAATCGATCGGTTCCTCGTTGAGAACGGTGAGATCTTTGCTGCCTTCTTCGACGACCAAACGACCCTTTTTATCGTACATAGCCTGCATTATGGTGACGAAACTTCTTTTAAGTTCTCTCTCGCGAATTCCTCTCATTTGGAGGCTATCGAGAATTTCACGAAGTTGCGTTACGTCGTGAATTCGCCACCAACCGTATCTGCAACAAAAACGACTGATTTGGTACCGTGGGATACTGGGACACTTTGGTGGCAAGAAGTGAACCATTGAATGTTGAAAGAGCACAGCAAAAAAGTGTCAATAAGCACCAGACCATCTCCCAAGAAGAAGTGATAGACAATGACCAAAAGGTTAAGAAAATTACAAGAAATAATCGAAAAGTTCTGCCTAAATAGTAGCAGCAATGACCAAAGAGTCTTGTACAGGGATGACAAGTCATTGACAACGACTAGAAGTTGCTGTGGTTGAAGAAAAAGAAGTGGAGGTCAAGAAGTAAGCGATGGATTTTGCAAAAATTAAAAGAGTATTGATATCATGCGTAAAGAAGTATCCGTAAGAAACAGAGCGTTTCTCAAGAAGAACAGGTGGTGGACAGTGACTAGAAGATGATATAGTTGAAGAAAAATAAGTGGAGATTTTGCAAAAATTAAAAGAACATAAAAAAGAAAGTGTTAGCAAGCACCAGACCATCTCCCAAGAGGAACAAGTGGTAGGCAATGACCAAGAGGTGAAGAAAACAAGAAAATGACAAGAAATAATCAAAAGGCTCTGCCTAAATAGTAGCAGCAATGACCAAAGAGTCTTGTACAGGGATGACAAGTAATTGACAACGACTAGAAGTTGCTGTGGTTGAAGAAAAAGAAGTGGAGGTCAAGAGATAAGTGATGGATTTTGCAAAAATTAAGAGTATCGATGTTTTGCAAAAAGAAGTACCAGTAAAAACAGAACCTTTCCCAAGAAGAGCGGGAGGTAGTAAGTGACTAGAAGATGATATAGTTGAAGAGAAATAAGTGGAGCTCAAGAGATGAGCAATGAATTTTGCAAAAATTAAAAGAACATAGAAAAAGAAAGTGTTAGCAAGCACCAGATCATCTCCCAAGAAGAAAAAGTGGTAGGCAATGACCAGGAGGTGAAGAAAACAAGAAAATGACAAGAAATAATCAAAAGGTTCTGCCTAAATAGTAGCAGCAATGACCAAAGAGTCTTGTACAGGGAGGACAAGTAATTGACGACGACTAGAAGTTGCTGTAATTTAAGAAAAAGAAGTGGAGGTCAAGAAGTAAGCGATGGATTTTGCAAAAATTGAAAGAGTATTGATATCATCCGTAAAGAAGTATCAGTAAGAAACAGAGCGTTTCTCAAGAAGAAAAGGTGGTGGACAGTGACTAGAAGGTGATATAGTTGACGAGAAATAAGTGGAGCTCAAGAGATGAGCAATGAATTTTGCAAAAATTAAAAGAACATAAAAAAGAAAGTGTCAGTAAGCACCAGATCATCTAACAAGAAGAACAATGACCAAAACGTGTTGAAGTTGAAGAAAACTACAAGAAATAATCAAAAGGTTGTGCCTAAATAGTAGCAGCAATGACGAATGAGTCTTGTACAGGGATGACAAGTAATAATTGACAACGACTAGAAGTTGCTGTGGTTGAAGAAAAAGAAGAGATAAGCGATGGATTTTGCAAAAATTAAGAGTACCAGTAAGAAACGGAGCCATTCCCAAGAAGAGCAGGTGGTGGTCAGTGACTAGAAGATGATATAGTTGAAGAAAAATAAGTGGAGATTTTGCAAAAATTAAAAGAACATAAAAAAGAAAGTGTTAGCAAGTACCAGATCATCTCCCAAGAAGAACAAGTGGTAGGCAATGACCAAGAGGTGAAGAAAACAAGAAAATGACAAGAAATAATCAAAAGGTTCTGCCTAAATAGACAAGCAATGACCAAAGAGTCTTGTACAGGGATGACAAGTAATTGACAACGACTAGAAGTTGCTGTGGTTGAAGAAAGAGAAGTGGAGGTCAAGAGATAAGTGATGGATTTTGCAAAAATTAAGAGTATCGATGTTTTGAAAAAAGACGTACCAATAAGAAACAGAGCCTTTCCCAAGAAGAGCAGGTGGTGGTCCGCGACTAGAAGATGATATAGTTGAAGAGAAATAAGTGGAGCTCAAGAGATGAGCAATGAATTTTGCAAAAATTAAAAGAACATAAAAAAGAAAGTGTCAGTAAGCACCAGATCACCTCAGAAGAAGAACAAGTGGTAGACACTGACCAAAAGATGTTTTAAATGAAGGACAAGTAATTCAAAACGTGCTAAAAACAGTTTTCTAATAAACGTACCTCATTTTAGAAGGAATATTTTGTTTCTGGTTCGTTTTAATAGCCCCGTGTTTCCTGATGTATTCCAATTGAAAACTTTCTTCCGGCGTAAGTTGTAACGGCGAAGGACTGTCGCAATTTGCGTACATATTCGAACTTGAATCGGGTGGTGGGAAAACCGGTATTTTGAGTTCCATTATATCCTTGGTACACGGTCCGACGCCGTTTTCCCATCTCGTACCGGAACTAAGATTGATTTCGTCGCACGTCGTAGTGTCCGAGCTTAAAATACTGAACCACTTCGGTTCTTGGTCTTCGTCGTGCTCGTTGTTGTTTTCTATTACCATTTCGTGTTTCATTTCGATTTTTAGCTCGTTGAGAATTTCATTTTTTAATTCTTCCTTAACTTCGGCTTTTACTTCCGTTTTCAGATCTTCTTCAGTCTTATTTTCTCTTTCGACGCACTGTCCCAATCTTTCGAATAAACTGAAAGTTTTACTGCCGAAATTTTCGTAATCTTCGGTATTGTTAAACTCCTCGATACTTTCCGCAGTTTCAGCATCCCCTTTTTCCGATTCGTTCATATTTTTCTGATTCTCTTTTTGTTCGATCTTTTCTTCTCCGTTTTCGAATATTCGATTTTCGCACTTTCTAAATTCGTCCTCGTTATCCTTCAATCTCGAATCATTGTCTTCTCCTTCGCTACCTTCCATTATTCGATTTATTTCTTCGTCTATGCCCATATCGTCTTCTTCTTCTTTCTGGCTCAAGTTTTCGAAGTCGCTCAAACCTTGAACGCCGTCGCTGCTCAATTCCGAGTTGTCAATGCAAAGTTGTTCTTTGGCTCGATCCGGGTCGGCGCTTTCCAAGGACTCGACGAATATCCCTCCTGCTTTCGGCAGAGACCAGTATCTTCGGTAATAACGATCTTGACCGAAACAAATCGCTCGCAGCTGTAGACTCGCAGTCTTTAGAGTATCGAAATGAATTTCGGAAGTTTTGATGAATTTCTCCAATTTCTTACCCAATTCCTCTTGAGACAGTTTGTTATCTTCTTCCTCTTCCGGTTGGGTACCAACACTTTCATTTTCACTTAAATCATTTTCTTCTTCGTCCAATAATTCGTCTTTATTCAAAGAAGGTGAATCTACTAAGGCCTCTTCGTCGAATTTTAAGTGCTTTTCGATATTTTCGATTCGAATTTTTTTGTTGTGCAGCAAAGTAAGTCTGAAAAAAATCGAAAATTCAACTTTTATCAAGATGGAGAGTCTACATGGCTAAAAATCACACAGTACGGTCCTTTATTTTCGTTATCCAAAATATCATGTGGTGGAATTGTTCACCCCATGTAACTTTATCAGATAAATATAAATTTGTATTGAAGAGTGTTTGAACGTATTTGAAAGAAAATATGAATAAACTTAGTGTGGAAAGGCATAGAAAAAGAGAATATAAGGAAGGAACTGCTTGGAGAATACTGGGAAGAAGAAGAAGATACAAAGAACAAAAAAAATAATATTGTGCAGGCATGAACAACGAAGGAACTGGTTTACAAAATTTAGAGAAGAATTGTAGAAAAACGATAACAAAGATAATGCTTGAAGGTAACTGGAAAGGGATCAAAAGAAATGAAGAAACACGTCGCATAAATTGGATATATAAGACGGCCTTTTTGGCAAGGAAAATGCTTGAAGAAAAGTAGGAATGGAACAGACCGAGATCAAGGGAAATATTAATGGAAAGTAATTGAATGAAACCAGAAAGGCAGAGACGACAAAATTAACGTACCAACTCTGGCCTTGGTTTAGGAACAAAATATAGAGGGATTTACTGAAAAAAAATTGATGATAAAGAGAGTGCTTGAAGAAAACTGGAGATCAAAAGAAAAGGAAGGAAATAGTGAATGGAAAACGCTAGAAGGTGACTAGACGCGTCAAAGGAGAAAACCAAAATAAAGATGGGATGGCATGGAAGAAGCTAGTTTTTAGAAGTGGGAATAAAATATCGAAAATCTCTGTCAAAGAAAATCGCAGGAGAAGCAGAACTAAGAGGGATAAATTAAAAATAGGATAACATAAAAGAAACGGGTTTTCAGAAGTGGAAACAAAATAATATTGAACAAAAAAAATTCCGGAGGATGCAAAATAGAGAGGAGTCAAAGGAGTGAAGGATTTAACGAAAAAAGCAAACGGTAATAAAGAGAGTGCTGGAAGAAAACTAGAGAGAGATCAAAAGAAAAGGAATAGTGAATGGAAAATTATACAAGGGAAACTAGAGAGAAGCGTTAAAGGGAAAAACCAAGATAGAGATGGGATAATAAGAAAGAAGCGGGTTTTCAAAACTGGACACCAAATATGGAAGATGTTGGATGAAGATTATCCAGGAGGAAGCCGAAATAAAAAGATTAGAGGTTATTTAAACAGGAAAGCAAAAATATCAACTTTTTATACTAATAACTTACTTCCTTATCTTCATATCCAACAACCATTTTTCTTTCTTCTGTTGCGTGACGGTTTCCAAAGAGTTTTCGATCTGTCGAATGACAGCTTTATTTTGCAACAACTCGTTACAGAGATAAGCTAAAATTTCAGCTTTGGTCGTTGGCGTTAAGCTAGTAAACGGTCGATTTTTCAACAAATCCGACAATTTGTAAGTCTGCGTATTGTGCAGCAATTCGTAATAGGGGGCGTTCTTGCCGGACTGTGTAATTGACATTTCGTCGTCGTTTTGATGGTGATCGGCTATTCGCTTTTCTCTCTCCCTTTCGAAGTGGATTCCCGTCAGCGCTTTGATTTCGGCAGTGGCGTTGGCGTACAAATACAATCGCAGAATTTCCGAAATGTTCAAAGGAGTCATATCTGCTTGTCGTAAACTTTGTCCTAGCATCGTGGTATAACGAGCCGGATTGGGAATTCCCGGGTCTTCGATGGCGCACACGAGCAGATGAGTCATTACCGAAAATAATTCTTCTTCGGCTTCTACGGAGTTTTTATTCGGAAGAAGGGCTTGTTGCAGGGAATTAAGAGTCGGTAAGGATTCCATGTCGAATCCTAGAGTTTCGCCGAAATTGTGTAAAAATTCAAACACCATCAAAATGTCGGAAAAAGCTTTTCCGCACAACTTTAATCCGGGTATTCGATCGTAATCCGGTAAATACGCTTGATCCAATTCCAAATCTTCGCAAGGTTTTCGTATTTCCGTTAAAATTTCCAGTTCTTGTTTACGTTGTTCGAGTTTTTTTTCTTTGTTCGCTTGTTTTTCCGCTAGAAGTTGTTGTTTTTTACGTTCGCGCACTTCTAGTTTGCGTCGACTTTCCAGGCACTTTACCAGAATCATGTGTTGTCGTTTTCTTTCTCTTTCCTACGAAAACAAAAGATAAATAAATAGAATAGTATCCGTTGAATACACATTTCAAATATTACCTGCTCTCTAAGTAGAGCTGCATGTTGCCTTTTCAACTCTTTATCCTAAAATAAAAGAATTTCAATTAATAACAGTACCTACATACTCACTGATTGATTAAAGGGCTACATAATTACATCTCCCAATCTTAGCATCCTTTCAACCCCACAATATTCCAACCTTTATACATTGAATATATGAGGCTTTTATTTGATGAAGATCCATACTAAACGATGAAATAAAACAATTTAATTTGTTTAAATCTTCATTGTATATTTGAACCAAGTTCAATATACATTCGTGACGCGTTTCGCTTTCTCAAAGCCACACAGTAAATTCAAGAAATAAAATATCATACCTCCAACATCTGCGGATATTTTGGCTCTTTTTCGATTTTCACATATTCTTGTTTTTCCATGATTTCGTTTTCTTGTATTATTTTGATCTGTTCCTTTTCCTGTTTATCTTGTCTAGCAGCTTCTCTTGCAGCTTGTTGCTTTCTAGCCATTTCAATTCTTTGTTCAACTGGTATACTCGGCCTCATCGAAAAACTAAATTCATCCAATCTGATAAATGAAGAAATGTATTTAAAATAAGCGCTCCCATAGGGGTGATTGAAATCATGGAATACGATAGAGGAGGACATGAAGGATGAAAAATAGTCACTAGTTATATCACAAGAGGTGAATATTTTTTGACATTTTTGTGTAAAATTTCAGTAAAAATTGCGCGAGACAAAAATTCTTTTTAAAAAATATTTGGTAGTATTGTTGAATACACAGTTATTATAATAAACAGTAGTGGCTTGGGGGTGTTGCTGGAAACTCTTCGAACTGCAAGAGACTGAAATCCATGTTAATTAGCAAAAATGTGACATTAAAAATTGGCTGTGGCAGGTGGGCCGGGATATATTCACTTATGTCAAAAAATATCCAGTATAATTAGCTTCCGAATGGTCGCAAAATGGCATTTGATTGGTTAGAAACTGATGGAGGTATATAATCAACATTACCTTCTATTCATGTCTTCTTCGGATAAATATATAAATTCAGTTCCGTCGATTTGAAGTTCAGTGGGTACTGGTTGAAGATAATCGCCTATTATAACTTTACAGCTAAAAGTGAAATTTTCTTTCGATAAATCCGGACATTTTTGATATTCCAAATACTGCGTAATGTCAGACATTTGTTTGAATTTATTAGACGATTCCGGAGCCACATACGTCACGTCTCCCTTTAAAAATCCATTTTTCGACAAACCTCTTATTATAGTCTCCCTTTTCCATCCTAAAAGCGAAAATTTTCGAGTTACAGGTAAACAAATTTCAAAGATTAATCCGTTACCTTTCCCCAAAGGTATCCTCAACAAGCGTTCGTCGTAATGTTTTTGCTTTTTCGCTACGACCTCCACTTCCATTTCGGAGTCTGTGTGATTGGAATCAGTTAAATTATCCGAATCCGAAGTCGCTTCTACTGTACTGGAATCACTGAGGGTGCCTTTGATTTTTTCCTGCAACAATCTATTCAAAGCTTGTTCATCTCCACCAGTTTCGGAGAGATATTGTTGAGCCGCTATAATATTAGACTTCAATATATTCATTTGTTGATTGATGGAAGTATTTGGATCCAGCATCGGTACCGGTTTTATACCTAAAGACAGTGGAAATTAAAAAAAAAAAAACTATTGTTCGTTTCAAAGGAGTTGATAGCACAGAGCGCCTATAATAAACGGAAAACGGAGGTCGGGTGTCTCAAAAAATGTTATCTCTTATTTATGTTTTACAATGTATCTAGACTAAGAAGAAAGAAATTGTGACCAGGCCACCCAGTAATAAGTCAAATAACATTAGGTAATAAAATGCAAATGAGGCATTCGCAGTGAACCAAACGGTCCATAGTCGTAGAACAGGGTTATTTATGATTTTTGCTTAACGTTTATTATAATTAATATTATAATGAAAATACAAAGTAACTGTGCACTAAGATTTATATACACGCCTATTCTTGTAAAAATTAAAAAAATTATAACAAATTATTGCAGGTGAACATTATTTTAACTATAATATATTATAATGAATGAAATAAAAATCATCAAAGCAAAACTTTTAAAGTCAACATCATTTTCAACAAAATAATATATTACAAAATTTCGAAATCAACAAGAAAAATTCAACAGAAAAAGAATTCATGAATGAAAGGACATACATTTAAAACTGTGCAAGACATACATCTTATTAAATAACAATTATTAGAGTCTTAATAATATCAGGATCAGTTATAAAAGAATATAAATAATTCTTCAAATTTATTTTCAAATAATTTGAACCAATATGTTATAGAAACATATTATTCAATATTATTAAAAAAAGGTCAATTTATTTATAACCAAATGTTGCCAGTATGAAAACGAAATAATAATATTGTAATCATTAAAATTTAAAATAGAAAAAAAGTTTAGATCGGATAACAATAACTATTTTCTTGGAGCAAAGACATAAAAAGTGCGCGAGTGAATAATTAGATAAGTGATCCAATATTCCCCAAAAACGAACGGAAACCATGGTGCGAGTAATTAGATTAGATAGGTCATTAATAGTTTCTAGCATTAAGTTAAAATAAGCAAAATATCTCAAATTGTAAATATAATTATTATGACAGTTCTAAAAATTATGACATTTACAGATATAAACGCCAAATCTTTGGAATACTATTGACCAGAATCAAATTAGTATATTAAAGTATAAGTGGATATTAAGGTCTTTAAAACACGCGCGATTTTTCGAGCACGACGGCGAAGCCGGAGTGCTCGAAATAGAGCAAGTGTTTTAGAGACCAGTTATCCACGAATACTTTACGCTATTTTTTTTTATTGGTGCTCTTTGAAATTATAAATATATACTGGTATCTATTACTACTACAACAACAAGAAATGGAAATAAGAACTAATAATGTAAAATGGTTGAATTCGTGATGATTGCGTTGTCATGGAAATGAGAAAAACATAAACTAATTTGCATTTTGTCTATAAGATTTATTGTTGTCACCGAAGTGCATAAAAATGAATTCTAATATCGATTTTTTAAGTAGTAAAGTAGAATCGCGGTTAATACCGCAAAAATCTTCTGATGCGTATAAAAAAAAATTGAAATTGTTAAATATTGTTCGAATAAAGGTTTTGACGTTACAAAGTACTCCTGTCAGATCAATAATAAAAAAATTGTCATTTAGACTTCGTTTCTCGAGTTGTTGATGTTGCCATGGTAACTTTAAAAAACGCGCGTTTTTGAAAGTTCGATGTAAACACGCTGAGGCGTGCTTTAAATAGGTAAAATGGTTCACCAATAAAAAAAAATTTGTTAATCAGTACATCATAATCCTTCGAAGCGCAAACATCATAAATTTTTTCTCAATTTGTAATAACCAGTGAAAAGTTCCAAACTACAATAAACAAGATTTTTGATTTTGGATAAAATCTAAAAAAAGGTTGAAAGTTAAAATGTTGAAAAACGATTTGAAATTTACTAAACAGTAATTGTATTCCATCACCGTTCCAATTTATCGAGGGTTGGCGAGTAAAAAAAGGTTTTTACTGAGAGATATCTACAATTTATAAATGTGAAATAGTTTTACTTTTTCACATCTTCTATATTCTCTTGGAAGAAGCCCAATTCCGTAGGAGGAATAACTTATTCAAAGTTTCATATAACAAGAAAACAAGGTAACACTCCGTTATATTCTATACCTACAATGATTCAATAGACTCCAGTATATTAGAGAGATATTGCTTGTTAAAAAATGGTTTGCGGTAATTACGTTTGCAGTATTTTGACGTTTATTAAATGCGCGATTCACTTTCTTACGTCTCTAACGCTAATAACGTTAGCGCTTCGCGTAATTTACGGTTACGTACCGTTGAGTGTTATTGTAAATACGGCACATAATTGTCCTGCGCAGTTGACAAAATAGAACAAATCGCATCGGATTTCTGCATATTTACCAAATCGAATTCAATAATAGAGCCTTAGCGATCTTCTATTTTGGTTTTGCTCCACTCCAATATCATTTTCATTAGCTCCAGCTAAGATCGCCGCTTCGAGAGCTTCATCCATATTTCATTGCTTTCATTTTTTTTAAATATGCAAATAGTAAGGTTGTTTGGTTTTTGATTTTTGTTAAATTATAAATATACACATAAAAAGACAGGTTATATCACTTACTACATAACGCAGCGTTAATTACGTTATTAAATTATACTGATGGCAATAGCTCTTATTTCCAAATAAATTTTAGGTAGACCGTTATTAAAATAGCGCTACATAAATACCGCACCGTATGCGGTATTGCAATTGGCAATATCTCTCTATTGCTTGAGAGTACAATTATCAATTTTAAACTGTCAGAATTTAACACGACATAACGAGTCAATAACCCAATTGAACTGTTTTGAAATTAAACAAGGACATAATTTTAGGTTAATTTACATTGTTTACAATATGCACTTACTCTTATAAAATAGAATAATTTCATCTTCATCCCTCTCTAGCATAGTTTTATTCCTTTAGTATAGGTAAGACATAATTGTTACATTTTATTGTATATGTGTTGCACATTCAATTATATCAAACAATTTCTTTCTCTTATAACATAACTACGCTTAACCTCAAACATACAGAAGCTGATATGTGAGAAGGCCGTTGAAAGTGGCCCGAAGTTAATAATTAACGGTTCGATCTCTGTACTTTCGTCGATTAAATCGTCAAGATCTCACATTTTCCCCTCCTCAGCTATAATATCTTTTATGGCGCTTTGCCAGTTTTCGGCAGTTACATTCGCCAATGAAACCATCAAAAGTTGCAGCACTTCTTGAAATTTGAAAGTTTTGTTGTTCCTGGCAACATAACCTTTGACTTGTATCCATATAAGCTCTATTGGGTTCAGCTCACAATGGCAAGGGGGTAAGCGATGTACAATAATACCTCTACCTTTTGCCATTTCATCGATTACACATTTTTTAAATTTTGCCTTACACTGTCTAACAATTTGCAAAAGTTCTTTTTTCACCATTGTATCATTGAAATTTAAGGCTTTTCACTGCAACCACTCAATTATCGCCGCTTTTTTCCATGAACTTGTGGGAAGCTTCTCTACTAATCGAGAATGATAGCTGGCGTTGTCCATTACAATAACTGAATTCTGGGGAATGTATTTGATCATATGTTTGGAAATGTTCCTCAAAAACGTCAGCCGTCATTTCTTTGTGGTAGTCTTTGCTTGAATTAGATTGAAATTCCAATAATCCTTGATCCAAAAATCCAATTTCATTGCCTTTATTGGTAATAATAAGCCTGCGTCCCTTTCCAGAGGGAAGTCTTAATCCTGTTGACCAACCCTCCATGACAGATTGTCGGAAGTCAGTATATTATTTTTATCTTGCCAGACTTTCGATACGGCGTGTCCTTCATTTAGCCAGGTTTCATTTAAATAGAAAATATTCTTACATTAGTTGAGATATTTTCGGATTGACCTTAAGTATTCTCCTCTCCAGCAAACAATATCCCGCCTATCAATAAGAAAAGATTTTCTGTTCTGTTTTTCTCACCGAAAGTTCATTCCAGGAAGAATTCTCCATACCCTAGTTCTTGATAGTTGTGGAAGGTTTTCGTCATTCTGTGCGGCTTGCACAATCTTGTCCAATGTTGGTATTTCTTTTGCGAAATACATACCAAGCACTATTTTACGAACACTGTTTTTAACATAGTCGTCAATTTCTAATGGTTTCTTCCCCGGGTGAGGAATAGGTTCACCGAGGTTCCGGCATTTTCTCTCACGTAAAAATCTACATATCGTTGATTCTCCTACCCCTATCATATTGGCACAGTTCGTAATTATGTCGCGAACAGAACTTGTGGGGTTTTGGTGCACAAGAGCATCATGAACGATCAGGATTAATGTTTTTTCCCGCAAAGAATGTGCACTTTTGCTAACTCGTTGAATAGGAATTGGAGAAAAACTTTACCTTGAAGCCATCTTAATTAGACGAATAGACGTTACTTGCTAGTTGCCGAACACTAACTACTTCAAATTTTATTCTATACAGGTAGGTAGTTCCGTCGCGCCTATGGTTTACAACTATTTTATGGTCCGAACCCCCGATCCGTGCTATCAACTCCATTGGGACAGACTATAACTATGGGAGAGGAGTAGTAAGCTGGGAAGGTGTAAAATAAACTCACCTAAAGCTCTACTTTGCGCCAACAACGAAGCCACTGTATTCTTCTTAGGTTTACTGATACCCCTACCCAAATTTCTCGGTCTCCCTTCCTTGTGGCTGTAATTTAAAACGGGAGACACTGGAGTGTTAGTAATGGTAGTAGCGGCGGTAGTAGTACACGTAGAAGAAGTAGAACTCCCACCGTCAGAACCTTCGTTTCGACTCGGCGGTCTGGGTGAATCTACCGGTGAGAAAATGTGGGAAAAAAGATTGCTAGAAGGCGATGGAGATAACTGGCTTCCTGATGATGATATTATACGTCTCGGTTTCGGACCGGGTTTTCTACGAGCTAAAATTAATTTTTATTTTTTTATGTTTTTCCATTAATCCATTTCTATACTTACAAATCCTGTCGGATCCCACGTTAGAGGAGATATTACTCAAAGATGCTAAAGGAAAACTGGCGTTTAGAACATCTGCAGTTGGTTTGACGGATAAATTTAAAGGACATTCACCGGTTGATTCGGAAACTTCATAATTAGAAGTAAGATCTGATGTATTTCCGTTCGTACCTAGTTTTGAACCTTCCGATTTATCACCTGGAGGAGAAGTCGGCGGTGTTATGTCTTGACCCTAAATAAAACCGAAAATAATTTTTACTTGCACCAAGTGTATGGGTAGCCACCGTATTAGCTGGATTTAATACTTACGTTTGAACTACTTCTTTTGTGCATGCCTTCCATGAATCCGCAGATCGGTGAAGGGTGTAGACTGACGAACGGTGGATCTAAGCTGATGGTTTTCTTTCTGCCTCTGTTGGTTGTACCGGGAATTTTTGGACCGACGATAGAGGAAGTGTATTTAATAATCTCAGTATCTGGCGGTAATCTAACACCACTCAAAATAGAATTAGGATCACTAAACAAACAATACATGCATTACGAAAGTACAAACAAAAATGGATAAAACATAATAATAGAGACGAGCAGACGGGTGAGAAAGAGTAAGCTCTGGAGAAAGACATGGAAATTTCAAAAAAGCAAAAGAAAGGGATCTACTGGTAACTGTAGAAGAGGAGTAGTAGGGTAGGAAGAAGTAAGATCCGGAATGAAGTGGGAAATTTGCAATGAAAAAGTTACTAAAACTAACCATGGAAGAAGAGTGATAGGATGGGAAGAAGTAAGGTCTGGAAAAAAAAAAGAGAAATTTCAAAAACGCAGTAAAAGGGTACTAAAACTAACTGTGGAACAAGAGTAGTAGGATGGGAAGAAGGGTCTGGAGAAGGACTGAGAAATTTCAAAAAAGCAGTAGAAATGGTTGTGAAGTAATAGGGTAGAAAGGAGAACGGTCTGGAAAATTTAAAAAATACAGTAAAAAAGTTACTAGAACTAACGGTGGAAAAGGAGTAGTTGGATGGGAAGAAGTAATGCAAGGAAGGAGAGTTGGAGATTTAAAAAAGGAAGTGAAAAGTACAAAAACTAACTGTGGAAGAAGAATAGTAGGGTTTGGAAAAAAGTGGTAAATTCCAAAAATGCAGTAGAAAGTACTAAAACAACTAACTGTAGATGTGTAGCAGTAAGGACTGGAAAAATAATAGGAAGTTTAAAACAAACCAGTGGAGATGGAGAAGTAATTGTGGGAAAGGAGTAGAAGGATGGGAAGAAGTATGGTCTTGAAAAAGAGTGGATTTTCAGTGCCATTTTTTTTCTTATGAAATACATTCAGCTGCCAAGACACACAAATAAAAAAAATCTACCAAATACAAGAAACTGTTTAAAGTTACTAATTTTATAAAAATACTGATAGTTTGTTCCTACAGAAAATGTTATATTTCCGATCGATGGCAAACCACAACTTTAGAATTCCCTATATTCTCATCCTTCAATTTGTAGTGTACACAAGAGAGAATTATTTAATATACTACAAGCATTTATCCTTGCCTCATAATGTATATGTACCGATTCTCTTACATCAAGTAACTCCATTAAACATATCTTCTCTGACCATCCTCTCGTACAAAAAATATTCACGACACCTACCAATTAATCACATCCTAAAACATAACAGTTACCATCATATGGATACCATATTTGATGAGAGTCAATTAATTTGCTGATCAGCTATCTAAAATGATCACAACATCAAACAACACTGAAAACATGATATGATACAAACGGCAAATAATCTTAGCAACTAATCAAACACAAATTCAAAACTCTGTAGCAGCAGCACTGGGATATATCACACACCGAACCATGAATGTACTATATTATCAATTGAAATTCTTTTTTGTGGTTACACGAATATTGAAATTAATGTATGCCTGTATTATATACAGGGCGATTCATTAAGAATGGGCAATCCCTGAACTGGAGATACTACACACCAAAATATGGCGATTAAGCTTAATATGTCTTATACAAATGTTGCAGGTTTACAAGATACAGGGTATTTAAAGTTGGAATTTTAAATTGAAATTTCTTAATAATTTTGTGATTTTAAGCAGCATCTTCTTGAAAATTGGCAACTTTATGTTTTTTGGCATGAACATTACGAATTTTATGCTGAATTTAGCACTATTCATACACCCTGTTACTTGAGTAAATTACAACATCTTTTTTGCCTAATGAGTTATGGCTAAAATTACTAGAAAATCTAAAATGCAGTTTAAATTTGAATAAAAAAGGTACTCTTGTTTATTTCATGTAACTCTATCAGTTTTTGAGTTATCTGCATTTTAAACATTCAATTAATTTTGTTTATTGTGAAATGAATTGATTCCTTTAAATTACTACTATGCGGGGTAACAACAGTAAAGACAACCAAAATAACAATCAGTAACAGTAATAAAAGAAAAATTCAAAGTAAATGCTCAAAATGCCAACCTTCCACTTCAATACACTTTGTAAGGGGTCTCCTTAAAGATCTTTGAATATTAAATAACACCCTGTTTCGCCTAGGCGGGTATAAATACGTCTGAATAGTTTGTGATTGGGTTGTCTTCGATTTGGGTATGATTCTAAATACCTCATGGCTGCACCAAGTCCATTATAATTTGACTGAGCAAAAACACAAATCATATCACGCATTTCACTGTTGGAAAATTCATTATGTGGCATTTTCTTATTTTACTATAAATAATACACTCTTACTTAGTGACAGTAAAATTGTCAAATATTTCTTTACACGAAAAACTGACACAAGCCTACTTGAAAAAAGTCAATATAATAACGGTGGCTTAGGAGTATTTACGAAGAATGTTTAAAATGCAAATAACTCAAAAACTGATAGAGTTACATGAAATAAACGAGAGCACCTTTTTTATTCAAAATTGAACTGCCTTTTAGATTTTTTTAGTCATTTTAGCCATAACTCATTAGGCAAAAGAGATATGTTGTAATTTACCTAAGTAACAGGGTGTATAAATAGTGCTAAATTCGTAATTTTCATGCCAAAAAACATAAAGTTCCCAATTTTCAAGACGTTCCTGATAAAAATCACAAAATTATCATGAAATTTCAAATTAAAATTTCAATTTTAAATACCCTACAACATTTGTATGAGACATGTTAAGCTCTATCGCCATATTTTGGTGTGTAGTATCTCCAGTTCAGAGACTGCCCATTCTTAATGAATCACCCTGTATAGTAGAAAATGTGATCGCATAGCTTTCCTTGGGTACAATAAAGACTTGTAGCTTTTAGAAATATTTTTTTTCAACTTAACCACTAGAAACTTATTTTTAATCTCTCCAAACTTGTTTAGAAGGTTATATATTCCGAAAAAGACACTTTGTGCCCAGACTTCTCGCTAATTTTTGTGGTACTTTAGTTTTTTCAAAATTAGATTGTTTATAAATATACCTTTATTTGATAATTCCTTTCTTTTCAAGTATTATTTTAAAAATGTACACTATAATATTATCTTAATCTGCATACTTGGAGTAAATTTCAGTTTCACGTTTGATGGCCATTTTTAAAACAAGTTCCACTTTCTAACATTCTAAAATTTAAAAAAATTTCAATCCCTATTAAAATTTTGTTGAAACTTGTTAATTTTTACTACAAGGACAAAGCGGTTGAGTTACGCTCATCTTTCCTATACTGACCGAATTGTATGAATTATTTATTTTAGTAAATCATAATCATTTATACAGTACTTGAAATGTGATCTATTTTAAATTAGACATGCAACCGGTTTTTATTGATAGTTGAGTTACTCTATAAATACAGGTACTACCTCGAGATTGCTCTAAAGTAGTGGAGTTAGAGGCAGGATCAAAAGGAAAGTTATGTGATGTATGCCTTTGACTAAGCGATGTATGTGGTGGCAATCGCCGGTCGGTGAATGGAAATAACAGTGATGGTTACTGGAAATATGGTACACTCCAAATGTTATTGGGATCAAGATTGCATCCTGGATAGTTTAAAATGTAAGTATTTGTTTTACTTTTTAAATATTTTCATGTTCCTTTTGGACAATCTAGTTACTATTTTAACTTCAGCGCATATAGAGTGTTTAAAAAAAAGGTGAGCTGTTGCTGAAAAAATTGTTTTGCAAATCTTTTATAAAACTACTAAGAGCATTGTAACAAATTTTGTATGAGTACGTTTTGGAAGCTAATGAAGTGATGGGCAAAACCTGGGGAATGTGACCCGGGTGTTTCACTGGCTTTTACACAACTGCGATGGAATATACCAACTGTAAACCAAAAACATGTCCTCTTTGGTATTACCAGGGCAATGAACAGCATGGGGATGGCATCAATGTAATCTCTTTGAAACTTTTTGGCAATAATGACAATTCTTAGGCTGTAATCAGGAGGTATATGGTCTCCGAACAATGTCAGAGAAGGACACACTGATACAACTGGGTCATTACTAGATGAACCCATATTTAAAATGAGTTTGGATAGCATGAAACCGAAGAACATATTCACTGAGCAAAAGAAACATCATTCCATGTAGGTAATAGGTGAGCACCCAGGTAATCCTGGAGACATAATCTGGTTCACTAATGTTTCTGAAATAAAACCATAGCACTGGTGGTCGGTATAAACGGACCTAGAAAGAGAATGTTCTTTAGCCTTGGTCAATATTTATTTCTTTATTGAAAACCCAAACAAGTTTTACAACTTCATTACATGGGTATATTTATAATTATTTAAAGTATTAAAACTGATATAATTTAATTTTAAATTAAGTTAAGTTGGGAGGTCATGATTACCAAAACGACAGAAATAATTAGACGCTTAATATATCAAGAAAGTCAAGAAGGATTCGCTTAAACCGTGTATGACGAATCTGCAAAAAATAATTTGCTACTCGTCGGATGTTGGCAAGTGGTGAAAAACCTGCAGTCGTTGACATGTTAAACATAAGTAAGGCTCTAGTTTGCCACATAGGGAGATTATAGGGTAATCAAAGAGAGTAAATGATTTGAGGTGATTTGATTGTTTAGAATTTTAAAAAGAAACATTATCATTGATTGTTTATTTCTGTTAATTAATGACGGTATATGTCTGTGTTTTATAATAAATACATTATCTTGTACGCTCCTTCTACCTCTAAACCCATTTTGCACATTGTCAAGTGGGTTTTCCACGACTTTTCTAATTTTTTGCTCCAATATCTGTTCTAATATTTTCATGTTTGTACAGAGCAATCTCAGTCCACTGTAGTTACCACATTCCCATCTATCACCTATTTTGTATAAAGGGGCAATTGATGCCATTTGCCATTATTTCAGTATCTTTTCTTCTTTCCAGCACTTATTATATATTTATAGAAATAGTTCTTCTCCAATTTTACCCATATTCTTGATCATTTTTCCAGTTATTTTGTCGCATCCTGGTGTTTTCCAATTTTCTAACTTTTTAATTATTTCTGTGAACTCATCTATGACTGTATTGTTTGTCTTTTTTCTCCATTATCTAATCATTCTACAAAATATTCACTCCATCTTTCCATTACTTTTAAATCTTCTCCTTTGCTGTTTTAAATCTTAGTTATGTTTGTGTTTTTCAGTCCTCCATGATTTTAGCACTTTGTAAAATAGTTTTTGGTTGCTCTTGTTATCCTGCTCCATTTTCTCTCCAAATTGTTTCCATTGATCTTTTACATTTTCAACTAATTCTTTGGTTTTCTTTCTCTTGGTTTTATATTTCTCATAATCCTCTTTTTTCCTGGACCCTAGGTAACTTCTCCACATATTTTTCTTTATTTTAATTTGGTTTCTAATTTCGTCAGTTTGTTGTCTATGATTTTGTTTTCTATTTATTCCACATACTTCCTTTGCCGTTTCTGTTATCGCATTTTTCATTGAGTTCCAAACTATTTCAACGTCATTGTTAAGCTGCTTCTAAACTTCCTCTAATTTTTTGCTGAGGCATATTTAATATTTTTTTGCTATTTCTTTATTTCTTATTTATACATTTTTATTGTTTCCCACTTTACTTTTCTGAACTGTGCTTCTCTTTACTATTTTTTTTTTAAATTGTTTCTACTATTTATATGGTGGCCAATATATTTGAGTATGAATGAAATTTATTATTATCATTATTAATAATGCAACCTTTAGAACTACTCAAAATCTTCCCAGTCAAACTAGTGGCCTTTATGGAAGACACCTTCTTTCTGGAATGGAAGTAGAAAATATGGGAAATGCATAACCCAAACAAATGAATGAATTACATCCCATGAATTTGTTTTGACTTTCACAAAGGGCACTACTTACACATTTGTTGTTGGAAAAGTGTACGGTTCATTTGCAAACTGTAAGAAATTTTTGTGGGGACACTAAGTACATACTGTGTAAAATTACGTTAGTGGTTACTGATCGCTGTAGGAACAAACCTTGTAAAACAAACATAAACTTTCAAAACACAAAAAAAAATGGCTACAACAAAAACATTTCCTTTACCTCAAAACGTTGGGAGAAATGTAATTGGATCCATCTTGAAGGCTTTCGCCATTTTCCGAAGAGATGCTACTGTTAACGCCAAAAGGACTCGTGAACAAATTCGGTGACGATGATGAAGAATCTTTTAAATTCGGACTGTCGCTACTGGGTAAAATATTTTTCGTATTTTTACTAAACGACCCCGGATCAGCGCTGCTTTTTTGCTTTGTATGTTTGTCAGATGATTTTGTACTTTGTTGAACTGGCAAATTTGTAGATGACTTTGAACCACTACGGGATGATTGAGAATATGTTGATGAACTACTTAAATCTAGTTTAGAAGACATAGATACTTTTGGATGATCTTGAGACCTATAGAAATAATTGAAATTATAATAAAATCATTTTATTTACCTAAATATATTAGTTACCTGGATAAAGGTGTTGACGATGCCATGGAATGAGCAGTTTTATAAGAACTTTTTGGGGTTTTATGTTGAGCAGAAAGCGATTGCATTCCCATATTTGCATAATTAAAATCTGCTGGACTTCCTCCTAAACCAGCAAAATTTAAACCGGATGCTTGTAATCTTGCTAGATAATCTTGCGCAGCTAACTGAGAAGCCATTGACCACCAAGCAGCACCTAAAATATAAAATATAAAAACATTTTCAGGAGTAATTAAATTCACTTACTTCCAGCTGGTATTCCCAGACTAGCAGCTTGGTTAGCTACCGCAGACAAAGTATTTGTGTAAATTGCTGCTGTAGCTTGTGCACTGGTAGTTTGGTAAGATGATGGTAGAGCTGCTGACCGGCTTACTGCCGGGGTAGAAGGTAACATTCCAAATTGCAAAGAAGGATGGGTGGGAAGACCAAAACCACCAGCTGCTACTGCAAAAAGATTAGCAGCAGCATCTCCTCGAGGCCAGTAAGCTAAAATGATAAGATTTAAATGTAAAATCAGTTTTAAAATGAAAACTTACCTCCAAAGAGATTAGCTGCATCAAGTAAGGATGAATGATCTTGAGGATTTGGCATTTTGTTACTGTTTGAGTTAACTTCATTGTGTTTTTCATTTTCATTATCCATTTTTCACTTATTTTATATTCTATTAGACTTTTACTTGTACCCAAAAATTTTATATTCTACTAGAGATATTTATCATATTTATTTAATAATATGAATGAAGATGTTTATGAAAGACTCATAAGATTTTTAAATATGTACCTAGCATTAAATACAAGTATCCTTTTTATCAAGTTTCATGAAATTAACAGTGGTACATTCCATTTGAGTGCAAAATGTATATTCTAAAATTATATCATTATTCCATCTTTGTATGTTGCTTTCTTGATAACTGCAATATATAATTAATTAATTAAACAATTATTTATTAATATAAATTGTCAGTTTTTGATAATTTTGTTACATACTAGCAATCAATTAAACACCAATGTATGTGAAAGTGGAACATGTATTACTTTTCATAAAAAAAGGATCAAATACCAGACTAACAGTACATTCGTAATAATATTGAGGTTTATCAATTAAAAATATTGTAATAATAAACATACTCGGTTACCTGATTAGATATTTTTAATCCAACTAATCCGAAATCGAGTATATCCACACTTGGGATAGCAAAAACGTTTTTCTGCATCGGCTTATTCAAGGACACAACAATTTTTTCATTGGAGTCAATTATCGATAATTCTAAGTTTAAATTAAAAATGTGTTATGTTATTATTATTGTTTTTATTAATTACTTCGGCGCTTCAGTCACAAGATGGCCGAACTTGTGTACTCAGGAAGACAGAAATGAAATTTTGTGACTACCTCTCCCTCAACTCTCCTTCGGTTTCAACAAGGCATACATTTTTTTACATTTCTTTTAGTTCTGACGGAATCGTTAATATTGGCTACCCAATTTATTTCTCCTGAGTACTCTTCTAGAATCTGTTCAACCTCATATTGGTCGACTCTATATTCCCGTTCGTATGAATCCAATGCAATGAAGCTTTAAGAAAATAGTCAATGGGCAATAATATTTTGGGTCGATACCCCAACCATAGATAACCTACAAATAGATGCGTACGTAGAAATTATTTTATTTTGTACAGGGTTTTCTGGGTAAATGTCAAAATTGTCGCTTGAAACTGTATTGTTGGCTGCATACTTACGTGGGTCGATACTGTATTGGTGGTTACCTATGACTCGTACGTGTATTTGTATATAATTATTAGTTTCTATCTTTTAATTTTAACGTTTATAGTTCTCTGGAAGTTTTTTCATTGGAATGATGTTATTATCTAATAAGGTTCTTATTAAATAATATTTTCCTCGATTATCAAACTCGTTTCTAAAGAATTTTCTTATGAAGGCGAAAGGAGTTGTACAACGCAACTCTGGTGTTTCTATAGTAACCCTGTTGCCATGTCAAATACGTACCAAGAGATGCTGTGATGGACCAGTGTTTCTCTCATCAATTAAATGAGTTTTTTCCAAATTTTTTGTTAAAATAAAGTGGAAATAATGATCAAATTGTTTATTCGAAAAATTGATTTAAGTGAGTGTTGAAACATCGCAAATTAAAATTTCGTTGTTACGTGAAAAAGTATTGATTTTTGTCCAACCCGAAAGAAAGTGTACCTATCGTCGTACGAAAATGAACCGTTTAGGACAAATTCGAATTCCTCCATTAACGGCTGCAGTAAATGTAGCAAATCAAATTCGAAGACAGATAATACCGTCTAATAGACCGTCTCAAGAACCCACCGAAGCCGAAAGAGAAAGAGTCCATTTCGCCCAACTTCCGAATCAAAACCAAGTTAATCATGGTGGTATGGACGAACACCACGAAATGGCAAATTTAACAGGAACAAATCCCTTTTTATCGAACGATACGAATAAACAAGAAGACAGCAGTTTTAATAACGTTTATGAGAAACAGCAGAGTAGGATGTCATCTGTTGATTTTTCCGAAGGATCGGATTTCGTGGAAGGAAGAACCGTGTGTAAAATCAATGAGTATCAGGCAGCGTGGAACGTTACGAATGCCATACAGGTGATTATTACGTAAAAAAATATTTTTTTCAAAGATTTTTCATTACACTTAAAAAGGCAGTATGTAAAATAGGCATACATTTTTTATTAACGAAAAATGTGCTTTCCTTAACTTTCAAATTCACTTTTTTCTTTCCATCAGTAGGTACTTTTAGTATTTTAATCTAAATGTACTGCTTTACTTCCCCCTATGTTATTTTTTATTCCTCTCTCCTTTTCAATGCCTGCTTTTTTCTGTTCGTTTCTGATTTTTGTGTTATTTTAAATTTTTCTTTTTCATTTATTTTCTTTTCCTCGCATTTTGGTTCTGCTCTAATCTATTTCATTTTAATAATTTTACCCTTTTTTACTTTCTCTTTTGATATATGCTATATATTTTCCATTTTTGTCAACTTTTCTGTTGTTTTCTATTATTTTCCCATCTCTATTTATACTTGCTTCTCCTTTCTTTTTAATTTTGCTATTCCACTCTATTTACTTTTATTTTATTTTCTTCTTTCACTTTTTTTGTGTTCCTAATGTTTTTTCCATTTTTGTCAACTTTTCTGTTGTTTTCTATTATTTTCCCATCTCTATTTCTACTTGCTTCTCCTTTCTTTTTTATTTTGCTAATCCACTCTATTTCCTTTTATTTTATTTTCTTCTTTCACTTTTTTTTGTGTTCCTAATGTTTTTTCCATTTTTGTCAACTTTTCTGTTGTTTTCCATTATTTTCCCATCTCTATTTATACTTGCTTCTCCTTTCTTTTTAATTTTGCTATTCCACTCTATTTACTTTTATTTTCTTCTTTCACTTTTTTTGTGTTCCTAATGCTTTTTCTATTTTTGTCAACTTTTCTAATGTTTTCTATTATTTTCCCATCTCTATTTCTACTTGCTTCTCCTTTCTTTTTTATTTTGCTATTCCACTCTATTTCCTTTTATTTTATTTTCTTCTTTTACTTTTTTTGTGTTCCTAATGCTTTTTCTATTTTGTCAACTTTTCTAATGTTTTCTATTATTTTCCCATCTCTATTTCTACTTGCTTCTCCTTTATTTTTTACTTTGCTGTTCCGCTTTATTTCCTTTTACTTTATTTTCTTCTTTCACTCTTTTTGTGTTCTTAATGTTTTTTTTTCTATTTTTGTCAACTTTTCCATTGTTTTCTATTATTTTTCCATCTCTATTTCTACTTTCTTCTGTTTTCTTTTTTATTTTGCTATTCCACTGTATTTCCTTTTATTTTATTTTCTTTTTTCACTTTTTCTTGTGTTCTTAATGTTTTTTCTATTTTTGTAAAGTTTTCTGATATTTTCGATGTTTACTTCATTCTCTTTACTTTTTTCACTTTCCATTCTGTTCTTATCTGTTCCATTTTTATTCTTGTTCTATTTTCTGTTGTTTTCCATGATTTTCTAATTTTCTTTTCTTCCGCTTGCATTTTTCTCCTTTCTTTACTTTCATTTTTTCACTTTTACTTTTATTTTGATCTATTTTTTACCCTAGTTTTTATTCTTTTCCTAGCTCTATTTTAGTTTCTTCTTTATTCTGCTTTTCAATTCTCTTCACTTTCATTTTAATAAATATTCAATTAACTTGCTCCAATTCTTATCTGTGGGTTTTTATATTTATAAGCCTGTTTTTAAGTTATTTTCTTCTTTATTTCTCTCTTCTACCCTATTTTATTCCATTTTAATTTCTTTTCTCTTCATTTCATACTTACATTCTTATTTTTTGCTTTCTAACTTTTACTTACTTCCTGTTCTTTTCTTATACTGTTCTATTAACTTCTTCATTTGTCTGTTCCATTCTCTTCTCTTTCATATTAATTTCTTTTCTATTCATGTTTTTTATCTTTTCTCTTTTTTGATTTTGTCTGTTTTTTACTTTTCTGCTTTTTTCTTTTTTTTGTATTTTTCCTATTCTCTTTCGTCTTATTCAATTCCTTACTCTATACATACATAGCATCCCAAAAAATAAAAAAATTGTATCCATATTCTCAGAATATATCTACAGGTTTAGTATAATTTTAGGGAATGTTTATCGTATCACTGCCGTTTGCGGTTCTAAAAGGCGGATATTGGGCCATAGCTGCTATGATAGGTGTAGCCTATATTTGTTGCTACACAGGAAAAATCCTAGTCGAATGCCTTTACGAACTCGATATTCAAACAGGCAAACAGGTGAGAGTGAGAGACTCTTACGTAGCTATAGCTAAAGAATGTTTCGGCAAAAAAATTGGAAGTAGGATTGTGAGCATAGCGCAAATTATTGAACTATTGATGACATGTATACTGTATGTTGTCGTTTGTGGAGATTTGATGATCGGTACATTTCCCGATGGAGATATCGATACTAGATCTTGGATGATGCTGGTCGGTATTTTCTTAATACCTTTGGGTAAGTTGAAAATTATATGAATAGGAAAATTGAGAGTTCTTATACCGTACATTGTGGCCATGCCCTTGTAGTCGCAAAAAAGTTTTTGTATAATTTATTCGATGACATTTTTTGATACATTTTTTTTTGTAGGTTTTCTAAAGTCTCTAAAAAGCGTAAGCATCCTTTCTTTTTGGTGTACCATGTCGCACATCTTCATAAACGCGATCATTCTCGGCTACTGCTTACTATATATCGGTGATTGGGGTTGGAGAAAAGTAAAATGGTCGGTAGATTGGGAAAATTTTCCGATAAACTTGGGAGTAATCGTATTTTCTTATACATCACAAATTTTCCTACCGACCTTAGAAGGTAATATGGAGGATCCCAGCAAATTTCAATGGATGTTGGATTGGTCTCACGTTTGGGCGGCCTTTTTTAAATCGTTATTCGGTTACGTTTGCTTTTTAACGTTCCAAAACGATACGCAACAAGTCATAACTAATAATTTACCTTCGGCAGGATTCAAAGGACTCGTTAACGTTTGTTTAGTCCTTAAAGCTTTGTTGAGTTATCCTTTACCATATTATGCGGCTTGTGAGCTTCTAGAACGATCATTTTTCAGAGGTATGTACATGTACAAATATAGTTTGTCTCAAAGTATATCGTCTTGGCTTTTGCCGGCATTCATACAATTAATGGGCCAATTGCAATAAATTATATGGTGCTGTAGAAGAGATTGCCAGTGGCGAACTATATAAAATTATTTTAAAAAGGATCGAGTTCACAAATATCTATCTTTTTGTATTTTTATCATAAATCCATTGTTTTTTATTTAATATGTGATGACCAATTCTCTAAACTTTTTTTCTTTTTCCTCCTAAATGAGAGATAATTAAATACTATTAAGGTAAATAAACTTTAACCACGTGAAAAAAAACAATAACTAATTTTATTGGTATGGTTTAATGTTATTTTAAATCTAATTCTGTTTCACTGTCAAATTAAGATTAATTACAATAGGCTCTATCTATATTATTTTGAATATGAATGTATGAATCTTCAATTTTTAAACGTGCTGTACAGAATTTTTCCAGCTTTGAATGGTTGGTTATATTGTTAACTACATTTTTAATTAATTCTATAACACTGGGACCCAAAGTAGGAGTAACATTTTCTGCTCTCAACTTTGATTTCACTTGATGCCACAAATGTTCTATGGGGTTGAATATACAATGGTATAGAGGAAGACGTGGCACAGTATGTCCCTGTTCCTCGGCAAAACTGTCACATACATATTGTTTTTTAATAGCATATGATTTTAACACCTCCAAAAGTTGTTCCTTCTTCTAATCAGGTTCAAAATAAATATCATTTTGTAACAAATATTCTTGAATTTCAGTCTTTCTACTTGATGAGTTATGTGATTTTTGTAGTAGGCGGCTGTGGTAGCCTTATCCATTACAATTACACTGTGGTCGGGAATGTTTTTCATGAGATGATTTTGAAACCAGTTTTCAAAAAGTTCTGCAGTTGTATCTTCATGATAATCCAAGCTTGAATCCTTAATATTCTTTATAGACCTCAGCAGACAATTCGGAACAAATCCGTTTTCTGATCCAGCGTGAATAATAGTTATACGCTTTCCTTTATTTGAAGGTGCCTTAGTCTTACAGTTTTTACTGGAATCCACCCATCCTTTGGATACTGTATCGTGTGTATCAAACCATGCTTCGTCCAGGTAGATTATAGATCTGTTTTCGGATCGGTACTTCTTAATGTCCTGAAGAAAATTGAATCTCCAAGTGCGCAATCTTTGCGATTCCATTACCACTTGTTTTTTGTCAATTTTACGATATGTGAATCCAATTTTACCAATACCTCTATGGAGGGTGGGCCGGGTAATATTTATATTGGTGTAATCTTCTTCTAGCTTCCTTCTTAGATTGTCCATAGTAGGAACAATTTGGCTTTCATAGAGGGAATATATTTGTTCCCTATTATATCCTCTTGGCCATTGTCCAGAAGATGAGATTGAAGAAAATCACTACGTTTTTCTCTTCCACTTAATTTTTCACTGTTAATATGATCCTTTATAGAGGATATTGTAAATAAGCAGGTTTCTTTTAAAGCTTCTTGTTTAATGAATCCTCTACTTACAAAACAATTTTACACATTTTTTACAATTTGTTTTGCATCCAATCACAAGTAGTGTTTTCGACGCAACATTGCGAAAAAAATTATTGATAACTTATGGTTTATAATACTCGTATAGAAAGTTCTTTGAAAACGGAATATTTAATGCTGCCAAATGAATTCAATGCAGATATCATACACCCGATACGAACATGATGGCCCGCCCTTGCCTTGTCGCTCGACTGTTCTTGGGAGTCATTTTAGGTAAAATTCTTTTAAGAAGGTCGTAAATGGTCGTATTTAGATGATTGCAGGCAAAAGCCAAGACGATATACTTTGAGACAAACTATACTCCTATTCGTATTGAGTGATGTTTTGAACAATAATTTTGTTGACATAATATTTTGTCCATTTTAGGAAAACCGAAGACTGCTTTTAATTCGATTTGGGCGTTGGATGGTGACTTGAAGGTTTGGGGTTTGGCTTGGAGGGTCGGCGTGGTAGTTTTTACGATTTTAATGGCTTGTTTCATACCACATTTTTCCATTTTAATGGGATTTATCGGTAGCTTTACCGGTACAATGTTAAGTTTCATATGGCCTTGTTATTTCCATCTTCAACTAAAACGGGAAGGTTTGGATATGAAAGGAGTGGCTTTGGATTACTTCATCATATCTTTGGGATTCTTTTTTGGATTCATCGGTATGTACGATTCAGGTATGGCTTTAATTAAAGCTTTCGCAATCGGCCTTCCGTTTTAAATTTGTTGTTGAGATTAATTAGATTATTAGAATATCTTTTATTTGCGATTTTGGATCTAGTTTGGACTGGATTTGATATTCAATCTGTCAACAAATAATTCTTTCGTCGACCAATTCTGAAATTGGTAATTTTTTGTAAAGGTCGACGGAAAAATTTAATATTCACCTTGGCGAAAAACTGTCTAGTGTCTCGCCTACTTGCTAGCCTCGGCTATCAATTTAATAATAATAATATTTATTCATGTGATCATAAAAAATTATATTGAATTCGTCATTATAAATACATATACCTAACTAAAACATAAATAAATTAAAAGCTAAAGTTTATAATTAAAAGCTCAGCACAACACAAGCCTACATCACTCATATCAGCGATCTCCATAAGGGACTGCTCGTGTGTTACTGCTTCAAAATTTGTGGTCGTAATGAATTTTTTTTTAAATTCGTAGAAAATTCGGTACTATGCATAGTTATAAAAATAGGGGGAAAACCGCGAAAAACCTAACCACAATTTTTCGAGGCCCAATTTCGGCATGTAGAATTTAAAAATTCCATTTGTTGCTAAAATATCGTGATAGTACAAGTATAGACAAAAAGTTTAATGCCCGGAAATCCGCTCTACCATGATCTCTCGACCAATAGGAAAGTTTTTGCGAAAGGTATTTTTTTTTGAACCCATTACTTATAATTTTACCGAATATCAACTTCAAAATCAAAAAAGAAGAAAAGTTATTAACAAATCAAAAAACCACTATTTTAGCGGTTTTTTCAAGTTTTCTCGACACCCACGCATCCAAATTAAATTTTCCAGGCGTCAATCGATAGTTTCTTTTAGATCTACAACTTTTCCCTTCAACTTTTTTCGATTGGACGTAAACTTTCTATTTAATCGCAAGAAAACCGTTTTTTTTACTTTTGCAAATTTTTTAGGTTAACTTAGCCACTGAGTCGCTGTAAAAATTAAACGCTGTTTCATTCAATTTTGTCATCCGTTTCACATATTAATTGTGTTACTCACCGGGCGTCGAAAAGCCGAGAATCACCTACTCGCGATTTCACGTTTCTAGAATTGTCCCGTCTCGGCGCGTTGTTCTATCCTGGCCTTCCATTCATCACTTAGCTCGGTCAAGCTAAAATACCAGCTTGTGTACAGCTCCGTAGATTATTTTGAATTTACAATAAGTATCCTCAAAATTAAATTTTTATTTTATTGCATTAATTTGACTTATTATTCACCAACTTCACAAAGTCACGCGTACAATTTTAAACAGCCAGGCGTGCCACAGGTTGGCGACCCCTGTTATACACTTTTAGAGCTCTCAATTCAATACCTCTCTCAATAAACGATGTTCTGTGAGAACTTACTCTTAATTCATTAGCTGACCTTGTAATTTTTGTAAGGTTGTTGTACATATCGATGTTCCTCGTGATTAGAATACCATTGCATTTAACAAATTTTGCCAGATTATACATGTATAAACTTGTGAGTGACATTAAATCCAGCTTTTTAAATAAAGGTCTACACGAATCTAAGACACCCACTCTAGCAATACACTTGATTATCCTTTTCTGAGATGTGAATGCCCTTTCTGGCAGCAGGTGAGCCCCCACAAAAGATCAAACCGTAACTTAAATGGATTGAACGTTCGCATAGTAATATGTTTTTTTCTACGCCCATGTCCGTAAACGTCAAAAATTGTACTGTAGACATTCCTTGTAAAGCGGGATTTATAGTTTGACGTACTGTAAACGTAGACGCACTGTGAAAAGATCAACTATCAGAATTTACATACCTTGTTTATAAAGGAACGTAAGTGCATGACGTAACGTAAGGGGAACGGACTGGAACGGAAGAGTTGGCCAACTTTTATCTTTTTACAGTGCGTTCTTACGTCCGGCCAATCAAAGGAAAGAATTTTGTGTGATGTCAGCGTGGCTATCATTTAATGTTGTGTTTTTGAATGTATAATACAAAATTTAAAGCTCAAAACAACATAGGACACAGGCTGTAGATGATTTGTATAATTTCTAGGTTAGTTTGAATGTCGCGAGTACGTTACCTCTGCCCATTCGCAAAATTTCCGTTCCGTTTATTTATAACTGCAACAATTTTCGCATACCGTTCGTTACGTATCCAGTGCGTCTACGTGTGGTATACGTTTACAGTCCGTCAATCTATAAATCCCGCTTAAGTGAAATTTTACAATAACATGGACGTAATGGAAATTTCATAACATACACGTGCGTTTAGATAAGAAAACTTAAATTTCTTTGTTGGACCAAATTACAATCAGATTTTTATTTACGTATTACTTTATTTGGTTCATTTACATACTTTTAATCAATTTAAAAACATAAAAGCTCTTAGAATTAGTGAAATACATTTTAGATTAAAAGAGTGATGCCACTAAATGTCGGCAACACATTATACAACTTCAAAAAAAATAATTCGCTTTTTCTTGATATGGAAATGAACGTCATCTCATTTATAGTATCCGAACATTTTCTCAACTTTACCTCCGAATATGTCTGTTAGTAGTGAAAAAGATGAAATTATGAGCACTCAGAAGAAAATATATGGGCGTAGAAAAACTATAGTACGTTACACGAGTGGTAATCCCATTACTCACTCGTGAACTTTTTCACTTCGTGCGTAATGGGTTACTTACAACTATTGTTACGTAATATACTATTACAACATTCTGATCTACTGAACTGCATAGCAACCTCAGAAATGTGCAGTTCAAAACTCTTATCCAATTTGCAGGATCGATTAAAATAGACAATTTTTCGTCCTTGGTATATAAAAAATTATTTTAGATGTAAAAATTGCACTAGATCCAAAATTTTAATATGTTGAAACGAAAAATCCTTTTTTTTGTGTTCATTTGAGAAAAAAGACGATTGTATATAAAAATGTTTGACAACAATATGTCAATTCTACAATATTTAACATACATTTTTTTTATTTTTTATGTATACAAAAAAGTAGTTGAGCAAAAGCGATTCTGGATACTTCCTTAGAAAAATTAAATAACGTTTGAATCAATTATTTTATACTTGAACAAAAATAGTAACAGTAGATACCACCAGTAGCAGTATCGTGTTGTTCGTGGTGGGGAAATTGAGTCCCAGTAGTTTATGAATTCCTGATGTAAACTCTTGAAGAAACGAGATAGAAAAAATCCGATAGCCTGCAAATGTCTTTTGTACATTATCAGAGTCAAATCGTCTAATGAATCACTACATAGTATACAACAAAGTCCTCCGCCGCGTCTGTCTGTTCGTGATAAACTCAAAAACTACTGTTTTCACCAATGGATAGAGTCGAGATAGGTATAACAAAATAATGTATGGTGGAATTGTGTATCTTATATAGATCTACAGAAAAGTCCGCGATGACATTTATGTCTATTTCTTAAGGATATCACACTATATCCATATTAATAGTTTAAAATATTGGCAATTATAATGCGGTAATGTAAAAGCTATTTACACAAATACGGTGTTTAATCTTTATCATTTTAAATAAGTGAGCCTTTAAACAATTCATGCACGTTACTTTACTCCTTTACACCATGTAATTTAAATGAATCTTAGGGAGTAATCGCAAAAAAATTATGGACGCGAGAATAAGATTCAAGCGAATGCAGTGACGACGGGGGACTGTGGTGACGACTGACGATTGTGTTTTCCTTCTGGGTGTTGTTGGAATGTTATAATTGCGTTCGATATTGTAAGGTCACATTTTAGTTTTGTATTTGTTGTCTTTAGGTAGTCGGAACATTTTTAAACAAAAAAATATCAATGTTTTCTTTAATCTGGACCTACCTCTTTTATTGCAATTCAGTGATATATTACCCTCAAGGTAGTGTCGTAGTTCTTTTGTAAATTTGTTTTGATGTCGTTAACTTCCGACCAATAAAAAATTTATAAAAAACGGAATTAGAAGGCACTTGGTACAGTACCTAAAAATAAATTATGGGAAGGGTTGGGAGAAAATGGAAATGCAGCATATTATGCTCACTGCTGTCTTATTCGATAAAGCATAATAAACTACATTACACTAAATTTTCAGTCAATTTGACTGGGATTCGATTTCCATTAGTTTAAACAAGAATCAACGTTTACTTAAGAACTGCACTGGAGTGGCTCGCATTTCCTAAGTACAGTTTGGTAACTCCACCGGATCCGAGTTGGAGCAACTTTTACATGGCATTGAGAAAATGCGAATGAAACTGGAGTAGGCCGTGCACTCGGATCGTCCTTCCCAATTGAATTCTCCAATAGTTGACTCTACCACCACTACACCAACACTTACACTATTTTAAGCGCGTTTCGATAACCGAGTTATGTTCTTCAAAGGTTCAATCTCAGAAAAAGATAACTTGGCTATCGAAACCCGCGTAAGAGAGTGTAAAGTGTTGAACAAGGTGCAATACGCACAAGGCAGAAGAGCGGGAAAAAATTCTGTGTGCCACAGTAGTCCGCGTATATTGAAATATAGTTTAGTGGCAGCTGCGTTTCTTCAGGGGAGTAGTGAAGTAAAAAAATGCTGGAGGAATATTGTTTCGAGTTAAGCTCCGAGTCAGATTCGGACACTGAGTTCGAATTTGAAGAGGTTCATAACATGATTCAATATTTACGTTTTGAACGTACTCACCATTTCTTAAGTTTAGCTCCTTTGCAATTTTTATCCAAATTTCTTATCTTGCTTATATTTAGTTTTCATGTACTGAGCATGGCTGGTGTCATATAAAACTGTGTGTCTACGCACTAACTCAATCAGTTTTCCTTCCATCGATTCCATTTATTATAGAAAACTCTACAATTGAGAAAATACAAAACGACACGAGGCGATACTTTGTCACGCATTTTCTTTTTAACATGCGCAAGGGCGACACAGCCAGCTTGCGAGTAAGTGATATTCTGACCTGCGCTGTGCCTAAATACGGTGTTGCACCAAAATATATAATTTATAGAAACTGCTCTACGCTGCCCTGTGTAACCTGCCTCTCAATATGCGACAGACTTTAGTGTTGGTGTAGTGGTAGTGTAAACTGTGTCCATTGCAAAAGTTGATGGTTTTTTTTCCTTTAAAAAATGTTATATCCTGTTTTCAAATGAACACAATGTTTTTATTTAATTGAGGAATAGTTTGTTGTTGTTGAATTTCCAGGTATTTTATGACAAGAAATGCAAAGCGTGATTAAGGAAAGCGAATTTTGATAGTCTTTTTTTGTTGTCGAGTTCAAATGTGTGAAATATTTGCTGTTTGAGCTGTAACGGGATATTTAACGTATATATTTGAAAAAATAATCAAAAATAATTTGTACATCGTTACACGCTTTGTATAGGTACCTATTATTCCCTAGTAATAACATTTTGTAGACAATAATTATATGAAATGTGAAAAAATGTCTTCCATTCTAAGTAGTAAGTATTTATCGATGTTTATTTTTTATTTTTGGAAAATATGTAAGAGTTTAGCGAAAAAACGCATATCGTTATTTTAATTTCGGACGTCCGGCGGCACAAAACGCCTGCATAAAAAGGTTCTTAATTACTCATAAAAATTCCATACCGCGGGCTAAAAATGAAAATCGTTTCTTAAGAAGGCAAAAACCATAAAAACATCATTTTCATAAATCCTAAATGAATAACGGACAAAAATTAAAAACTGAAATTATAAAAATAATCCAATTTGTTTATAAGTATAAGTATAAGTTTATAATTTCTCGTTACATCCTGTATATTTCTCAGTATTTTGAAACTGAAAATATTTTACATATTTTCCAAAATTGTTACTACAATGGCTGTAAAACAAATCTTGATGAACGTCACTAATGACGCAATTCCTTCGTGACTATTGAAATTAGATTGTTTGAACATATAATAGTAGCCCTAATTTTTGGGGAAAAATTTCATTCTCTTTAGTCTTTCGACATTTATGGCCAATATTCCCTAGGGTGACTTGCGCCCCTCGCCTACGGGTCGGGACGCAAACGTCAAACTGCGTGAATAATGGCTATCATAAATTGCTCGTTTAATAATATACTATTAATCACGGTGCAAAGAATGTCCGTTGTGAGTTGAAATAATTTTGAATAGATGAGGCTTGTAATAAAGCTACCGTGTTAGCGAAATGTGTTACAAGTTTAAGTTGAGGTTCAAATTATTTTATTTCATCGTGTTGATTTAATTTAATTTTGTTAGTTTTTCGAGCTTCGAAATAAACTTGTCAGTAGAGGGAGATCAAACGGAAAATGAGCTAGTCTCTCGTTGAAAAAAAAAAACGAAAAACAGGCATATGGAAATTTTTTTTTTTGTTTTCAGTTCACTATTTCTCAAATATAATTGTGATTTTTTATACTGTTTAGACACTTTTATGTTTTTTTCAAATCAAATTACATCTAGTCAAAGAAAAAATATATTTTTTGAAATATACTTATAGTTAAATTCGATTTTTTTTGTTAAAAATTGAGCAATCGTGCGGGGAAAAAATAATTACGTCTATTTGTGTACCTTGTAAGATCCTTATTAGAGTTTTGAAAAACCATATACAGGGTGAAATTTTTTATATGAACAAAACGAACTCGATTTTCTTCTATAGTTTGAATAAATCAGTTAATTAAGTGATAGTAGTGTAACGTTTTACCATAATATGTGACAAATAGAAAATACCGTTCAAAGGTTATGATCAAAAAAATGTCAGTCATAATTCACAACTCCCCCTGTATATTATTAAAATATTTAAGCAGGCACTTTTTAATGGTCATTTGACATTCTCCAATCCAAGATTTAGGCTTCCATCCTTTGCCGTTACGTCATAATCGGTGACGTATTCTGTTGTTTTACGTTTGTCTTATATTAGTTGAATGTTATTTTACACTTAACCTCAAAATTATAATCAATGACATATGCTAAGGTGTATTTGTATGAATTAATTAGTAATGCCAAAAATTGTATTTTGCTTTATGCGTTGCGTACTTTTTTACATAATTTAGTTTTGTTTTAACTTGTAATCTCCGTTTTTTTTAATTGATTTGTTTCAAATTTCTAGCTTGAGGATGTTTAATGCCCCTGAGCATGATTTTACTGAATTTAAAAAATTACGGATTACCGAATCGTGATTAAATGGCGAATTATATAATGTATATTAAAAATGTATTATATGATTATATTTTTGGGGTGAACACAAGGGTTATTTAAAATTAGATAGAATATCTATATGCTCATATTTTTTAAAATTGTATAGTAATTATTGTCTGTGTCATTGTGAGAAACAATTTCGTATGTATTCCTGAGAAAAACAAAAACCACATGTATGGGAGAAAACAGGAAATAAATAAATTTATTTCTGAAAAAACTCCCTAGAAAAACAGGAAAAAGAAACAAACAAACGGATAAGAAAGGTAAACTGAAATAGCATATGTAATGAAATAATATGCAAAGTCTAAGCTTCATCACTGACAAAATCATCTTCATCATTGTGGGAGTCCGATTCATTCAGATCAGATAATTCAGATTACGTTGTAAACTGCATTTAACGGTAAAAGCGGCATGCCAGCATCTCTTTCTCTTGAAAAGTAATTAATCAACTTCTAAATTAAACTTTGCTCTTTTTCATTATACCGGGAAGGCATTTTGACAATGAAAAATTATTTGAAAAAGGCGAAACTTACCAAAAATACTGACCAAACCAAAATATGACAACTGAACTGTCAAAAGTAACAAATAAAATTCACGTCGACATGATGGCTCAAAAATGAAGAAAGGCTCAGGACGTGGAGTTTACTCCAGAGCACTAAGCCTAAGGATTAAGTGGGGAATGGGAAACGATACCAGCGTGGTTCAAACAGAACTGGCTGGTATCTCAATTGCCACAAAAGAACTAACCAGGAAAGGTATTTCTGGCAAAAACATAACAATCTGCACTGATAGCAGACAAGCCCTATTAGCCTTGAACATACAGCGTGTTATATCGGGGCTAGTACTAGAATGCCACCAAGATTTAGCTAACACTTCGACAGATAACAATATTATCCTGAGGTGGATTAAAGGGCACGACAGGATTAAAGGAAATCGCATTGCCGATTCTTTATCCAGGGAAGCGGCTGGACTAAAAATTTTAGGACCCAGTGACACCTACGGCCTAACGACTTCAACAATTGCGGAACTAGCCAAACGTTACACCCATGCTCAATCCCTTAAGAGATGGGATGGAATCAAAGGATGCAGTTTTGCCAGGATCACCCTAGGCGACTCTGGGAAGCTGGCGCCGAAGAAATATTTGGCGATGACCAGGAAAAACCTACGTTTAACAGTAGGATTCTTGACTGGTCACTGTCAACTAAGGAAACACCTCTATACTATGGGGCTAGTGGACACACCTCTATGCAGGATGTGTGAACAGGAAGATGAAACTGTCAGGCATGTCCGGAGTTATCGTCAATAAGAGAGTGTGTGTTCGGTGAGTCTTGGCCTACACCTGCCGATATAAAGGAGATGTCTCCTAGTGACCTGTCCACCTTCCTGGAAAGAACAGGATGGACGATGACCTACGAAGATAACTCCTCGGGAGGATGTACAATGGGTCACATGTGACCTAAGTGCTGTGAGCCTACACTCACCCTCCCTACTCTACAGATACAGAGAGAGATACGTCGACATTAGTCAAGAAATACGTGAATGACGTCATAATTCCGTCACATCTATTTCATGAATGAGAGATCAAGCTGGACATTGTATGACGTAACGGCAAAGGATGGTTAAACAAACTCTAGCAGTATCGAAACGATCTAAAATTACATTCCAAACAATTACTATAATTGCTGTTTTTAAACGCTGTAATTTTCGCTGTAGCTTCAGATCGCGTAGTCGGTTTCTCATTTCTGCTCTTGGCAATGAATTCCAGTGCATAAATTATTATTCCAGACTAGTACTTTTCTAATGCGTAGCATGCATCATGTCGAGCAGACCAACGAGTTTGAGAAAGAATCGTAACTCTAAAATTTGTACGCTGCACCGAGAACTCCCAACGATGTGAGAAGAAATTAGTACTTGCAAAGTAGAAAATCGTCGACTGCTTCTGTTACAGATTCAACTGCACGTGATTTTACTAAATTTAAAGAATAGGAATTGAATTATGAATAATTTATTCTATAGAATTTTTTTTTATAAAAACCCGGCCTGTGCCTCCATCTCTGTTCCTCATGACTCACCCTGGATTTACTAGTTTCGCATAATTTCATGTAGACAAAAGATGATTAAATTTTCGATCGAGATTTGTCTTACATCGATTATAATAATTGTGTATCGTTATAAAATTGTGAAATATATAATATATGAAAAAAAAAAGAAATTGTAACTAAGTCTTCCATTTAAAACTGTGTTAAATATTGTAAGTCTTCCAGTTCATTATGTGGTGATTAAAAAAAATGTATGTCTTCCAAAATGTTTAAAATTGTATAATGAATGTGTATATTGCATTTTATGATAGGAAGTTAGTTAAATTGATAATAAATGTAATAAAAACTTATTTTTTAATAGAAATAAAAGGGTCGTTTTGTGAAAATGTTAGTTTTGTTCAATTTTGAACAATTTTTTCAATTAAATTTTTGAAAAACTCTATTTAACTGGCACTTAGAAGTCGTGTTTTTATTTTCTTATTTTTACAAAATATATGGCATGATAATTATTGAAACATTTAACAAATGAGCTGAAAAGTCCCGGGCCTGACACATAGTTTGATTGCAATCGCCTGTTTTTCAGTTTGTACTAACCTTAAAAGGACATATTATGTCAAGATTTCGTGAAGTTCTATTATTAGTTCGTGAGTTATTGTGCTAAGAGTGACGCTACTTTTAATATTTTCAAAACAATGGATCAAAAACAATTTCGTGTTTCAATTTTACACTGCTTCTTGATGGGAAAAAATATCGTTCAAGCTACGAAATGACTTGAAAAGTGTTATGGAGACTCCGCTCCATCAGAAACAACAATAAAACGATGGTTTGCTGACTTCAAACGTGGTCGTAGAGACACCGATGATGCGGAACAACGCAGTGGTCGTCCAAATGAGGCGGTAACACCAGAAAACGTCAAAAAAATCCACAAAATCGTTTTGAATGATCGAAAAGTGAAGTTAGCTGATATCGTAAAGCTCTGTTCAAAGTGGGTGCGGCATTTGCTCACTGTTGACCAAAAACAGGAACGTGTTGATGCTTCTGAGCAGTGTTTGACCATGTTTAAACGTAACAAACCGGAATTTTTGCGTCGATATGTGGCACTGGATGAAACACGGATTCATCACTTCACTCACTCCGGAATCAAAACGATCGTCATCTGAATGGACAGCAACTGGAAAACCTCATCCAAAGCGCAACAATCAGCTGGAAAAGTTATGGCCTCGGTATTTTGAGATGTGCGTGGTGTAATATTCATCGTCTATCTTGAAAAGGGAAATACCATCAATACTGAATATTATATAGCGTTATTAGAGCGTTAAAAGGCCGAAATTGCAAAGAAACGTCCGCATATGGCAAAAAATGTATTTTCCAAGACAACAAGTCAATCAAAACAATGGCAAAATTATATGAGTTGAACTTTGAATTGCTCCCACATCCACCGTATTCACTAGATTTGGCTCCCAGCGTCTACTGGCTGTTCGCAGACTTGAAAAAAATGCTCGCCGCTAAGACATTTCGCTCGAAAGGAGAGGTTATCGCTGTCACTGATACCTATTTTGAGGCAAAAAACAAATCGTTCTACAAAAGTGGTATTGAAATGTTAGAGCGGCGCTGGAATGATTGCGTTGTTCTTGATGTAAATTACGTTGATGAATAATACTAATTTTGAACAAAAAAAAACGTGTTTTCTTTGTTAGGCCCGGGACTTTTCAGCCCTTGTGTTAAAAAACTGTTTTTTTTTCGAAAAAATTTATAAAACGATCCTAAAAAGATCCTCTAGAGTGAAAAAAAGGAATTTAAACTATCCAATGTTTTAAAAAAAATAATCTATTTTTCACTCTCAGATGATAATAATGATAATTTAAATCGAATTAAAGGTTTTTTGATTTGTTTAATAAGGGTAGCTACCCTTAATTTAGTCGTTATTGAATAAATTTATTTGGCTTATGTAAAAGTGATTGAAGAATATAAATAAATCAATCAGATTTTTTGGGGAGTCGATATTATTTTTTTTTTAATTCCCTTTTATTTAGCTTAAAACAGAGTCGTATTAAACAACAAACGTCTAGAACAGCATATTGTCGCCGGGCTGCGAATACCTCCAATGTAACAAAAATATGTGAAATAAGATGAATACACATCGAGAATTCTATTAGTATTCCTCAAAGTTCGTATAATATATCCGAAGTGATGTGGAATCGCCAAACTTGCAGAAAAAAATTAAATACATTTCTCCAATGTAACAGAATTCAAATTTTAGGTAGGTATTCCTTTGGAAATATATCCCATATGTTTATATCAGATTTAGGAGATATTACCAGAAATGTCAAACTGCTAATCTCACTTTTATTTAATTTTTAATTGATTCGGCAAGAAGTGTGTACTGTGCAGGTAGATACCTTCAAGCTAATTTGCAGTATGTGATAATAATTCTATGTGAGCTGGAATATCTTCAATGTGTTCTGGTCTGGAATGAGCAATATCTCCAAAGTAACACTTTTTCCGATTTTCATTGAAAATATCACCAATCAGCAAGGAATCGAGTATAACTTGATAAATACATTGCTATATGTATATTACAAATCATGAGAAAATTACGATATTACTTTAATATCTAGTGATAGAAATGTTTTTTGGTTCTCCTGTAAAATTGACTTTTTATCACATTGGAGGTATTCACAGCCCGGCGACGATATTATGATCTTTTTGTTTGAATTTGTTTGTTAGAATCTTTGTACTCTATACAATTATTTCAAATTATTATTTCAGTTGGATAGCGGTATTCGAAAAGGAACCAAGCGGCATCTTTGTAATAATCGAAAAATTAGCTTTTAAAGTTTCGTCAAACCTTTAAACTCATTTTAGTCCGGGGAAGTAAGGATATAAAATGAAAAAGATTTCCATGCTTGGAGCACGTGAAATGCAACAGTTTTTCGTCCTTAACTTTTTTAGATTTGATTGTACAAAAAAATTGTAGGGAATTTTATACCCTATAAGATGACGTAATGCAATATTAAAAAAATTTTTTTTTCAACCCTTAATTTTTGAAAAGTTGAAAATTTTTTTGCAAAATGGTTTTTTAAGCGACAAACATAATTAGAATAACAATAACGACTTCATAACTTATGAAGATATAGTAGGCCGGCACCTGATTTTGAAAATTCAAAATGGCGGCTCTACAAAATTTCAATACATATATTTTTTTCAATCTCGTCTCATTTCATGAACAACAATGCTATCATTCGGAGTTATTGGAGTTACAAATCTTATTACAGTTTTTTCTGTATAATTATTATAGATATTGGGTATAAAATGATTATAATAGGTGCCACAAATTGAACATTTTATTTATATAAGTAATAAATTGATAGTTTCAACCCTTTCACTGTGAAATTCATACATATCAATGTTTAAAAATACTCATTATTTTTATTTCACAATATTTTTTTATAACAACTCGCAGACAATTATAATTATCTCGAGAAATTTCAAATAAAATTTCAGAAATTATTTCAAATGCTATTCCAATATCTAATGCAGCGTTTAAAACATATAACAACGTTGGTTCAATTTTAAGTAATGTTAAAGAGAAGACGCCCTCACTTGAGAAATCTGGTGTCTATAAAATCAACTGCCCTGAATGTGCTGCAGTATATATTGGTCAAACAAGAAGAAATCTTAATATAAGGTATAGTGAGCATCTTGGAGCCTACAGAAACAAGCACCCTGACAGATCAAATTATGCAAAACATTTGTTAGACTGTCGGAATTATACTAAACTTAACTTTTTAGAGTCTTTAGAAATAAGAAGGTACTCCAGTAGTTTTTGAAGACAAACGTTTTCAGATTATTGAAAAAAAAATTTTTTTGTTTAAACTCGTAAAAAGGAGTGTAGGAAAATTAAAAAAAAATTTCTTGTTGTTGTTCATAAAACTGCCACTTATCTATCGATTGCAGCAAACCGCGTATCGATAGCGTTAATGTTCATGAAATGGGAGAAGATTTAAAAAAAAATTTATATTGAAATTTTGTAGGGCCGCCATTTTGAATTTTCGAAATCTGAAAACACCAACGTTTTCAGGTGCCGGACTACTATATTTTCATATATTTTGAAGTCGTTACTGTTATTCTAATTATTTTTGTCGCTTAAAAAACCATTTTGCAATTTTTTTTTCAATTTTTCAAAAATAAAGGGTTGAAATTTTTTTTTTAAATATTCCATTATTACGTCATCTTATAGGGTATAAAATTCCCTACAATTTTGATGTCCACAATTTTTTTGTACAATCAAATCTAAAAAAGTTATGGATTAAAAACTGTTGCATTTCACGTGCTCCAAGCTATGATTGCATGCTGCATCGCAAGCTCGAGCGGAATCTTGTCACAAATCTAGGAAAGTAGTCTATACTACATATACTTTCGTTTAAAAAAGTCAAATCTCTGGTGGAAATCTTTTCAATTTCACAAAAACTAGTGGAGGAGAAAGAATGTAGATTCTGTGGCATGGAAAAAGAAATCTCCATCCACATACTTGCGAATTGCACAGAAATTCAGAATCCTAGGGCACGTAGGAGATTATTGGATAGAAGAGGGACATTTACCGTTGAAACCTGCAGATACCCTAAAACTTCTCAGGGAAATAGGACTAAAGGAGCTACGAGACTTTCCTCAGGAACTAAGTAGAAGAGAGGGGCACAACAGATCTTTTAGGTCTCAGTGAATGTCACCCCATCATACCTACATACACACAGTTGTATATTTTACAAACTAGCGTAAAACAGGTTTGTATTTAGTTTAAAAAAAATTATTTAAATGGAATAGGAGGAGTTACAAATAAATCATTAAACGTATATAATTTTAATAATAAAAATAATCACAATAAATAATTTAAAGGGAAAGATCACAATTTTGTTGTTGAAATTATTGGGCAGTTTCTATTTTTTTCGTGTACTGACTGGTAGACTGGGAATTTCGCAAAATTGGACTGCGTAAAGTGTTCAATTTTATAAGAGTCACCTTAAAAAAAAATCAAATCTTTCTTATGTTGAAATAAGAACAGGAAAATTCTTACCCTAGTCAGTTCCCTCTGCGCTTCGCATGTTCCTCTACAAAATAGTTCTTTGATAGAATTTCTCAATTTTCTGGATAAACCGAAATAAACGATGGGATTTAACGCCGAGTTAAGATGACCGAGAAGAAGTAGATATCGATTTAATTTTCTCTGATCTAATTTGTCCGGGGCTGTGTCTTCATCCACGGTCGTCGTTTCCAAGTCATTAAACAAAACCATCACGTGGTAAGGTAGCCAACAAGCGGCAAATATCAAAGCCAGCAAAAATAAAATGCAAGCTACTCTTTTTCTCTTACGTATCAGTTTTCCTCTCTACAAAAAGCACAATCAAAAGTATTTAAAATGAATATTATTGGGATTTACAAAATAATTATTAAATTAGGATTATGATTAGTCTGTTTTTGATTTTAAATATGAACTTGCCTGATGTGAAGATGTTGAATCTTCATAAAATTGGGTATTAGAACAAAGTGTCCGACCCATTCTAGAGTAAGCAAAAAGCATAATTGTACCTGAAAAAATCCATTATATTAAGGTTCACGCGCGTCGATTCCCACCTAAGCGTCGCCTAGCGTAGCGTCGCTTCACAAAAAAGCTTACAATTGTTTGCATGTAATTAAATGCCACGGTTCCCACTTAGGCGAAGCGTTAGAATAATTTGTCGTGTAACCTAAATTAATCACATACTGCTTATTCAGCGTTGAACTTGACTTTCTCACGTTTGTTGATAATTTGTATAATTTCAGAAATGAATTAATTTCTTAATCTAGTTCATGCCTAAAAGACATTACTCTCTTCTAGTATATTCATTGTTCGGATGCTATAACAATATCTTCCTCTTCGAATGGTCGCCAAAAAGCCATAATTATAATTATTACCAACAAAATAGTTTTAGTCAATAAAACAAAATCTAAGAACACAATATCTCGTAAATAACAGAAATGAACTAAAACCACCCTGGGACGTTAACAATCTATGTGGACTAACAATTCAAGTACATTTTTCATAGACCAATCGAAAGCTACATTGCACCGTGAGAATCAATTGTTCGCTTGTGGGTAGGTCAAGACTAGAAATGATTTATGGCTTTTTTATCTTTTCGGCTTCTTAATCCTCAAAGAGACATTGCCGCATACTGTTATTTTATTGTGAGACAGTACAAACTAATTCTACTCACAACTATACTTACAGATTGCGAAAATTACATCGGAACTCTCGGATAACACAAGTACGACAGAAAAACAGCTGAAAGAGAGAGAAAGAATAATTATGCGCGATCATTAAGGCGTGTACTTTGTTTTACCTTAGGGGTGTATACTTATTTCCCGAGACTGGCCGAATGCTCATTGCCCCCCTATTTTAACCGCTGTTGCCAGTAGCGCATTTTAATTTGTACAAATGATATTTTTGTCTCGTTATCGTTGACTTTTTTTCGAAGTCATGCACAATAGGTAAAACAAAACACTTTCATCCGGCAACATTGTCTTTTACAGAGAGAATTCACATTTAAACTGCTATTCCTAGGTCTTTTCGCTACAAACGTTGATCACGTGTAGGTACCTACCTACTTATTCTATTTTGTCAATTTAATTTATTAATGGAAGAGATTTTTAGTTTATTAATTATGGTTCTCTCAAGAAATGCTGTTTTATTTTCAAGTTACAATGGCTAAAATAATATCCTATTGTAGTTAGAAATTGTCAACTTGGTCTGAAATGATCATGTTGACAAAAATGAATTTTAAGATGTACAGGCTACGTAAAAACGATGGATCTAGGTGAATTGATCGAAAACAATTTATCGAATGACAATTGACCGAATACAATTTATCGAAAAACAATTTATCGAATAAACAATTTATCGAATAGGTGAATTTATCGAATGACAATTTTTGTAAAGTAAATTATAATAATTTTCAATAATAACCCAACCAAACCTACCCCTACCAAACCACCTTCGTGTTTTTAGTCAATTTTTGAAGAATAAATTATAATAATTTCCAATAATAACCCAACCAAACCTACCCCTACCAAACCACCTTCGTATTTTTAGTCAATTTTTGAAGAATAAATTATAATAATTTCCAATAATAACCCAACCAAACCTACCCCTACCAAACCACCTTCGTATTTTTAGTCAATTTTTGAAGAATAAATTATAATAATTTCCAATAATAACCCAACCAAACCTACCCCTACCAAACCACCTTCGTATTTTTAGTCAATTTTTGAAGAATAAATTATAATAATTTTCAATAATAACCCAACCAAACCTACCCCTACCAAACCACCTTCGTGTTTTTAGTCAATTTTTGAAGAATAAATTATAATAATTTCCAATAATAACCCAACCAAACCTACCCCTACCAAACCACCTTCGTATTTTTAGTCAATTTTTGAAGAATAAATTATAATAATTTCCAATAATAACCCAACCAAACCTACCCCTACCAAACCACCTTCGTATTTTTAGTCAATTTTTGAAGAATAAATTATAATAATTTCCAATAATAACCCAACCAAACCTACCCCTACCAAACCACCTTCGTATTTTTAGTCAATTTTTGAAGAATAAATTATAATAATTTTCAATAATAACCCAACCAAACCTACCCCTACCAAACCACCTTCGTATTTTATCACCATTAGGTACCTGCCACCTATTCGATAAATTCACCTATTCGATAAATTGTTTTTCGATAAATTGCATTCGGTCAATTGTCATTCGATAAATTGTTTTCGATAAATTCACCGCATACCAAAAACGATTGTATATTTTTATTTCTTTAACACCCTCACTCCTGCCATGTTGAGAGCATACTGAATACCACCGTTATACCACCGTTATACCACCGTTATACCACCAACTAGTGAATTCTCTCTGTAAAGGAGCATTCGGCCAATCTCGGGAAATAAGTATACATCCCTAAGATGAAACAAAGTGATGACCGCGCACAATTATTCTTTCTCTCTCTTTCATATATCCTTGTCGTACTTGTGTAATCCGAGGCGAGGGTTCCGATGTAATTCTCGCAATCTGTATATGCCACTTATCCCAACCGTTGGATTGGTCCGCAGCACTGGTTTCCTCGATCTCCAGAGTTGATTCCATTTGAATTTTGGTTATTGGGCTACCTTAAGTCTTACAGCTCATTATATCAACAATTTGAAGAATCGTGTGATAGGTACCTACTATTAGGTCAGCTGTGCACCCCTAAAATAACGCATAGAAAATCGAGGCTACCACGAAGAGGTGCCGGGATGAAACCTAAACCTATTGCAGTAGGTGCATTGAGTTAGTGCAAACAAAAAAATATAATGAACATTAACAATAAAAATATTTCTAAACATTGTAGTCAAATTCGCATGAAAAAAAAAACAAACCAAATAATGAATAAATCACAAGGAACATACAAAAGTTGTAAATGATCTGTACTTACCAGGTATCAAAAAAATAAAAACAAACCAAATGATTCCCAGCACTTTTCTGGGTATGAAAAAATTATTCCAATCTTCACCGCAAAAATATATCGTAAGATTTTTATTCGGTATTTGAATTTCATCAACCATTAAATCATAAACCCATAAAATTGGGCAAAAAATCACCATCGAGACAAACCACAAACAACTTATAATTATTATACAGCCGCATTGGTTGAATGGGGGATACATCAACCCCAATAATGGCTTCGTTATGGCGAAATATCGATGCATCGCCATGGCTGTAATGGTTAATATACTAGCAGCAACCACAACACCTGAAAATTTTTTGATAAAATATATATTTTTTCAAAAAATATTGTTTTTGGTATGAAAAAAAAAGTTGTATTCAAATACACCGAATAGTAAGGTGTACGCTGACGGAAATCCTATTAGAGCATCTTTTTTAATTCAAATAAAGAAGTTGAAGTCTATGGCAATATCCATGTTGGGAAAATCAATATTTCAAAAAACATATATTCGTTATTTTCACCAAATTTCATTTAATATTTCGCGAATACAAGAAATTTGGATAATTTTGTTTTCACTGGAGTATTCTGGATAGTTTACCTATCTAAGTGAAGATAAGATGAATATGGGGCTTATGTGGTTCTAGGAGCATCTCCACTACAACCTTTGCAGATCTATTGTTTGTACCCTCCTGTTATTCTAGAGTTCTTTGTCTAGACCAGTCCTGATTACTAGACTTCGAATGGCAAACCTCAAGACCTCCTTATACTGGGATAGTTGTGGTTTTTCCTCCCCTATCATTGAAAACTTCAGCCAAGTCAGGCCTTCGCAATACCACAGTATGTGTACTGAGGTTTCCTCATCTTCTTGGCAAATACTGCATATGGTTGTGTCTGCCAATTCGATGGTATTCATGTGTTTGTTAAGTCTACAATGCCCTGTCAGAGGATCCTAATTGTTTTCCTATTCTGACTCAGTAGATACTCCGTGAATTTTGGTGAGGGTTCCTTGATGAACTCCTTGGCCTGCCTCATTCTATTATGGTTGCCCAGCTCTTGTAGCGTCTCCCAGCAGTCCCAAACAATTTTGGAAATCATCTGCATGGAACTGATTGCTTTTTGGCCGCTTGGCTCAAATGAACCCAGTAGATTTATTCCTTATTTTATCTTGGCGTCTTATTGAGGATATGTTAGGTTATTATTTCTATGAAAATAAAATGCCTTGAGTTGTAAAAAGTGATTTTGATGTAAAAAATGTAATATTTTTCTCGCAACACTGTGTATACGAAGGTTGTCATTTAAGTCTCGCATATAATAACATAGTTACGCCTGTCAACAAATATCAAATGTCAAAATTAACTCATGTTTAATTAACTTGACGCTGAAGTTTCAGACCTCTTCGTTCAAAGTTGATATGTTGGAATTGAGCGGAACAAATTTTCACGCAATAATTTGTTACAATTTTCTCGTGGGCAGTTTCACAGGAAGACGTCGATGCTGTACGTAACCTGATCAAAGAAGATTGACATGTCACATATCGTGAAATTGAAGCATCATTGGGCATTTTAAAGACCACAAATCAAAAAATTTCACATGAAGAATTAAAAATTAGTTTCTCCATGGATGCCGCATCTGTTGTCGGAAGAACAGAAATTAGAGTCAATTGATGTCAAAAATCTCTAAACCCGTTTAACACAGGAAACTCAAAAAATATAACACATGGGCTGAAAAGTCCCGGGCCTAACAAAGAAAACACGTTTTTCTTGTTCAAAATTGGTATTATTCAGCAACGTAATTTCCATCAAGAACAACGCAATCATTCCAGCGCCGCTCTAACATTTCAATACCACTTTTGTAGAACGATTTATCTTTTGCCTCAAAAAAGGCCTCAGTCGATAACCTCTTCATTCGAGCGAAATTTCTTACCGGCTAGCATTTTTTTAGGTCTGTGACCAGCCAGTAGTCGCTGGGAGCCAAATCTGGCGACTATGGTGGATGTGGGAGCTATTCAAAGCTAAATTCAAATAGTTTTGCCATTGTTTTGATTGACTTATGATAAAACTTATGATAAAACAAATTTTTTTCTTTGCCATATGCTGCAACAACGCTATATAATATTCACTGTTGAGGGTATTTCCCTTTTCAAGAAAGTCGAATGATATTACACCACGTACATCCCAAAATACCGAGGCCATAACATTTCCAGCTAATTGTTGTGCTTTCGGGCGCTTTGGACGAGGTTTTCAAGATGCTGTCCACTCAGATGACGATCGTTTTGATTCCGGAGTAAAGTGATGGATCCATGTTTCATCCAGTGCCATATATCAACCGAAAAATTCCGGTTTGTTACGATAAAACATGGTCAAACACTGCTCAGAAGCATCAACACGTTCTTGTTTTTGGTGAGCAAACGCGGCTTCCATTTTAAACAGAGCTTTCTCATAGTTAATTGCTCATGCAATATAAAGCCAACACGTTCTTTTGATATCTTTACGATGTCAACAATGTTTTCTGGTGTTACCGCCATATAGTTATTCTAATGTTAATGTAATGACCCATATTTTTAATCCCACTGATGAGAAATGCCGTCCTATGGTGTGCATATATTTTTTTTTACAAATTCGAATATCGTGAAATAATGTTTATCATTGAATTTAATATAGTAGATTAAACTTAACCTGCATACAAAAACTCGTGAAATTTGTAATATAATATAATTAGACTCACTCAACCAACAAATAGATATTATATTAATAATATTTCTCTACAACACAATTCGCACACGCCCTTGGATGATATCAATGCCCCAACTTCTTTAGGTCGTTGAAATTTTTTATGAAACAGTGGACCGCGTTAATAACTGACCAGTTAATTCGTTATATTATGCCAATTACTGGAGTTGGACTATTCGATTTCCAATCCACCTGCTGCTACGTTGTCAGCTATTCAAAATTTTCTTAAATATAGTAGCATACATAAAGTGGTTTTAATTAATTTTTCTTTTTCCAGCAATTTTAAGCGGATTATTTTAATACTTACTGATAAAATCATATTATGTATTTTTTTCCAATATTTCCAAACTAGCTTTCTAAAAACATCGTGAACTAACGGTTTACTGAAGTAAGGGGAACATTTGTATAGTGATCCTGACAATTTTAGAAAATAAATGTGACTACATTGCTTTATTTTATTGTCGTTACATCAACATTAGAAACACAATACCGCCTCAAAATATTGAAAGTATCGTCATTCTTAGCACAATAACTCACGAACTAATGAATAGAATATCACGAAATCTTGACATGTCTTTTTAAGGTTAGTACTAACTGAGAAACAGGCTATTGCAATAAAACTAGCGCCATCTATGTGTCAGACCCGGGACTTTTCTGCCCATGTGTTATTCAGTATTGTCAGTGGATTTACTCTTGTAAAATTTGGTCGGCTATAAAGTAAACAGCTATAACAAAGATATAAAAGACAATCCTCGTATTTAATAGTTTCAATACTTTATGTTCTTTTTTTGTTTACTTACATTCAAAATATGCAAAAATTTTGCAGGTATACCTTTCAAAACTATACAAAGTCGTGTACGCCTTCCACATCGCACTAGGCATACAAAAAAGGGTCACGAACAAATCTGCCGCTGATAAATTCAATAAAAAATAATTGCTGGTCCTGAAATACAAAAAAAACAATCATCCTGTCGTACTTGATTCTATATCGTGTTTTTAATCTAGGAGGAGCATTTTAGGAAACCTCAACCACACCACTAAAAGTAACTAGATTGGGAGTGTGTTCCGAAAGGGTCGTGTTCAGACTTTTTGAACTAAATGAAAATTACGTGAAATATGTATTGTACTGCTTGCTGTTGTTGTGGCCAATGAGGGATCAAGGCATGTCTAAATATCGAATGATGATTGGCCACAGGTCATTGCGACAGTAGTAACCAAATGTCACATTATTGTGAAAAGATGTAAGGTTATAATAATTAGTTTATGTAAAATGTTTTAAGAATTTGAGGATTAATGAGAATATAGAAATGCAATTGTATGATTTAATTTTTTTTCTTAACATTTGAGGCTTTGGTGTAGCAAAACTAAAAGTGAACAGAAGTTTTGTTATCGAAAAATATAGTAGGTACTGCAATGTATGTAAAACTTGATGTGAAACTTATATTGTTAACAAGAAAAAAGGAGCATGGATATTTTTCATGAAAGGGAATAAATAATAAAAATGGCAAATACCTTGGGTAAAATATTATAATACTTTGTTAAAAATAAACAATAAACAACAAACGTGGTAGTAATGATTGAACTAATGACTATTTTTATATAAATAAACACAAAACTGACAAATGTTAGTGTCAGTGGTATCAAAAGAGCTGTGTGAAACTTGTGGCAATCTGACCAATCACTAGGCAGCAGAAATGTCAACTTAAATTCAAATCGCTCCTCTTAAGCCCATGTCTCACGGTCAAATTTTTGATCAAATTAGTTTGACCAAAGTGACGTATTGACGTCATACCTATAGTTTGTTCAAATTTTAAGAAACTGTCTTTCACACCATTATTCAAAATTTGACCAAATTTATTGGCGTCTGTCATTTGTCAAACTAAAAATTTTTGGTGTTGTTTTAATGTGACTGAATTGCAATTTTTTTGTATTTTCCACAATGAAAATAAAAAAAATTAAATCTTTGTTGGGTCTTTTAAGTATAGCTATTGTTCTGGCATACCGGGCTGGAAAAATTTAAAAGGAAAAACGAAGAATGTGGGCTAGATCTTGGCTTCTTCGACGAAACGAAACCAGTCATAGCAATATTTTTATTTACATTTTTACAATGACATTTATGGCGTCACGTCATATGCTGTCAATTTTTTGGTTTGCTCAAACTAATTTGATCAAACATTTGACCGTGAGACATGGGCTTTAGTTTAAAAACAAGGTATAGTACTCACCTTCGCATGTAACGATGCTTTGCAATTATAGCGATGAAAAGTAAATTTGCGCTTAAAGCTAAAAGAAAAACTGGAATGTACAGTCCTATAACGGCAAAATCGTAATTATCAAACTCCTGAAGCAACCGATCGACATCAATATCGATATATGAGGCATTGGAAGTATTGGATATATTCATATTATAAAAATTTTCGTTTCCAACCTTTTGGGTACCTGAAAATAAATAATTGTTAAAAAATAATCAATTTTTAACGTTACTATAAGAAAAAGGAAACAAATCAGGGCTGTACAAAGTCTCCTCAATCACACTGTAGTTACTTTTTATCGTATTCCATTAATTTTTTTGTCCTGAAAAGACTGAAGCTCTGGCTTGGTTTTAAATCTCCTAAAGTTAACCTGGAAAATTTTCTTAAAAGAAATAACGGTAATACAATGATTTCTGTTGGGATAAAAATATATATACCAGCCGTAACATTTCCAAGAACATAGTATAATTTATATTTTGATTATTTTTGTATTCAAAATTTTCAAATTCCAATAAAATTACCAGCAGGTATACAAAACGAGAATTTATGATCTGGATTCGACACAAAATATTTATCTCAACGGATAGTCAATACCAATAAATAACAGTTTGTGGTCATTAGCAACCAGTGGCGGACCGTTTTTTGTTTTAATAAAAAAAAAAGATTTTTGATTACAACATTGGAAAAAAATTTCGTGAGGTATTTCGATAATTGATTTTCATTTAAGATTATAATATATGGAAAACGAGTAGGCAGACTCTCTTGCAAGGGAGGGAGCCGCACGTGTTTCTATCGGACAGGAACCTACAATTGGCATTGCAATAAGTTTTGCCAAACAAACACTGAATACCTGGACAGCAAGAAGAACTTTAGACTTCTGGCATAATTTACCAGGATTGGTTCATTTAAAGGCTTTCATACATCCTTCAAAGAATGTCTCCAAACAAATGTGTGACTATAGCAGGCATGACCTACGTTGTCTAACATATGCTAAAACTTGGACTGTCGGAAGATGATGAAACAGCAGAGCATATAATTTGTGCCTGCCCCGCCGCGGCTCGAATCAGGTATCTGATGTTTGGCAGGGATTCTCTCTCGCCCTCGGACCTGAAATATCATTCACCAAATAAACTAATCGGCTTTGTTAAGAAGCTGAATTTGTTTGGTGAAATCTGAATAGTCTTTGCAGTGTGTCGACCTTTTTGAACCACCAAAATTCGACGTTCATCAAATGTCATTTAAAAGCTAAAATTGAGCGTTGCGATCTCAAGTGAGTCACACTGTGTATTGCCTATAGAGGTAGAAAAAAAACTGTAGTTAATTTTTAAACTATTTTTTTCTCAGAATATTCTCCACGAAGACAGATACATTTTTAAGTTTTCTATGCGTTAACTGCATCTTCTGGGCATTGGAGCGTTTGACTAAGCATGTATTTTTGAAAAAGTAATAAAGCCGTTATAGACCAGGGTAGAAGCCTTTAAAAATAATAAAAAGTGAAAAAAAATAATATTAGGATGAAACCCATTGGAAAAGGAGGAGAATATTATAAAAATTAAAGGAAAAATAATTTACGGGCGATCTAAGGTCGGGAAGGGGAACGGGGTGAGTTTTTAAGGGTAAAAAACGGTTTATCTCGATTTCCGGCAAAACTACAGTTCCTATGGAAAAAAGTCAAATGACAAAGTTGTAAGTAATAAAAATATCTAGAGCTATTGTATTCGTACTTTTTTCACATAACCTTAAAATTTACGTGGAAAATTTAAAAAAGCCAAGTTTTTAATTTTTGATTTTTATCTTTTACAAAAAAATGATTTTTTTCGCGAAATTTGGTGAAAACTTACCTTTTTATGTCCCTTATGTGACTGTAATTTATTTGATTTCAAATATTTATTTTTTCACCTTATTTTGACTTAATATCGAAAAAGCACCTTATTTTTCAATCGAAAATTCACCCTTCAAAATATCAGCTTTTTTCAAAAACTTGGTGTGCTTTCTGTTCGTTGAAATCTCTACTTTCCGATGGTGTAAAAAAAGTATATTACTATAGTAAATCTTCTCAGAAAATGCAAAAAATCGAACAAAACTCGAATTCGAAAATTTTTTTCAATGCCATCAAATCCTCTGTCGAAACTACCAAAAGACTTTCTGCTCTAAATACACACAAGATTTTTTCTACTATCACACCAAAATTAACTACTAGCTCTCTTTTATCTATAAATAAAATTAGGCGTGCGCCAAAGTTACTTTCTGCTTAAGAGCGCCAATAATGTCAAATTATTACAGCTCGCGGAAAACATCAACTTTGCAGTTGCTTTTCAATGCACAAAAGACGACTTTCGATAGTGATAGTATAAATAGCTATTTTGCAAAAGATAAAAATAAATTTTCCACATACATATTGGGGTTATGTGAAAAAAGTGCAATTACAAAAGTTGTAGATCTTTTTATTACCTACAACTCTGCTGTTTGACTTTTTTTCATAGGACTTAGTTAGGTAGTTTTGCCGGAAATCGAGATAAACCGTTTTGTACCCTTAAAAACTCACCCTCTTTCCCTTCCCCTTCCCGACCTCAGATCGCCCGTAAATTATTTTTCCTTTCATTTCTATAATATTCTCCTATTTTTCCAATGGGTTTCATCCTACTATTATTTTTTTTGGTTTCAAAAATTATTGACCCTAGTCTATTAGGACTTAGAACTGAAAGACCCTTTTGGGGGCCGGAACCCTTTTGCGGTTTCAGCACCAATGTAATATTGGAAGAAATAGGCAAAGCCGAAGAAAAGAGAAGATCTGACCATTGGAAAGATCTAGTAGGTTATAGACAATCAAAGATTCCGATGGGTGGCTACCATTCGGATCAAATTAATGCATAAGTCAAAGTAAAACTGCACTAAGAGTTTTAACAGGAATCCCAACGGGACATTGTCGCCTGAATGGGCACCTTGAAAAGCTCAAAATAGTGGAGGAAGAAGAATGTAGATTTTGTGGCATGGAAGAAGAAACCTTCATCCACATACTTGCGAATTGTACCGCAATTCAGAATCCTAGGGCACATCACCTAGGAGATTATTGGATAGAACAAGGACATTTATCTAAGTTGAAGCCTGCAGATATTCTAAAATTCCTCAGGGAAATAGGACTAAAGGAGCTACTTGTCTCTCAGACGTTCCTCAGGAACCAAGTAGAAGTAAGGGGGTACAATAGATCTTTTAGATCTCAGTGTATGTCACCCCATAGATATATACATACTTGGAAGATGGTCCAACAATTCGATGATCTTTTCCTTCTTTAAAAACTCAATTGTCTTGGTGGAAGATAATTCGACGTTAGCGGTTCGTTTTCCGAAACTCGAAACAAAACAAATGTCGTCACTATCTTCCTTGAAACACTTCGAGAACGGACAACTTTCGTCGGTTTTGGTTGATCTTGGAACATCCAAATGGTCGACCAACGTTTACAAGAGTAAATCCAGCATTTATTACCACTGGTATGTTTTTTTAGTTTCCTGCGTTAAACCAGTTTAGAGTTTTTCGACACGAATTGACTCCAATTGCTTTCTGTTCTTCCGTTCTTCAATTTTCAATTTTTTGAATATTGTTCTTGGATCCTCCGTCGCTAAGATTTATCAGACCACGTTTAAAATCTCACCTAACCTAACCAACGGGAAATTGTCAACTGAGTTGGTGGTATATTGCCGCAAACAGAAACCAACTCGGAAAATCATTTTTGTTAAGATTTTTGGACTAACTCATCAAATTTAAACGAAGCGGCCTGGATAATTTTGACATTTGATATTTGTTAGAAACTTTTTTGTCATGCAACACTTAAAAGACGATCCTTCTACTAAAAAAAAACAAAGAAAAATTGTTCATGAAACATTAATTCTTCTATCTCTCTATTCTCTTCTCTTCTATCTCTAAGCCGTTGAATTTATGTGTCAACTTTTGGTACATCCAGTATTCTCGATAGCATTGACTTTAGTAGTATAATATGAGTTATTTTGTTTGCACCGTCCAAATTTATGTGTTTACATAAACGGAAACTGTTGTCTAACTTCATATAAACCACTAGTCTTTTTCAGAATACACTGCCTCACATAACGTAAAGACACACAATTTCCAATCAGGATTTGATTATGTCTATTTCATCATTTTAAAGGAAATAAACAATAAAACAAGGTGAAATATATAAAAATTAAATCAAATATTGAACGGACATAAAAGAATGTTACAGGGAGAGCAAGACTAGGTATCCATAGACTGGAAAACACTATGAGCAGCCTAAACGCTAGATCATCAGAGCACATAATATCGTAAAAGTTGTGTTGAGGGACGTGCTAAGCATGAGAACAGACTACACAATCGTGCGATATTCCCTTGATAGCCCATTCGAAGTGTCGATTGCAGACAGAAAGGAATGGGCTGACGAAGAACTTAGTATCATTAGACAGGGACAGTCATGGTACACCGATGGGTCTAAAACTGTAAATGGTACTGGAGCGGGAGTATACTCCAAAAAACCAGGTAACAGCTATAGCTACACACTGGGAAACTACACCTTTGTATTTCAGGCAGAGGTATATGCAATCTTGCAATGCGCCAGAGAAAACAACAGGAGAGCTGCCGAAGGCGAGCAGATCCATATCATATCAGATAGTCAGGCAGTACTTAAGGCAATCTCAAGCCAGAAAATGACCTCTAGACTAGTATGGGATTGCATCGAAGAACTGAATACGCAGATTGAACCTGGACAGATTCTCGGTATGCCGAAAACTATAGTATGAGGATCTGTAAAGACCTGGATCAGAGAACAACATAAAAATTTCTGGGTGAACGGCCCAAGGCAAAGGCATGGGAAAACCTTTATAAAAGAACCATGCCTGAAACATACAGCGGAACTGCTAACATTGTGCAGAAATCAGCTGAGAATCATAACAGGTGCAAACTGTACAAATTAAAACTATACAACGGAGACCTTACATGCAGATTATGCGGTAGGGTACTGTTTACATGCGAGTCTCTTGATCGCAAGAGACAGTTATTACTTGGTCAACCGCAAGGAAACGCTGAGCTATATAGCAAACACCCAGCTAAGAACTTGTACAAACCGGTGTAGGGGACAAAGGTGCTGGACTGGGTGCTATGAGAAAGCACTAGCAAAAATACAATAAGCCATTAGGCTGCAGTGTTATCGGAGACTTGTCAGACGGGCTCGGGAATAAAAATAATGTTATAGTACGACTTAGGCCCGGTTGACAATTGTAGCCTCACGTGTGAACTCAGGTTCACCGTCAGATTGCTGTTGTAGAAAGTAAGCTTACGGTTGAACTTGATTTAAACCTTAAGCTTAGTGTAAAGCCTTCAAGAGGGCAGGTTTAATGTAAGCTTAAGCACGGAACATAAATTGTTTTCATGTTCCGTGGTTTAAATGTAAATAAATTGTATGCAAACATAAACTGTATTTAATTTATTTTTATATTAAAAGTTTATCAAAGTTAAATATGGATATTTTAACCCATGATGAGGATTTTTTGGAACTTATTGAAATCGTACAACACCCGAGAAGACCTTGGGTGTATAGAGAGCGTATAAATCACTTTGAATGTTGGAGAGATCATGAGTTTATTCAAAGATTTCGTCTTGCTAAAGAAACCGTTCGCTTTGTGACAGATTGTATATCAGAGGAAATTTCTTGCAAAACTAATAGTTACGAACAATCCCCCCAAATGCCAAATTAGTTAGGAGACATCTTCGTTTGACAAACATTTTTTGACCAATTTACTTCATACGCATGCGTCAGTTCGAAATAAGTTCTATATACCAACACTTGCAAATATAGGTTTAGTAGAGCTGCTACTGAACCATGTTTGTACAACAGGTTTAGGGTTGACCTAAGCTTATATTTCAAGCCCAGCTCAGTTGAGCTCAATTTTAAGCTTCAAATGTACAGCCGGGCCTTAATGAACATATTTTTTTAATGTCCCACTATTATTAACAAAAATGATTATGAATACACCACAATGAACGTATAAAATATATTTAAACATGTTTTTGTCCAAAAAAGTGTTTTTCCACTAAAATCACCTGTTGGTTACCCAAAAACAAGATATTTTTAAATTTATTGGTCCATAAAAACGTTTCTATTCTATAAACACTATCATTGTTCTTTTTTTTTCTGAATCAACTCGTAATTTCATTGTATTTCTGCTTGCAAAAATATTCTGATCCCACGTAATGCTATAGTTTTAATTTGTTGTCAATAAGATCTATATTTATTTTCATTTAGATACATCTGGTAACGTGAAACATTTGATTTTTAAAGAAAATGAATCACAAATAAAGCAGGTGAATAAACGAATGTTGCTATTTCATAAAATAAAATAGAAAAAAAAATCTTGTGAGTGTTAACAGTGTAGTGCTTTTACTGAAATTTAATTAACTAACTCAAGAAGCTTATTTCTCCTCACTTCACTAATTTGGTGATGGAAAAAGGATCTTTATAATGGTTGTACCAATCTTACGGCAAAGCTCGATACCTGGGTCATTTTAAGAGATGTCAAAAAAATGTTATTGAGAAAATTAGTACAGGACAGTACACGAATGTTTCTCGTTACGTCATACTTCCCTGAATGTTTCAAAGACACTCTCATTTTATGTGGATATTACTAACTGCGTATGTCCAATTAAAACAAATGTAAAGGTACATATAGTATTCGCCAACTAACTTGATGTCCTAAATGCTTTCTAGGGAGCTATTGACGCCGCCCATCCGATAACTGTAAACAGTGCCGTGCAAGTTCTGAGGATACGCTTTCAGTTACAAATTAACACAACTTGTACAATCAATAAAGTAAAGTCCGTCCGGAAATATTTGATCCTAACTTAATAAATAATATTTAATTATTTGTTATAATTATAGGTATATTGATTTTAAAAGAAACGGATCTGCTTTATACCTGAAATCTGAGTACCTAAATAATATTTTAACAATAAGGTAGGTACCCATTACAATAACATGTTATTTATCTAATTGAAGATTATAAAATTAGGATCTTATATTTCCGGACCGACTATAATTAAAATTTGTTAGGAACTAAATAATTTCTTCCAGGTAGTAATGAGAATAAAAGAAACACAAGAAAATGGGAAATTATTTAAGATAGGTATATTTCTAACAGTTTTTATCTTTACGAAGAATCTGACTCACTGGCGCTACTGGAATCACTTTCATCTAGAGTAATCACCAGAGGGTTGACGTCATAAAACATATCTGTTTGAAGTTCTCTATCAAAATATGAGTCTTCTATTGTTATGACATGGTCACACCTTTTCCTCCACTCGTTCGCATCGATGTTGTTAAATTCTGCTTCTGCTATTTTTTTTTACATCATCTAGTTCAAATGTGATGCTTTTTAAGCCAAATTGATTGAAATAATTATTAGTTTTCAATTTTTCTAAGTGTGCAAAATATTCAATATATTTAATGTTTGGTTTTCACCATTTCTGACGCGTTTGAAAAAAAATTTCTAGGTTATGTTGAAAGCTAATGTTTAACTAAAAAACCAACTACCTATTCCAAAAAATTAAGGTTTAATTTGGCACGTAACATTTTAATCGTAGGATCATTAAATTCGCAGATAAATAAAATACGCTGTGCTAACTTGCTTGTGATGGCTTGCTAGCTAGCTGGCTTACCTGTTGCCTGGGATGTTTTAATTTTCACGTTTATTAAGGTATCTTCATCACTTTTTAATGTCTTAAAATAATTAAACACTCTATATATCACTTGACGAGTTTGTCCTTCAGTACATTTACGATTTTCTTCAATAACGGCTGACATTTTTACAAACACTTTATTGTACAAAGCAGAAAAATAACTGTGTGACGCTACGCTACTGAAAATCTTAACACCTGATAAGGTTTGATGTAATTGGCGTTTGTCAAAGTTTACCACCGAGTAGGCAGGGCACTATTACTCTGTCTCTGTTAGTTGGTAATTTCTGGGACATCAAATTAGTTGGCGAATACTGGATATGTCTTTTATGCCTGAATTAAGCTACGCCTCTACGTCTTTATAGGTTTGTCACTGTGTCTTGTGTTGTATATTCTTCAACGAGTGTAGAATGATGGTTATTATTCACGCGGATGAAGTTTCCAAAACGAGCGAGCGCAGCAAGTGAGTTTTGGAATCATCCAAGTATTTAGGACATCAAGTTAGTTGGCGAATACCGTATATAAGCGATTTCAATCACATCATATTCAGAAGAAACAAAAAAGAATCGCTTAAAATAAACAACGCCATAAAACGTCAGTATAAAAATAAAATTGTTAGCAGTTGTCAATGTCTGCAAATTCAATCATAAGTTGCAGTATTTTGATATTTGTTTGATGTTAACTTGTCAGTTATGGAGCCTGAATCAGATGAAATAATGTAAGAATTATTGTGTACGATAAAAACGGTAATTAATTTCATATTATAAAATAAAACTTTTATAGGAAAAATATTACCAATAATTATTGTGTAGGATAAAAAATTATGTGTAAACCTCGACAGTAAAGTGCTTTTTCAGGCCTCAAGAAGTGGCCAGGCTAGGCAGTGCCTCGCCTGTCTTTATCTGCTTTCGGCATGAAAAATGCCAATTTACCGCCTAGGTATACAATATACTATTTTTAAAACCAGCTTAACACAATATTGTCATATTTCAGAAAAGTGACACATGCTTCTAGCCGGAAAAGTAGGTACTTTTCCGGCTATAGCGTGGAAGTGAAAGTAAGTAATGAGTCACTTCCCTACCGTTTTAAAGGTAAGAAATGTCTATATTACTGACAGATTGTGAAAAAAAAATTTCCTTGGGAATCAAACCTGGATCTCGATCTCTTCCCATCGACCACATTTGTTTTTGAAAATGTAAAGAACACAGATATAGGTAACTAATATTTTTAATAGAAACCTTTACAGTAACATTATTATAGTTTGGCAAGTTTATCTGAAGCTACGTGGCATCGGTAATGGGCGAGGAAACATGGCGGATATCTGTCAAAAACGTACCAGTGGCGTACGGTACCTATTTTTATAAAAGTATTAAAAATAATAATTATATATAGAAACTGATTTTTATTTTGCTTTAAAGGTAAGGTATTTTTCAAAACACGGTATTTGTTAAAAACGAATAATGTTAAGAATCGTACTTGAATTCAATATGGATACGAAATAGTTCAAAATCTGACACTGACAATACTAACGCTACTGGATAATCAATATCAGTCAATTGACAAAGTGAGAGGGAAGAACACACGCACGCGCTTGCCAATAGTAAGTCAGCTGGTCGCTAAGCAACGAAACCTTTTGATAAATTTCACCAATTGAGTTAGTTCGGAGGGCGTGAAAATTATGGTTTTCACACAACGCTGCCAGAGCTTGAAGAAGCCCATAACAAATTTGGAAAAGTGTTCATCTATTAATATTCATAAATTGAAAAAATAATGTTAATAGACAAAATCCAAGAAAAACAAACACATTAAAGAATTAACGTTTAAACACATTGTTAATATTGTTAATTATTATCACTACATACTTAGCACTTTATCTTTTTCATAGTTAAACGTGGCAATATCGAATGTTTTCGACTGCATTCCTTTCACGGCTTCAGATAAACTATAGGAATAATAATAGAGATAACATAAATATATACAACATATTAAATCTTCACTATCGCTACTGTTGTCCATTTTGTTCTCGTATACGTAAAATTATGATCATGTGATTATTTTGACGTTCAAACGACGCGCTGTCAGAAGTGATTTGCGTAGTAAGATATTTTAAAAGAGACGATTTGATTTATTCATTTCAGCGTGATTTCTGATAATCATAGAATGTGATTGGCTAACGATTGTTAATTCTTTTTCATTCTTCACTGGCGTGAAGAATTTATATCACTATTCAACTAAATGTGTAAAAATAATTTGTGCTTTATTATATAGTCATGGAAAAAGCTACATTATCACTGACTAACAAAGACTATATATGTTACTAGAAAAAATTAGAGATCCTTAGAAGTCCCTACTAAAACCAATCCAAGGTGTAAAAATATATCATAAAATGAAGTCTCTTCCGTTGTCTGTTAGCTTAGATCTTTTAAACTACTCAACGGATTCTAATGCAGTTTTCAGCAATAAATAGAGGAATTCAAGAGGAAGGTTTATGTGTATAACTAGTGACCCGCACCGGCTTCGCACGGGTGCAATGTATAATAGGTGTCCCAAGATTTTTTTACAGGCTGTATCTCAGGAAATAACGAATAGGTTATTTGAAAATTGGGTAATCTTTTTCGGACCTACAGTAACTTCACCCGAGGTATACAGGGTATCTGTGATGTCATCATAGAAGCAGGGACGTCATGACAATGAAAAAAAAATAATGGAAGGGGGGATCAAACTTAGCTTAGATGGGAGGGCTTTTTATTTCAAATTCAACGGTGTATCACAGTGAGGATACTCACTGATCTCACAACCAAGTTTTTGGTTTTTTTAATGCCATTTTTATACAATTTCATCTAAAAAATGTGACTGCTGCAATTTTTTGAAATTAAAAATTTGACTTATTAAATTCTAATTACATTTATCTCATAGAAAATCTCATAATACAGCGTTGCTGAAAAGTCTCGCACCAAGGGATTATCTTTGAAACGGATAAAGGGAAAGTTATGAAATTCTATGACGATGAATGAGACTCTATTCTGAATATTTTAGAGCAAATGTCAAATGTTTTTGACGTCAGCGTTTAGCGTACGGCCGCCATATTGAATTTTTTTAAACGACAACCTAGGTCGTGTGACCCATCACAAAAAAGATTATTTTTTCTCTTTCCAAAAATAATCCCAATGTATCACTTCACTACAAAATGTCCTATAAAACATCGTTTTCATTTTTCTAAATTACCGTACCGTACCTACTAATTATTTGGACTTGGATACTAATTTCAAATTAGCACGAAATTTAAAAGTAAATTAAGAATAATGGCACATTTATCAGAAAAACAACGCATCCAAATCATAATAACTTAGTAATTCATCTTTTTAAATTTATCTAAATCAGGATTTAAATCCTTTAAGTAGATCTACAGTGACAAGATTAGTAATTAAATTTTAATGAAACTGGTAGTGGAAAAGATATTCCCAAGTCTGGTAGACCGAAAAGTGCAACTAATGAAGGTAAAACTTTAGATGTTCTATTAGATGTTCAAGAAAACCCTAAGATATCTACAAGTATACAGGCAAGAAATCACGGTATCTCTAGACAGTCTATACAAACTATTCTGCATAAAAATAACTTTCATCCTTATAAAGTTCAAAATCTTCAACAATTGGGCGAGGATGATTTTGATATGCGATTACAATTTTGTGAAATAGTTACAGAGAAAATAAGGATGCAAAACAATTTCTTAGATTTTTTGGTATTCAGTGATGAAGCCACATTTTGCTTGAACGGTTCTGTTAACAGACATAATTGTCGGTACTGGTCAGATTGTAATCCGCACTGGATGGAGGAGGTTCGTACACAGCGTCCACAAAAAGTAAATGTGTGGGCGGGTTTGGTGAAAAACCATTTGATCGGTACGCTGACCGGTGCTAAATAACTTGACTTACTCCAAAATGAAATTATACCTGAAATAAATCGATTATTTCCTAATATGAACGTATACTTTCAACAAGATGGCGCACATCCACGTTATCAAAGAGACGTTAGGCAATATTTAAATACAATTTTCCCTCAGAGATGGATTGGTCGAAGAGGTGCAATTGAGTGGCCGGCAAGATCACCCGACTTGACACCTGTCGATTTTTTTCTCTGGGGCTACCTGAAAGACCGCGTTTATGTAAACAGACCAACTAACTTACGATTTAAAGGATCGCATACGTCTCGAAATGCAGAGAATTACTCCACAAATGATAAACGATTCTATTCGTAGCATCGAAGAGAGATTGTATCATTGTCAACAAACAAATAGCCAGCATTTTGAGCACTTATTGTAATGAAGTATTTGCAACTTAAATAATTGTTAAGTTTATAAATTTCTGTAACACGTAGTTTTGATTAAAATTATAATTTTATTATTTTTATTAAATTTCTATCATAATATCCGAGTCAAGTTATACATTGGGATTATTTTTGGAAAGAGAAAAAAATAAGCTTTTTTTTGATGGGTCACACGACTTAGGTTTGACATTTGCTCTAAAATATGCAGAATAGAGTCTCATTCATCTTCCTAGAATTTCATAACTTTCCCTTTATCCGTTTCAAAGATAATCCCTTGGTGCGAGACTTTTCAGTAACGCTGTATATAAAAATAAATGTGAATCGTACTATTGAATTTAGATACTTTATTCTGAGAAGATTTACTATAGTAATATTTTTTTTACACCATCGGAAAGTAGAGATTTCAAAGAACAGAAAGCACACCAACTTTTTGAAAAAAGCTGATATTTTGACGATTGAAAATTAGGGTGCTTTTTCGATATTAAGTCAAAATAAGGTGAAAAAATAAATATTTCAAATCAAATAAATCACAATGTATTTGGGACATAAAAAGGTAATTTTTCACAATATTTCGAAAAAAAAAAAAATTTTCGTAAAATAAAAATAAAAAACCAAAAACTTGTTTTTTTAAATTTTCCACATAAATTCTGAGGTTGTGTGAAAAAGAGTCAAAACAAAAGTTGTAGATCTTTTTATTACCTACAACTCTGCCATTTTACTTTTTTCTATAGGACTTGTAGTTCTGCTGGAACTCGAGATAAACCGTTTTTTACCCTTAAAAACCCACCCCTTTCCATTCCCGACCTCAGATCGCCCGTAAATTATTTTTCCTTTCATTTTTATAATATTATACTCCTTTTCCAATGGGTTTCATCCTACAATTATTGTTTTCCACTTTTTATTATTTTTAAAGGTTTCTATAATAATAATTTTGAACATTTCAGTCGCAGAATTTTTAGACCGACTCTGGTATTTAAATTATAAAATGTAATTTCTTACTTGTAAGAGTGATTTTATCCAAAAAAAATCTCGTTTCCTACATTGATATAAACACTGAACTGTATCGAAACACTAAATTTACTTTCTTGGCTCTCCTCTCTCGATTGGTTTCTAAATGTCCTCTCTCTCGCTACCAGATATTCCCGTAAAACAAACACGCCGATTCCCTTCTACATTTTTATGTTTCGTTCCAATCGTGGATAGTCGTGGATAGCGGATTTTCTTGAATTTCAACCGTCGTTGGACTGGAAAAAATTACGACTGACATTTTGGTGATACTATTTGAAATTGAAATTCTTTTTTATTGACGTTAGACACTTGTGTGGTGTGAAAATACAGGGCTGAAACGTAGATAAATATTTACTTAATTACAGTTTCCTGTAAATAATTGACATTGATATTGTCCCGTCTAATTAAAAACCAGAATGGTTGGTTATATCGTGCAGATATCTCAACCTCGTTTAACTTGGGAGGGTAATTCAATATCTGTCGGGGCATATAGCCAGGGGTGTAGTTGTTGCTTCTTGGTGAACGGTCTGCTCTTTGAAAACTAATTTTCAAATTTGTAATGCGTAGTATTAAACTATTATCTTTGTCATCTGCAGATAAATATATTTTGACCAAATATATATGGCTATCGAAAGTAAATTCAAACAGATTAAATGAGATTGGAATTAATTAATTTAATGAATCTGATTTTTATTAGGATCCATATGATAACTTTATTGATTTATGTATACAGGGTTTGTTGACATTTTTTTCGATAGGTACCAATGTGCTCAATTTATTTATTCTTTTTTCTCTTATTTTTTGGGAATCAAACCACAAGGAACTTACAGAAGACAATTTATTTATGATTTTTTATCATTCTTAATGTTTATTTGAATGTAAGCCTGATCCAAATTGTTCGTGAGGGTAAATTTACGGTTTTTTAAAATAAAAAGATTTCCAACACTTAGCAACGTGGGATGGTGAAGGGATGGTGAAATAGGTAATCAATCGGGAATAGCTATTAATGATATTAGTGTTAAGGTGCGTATTCACCAAAAAAGCGAACAAGAGCGACCGCGCATTCTGCATCAATAATTTTCTGGTGAGTACGGGTTAGCGAGCGAGCGAACGTTTGCTTGTTCGCGTTCGAAAAAGATCGAGAGGAAGGCGGTACATCAAAGAAAATACTTGTTCGTGCTCGTTCAGTGTGGACGGGATTTTAATCTTCAAAAGCCCTCGCACATCGATCACTAGTGCTTTGCTGTATGCAACTTTGCCGGGCCACCACGTGGAAAATTGTTATTTACATTTTAAATTAAATATTAATTTGGTTATTTGTAGGTATTTTTAGTGACCCAAATTTAAAATGTAATGGTCTAATGATAGTGTGTTGCAATTGATAGACGGCTATCGCATTCGGCCGGTTTTATGGAATTCTTCGGACCCATTTTACAAAAATAGAAATAAAAAATAAGATGCTTGGAAAGAATTAGCCGACGAGTTAGGGACTGATAGTGCAGAAATTAAAAAGATCAGCACTAGATAATAATAATTTTTCATGGTCAGTCATATTTACCACGCTCGCACAAAGTAGATGGATCAACTCCGAACTTGAACATATTCTCTCTGATGTGGACGAGATATCAATATGTCGAGGAAACATACACGAATGTTCGCTCGTGCTCGCTTTTTTGGTGGAAACGCACCTTTAAACGTAACATTTTATTTTGTGAGTTGTCAGTTAATTATTTTTTTGACGTTTTAACAATAATTCTCATTTCCTGGGAACTGAACATGTTAGATGACGCTGCATCACTTAGTTACCAACAAACAATATTGTTTACAGTTCACGCTTTTTATTAAAACTTCTTGCTGATGTTTAATATTCATCACGCATAATAAGGGATATTATTGGTGAATCGTGTATTCCTGATGATATTGAAGAGGCTGCAAAAAGAGCGACATTTGAATTATTAAATCGGCTCAGCAGTATGATATTGCATATTCTTTTTTTCTCAAGTGGTATAAAATGAAAAAAGTTGAAGGAAACTTCAGTGAATCCGTCTTTTTGGCATATCTAGAAAAGAAGTCAAAAATATGGAACGCGTCAACTTTGTGGAGTAAGTTTTCTATGAAAAAATCAAGTGGGCTAGTGTAAGTTGATGTAAGCAAATATTTCCAGATAATAGCAAAGAGGAAAAATGATGGTTATACCTAGTCCCAAAAAATCAAAAACACTTACGTTTGAACAAGTTTAGAAGTTTATAAATGAGGCGCCAGATGAAACATACTTGATGGTAAAAGTTGCTACTATTTTCGGAATATATGGAGCCTGCCGACGTGAAGAGTTGTGTGATTTATTAATAGATTATGTTAAATTAATAGATGAATAATTGATTATTCAAATACCAAATACTAAAACGAGAATAAAGTCGTTCTTTTTGCATTACTGGAAAATATATTGACTATTTTAATAAATACGCTGCATTACGCTCATCTGCTGATATTCATGGACGTTTTTTTCTGAAATACTCAAAATATAAATGCACTGCGAACCCAGTTGGTATAAAAACGTTTTGGAAAATGCCCTCATTGGTTGCTGAGTTTTTGAATCTACCGGATCCATAGGAATATACAGGTCATTGTTATAGAAGGTCTTCTGCTTCTTTGCTGGCCGACTCAGGAGCAAATATAACGGAGATAAAAAAGCACGGAGGATGGGAGTATACAACAGGAGCTGAGGGATACATATATCAAATTATTATTCATAAAAAGGCAATTTCTGAAAAAAGTATGCCGTCTGCAAGCTGCAGCGATACATACACTTCATTCCATGAACTAACTGCTAATGCTGATGTAATTGGCAACTCGGCTAGTTCAAAATTGCAAGATATTAATATCAGCAGCTGTTCGAATTGTACTATCAATGTTAATGTTAATACATCATAATCGGTGTATCCGAACTGCATACCGTTAAATACTTATCCCAGCATACCCCGTACAACTTCACCATTGCCGGAATCCGGGAACACCGTCACAAACAGCACTGGGGTGGTAATAGTTCATTTAAAGAGCGTTTTAGGTTAGGTTAACTTTTTCAGTTCACGATGCTTTCGAAACTTAAAATGTTCGTAGATTATTAATGGATTTCCTCGCTCACTTAATATTTGTTTGAACTCCATTTTAATTTTCAAGCTTCAAGTTTCTGGAGAGACTGACATTTTATTCGAATGAACGTTATACCTGGCAAAATTTGGTACTCAGTTCGGATATCACTTTTATTATAATACAGGGTGTCCCAAATACGAGTGACTGATTTTAAACATAAATGCCCAGCTTATTAATTGCTCCAAATAGATGGGGTTTTCACTAGTTTCACTAGTTTATCAAAGAGATTTTTTTAGGCTTGGCTGGCATTTCATCTCATCAACAAAGGGTGTTTTACTAATGTTGGTCAAATTCAAAGGGGAAAATATGTATTATTTTAAATAGAACACCCTATAATTTTTGATCTCATTCGAAAGAGCAATCATTCTCCTTTCCAAAAATTTATAGTTTTCTATCTTTTGTTTCATTAACAACAAAGATATTCGAGGTTTCATGTAGTAGTACATTTTTAATTAGTAGTTTTATATGAACGTATTTTGATGCCTAAAATCAACTCATGCTGTGACCGTTTGACGCATAACAACAAAATCAGCAATTTTGACAATAGTAATTTTGTTAAGTCATATAAGTCGGTTTCGAAATGATCTATACAGTGAGTGAAAAAGCTCAAACTGTAATAATTTATGCAGAAACGAAATCAATAATTCAAACAAGGAGGATATTCAGAAAGAAATTTATGAAAAATCCGCCGTCAGTGAATATAATTAAAAAATGGTATGTACAATTTATCGAAACTGGTTGCATTGCACACTTAAAAAAACCGAGAAATAATGATGGTCTTTTAAACAAGTTGATGTCAATTAATGAAGTGCTACATGATAACGATCATAAAATTTCAATTAGAAAAATTGCTGGAATCTTAGAGCGTAGCAAGAGTGACGTTCAAAAATGTCTAATAATTTTAAAACTAACTCCATACAAAATTCAGACTTAACAAAAATTGTACGAGTCAGATTATGAAAAACGAGTAATGGTATGTGAGACTTTACTTGACTTATTAAGAAACGAACCCAATTCATTATTAATTATGTCTGATGAAGCAACGTTTCACATTAATGGCATGTGTAACAAACATAATTGTAGAATATGGGGTTCTCAAAAACCAATTTCTTTTAATGAATTTCAGAGAGATAGTCCAAAAGTAAACGTTTGGTGAGCATTATCTCGGCGAAAAATCTATGGTCCTTTTTTCTTTTCGGAACCAACAGTGACGGGTACTAATTACACGGATATGCTGGAAACTTTTTTTTATCCGCAACTAGTTCAAGATGGAATTAGCGACGACGTTTACTTTCAACAAGACGGTGCACCACCACATTATTCGTTAATAGCACGAGATTCATTAAAAACGTTTTATAATGATAAGGTCGAGCTGGACCGATTGAATGGGCACCGCGGTCTCCTGAATTAAGCTGTCCCAGATTTTTTTCTCTGGGGATATGTGAAGGAGAGGTGCTACAATCCTAAGCCTAGCAATTTAGCAGAACTAAAAAATAATATCAGGAACATTATTGAAAACATTCCAAAAGAAATGTTGGAAAATTCATTTGAAAATTTAAAATTTCGCTTACAGTTATGCATAAACGAAGAGGGTAGGCATATGCAGCATTTATTGTAACTTTTTTGATCTTCGTTGTTTATATGTATTGAATAATGTTATTATTTTTTCTTACTAAATAAACTGTTTGTCAGATTTGTTGGCAATTATTTACGTAATTAAAAATGCATACTACATGAAAGCTACTCAAATGATTTTGGTATGCGTCAAACGGTCACAGCATCGAGATACGTTCATATAAAACTACTAATTAGAAATGTACTACTACATGAAACCTCGAATATCTTTGTTGTTAATGGAACAAAAGATAGAAAACTATACATTTTTAAAAAGGAGAATGATTGCTCTTTCGAATGAGATCAAAAATTATAGGGTGTTTCATTTAAAATAATACATATTTTCCCCTTTGAATTTGACCAACATTAGTAAAACACCCTGTTTTGATGAGATAAAATGCCAGCCAAGCCTAAAAAAATCTCTTTGATAAACTAGTGAAAACCCCATCTCTTTGGAGCAATTAATAAGCTGGGCATTTATGTTTAAAATCAGTCACTCTTATTTGGGACACCCTGTACTATTACAACATTATAATACTGAAAGTTCCAAAATGGATCATTATGTCTCGTTTACTTCTATTTGGTTAAACAAAATTTAATGATTATGTCAATACATACTAGTGTCAAAAGTATTTTACTTTTAACACGATACTTTGTAAACGTGTTCATGTAACACGTTTGACAGGCATTAAAAATGTCACTTTTAATGGCAGTTGTACAAAAATAGTTATTTGTATGCTTAGGCCGCGAAATACCTTTTTAACGTACCGAAAGAACCGTTATCGCCGAGGCCGCTTGCGGCCGAGGCAAGATAATCTTGAGGTCGTTAAAAAGTTTCGCGGCCATGGCATACACACTATTTTTCGTGCAATCGTTAAAATTATTAAACTAGATAATTGTAAATAAATATATTAATACTCTAAAATCAACAGCAGTTCAATTTATTTAACAATGTGTGCTATGGAAATGATATGTTTCAATATATACAAAATATTTTGACAGTTCTTGCTTCAACTTATGGAGTAAATATAAGTAATAATACAAACTGTACAATTAATGTTAATATTCATCCTAAATAATATAAGTATATACTTATGTATTTGTTGGTATTCAATAAAAAATAATCCTTGTCTTTGTAGTATTTTAGAAATGTCAAATTTTTAAGTGACGTTTGGTTTCGCAGCCGTTGCTAAGGGTAACGGCCGCGAAATTCAATTTCGCGGACTGTGTTGAGAACGCGAAATACTGACTTCGCGTCCGATTGCACGATAAGTATTTTTTCCTTTAATTTGATAATTTTTTTATATACGCCCGGTGCAATTTTTTGTAAACCTTCGATTTTATAAATTTACGACTAATACAGACCAAACATAGACCACGTGTATCTTTTATAAAAAATTTTGACTAAATTTATTGGGTGTAAATAAAATAAACTTTAAACCTTATTTTTTTAATAATAACGCGTTCCGTTGTCGAAACAATTATTTTTATCTACCTTATGCTTCTACTAATTAGAGAGTAGTGCGGGAAGCCAATTATGTATAACTAAAAATAAGTTTGTTTATAATTTTGTCGCTCGGCTTACACCGGATTTCTTCTTTATGGTACACAATTTATTTTTACGTTTTTCGTCGAGACGGACCTTAATAATGATTAATAGTAAATGAAAATTTACTCGTCGGGCCGTAAAATAAACTAAAAAAAAAAGATAATGAAAATATACCCAGCTATAATATTGCAAGAGCTTCGAAAAAAATCGATTATTTTACGAGTAGCGAGAGGTAATCTGCGAAAAATCACGAAAGCGTAGGATTAGGTTGAGTTACGATCGTTTATTTTCGATTATTGCTCGAGTTGTATTCGTCACGTTTATACAAGGTGTTTTTAAATTCGCGAGACAAAATTCAGGAGGTGATTGCTCGTATGTAATTAAGATGGGTCTTTCCTATAACAAAATTTCCTCAGCCCACCTCTTAAAAGGTAGTGATTAAAATTGAATTTTTATTTCTTTTTTCTAAAATTTCAGTAAAGCTAGAAACTTGAAATTCTGCAGTTTTCGTGCACTCGCAAAGGACTAACCACGGGTATTTTTTCATTATTTCTGTTACATTATACGGGGGTGAAATTAGCAAACGATAACAAAACTTTTTTTTCGAAGTTTTATGCAATAAAATCTTTGCTTTATTTAAAAATTTCTTTTAACCTTAAATTTTTTTCCCAGAGAGCTGTAGAGAAGAAATAAACACCATAATTTATAATGTTTTTAATAAATTGAGCGGAAAACAGTAAAGATGTGAAATGTAATACGATTCATAATAAATGCTGGAAATGACCACCTCTAGCCAAAGTACATGAACGTAGCCTACGTGTCATGGGTTCAAAGGTTTGACGTGTATTTTTTATGGTGTCACACGCTATTTGAATACGATTCTTCAAATCGTTGATATCAACTATGGGTGTCGTGTAGACTAGTGATTGAGGGTAACCCCATAAACAGAAATCACAAGGATATAATATAGTAATGTATCGTCTTAACTTTAGCCGGCAATCATAAAATTAATGGGCCAATTGCAATAAATCTTATGTTATGTCCAATAGCTGCTGTTCTCTCCCTTCCTCAAAAGAGAATTGATGAAATCTCAACCTATTTTTCTTAGTTTCCAAAACTAATTTACAGGGAGATTCACAATTAGCTATTGAAAAAGAGTTTTAAAACAATGTTTTCAAGCTATAGTCTGTTCATTCACATTATTTTTCGTCCGAAGGTAAGTATTGATAGGCTTTCATACATCCTTCGAAGAAAGTCTCCAAACAAATGTTAGACTAGAAGGCATGACCTACGCTGTCTAACAGGCCTTTTAACAGGCACCTGTCATCTGAATCATCATATGCTAAAACTTGGACTGTCGGAAGATCCGACCTGCCGTCTTTGTCTGGAAGATGATGAAACAGCAGAGCATATAATTTGTGCCTGCCCAGCCGCGGCTCGAATCAGGTATCTGATGTTTGGCAGGGATGCTCTCTCGCCCTCGGACCTGAAATATCATTCACCAAATAAGCTAATCGGCTTTGTTAAGAAGCTGAATTTGTTTGGTGAAATCTGAATAGGTGTGAGCCACAATAGACTCTTGCGAGTCGCAGTGGAGGGCCTTATAGACCCACTCACCATAAACCTAACCTAACCTAACCTAAGTATTGAAATTTTGTTGACATCCTTTTGCAATTTTTCAATATGTATTAATATTCAGAAATGTTCGATGTATCATCTCTGTGTACATACAACTACAAAAAACTTTTGAAATCAAACTAATTTTCACACTTAACAAAGTTTATTTTGACAACAGGAAAATTTTATAAAGATATAATGATTTATAGACTAAGAAAATTGTTTTCTTTTTACAAAATAGTGGTTTCGATTTTTTTGCGATTCCTTCTACTACTTCGATTCGACCATCTTCTACTACTCAAACTGCCGGTATCTTCGTTATCAACTCTCGTCCTGGAAGGACATTTCTGAAGGGAATTTCTGTTGTGATATTCGATTTCTATCTCTTGTTCTCTAGGGGTAGTCAATCGGATTTTAGTAGTTCCATTTCCTCCTAAAAAATAAATTTTTTTCTTAGGACAAAACGCAATTTGAAATTTTTTTTTCCTATTTTTCACCTGATTTCGAATAAGAATGAAAATGTCTTCCAGAAAACGGAAGGGACTCTTCACTTCTCCTCCTATACGACATGCAAGTCAAACCCCCGCAGATAACTGATTTAAAATACTTTCTGAATCTGAAACAAAAATTAGATTGAACCATCTTCTGAACCTTCCCAATGATAACGTAGCGTTAGCCTATTGATAATGCAGCTGTACTAAACAAATACATACCTGGCGTTCATCCAATAGTAAATTAGAGGGTTAACCATCGCGTTTGACATTGCAAACCAATAGAATCCTAGGTAAACGTGTTGGGTGTATTTATAGAAGAGGATCTTGGTGTCGAAATACACGTAAATGAAGTATACCTGATAGGGCAGCCAGCACACGCCGAAAATTACCACAACTGATATGAACATCTTTACTACCTGAAACATACAAAAATAATAAAATTAGGTTGACATTTAAAAATATTTTTTTTTCGATTTTTGTAGGGGGTATTTTTTGAAATTTGTTCTTTGGTCGTCTTGGGCGGTTTAAAATGACATTTTTTATTTTCAGCCTTCCAAAAATGGTCTGGAGTCGAATTTCAATTAAATTATAAACAAAAAAAAAACATTTCAAGTTCAAATTTTTTTGGAATTTTAGAATTTTCAAAAAGGGCGTTTTTTGAGACTTTTTCCCAAGATTATTTTGGAAAAATATCCAGCCAAAATTGATACAGTTCAAGTTTTCGATGAAAAAGCTGATTAAGGACCGCCCACAGTTGAGACTACGGAGTGGTGGGAATTGTGCGATATGTTATAGGTCTCCAAATGAACGATTGTAATAATCGTGTTTTTAATCTATTGAAGCTAAAATGTTTAAAGAATTTGTTGTCGCAAATTTTTCCTGCTCCCCGAATTTCCAGGTAGTTTTTTTCTAAAATATATGCAAAATAAAAAAATTCCAAAAAAAAGATATTTTTTTTCTTTTTTCAACATTTATCTATTTTTGGTGGGAAGTTAAAAATTTGGATTCAGCTGCCCAAAAAACATAATATAAGCTTATTTCCAGAACTATCATGAATTTGGCAAGCTAAGGACCTTATACGGCCTTTATTGCCTGGATTATTTTCTAGAAAAGTATGATTTGCGGCATGAATCGTTGTTGCCCTAAGGTCTGCGATTTTACGAAAATCTTCCCGGTAACTCTTCTGTGGTTGATAAAATTTTAAATGTTATGTAGATGTAACTGACACTGACTGACTAAAATTGTGTTTGTGCACACTTCAAACGAAGAGTTAATTACTGCAAAGTGAATGTTTAATTAATTGTTTATTTTAATTAAAATACACTTATATGTAAATTCGGATCTTTCAGGTCTCAGTGAATGTCACCCCATCATACATACATTCATAACAGCCTAGTAGTATGATTGTGAAAGTTGATTCCCTGATAACCAGCAGAATATTGTCAAATAGTCAGCTGGGAATAGGGTAATCTCAAATCAATACCTCTTCTCGTTTTATGTTCATGAATCATGTAGTTTCTTATATGTTTAGCTTTTTTTCTCCTAATTTCTAATGTAGAGACATGGCAGTGTTAAAGTTTCTAAGAATCTAATTAAACTTTTGATGCTCCATAGTGTGAGCCAGTTATACATCTCACTATTTTTTTCTAAATTCTAAATAATTTGGCCCTACTTATTGTGAAGATTTTTTCCAAAAAGGTAGTTCGTAAGTAAGTAATGACTGCACTAATCCAAAATGGGCTAATTTTAATACCTGCAGGGCAGTTGTATCATATACAGTTGTCTAAAGATGATTTGATTTTTGGGAATAATTTGTCAATATGTACTTCCAATGTAAGCTTCTGGTCTAAGGTCCTAACTATTTAAAGTAAGCCACTTATTCTATCGATTTATGACAAGCCTAATTAATGATCCGAAGTAATGGCTGATGTTTTTTTGTTGAAAAATCATAAATACAGTTTTTTTTACATTTGAACATCATCTTGCAGCGTCGTTTGTGTACCCAACTGATGAGGAAAGTTTGTATTCAGCTAATATCTGGCTCATGTCATCTGCATAGATTACATTTTTTTGGCTTTGGCTATTCTGGACTATATTTAAAGATTTGAGGTATGCTTCACCAGTAGATTTGTAAAGTATGTATGAAGTATGATGGGGTGACATTCAGTGAGACCTAAAAGATCTATTGTGCCCTCTTACTTCTACTTAGTTCCTGAGGAACGTCTCAGAGACTAGTAGCTCCTTTAGTCCTATTTCCCTGAGGAATTTTAGGATATCTGCAGGCTTCAATTTAGGTAAATGTCCCTCTTCTATCCAATAATCTTCTAGGTGCTGTGTCCTAGGATTCCGCAAGTATGTGGATGGAGATTTCTTTTTCCATGCCACAGAATCTACATTCTTCTTCTTCCACTATTTTGAGCTTTTTTAGGTACCTGTTCAAGCGGCAATGTCCCGTTAGAATCCCTGTTTAAACTGTTTGACTTTGACTTATGCATTCATTTGATCTCAACGGGCTGTAGTCACCCATCAGAATCTTTGATTATCTAAGCCCTACTAAATATTTCCAACGGTCAGATCTTCTCCTTTCTTCGGCTTTGCCTATTTCTTCCAATATTACATTGGGGCTGATATCGCCAAAGGGTTCCGGTCCCCAAAAGGGTCTTTCAGTCCCTCTCTTTGCTAGCCCATCTGCTTTTTAATTGCCATCTATTCCGGTGTGTCCTGGAATCCACAGTAAGGTTACTATATTGTTCTCGCCTAGTTGATTGAGCTCAGTGCTTTAATGGCTGCTTGACTATCCGATATTATGATAATATTTTGCTATCTATATCCTTTGTAAATATTGAACTGGGCACACTTTCTTATAGCGTGAATTTCAGCTTGAAATATACTTGTGGTTTTTCCTAAGCTTTCAGAGTATTTGTTTCCTGGCCCGTATACTCCTATCCCAGTTCCTTCTATTGCTTTTGATTGGTTTGTGTACCATTGAATGGCATTCTTTCCAAGGCTGGTAATGGTATTTGGATACCATTCCTTCTTTCTGCGTAATTCCGTAACGAAATTCTTTGAAAAGTTATACCTTTTCATCATACCTACCATAAGTAAGGAGGTGGTTTTTTTTCTCTCTACCTAGTCTGTATCTCGTTTTTTTCTGCAACACTTTCCACCACCCTATGTAGTGGTGTGAGTTTGAGAATCACTTTCATGGCTAGTCTTGGAGAGGTTTTCTCTGGTCGTCCAAAGACTAGTTCTACTACTCCACGCAATAGCTCTATAAGTGATAATTGGTCTTACTATGATGGCAGTGTACATCCAGCTCAGGATTTTTGGGTTACAGTCCCAATTTATCCTAGCCAGATTCTTGCACACCGTTATAGCCATATAAAGTATGCTCCCATAGTCGAGTCTGGATGGAACTAGAGCTTTGTAGATTCTGAGGATGACTTACTCCTAGTGATGATGCGATAAAAATTGTATTCTCTTGATGCAGTTTCCTTGTGTTTTTTCTATGTGGTGTCATCACAAGAATCTTGTGTTAATGAAATATTTTTTTATTCGGAAGTATAAAGTTTTATGAAAATATTAATTATAAATTTGGAATCCTTTGAAAAATTTTTTTTCTCTCAAAAAGAACCTCAATATTTAATTTGAGAATAACAGTGGACAAAATTCACTCGTTTTTGGAGTTTACCTCCTTAAGAAACGATTTTGATTTTTATCTCGCGATAAAAATCAAATGTTAATTAAAAGCGTACGTTAACAGTAATGCATCTATTTTGACATTCATCATTGTTCTACTGGGTGTCCCAGACTAATTTATCCAGGCTATATATCTTAAACGAATAGAGATTTTCGAATGAGACAAAAACTGATCTGTTCCATTCCTAATACACTTTAATATGACGGAGAAAAAATCATCCCTTAGTTACAACCCCTAACTTCAAACTTTTTAATAGCACCCTGTACATTTTTTTATAATTTTGTATGTGGTCTTCCATCGCCTATTCAGCAAATTTTCCAAAAAAAAGGGTTCGTAAATAATCAAGAAAATATCAGTTTATGTGTTGCAGTAGGTGGACTACAATTCGAACATCTAATGTAAATAATAAACTGATATTTTCTTGATTATTTGCGAACGCATTTTATTCTTGTAAAATTTATTGAACAGACGATGGAAGACCATATCCAAAATTATCAAAAAAATGTACAGGCTGCTATTAATAAGTTTGAAGTTATGGGTTGTTGCTAAGGGATGAATATTTAAGGGAAGATTTTTTCTACGCCATATTAAAGTGTATTAGAAATGGAACAGATCAGTTTTTGCCCCATTCGAAAATCTCTATTCGTTTAAGAGATATAGCCTGGATAAATCAGTCTTGGACACCCGGTATATACAACAACTTGTTTGACAAATTTTTGTCTTTTTAGCAAAGTGGTTAATGGATCTGGTTGCGAAAATTAAGAATTGTATCGAGTGCGGGTAGCGTTGATAATTTTTTTATTTGTTATTATTGTGGCATTTGTATATAAATAACCTTCAATAATAGTTATTTATGTATTAAGAGCGAAAAGTGAGGAATTATTGTTCGAAAGCAAGGGTTAACGCGCGACGCATAACGGAGCGCGTTAATTGCTTGAGGGGATTAAAAATATGGTTCATTACACTGACAATAGTTAGACTATAACATCGCAATCACACTAATTAATTATTTAAAACATTAAAAACTTTATTAGATTGTAAAAGATTTTTAGAAGACAAAAACACTCCCTAGCCTGGTTGCTCTATGATCCCCACTGTCACTGTCAATACAATTGTGTTTGTAGTATCGGTTGCTATGGGTAACGAGCTTTTTACGCTCGGTGAGCGTAAAGTAACTCCCCTAAAAAAACGTCAACTTTTCGTTGTCAATGGCAAGCTAAAAAGCCTACTTTTCAATGTGATTGTAGAAAAAAATAATTTTTTTATAGAACCAAATTTATATCTCTCGGTTAAACTCTATCGACTCTCCAAACTTTCCAGAAATTTATTTGACTTTTGTCCAGATTACGGGAGATAAATTGCGCGCGGTACAAATGTAAGGGAAATCCTTGATCCCGTTTTCAACATGCTCATTATTTTTATTTAAGAGTTTGTGGGAAAGTTTTTCACTTAGATATTTCATTCCGTTCCATATCTATCCTTTTACCTTATAATTTTTCAAGTATAAAAACAATTCCAAGGGTTTGAAGGAATTTCCTCCTATGTTAATAAAACTGATTAGAAGGAGGCAATTTCATTTAGGACGTACTGTGTGTAATACGGAATGCATCCTAATTCAATTTTCCAAATTAAAGAATGATGGAACTTGCTGAATGTGTCCGCAAACGATCATTCAGGTGGAGGAGGACAGAAGTGTCCTTTGCAGCAGTGGCGGATTACCGCACAGGCGCATGAGGCGCCTGCCTGGGGCCTCAACAAAGCAGGGGGCCTCAGAATTGTTGGCCTCATCCTCAAATACAACCAAAATTAAATAATTGTAGGTAAATGTTTAAAATGTTTACTGTTTCTTAATAAAAAACGTTATAATTTTCTGCCTTGTACATTTTAATGGATCCATTCCCCTCAAGTAAGGTCAATAAGGGGGCCTCAAAATCGAGTTGCGCCTGGGGCCTCACAATATCAAGATCCGCCACTGCTTTGCAGTGAATACATTAACTGCAATCCAAAGACAAGCCCTTCTTGGTATTACCGGGGCAATATTGCAATATTACAGCACAGGGACGGCATCAATGGAAGCCCTTAGACTGAAATCGGGAGACTTATATGGTCACCGAACAATGTTCGAGAACGATACACTGATACAACTGGAACAATACTAGATGAACCCATATTTCACATGAGTTTTGATAGCATGACACCGGAGAATATTATTTTCTGAACGAGTGAATATCATCATCCCATCTAGGGAACAACTTTGGCCGATATACGACTGTGTTTCAAGCAGAAATGATTGCCGCTATAGCCTGTATTGATGAAAACATCAGAAGAGGATATACCGGACAAAAAATAAAAATTCACTGACAGTCAGGCTATCAGTAATTCAATAACTAGGTCTAAACTGATAAAAAACTGTAAAGAATCCTTCAACAGGCTGGCAAGAGACAACAGAGAATCTCTAATATTGCTGTCGGCACATGAGGTAATGAAATGGCGAACCAGAAGTTAAGAGGGTTCTAAAGGAGACTTCATAGGTCCGGAACCGTTCATTATCAAGATCATTTATAGGAAAAATGAAATCACTACCAATACCAAAATTACAGTATACAGGGTGATTGATTAGTGTGATAAAGTTCAGTGCCTCCTTTGTCCTTTGAGATATCAATTTAATAATTTGAGGGTTTATGGCCATCATCATTCTTCACATTTTCAAATTATTTACAATCTTACAGGGTGTTCCAGAATGCTGCGCCATATCAAAGTTACATTTTTTTAAATGAAACACCCCATATTTTATCGCATATTTGGAATCAGCTTGACCTCCCCATCACAATAATATAGGGTTGTGATGTGTTCTACGGAGTATTTAAAAAGTTATAACCAATTTTCCATAAAAATCGTAACAAGTTCAATACCCTGTACATTGTAAGAGAAATTCAAGAATGAAAATCTGTTATGGCTTAAGTGTTCGAATAGTAGTGAAATTTCTGGAAAATTATTTATTTCGTTAATATTCATTGAATCTGACACAGGGTGAATCAAAATACGAATACATTATTTTCTCCGTTTTTTTAAATGGATCACCCTGTATTTTATGAGAGTATCGAAAAGTACACATACTTCTTTTCTTATGAAGCATTCCCTATACCTTAAATTGTTAGTTCTTGAGATATTTTGATTTTTCTATGCAAAACATTGATTATACCTAATTATTTAATAATTAATTGTGAGTTGGGTGTGATTGATTTGTCAAAAACTGATATTTGACAATAACATGACATGGCAGTAGGTACATTAGTGTTTTTTTATTTAGCGGTTTGGTACATTTTTTGGTGTTTTGATGAATTTCAACTAGGGCAAAAATGAATTTCACTAGTGATGAAATGATTGATATGATCTGGATATTGGGAGAATGCAATAAGCCTTACTATCAGCAAGAGAATACCATGAACGTTTTCCTGAAAGGCGGCAACCTACAAAACAAAAACTTCTGTGACAGAAGAAAATGAAATTAATGTTTTGCTGGCACTTACTGAAAACCCACACACAAGTGTAAGGAGCCACGTTTCACCACGTTTCATAAAAATGGTTGTGTTAATAGGCACAACTTTCACTATTATTCATAAACTAATCCATATCAAATAGTGACACACAGTCAAACTAGATGGTCGTTGAATGTGAGGGGAGGTATTGTTGGTGAATGTGTAGTAGCATTGTATAAGTAGATCTACTTAAACAATGGTAGTAGGACCATATTTTTTTGATATAATCAATGTTTGGCATGGAAAAATCAAAATATCTCAAGAACTAATAATTTTAGGTATAGGGAATGCTATATGAAAAAAGAAGTATGTTGGTAGTACTTTTCGATTCTCACATAAAATACAGGGTGATCCATTTGAAAAAAACCGAGAAAATAATGTATTCGTATTTTCCAGGATTTTTATTACTATTCAAATGCTTTGGCCGCAACAGATTTTTATTCTTGAATTTCTCTTACATTACACAGGGTACGATTTTTATGGAAAATTGGTTATAACTTTTTAAATACTCCGTAGAACACATCATAACCCTATATTATTGTAATGGGGAGGTCAAGCTGATTCCAAATATGCGATAAAATATGAGGTGTTTCATTCAAAAAAATGTAACATTGATATGGAACAGCATTCTGGAACACCCTGTAACATTGTAAATAATTTTAAAATGTGGAGACATGATGGCTATAAACCCTCAAATTTTCAAATTGATATCTCAAAGGACAAAGAAGGCACTGAACTTTATCACACTAATCAATCACCCTGTATGTATGGGCAAAGATTTTTATTGAAAAAGGCAGAAATCCTAACATATAGGCAATATAGGCAAATGCTTATCAATAATAAGTTGTTAAGAATTTATTTCAATATTATACAAAGTGAATTAACTTAACATTAACTTAACACAAATATATTTACGAAATAAGGCAAAATATACAAAAATCATCTAGATTTGCCTATAATCCTAGCTTTTTATATAAAACATGAATATTTAATTGTTTAAATTTTTTACCAAAGGTTTTGAAATTTCTGAAAGTGGAGAGTAGGGATTTAGGGCAATAAACAGAAAGAAATTTGGTATATTCTAGTCTCGCGATCTACGCAAAAAATGATACAAAATATGTACAGGCAATCGAAACAAGAAAATAATGGGTCAAAGCATGGAGCTGCTGAAAGAATACATAATTGACAAAAGTTTCAAAAAACTCATTATTACAGTTAACAGTAAAACAGCTTTTCATTGGAAAAAGAGAGTACAGAAATCACTAGTGCGTCGTGATCCTGCAATAATGAAAAATCTATCTGAAACCGGTACTGCTTACAGATTTCTTTATCTCGCTAACAAATTGTGAAACGATGCAAGTTAATTTTACTCACAACTATACGCCACGCTCTTTTCCGCTGAAAATTGGTAAAAAGACAGTAGCTAGAGGGCATTACTGTACATTAGGGTATTTTGAATGACAATTTTGTTGTGTGCGAAAAATTATTACATAATTAATAAAAAATCGTACCCTTCTTTTTGACTTGATCGCATCTATTTGTCTTTGCGTCTTTTCTCCGATGGATCTGGATCCCCACAGTACTGCACCCATCATGGTATAACAAATCGACATTAAAATCATCGGAATTATATAAGTGATGACCATAAAAGCCATTTGGTACCTAAAAAATATTATATGAATCAAAATTGTTTCCTTATTGTACACCGTATACACGGTGATTCATTAGTGCGATAAAACTCTATTATTATAAAGAATACCAAAAATTGTTATTTAAGAAAATTGTAGCGACATATTTTAAAATAAGTTACTATGTTACTGGGTGGTTTATAACTCGGTTATTGCTTTTTAAATGGAACACCCTATTTTTTAATGTAAAACTTTACTTACTGTATAATTTGATATGAGTAAAAGAATTATAATGTACTGAAGATTTTTAATGATTATTAAAATTTATAAACTGGAATGATTTTAGATATCCAAGATAATAGATTTATTATAAAAAATAAATAATATATATAAATAAAACATAATTTATAAACAAAGAAATTAGGAATATAGAAAATAATAATAATAATTCAGCTAACACAGTATTTGAAAACTTAACAATACCATAATATGTTGAGGATTTATCAGAAAGAATTCAAAAAATTGGTAATCAGTTCAATATTCGAACTAGCTTTAAATCTAACAGTACTTTGAGATCTATACTAATAGCGTTGACAATCAACGCTAATAGTCTAAGAGCCAGTGAACGGCTACCTGTATGTATTTGACCAGACCTGGGTTTTTGTACATTGAGGCTCCTATACCTACCGTACTAAGCCCAAAGTGGTGGACGCGGTGGGCGCTCAGATAAGACAGGTATCGATTTTTGGCCATTTTTAAATGCATTTGACCACGTCTGCCGTTTTGATATTTGAAAATATATTATAATTGACCAGATCTGCCATCAATAAAAACAGATGTCTATATATTACGATAGCAGTTTTACATCTAACCGGGTAGTAGAGTTCATATAATAGCCTTCTTGGTGTGCGTCATTGATTGTTAATGTCCTTCTAACACATTACGTTGAAAGAAATGGAAAAAAAGGCAGGTCTGTGATTAATCCTAATCAAAATATCACAATAATGAACGTATTATAAACGTTAACGACAGAAACATTGGATTGGTTGATGTTTAGTTTACGTGCAAGCGCGACCTATCAATCGGGCGAATTTATATCGTTCAAAATACGATGTAGACGTTCCCTTCGTAGCGGCAATGTGTCTTACGTCTTTTTCTAATGTCCCACTGACAGTTCTCGTCAGGGCTGTACTTTGTTGTTTACGATCAATTATTATTTATGAAAAGTAAATATTATTAATCTTATTGTTAGCATTTTATTTATTTAAATAATACAAAAATATGCCTAGATACACGGAAAAAGAGCAGCAGCTTATTTTGAAAGTTATCAAATATTTTCAGTTAGAAAAAGAAGCTGGTAAACACGAGCATGCCATTAAGACGCGTATATACAGAATGTTTAGAGAAGGTATGTAGAAAAATGTTTTCTATGCATCGGACATTTGTAATTTTTAAACACTTTTATTTAACTCTGTTTGTCTAGATCAAATCTTGCAATCCACTTTTTACCTTCTTTTACATAACCGATTTCATTCAAATTTTGCACACGGTCACATTTTCGGTGACAATACATTGTTTTTGAAAGTCTGTTGGTTCACTGGCTAATGTTTTAAGGGAACTAAAATTCAGATGGCTAAATTGCAGAAAATACATTATGGAACAACCACATGTAGCTCAAAAAAGATTACATTTTCCGAGAGAATTTAAGAACAATGAGAGTTCTCCTTACCCTCTACAGTCTGTTTTTTTGGACGAGACCTGGTTTTTTAGTAAAGAGAGTTTTCGCAAGATTTGGCAAGATGGTAGCACTAAGGCAGTAAGGAAGACTTTCCTCAGAAATTAAGTAAAAGTAAGGGGGCCCAATAGATCTTTTAGGTATCAGTGAATGTTACCCCAAAATACATACATACATCCATTTTCAATACACCACCTGTACATATTTTAATGAACATCAAATACATGAGGTCAGTAAAAACATCAATGAGACAGTGGCCACATTTAAAGAAATAAAACAATGAAATTCACTAACAATAGGCATTATAAGTGAAGAATACCTTTTTCCATAAAACTTAAGAATAAAATAGGGTCCCATACCGTGCAGACTTAATTGAACAGACTGTATAATTCTTTTGCAGGACTATATTTACTAATGTTAAATTATTTTAATATGTAAATTCAATATACAATTTGTTTTATTTTACAGTGTTTTCATATCCCAAGTATTATTAATTTCATAGCCTTTTCGAATTTGGCTGAATACGATCCTGATCATTTTATTTATCAAATTTAAGGTTAGCTTTATGTCAAAATAGCAAATAAAATAAACGGCATACCCAAAACCCGGGTATACGTCACAAATGATGACGCACACCAAGAAGGCTATTATATGAACTCTATCTCAGATTTTGTTATCTGGTGATGTTTGTACACAATGAAAACGTCTGCCGTAATCAATATAAGTTTTTAAGACTATAATAAATAAAATATATTGATGGCAGATCTGGTCAATTACTGTCAAAAATGTTTTCAAAATTGTCTGTCACAATGTTAAACGCATGTCTAATGGTCTGCCATTATTATTTTCCGTTAATAATAATAATAATATATTTTCAAATATCAAAACGGCAGACTTGGTCAAATGCATTTAAAAATAGCCAAAAATCGATACCTGTCTTACCTGAGCGCCCGCCGCGTCCACCACTTTGGGCTTAGTGAGTCCCCACCTCATGTACGGTAGGTATAGGGGCCTCATGTACAAAAACCCAGGTCTGGTCAAGTACATACAGGTAGCCGTTCACTGGCTCTTAGACTATAACAAAAATAAACCAAAAAATGAAGAAAAATCCTCAAAAAACTGCATATATCAAATATCCTGTGAATGCGACAAATTTTATTTAGGCGAAACGTCTAGACCTTTGAGAATCCGAATAAATGAACACAAAAAGTAGATTAAGGATAGGGAGTTCTTCAAGTCAGGTATTTGCGAACATACTTGGGATCAGGAGAATCACATTCATTGGGATTCGGCTATTGTTGTTAATGAATACACATTGTTCAATACACAAAATCGCTAAATTGACTTAGACATAATTTAAAAACAAAAATAATCATATCACAAAAAAGTAACACCAAACGCGTTTTATTAACAACATTTCTGAAATAAGCAAAAAAACGCTATCCCAATAAAACAGTTCCTGGAGTGTGAACTTCACTGGATCCCGTTCCTAGTAGACTATAATATTGTTAGAATGTAATACAAAAAAGATTTTTTTTCACATTTTATCAAGAATATGATCTATTGTGAATGGACCTTAAAAATTAAAACAATTTTCAAATAATGAATAATTGTGTAGTTGTCGAATTTTTTCATTGACGTCAGATGGGGTCCAGAATTTAATGGTTCTTGATAACTGTAGCTCGAACGTTACCGAAACGTTGAATTAAAAAATATGATAAAGATTGTGGTTTAATTTACCAAAACAATTATTAACAAAAAGAACAATGAATACACCACAAGAAGATATTTGAAATGCTTTAATTTTGAATTACGTGTATATCGTGTTATTTTTTTATTGAAATTTTGTAGATATTTTTGAAATTTTATGGCTACACATGCACAGTTCTTTAAATCAGGTCTTCTAATTCTTATGAATGCTGTTGTTTTGTTTGCCTTGCCGTATTAAAAGGATTTTCCTTTAAATAATCAGTTCAAGCTATGTCCAGCTCTATTCTAGTTAAAACTGATCTTCCTATCCCATTTTTCTAGAGTTCACATTTCCTGCACATAGGTTCACTAACTTTGCCCATTTTGTGCAGATGTTTCCTCAGGGTGCAGTGTCCAGTCACCAGGTCGGTAACTGTCTTCAAATGTCTCTTACTCACTTTCAATAGCCTTATTGAGAGTTCCTTGTCTACCTTGTTCAGTAAACTTTTTGTATGGAGGAGCCCTCGTGTCTACTTCCATTTGAATTGGTGTTCCCCATCTAGCCAGTTCCCGATTTCCCCTCTTATGCAATCTTTTGTGATTCCACAAGACGGTTCCAGACCTATGAAGTCTCCTTTAGAACCTTCTTTAGCTAACTGGTCAGCCATTTCAACACCTGCAATCCCCTCGTGTGCCGCCACCCACATTAGAGATACTTTGTTGTCTCTTGCCAGCCCGTTGAGGGATTATTCAAAGTCTAGACCTAGTTGTTGGAATACTGATAGCTTTAAACAGAGCCTGGCTGTCAGTGAATATTTTTATTTTTTGTCCGGTTTATCCTCTTCTGATGTTTTCATCGATACAAGCTATAGCGGCAATCGTCTCTGCTTGAAACACAGTCGTATATTGGACAAGACTAAAGATCATTCTCTTTCTTGGTCCTTTTATACCAGCCCCAGTGCCATGTTTTGTTTTGGAACTATCGGTGAACCAGATGATTTCTCCAGAATTACCTGGGTGCATAATCTGTTCCCTAGACGGGATGATGATGTTCACTAGCTCAGTGAATATATCAAAACTCATGTGAAATATGGGTTCATCTAGTATTGTTCCAGTTGTATCAGTGTGTCCTCGAACATTGTTAGGTGACCATAAGTCTCCCGATTTCAGCCACCATTGCTTCCATCCGTACAAAAAGTTCCAAAGGAGGAAGTCCATTGATGCCGTCCCCGTGCTGTTCATTGCCCCAGTAATACCAAGGAGGGCTTGTCTTTGAATGATCGTTGGCCTTATCACAGTTGTGTAAAGCCAGTGACCTCAGGTCGTATTCCCCAGTTTTTGCCCATAACTCTTCTACATTGCCAGAAAAGCCTAGTCGTCCTAGTAGTAATTTTTTCCAGGTGTATCTTCCAATTCAGTTTTCCCATCTCGTTTTATTGTTTTACAAAATTTAATTTTAACATTATATTTCCAACATTTTTGCTGAGCTGGCATCGCTGTCCTTGAAATTATACCATAGCAACTAGTTTAGCATTGACATACTTTGAAAGATCCATTTACACAGCTAGAAAAACACTATTTTCTATTATTATAGTTGTGCCAGTTTTTTATGAAGCGCACTGTGAAAAAAAAACGTTTTAAGATATTTATTTACCGAAACGTAATTGCAATCGTTTCCATATGCTGTAAATATCGAGTATTTTCAATTTCGCATTACATGTTACTCAAAGACCTGCTATAAATCAAAAATCCGATTCTAAAGAGCGACATTTTACGAGCGATTTTCAACCGGGAAATGTCGAAACTAAAATACTACATACACGTTTAGAAAAATTCTTGAAGCAGAATTGGTTTGAATACGTTGGTGAATAAAGTAATATTTTATTATGTTTCATTCGAAGACATTTTTTTGAATCTTTTTTCAAAAATATCCGATATAATTACAGCAGAAATAGCGTTGATTTGGCGTATCATTGGGATCATGAAAAGAGATATAGAATCCGTTGAAGTTTTTGAGATAATTGAAAACAAGGGAATTCTCGGGTTTTTGTTATTTTTTTGTAGTCATTTGGAAAGATATAAAAAAAATTGCCATTTTTTATTGTCTTTAAAAACAAGTTATCTACATGTCCTTCTGTGGTTTAATTTCCCTAAAGAATACAGAACTAGAAGTACTACATACTTGTGATACAGTGTGACCCATTTTGTTTGGAAGCACCCCTATGAAATCCGCATTTTTCAACCGATTTTGATTTTGTCTTTTTTGTTAGATTCAGTATCAAAAACAGAATTTGAGCACAAATTTTCATACCATAATAGCTATTTTCAAGGCCCTCTACGTTAATTTTTCTTTGCCAAAAAAGACGAAAGTATATTAGGCATTTTTTTTTCTCAAATATGACTACACCACTGGATTCAGAATCATCACAAATGTAAACTATCAAAATTTTATAAAAAAAATTTTATTAGCAACAAAGTTATCACTACATGAATTTGGAAAAAGTTGTTTTTTATTTAATTTTTTACTAAGAATGTAGACACATTTTAAAAATGGCAACATGGTAAACAAAAACTAGGACTCAAACATATTGCACTGTAAAAATTCGAAGCCGATACCTTAACCCGTTCTGGAGTTATAGCTTCTGAGAGTAATGTAAAATTGTGCTGATGTGACGAAAATACAAATTAACACCAAATAATACATTTTGATTATTAAACTACTTGATAATAATTGAATTCTACATTTTTGTAGCCTCGACTAGACCTCCGTTAATTTCCACACATTTCTCGTATCGTTTGCGACTATGTCTTAGCGCTTTTTTATTTCATGTAGCGTTATTCCAGCACACGCCTGTCGTATTCTGTCATACAGCTCTGCTCTATTCCTTGGACGTGTCTTATACACTTTTTGTGTCAAAATACCCCACAGATAAAAATCCAATATAGTTAAATCGGGCGATCTAGGAGGCCATTCGATTAACTCGCTACCGCGACCTATCCAACCATTTGGAAATTTTTCGTTAAGCCACTGCCTGACAATCCTAGAATAGTGTACAGAACAACCATCTTACTGAAATATCAAATTTCTTCTTTCTGCTAGTGGCAGTTCGTCAATCACTGCGGATAACTCACCTTCCAAGAATTCCATGAAGTTATTGGCATTCATGTTACCCTCAAAAAATAATGGACCTATTATCCTGTTTTTTAAAATTTCGGCTTCGAATTTTTACAGTGCAATATGTTTGAGTCCTAGTTTTTGTTTACCATGTTGCCATTTTTAAAATGTGTCTACATTCTTAGTAAAAAATTAATTAAAAAACAAATTTTTCCAAATTCATGTAGTGATAACATTGTTCTTAATAAAACTTTTTTTATAAAATTTTGATAGTTTACATTTGTGATGATTCTGAATCCAGTGGTGTAGTCATATTTAAGAAAAAAAAATGCCTAATATACTTTCGTCTTTTTTGGCAAAGAAAAATTAACGTAGATGGCTTTGAAAATAGCTATTATGGTATGAAAATTTGTGCTCAAATTCTGTTTTTGATACTGAATCTAACAAAAAAGACAAAATCAAAATCGGTTGAAAAATGCGGATTTTATAGGGGTGCTTCCAAACAAAATGGGTCACACTGTACGAAAGAAGAACTATATTTTCTTGAACAATTAGAAAATTGAAGACTCTTAAGAGACCCATAATATGAAGTCGTCAATGACCATATAAATCTAGGGACCTCTCCACTATTTAAGTGTCTTCTTAAGAAACAATCGTGAATATTAGCAGATATAGTTTTCCTTGGTTTCCTATATCATTCCATTCCCTAAACGGGAAAGAGGATATTCAGGATATCCCCATAGAGCTAATAATACCTAAGAATGAATATTAGTAATATCATATCTTATCCTTTTTCCTATTCATATTATATTAAGCCAATCACAAGATAGGTCACTATTTGGTCTAGACACAATATTAAAAATCAGGTTAATTAATGCATTCCACAGTGTCGTTAAAATAATATACAACATTAGTTATTCCCACCAGTAGCTCCGTGACTTGTGTTGTGTTTAGATATATAGAGAATTTTATTATAACTATTTGCTGAACGACCAGTAAGATTTATAAATATAATTTATTGGTAATCAATTATTAAGGCATTTTGGAGACCATTTAAAATAGTTCGAGATTATCTATCGCGGGAATCTAAGTTATAAAACATACATGCACGCCATTGTGCTACGTTTGATATCAACGGGATTGAAAATCTCTTCACATTTGCTTTAGAAAGAGTTTACTAGAAAATCCGGTAAAATAAAATTATATGCGCACCTTTACCACTACTAATATTGAGTACAAAACTATAAAAATTACATCCGTTGTAAATAAATGCTTAGCTGAAAAGGTGGTTCTTGAATGGATAAATGGATTTACTGATAAATTATCGAGAGTGTTTGCTAGACTTGGCGGGAACGAGCGGAAAGCCTAGACACTTCGATGGAAAGGCACATTAAACTCTCTCACCTGCCTGGTTGAGTAAAGTGATTCTACGAACAGTTGAAAATGCCATTTACGATATTTTTGTTTCCAGTGGTTCTCGGAAGAAGAGATACTTAATAGATATTGACATGCACTGAAATCTCGATAATAATAATATAATAATAATAATAATAATAATAATGTTTATTCAAGGAATATAGTACAATATAATAAATAATTTAAAAAGTAATTGTTAAAAATCTTGTAAGTCCCACTTTAAATGTCTGTCTATTACGATTCCTTAGTATTTGATTCGATCTTTTTCAAAAATTTGTGTTTGGTCATCAATTGTTAATGGTCCCAGATCAGGAAGGTGATTGGAGTAGGATGTGAACGATAAGCAATTTGTTTTTTGCTGTTTAGAGTCAATTTGTTATATTTAAACCAGTTACATATTTGTCTTAGATCTTGTTCTGCTAATACTTTGAGGTCTTTCCAGCTTTCACCCTCATATATTATGGCCATATCATCTGCAAAACTGACCATTTTTCCTGATGCTTGGGAATGCAATAAACGATTTGTATAAATCGTGAATAATAGAGGTCCCAGAACTGTTCCCTCTGGAACTCCACAGGTTACTATCCTGGAACGACTTGAAACTCCATCTATACTTACTATTCGCTGTTATAAATAGTATTTTAATAAAAAGTAAGCTTGACCTCTTATACCGTAGCATTGCAGTTTCTCTAATAAACGTTTATGACTATACTCGATTTGAAATTGGTTGATAGTAATAAATCATTTTTAGCAGCCGATTCCATAGGCGCACCTACCTGACGTGCCGGTTTGAACCCTATTTACTTATCCGAATAATTTAGTAATCATTATTGTCATAACAGGTAAAAATAATTATGCCGAGAATTCCGGGAACAATTAATACACAATGTTACTTCAGGTTGTTACGAAAAATTAGGTAGGTAGGTAGGTAGGTACTTATTGGTATAAAACTGTGAGTCATTTTAAGAGCGAACAAACCTAATGCGAGTATTCTAGGACACACATTTGGGTAATTTTTGAAAATGGAGAGTCTTTCAGGATTTATTCCAGTTAAGCGAGCTGCGAAATCAGCGCTAAGCATTAGTGAAAAGATTATTGTGCTTAATGTATTTAATGCACTTAGATATAAAAAAAGTGCAATAAGTATCGATTCTACAGTGGAACTTTGTTCAAAGATGACAGGTATTGGAAAAGCAACCATCTACAGGCTGATGCGGGAAGAAAAGACAGTGACGCCACCAAAACCAACTCCAGGAAGGCGAACAATACCGATCGATGAGGACGAAAAGGCCATCATAAGACGAAAGGTGCATTCATTCTATTTCAATAAGGAGATCCCTACTTTGGATAGAGTTTTAGGGGCAGTAAAAGAAGACTTTCCTGCAATCAAGAGAGATAAACTATGGAAAGTTCTAAGAGAAATGAATTTTAGATTAATTATTTGAGAAAAATAAGACAATTTCGCAATGAAAACAAAACAATTTTCTATTTGGACGAAACATGGCTGAACGAAGGCTACACAGTTGGAAAAATATGGACAGACAAAAATGTGACTTCTCACCGGCAAGCATTTTTAGACGGTCTATCAACAGGAATAAATCCGCCCTCTGGAAAAGGAAAACGATTAATTATAACTCACATCGGTAGCTCCAATGGCTTTTTAGAAGGTGGACTATTATCATTCCAATCAGTTCGTACAGGCGATTACCACGAGGATATGAATGCTGATGTTTTTGAGGAGTATTTCGAACAAATGATAGAGCTGATTCCACCTGGCTCCGTCCTTGTGTTAGATAACGCTCCGTATCACTCCAGAAGATTGGAGAAGATGCCTACAACTGCTTGGCGAAAAGCAAAAATTATCGAGTGGCTTGTGGAGAAACAAATACAATTTGAGGACAATATGGTTAAAAAGGAGTTGCTATCAATTGTAAACACCCATAAACATCGGTTTCAAAAATATGTTGTTGACGAAATGGCCAAAAAACAAAATATAATAGTGCTTCGGCTCCCCCCCTACCATTGCGAATTAAATCCGATCGAACTGGTATGGGCTCATGTGAAAGGTTATGTGGCTAGAAAAAATACCACTTATAAAATGAGTGATGTTCAAAAACTCTTTGAAGAAGCGCTTCAAGAAGTCAACGCGGGGAAGTGGCAAAGATGTATAGAGCATGTAATAAAGGAGGAGGAAAAAATGTGGCAATTGGATAGTTTACTGGAGAAAACGGTCGAACCACTTATTATCAATTTAGGGGAAGAAGACAGTCCCTCAGATATTTCATTTTCTGATGATGATTAATTTAAAGCGAAGAAATGTAATGACTTACTATAAATTTAATAGAATTTCAAATAGAAACATTTTTCCAAATTTACTTGTTTATTGGTTGCTTTATTGTTATTAGTATTATATTTATTCAAATACAAGGGTAACAAATTATGCCACACATCCGAATGTTCACTAAATTATATAATTATTGTGTTTAATATAAACTTAAACCCACCCGAAAGCACGTGCATGAGTGCAAAACATCACAGGTAGAATCCTAAAGCTTATTGTTCGAGCCTCGGGTTAAGCTTTGTATTCGACGCCCTTATCAGATCTATAGGAATGGAAAGTTTAATAAATGCAAAAGGGTCTATACTTTCAATGTATATACTATTTAAAACTTGGCAATTTAGGTGGACCACTTTGTATACGTGTTTGACGGATTTTAATGATTTATTACTATCAACCAATTTCAAATCGAGTATAACAGTATCGAAGGCTTTTGATAAATCCACAAATATGCACATAAGTGAAACTTTTTTAACTAACGCCTTATATAATTGCGATGTTAGCTGCAATATGAATATTACATGACACCGAATTTTTTTTTATTTTTCAACATATTCTTCTTTTAAAAATATCCCATATACTAACTGCATTACTTTGGGACACTCCATACATGTGTGCAGTAAAAAACTTTATTGTTCTCCAGGAAATCGTTTTTTCCAATGCCTTTTATATATATCCGAAGTAACTCCAGCTGACACTGTGTTACTTTAGGATGCTCTATACATGTGAGAGGTAAACAAAATGTTTCCCAGAAAAACTTTTTCGAATGTCCTTTTCAGAACATCCCATCTAATTTCTGTAGACACCCAATCGTAATAACACCAAAAATAGGAGGGTTGTTGAAGTTTTTCATCTGTCACTTGTAATTTTGACGTTTAACGTGAAATTTTAAATAAAAGACATTGGCCGCATTCAGCAGACACTATCGATTACTAATCGCTGAGGATTCGTCTGCTGAATGCGCAATAAAAGTGATGAGTTGTAAATATATATTGCTAATCGGACGCCATTTTTTCGATCGTTTTAAATTTGTGATTTACGATTACGATTAGTGATTCTTTAATTGTCAATACTGTCAATAGTGCCATTTTGAGAGTTGATGGTAGAATTCGTTTGAATTTTGAATATATTTGTGTAGTTTTTTTATTTTCTTGGTGGGATTTTGACCGATATGGAAGAGGTGGAAATACGTTTTGAGTATAAAGACATGTTATACAGAATAATAGGAATACCTGTGTATTGTGTTCATAATAGTATTTATTTCTAGCCTGTGTTTCCCTTTCCTCTATAGCTAGTAAAGGTATAGTAAAACTAAAGTCAGTGTGATGACCATAAAATAAAGCAATGTTGTCAGATATATTTTCTAAAATTGTTGGGCTCACTATACAAATGATTTCCATTACTTCAGTAAACTGTTAGCTCGTGATGTTATAAGAAAGCTAGTTTGGAAATATTTTAAAAAAATACATAATATAAATTTATTAGTAAGCATTAAAAAAGTCGCTCGAAATTGATGTAAAAAGAGAAATTAACTAAAACAACTTTTTGTATGCCTACTATATTTAAGAAAATTTCGTATATCTGGCAACGCTCTAGAAACTCATCGCACGTGTTCATGAAGTTCCGAGACAATACAATGATCAAGTACATTATTGCTATATTATAATGGAGTAACGGGTCACTTACTGTGGCGGACTAACTATAACTAAAAAAAATTAAAATCCGCAGGTGGCCTGCGATATTAGAGACATATTAGTATCGTGTGTCGATTCAGGGGCGTGTGTGAATTTTGTTTTAAAGAAATATTTAAAATAATAGTAGTAAATATCTAGTACCTATTTCTTGGTCGAGTGAGTTTAGTGAATTGATATCAATATAATATTTATTTGTTCGTGGACTTGAGTGAATTGATATCAATATAATATTTATTATTTGTTCGTGGAGTTGAGTGAATTGATATCAATATAATATTTATTTGTTCGTAGACGTTAGGGTGAGTTTTAAGATTATAATTTATTTGTAATTAATTAGAATGACATTTGGGAGACCATTTGAAACGACAGTCCAAGATGATGCGCGGGAATCTAATAATTTGGCGCCACAAACAAATGCAAATGACTTAGCAATAAATGATAATGATGATAGGGCCGAATTTAAAAACAAAGATTTACATGTTCAGTGTCAACGCGTTGTTTTAAATATGTACGCGTGTTTGAAAAAAGAAAATTCTGTAATTTCTGATAATGCGGTTATCGCGAGAATTCACGAATTGACGAAAATCGGGCTTACAACGATTTATAAAGTAATTAAACTAGGCACTGTTACGGATCATTCTTTAAAGCGGAAACGAACAAATCAAAAATTGAGTAAGGTTGACAATGCTACGAAACATGTTATTAAACGGATTGTTTACGGGTTTTATAAGGACAATATAGTACCAACTTTAGAACTGATTCGTGATAAATTGCGGGATATTCCTGAATATAATTATCAATGTTTAGAAACACTGCGCGCGGTTTTATTAAATTGTGGATTTAAATATAAAAATATAAAAAAACTAACTTCATGTTCCTACTAATATACACGTACCCGACCCAATCCTTTTTTCCTGGTAAGAATAGCTCATACCTCCCCGTGGTTCTTGCTGGGCAGACAATCTTTTCAAATTATCTGGCTAAATGAGCATTATTTACAAAAAATTGTATTACAAATTTGATGCAGGTTAATTTTAATCCACTATATTAATTTGAATTACATTTGAAAAACATTATTTCAGAATACTCGAATTTATAAAAAAAATGTATGCACGCCATTGGGCGGCTTTTTCCTTCAAGGGGATTAAAAATATGGCTCTTCACATTAACTTTGGAAGAACTTTAATAGTATAGCTAAATTAATTGCAGCCTGTTCCACTACATTAAGATCTATTAAATCGTCCACAAAAAAACCCAAAATATTGTTGTTCATTTTGAACCGATGGTACACACAAATATCATGTCCATGTCATTATTGTCAATGTAAATAAATCAACTACTGTAAAAAAGTGCATTCAGAAGAATTGCTCATCATCACGTGACCAATGACTTATCGATAACTAATCGGGTTTTTCTTCTGAATGCGGCCATTGTATGTGAACATTTTTTGTTACATTTTCCTATTTTTTGGTTTATTGGGTAGGCGAAAAACAGTGGTGTGTAGCACAAGCAGGAAACGATTTAGCCTCCCTTTACTACCAGCTGCTCAGTTCGGTTTTTCAGAAAAACCTTTTTTTGGAATAGTTCTTCCGAAATATCCGATCTAACTTCTGCAGAATCTATAATAATATGGGACACTCTATACATGTACACGTCCTGCGGAAACGTAAAATTTTCCGCACGCAAGGTATTAACTTATTATTAACTTATCTCGTAGAAAAAATGCTGTTCTTAAAGTTACATTTCCACACATGAACGCTTGTTCGGGACAACTCTGTTCAAATCTTGGGAAAAACGTTTTTTCGAATAGCTTTTCCGAAATATCCAATCTAACTTCTGCAGAATCTACAATAATATGGGACACTCTGTACATGTAAACGTCGTGCGGAAACGTAAAATTTTCCGCACGCAAGGTATTAACTTATTATTAACTTATCTCGTAGAAAAAATGCTGTTCGTAAAGTTACATTTCCACACATGAACGCTTGTTCGGGACAACTCTGTTCAAATCTTGGGAAAAACGTTTTTTCGAATAGCTTTTCCGAAATATCCAATCTAACTTCTGCAGAATCTACAATAATATGGGACACTCTGTACATGTAAACGTCGTGCGGAAACGTAAAATTTTCCGCACGCAAGGTATTAACTTATTATTAACTTATCTCGTAGAAAAAATGCTGTTCGTAAAGTTACATTTCCACACATGAACGCTTGTTCGGGACAACTCTGTTCAAATCTTGGGAAAAACGTTGTTTCGAATAGCTTTTCCGAAATATCCAATCTAACTTCTGCAGAATCTACAATAATATGGGACACTCTGTACATGTAAACGTCGTGCGGAAACATAAAATTTTCCGCACGCAAGGTGTTAACTTATTATTAATTTATCTCGTAGGAAAAATGCTGTTCGTAAAGTTACATTTCCACACATGAACGCATGTTCGGGACAACTCTGTTCAAATCTTGGGAAAAACGTTGTTTCGAATAGCTTTTCCGAAATATCCAATCTAACTTCTGCAGAATCTACAATAATATGGGACACTCTGTACATGTAAACGTCGTGCGGAAACGTAAAATTTTCCGCACGCAAGGTGTTAACTTATTATTAACTTATCTCGTAGGAAAAATGCTGTTCGTAAAGTTACATTTCCACACATGAACGCATGTTCGGGACAACTCTGTTCAAATCTTGGGAAAAACGTTGTTTCGAATAGCTTTTTCGAAATATCCAATCTAACTTCTGCAGAATCTACAATAACATGGGACACTCTGTACATGTAAACGTCGTGCGGAAACGTAAAATTTTCCGCACGCAAGGTATTAACTTATTATTAACTTATCTCGTAGAAAAAATGCTGTTCGTAAAGTTACATTTCCACACATGAACGCATGTTCGGGACAACTCTGTTCAAATCTTGGGAAAAACGTTTTTTCGAATAGCTTTTCCGAAATATCCAATCTAACTTCTGCAGAATCCACAATAATATGGGACACTCTGTACATGTACACGGGAAAAGTAGCTTTTCCGCACGCAAGGTGTTAACTAGTGCATTTTATATCGTAGAAAAATGCTGTTCGTAAAGTTTCATTTCCACATTTGAACGCATGTTCGGGACAACCTTTTTTATCTGATTTAATCTCGGCTGGAACCGCGTTAATTTTAGTCACCCTATACACATACAAGTAAAAAATATTCATTGTCCTGGATGTTTTTTATGTAAAGTCAAAATTCGTATTAAGAAATTTTGAAAAGGAAAAAAATCTTCTTTTGAACTTGTGAGATTTAATTTAGATTAAAATAAATAAAGAAAAATAAATCTAAAGACGTAAATCTTGATAACCTTTAAATGGCATCTATTTAATTTTGTTTTGTAGACGGAAAACCTCAAAAAAAACTTCATTGGCGACTTGGAAATAGGGCAGGCTATTTTTATATCATTTATTACCTTTATCTTCGTAGAAAATATGATTTTTCAATTTAAAAAGATTTATTCAGAAAAAACAAACCAATTTAGTGCAGTTCTTACAAACCAAGTATTGATTTAGTGCAATTTTTACACTCCTTACTTTTGAAATCACAATCGAGTCACCTATGTAAACCCACTAGTGTCACTGTTTCTGTCAATTGAAATAAACCGTATTAAAGCTGCTCCCATTGATATCCTTATTATAGATAAAGTTTTAAGGTAAAATATATATATATTATAGGGTAAGATACATTTGAAATGTATAATTTTTAATTAATGATTTCTTATTTTCAGATTGCATTGCTGTCAGAAACTGCAGAAAAAGTTTTCAATACGAAAATTATTTAGTGCGTTGAAATGATTTATAGTGACTTTATTTTCTACGAGCTGGCATACTTTTTAGGAACGTTTGTGTCAAATTTAAATCGAGTCAGAGCTTGTTAGGTATTGTTGAGTCATCAGTTTTTACTTCGTTACATTTTACGTCGGGAAATTTTTTTCGGGTAAAAGTGCGCGTGACATTTCGTTCCGAATCGTTGATAATAATACGGAAAACTTTTGTGAAGGTACAAATACGGACAGTACCATGTGAAAGTGATAAAACATTCCACTATAGTACTTATTGAAAACGTTGAGTAAGGTAAGTTTTTATTTCTTGTTCCTTTTTTTGCGTACATCAAGGTTTGTTGTTACTAAAAATTGGTAAAATGTTGGAAGTTCGATAAAATTGGGTTCTAATTAGATTGAAACAACAACAATGTCTGAGGTTTTAAAAAATGTTTTTATTGGGTCCTGTGAACTATATGGAACGGATTCACAAGTATTTGATTGAGAATTTGTATCGTGCATTTCAGAATTTTAATTATTAAATTTCTAGTTTTTTTTAATAATTTTATTATACTAAGGAAGTAAATTTTAGGCTAATTATTTCGAAAATAATAAAAGACACCAACTAAATTGAATTTGGTTAAGGAGGGTGTGTCAAATACGATCATACAACTTTGGAAGTGTGGACCTTACAAGAAGGTGAATTTTTGTGGTATAGGCAACCTCAATACATAATATATATTGAATTTCTATTGTTTTTTATAATTTTTAATACCGGTGTGAAGTTGGTAACCCACAGCTGGTAGCTCATTTGCCGAACGATCAGTGGCGTCGTTAATATTTTGAATACGTACAGGATATTGGATATATTATTTAATTTCCACAGAAAACAAAATTATGCTCAATTCGAAATTTATAGTTGAATGAAAATTCCAGCCGAAAGGAAAATCATTTTGTTAAACTCCAAGGGGTAGTTTTTGGTTATTTATTTTAGGAATATGTTTTTGACGGTGAAGAAAATGAGGGAGCAACTTGAAGTTCATAAATAAGTATTGTGATGATGAATCACATACTCTACTCATAGGAAAATGACTTAGCTCATCTCCAAGGTGTAGGTTTTGGTATTTAATTCAGAAAAATGTCATTTTGACGGTGATGAAAATGGTATAGCAGCTTGAGATTTATAAACAAGTTTCATTATGATAAATCAAATACTCCACTGACGGGAAAATGACTTAGCTAATCTCCAAGGGGTAGTTATTGGTATTTATTTCAGAAAAATGTCATTTTGACGATGAAGAAAATGATGGAGCAACTTGAAGTTCGTAAATAAGTATTGTGATGATGAATCGCATTCTCTACTGATAGGAAAATGACTTAGCTAATCTCCAAGGGGTAGTTATTGGTATTTATTTCAGAAAAATGTCATTTTGACGTTGAAGAAAATGATAAAGCAACTTGAAGTTCGTAAATAAGTATTGTGATGATGAATCGCATTCTCTACTGATAGGAAAATGACTTAGCTAATCTCCAAGGGGTAGTTTTTGGTATTTATTTCAGAAAAATGTCATTTTGACGATGATGAAGATGGCATAGCAGCTTGAGATTTATAAACAAGTTTCATTATGATAAATCAAATACTCCACTGATGGAAAAATGGCTTAGCTAATCTCCAATCAAATATTCCTCGGAAGGGAAAATAGCTTAGGTAATCTCCAAGTGGTAGTTTTTGGTATTTATTTCAGAAAAATGTCATTTTGACGGTGATGAAGATGGCATAGCAGCTTGAGATTTATAAACAAGTTTCATTATGATAAATCAAATACTCCACTGATGGAAAAATGGCTTAGCTAATCTCCAATCAAATATTCCTCGGAAGGGAAAATAGCTTAGGTAATCTCCAAGTGGTAGTTTTTGGTATTTATTGCAGAAAAATGTCATTTTGACGATGAAGAAAATGATGGAGCGACTTGAAGTTCGTAAATAAGTATTGTGATGATGAATCGCATTCTCTACTGATAGGAAAATGACTTAGCTAATCTCCAAGGGGTAGTTTTTGGTATTTATTTAAGAAAAATGTCATTTTGACGGTGATGAGAATGGCATAGCAGCTTGAGATCTATAGGCAAGTATCCTAATGATAGATAAAATATTCTACTGATAGGAATATTACTTAGCTAATCTCCAAGTGGTGGTTTTTGTTATTTATTTTAGAAATATCTCCTTTTGACGGTGAAGAAAATGAGAGAGTAGCTTGAGATTTCTAAACAAGTTTCCTAATGATAAATCAAATACTCCACTGATAGGGAAATGACTTAGCTAACCTCGGAAATTACCTAAGTCATTTTCCTATCAGTGGAGTATTAAATTTATTATGAAGATACGTATTTATGAATTTCAAGCTGCTCCGTCATTTTCTTCACTTTCAAAATGACATATTCCTAAAATAAATAACAGAAACTACCCCTTGGAGTTTAACAAAATTATTTTCCTTTCGCTTGGAATTTTCATTCAACTATAAATTTCGAATTGCACATATTTTTTTATCTGTGGAAGTTAAATAATGTATCCAATATAAATGACTGAATCTACCCCTTTGACCATCTCTAAATGATTTTTCTTCCGGCAGAATATTTTGTGAATCCTCAAGATACTTGCGTTGTTGTTTTTAGCTTCTTCATTATCCTGTACGTATTCAAAATATTAACGACGCCACTGATCGTTCGGCATTGTTCGGCAAATGAGCTACCAGCTTTGACTCACCAACTTAAGTAACACCGGTATTTTAAATCGGTAATTTTTTTTATGTTATGCATAATTACTTACAGTTGGTTCGGTGGATCTTTTCCCATGCGTCATCATTCATATACAAACGCAATACATCAATAAATTCAGTAACACGTAGGTCGTAGATTGATGGTTTAATTAGAATGTGGCTAAAATGACGGTGAACGTTATTTATTATTGTATTGAAGCTGGTGTAATAATATTTACTTACCACAATAATTTGAACACTCAGGTATAAGTTAGTCCTTATAACAACTGTTTTTGATATAAATTTGTATACAAGGGGCAAAAAAATGGACAAAAATGTAGAATAAAAATGTAAACAAAGTCTTTCGTCTGTCAATGTACAAATTCAAGTTTAAACCACAGAACTTCTGTTGTGTGGGTTACACCTATCGCCGACATTCATCATATGGCTATCTCTGTTTGTTATATTATATTGTAATGGAACAAACGGTTTCATTTCGAGGGTTTAGATTCTGTGAGTAGAAACGAGACGTACTATAAAAAGTAGTATGTGAATAATTTCATACATGGGAAAAGATTCACCGAACCAACTGTAGCTAATATCCGTGTTTTATAATTATGATACACATAATTTTAATTCATTAACAAAATAATTACGGAATCGAAATTTTTGATAAGGAAGATATATTTGTTTTTTCGCTTTTTAAACGATGTTATTGAATACCAAAAAGGCACACCATAGTTCACCTTCTGTGTGCAACTTGAGAAAACGATTTTTAGCGAAAAATCAACTCTTAAATATTCAAATACAATTTTCCAAATGCAGACATTATTTTAAGTAAAAAAAAATTAACGTAACGAGTGTTTCAAAACAAATGCACTGAAATTGTCTGAATTTTTTTCCCTAGAACGAGTGCTAGAGGATGTAATGTATGAAAAAAAATCCTCCCTGTACCGTGATTGTATTTTTTGCGAATGGGTAACGGTGAGATTAAAAAAAAATTTTATTTAAAAAATCATCCTTGATAACGGTAGCTGCAACGCTACTAAAAAGTTGTAATGAGAATATGAAAAAGATCGTGGTTCAATTTCCATAAAAAAAAATAATAGAAATAATGATAATTATAGCACAACGAATCATGAATTTGTTTATTTTCTCACTTCTGTCGCTTTTTTTTTGGTAATTTCGAATAAATTCGGAATAATTTCTGTTAACAGGATTCGCTTTAACTTTTGTAATGATTCTCGGAAATAAGGATGAAGAGTACTTGGAAAAAAATATAATAATTTCGAGTTTCTTACAACGGAATTCGACAAAATTGGTATCGTTAAAAATAATTTCGTTCATTCAAGAAAATTGATCACTCATTAGACCGTTTGGGATCTCTTTGCGGTCGATAAAAAGTGTTTTAAGAAATTTTTGCATTTTTTTTGTCGAGGATTTCATTGGAATATTTTTTTTATCCAAATTCGGTATTAATTGGAGATTTAAGAAAAATAATTATTCTTATCGATTTATACCAACAACTTTGATAAAAAAAAATCTCCAGTCGTTAATTACATCGTATTTTCCTAATGTTTGAATGTCGTATTGATCTTTTACAACTAACTTATTCTGTTCGATCTTTACACAAGATCCATTCTGTGCAATTTAATTAATAAATATAAAATTTGTTCAATCAAGAAGTTCATCCGACATATTTTCGATTTGGATGTTATTTAAAATACTTTTTTCCCACTTTAGAAACTCAATTTCACAGATTTGTATGTAATCTGAGGGAAATTCACATTTTTCCGAAATACATAAATAACCTAAAGTAAAACTTTCCTTTTAAAATACCGTAGAAATAGCAGCAACATTATTTTTGACAATTAATAGTATATTCTTCAACGAATGTAGAATGATGGCTATTATTCTCGCGGAATCATCCAAGTGAATAATAGTCATCCTACACAAGTAAAAGACTATAGTAAAAATCACGAATATTTCTCATTACGTCATATTTCCCTGAATAAATCAAAGACACTCTCTATAATTTTATGTGAATTTCACTGACCGCGTATGTCCAATTAATACAAATGGAAAGGTACATATATGTCTTTTGTGCCTGAATTAAGCTACGCCATTACGTCTTTATCGCATTGTCACTCTGTCTTGTGTTGTGATAACGATTGTACTTAAAAAGCGAACGTCACTTTATGCGTAAACCATTCTGTCACCATTGAAGTTCGTCGTCATTGTCATTACTTTAAATAGGTAAAGTTCATTTACATTTATTGTGATATTTTTCGACAAAATCCCTGGTAAACGTTTGGAAGAAAGTAAATGTGAGTGTATTAGAAAATTACATGAATATTTCCAAAAGGAATTGGCTAATGGCGGACCACTTCTGCCGTTAAATGACATTCAAGAGGTGAGTTTGTAACTATTTATTTGTAGAATTTCAAATTGTAGTCTAACTACGATATGTTAAATTTAGTTTTTACTTGTTTCCTCCCATAATTAGATCACAAGAAATACATGCCGAACTCTCTAACAATGATGCGCCGCTGGTGAAAACTGTCTTATTGATTTGATTCGAATGCTTATGAGTTATGACGTAACAAGAAACATTTGTGACTTTTACTATATTCTTTCTCCACGACTATGTTTAAAAAAAAGTTTCCATCAGGAATTGAAGCTCGATCGCCCGCAAGAGTCAAGCATAGAGCTATCGACCACATTTATTTAACGTAAAGAACGTAAATCTAGGTAAAGTTCTTCCAAAGTTAATGTGATGACCCATATTTTTAATCCCTTTGAAGGAAAAAGTCGCCCAATGGCGTGCATATAAATTTTTTATAAATTCGAATCTACTATATCAATTTGAATGAAAAAAATTAACCTGCATACAAAATTCATAAAATTTTTAATACAATAATACAGCGCTTTCCTCTAGAACAAGGAGTATCTAAAGAATAGTTTTTTGTATCGTCAACCCAACCATATTTTAAAGGTGGGTGTATATCCTCATACAGTTTTAATTATAATATAATTACCATTACTACTATTTTCTTACATATTAAGTTAAAATGTATTTTATTTTATATATTTATTCATGTAATAAAACCGTCAGGATTGTTTGAATAACAAATAAATGAATAAACACTTGACAACATCATGCGTATCAAACCAAGTTTCGTCTAAATAAATTATAGTTCTATTTGAATCACGGTTCCCTTTTATTTTGCGCAAATACTCCTGTCTAAGTTCAGCGATACGCCGAGATTCCATTATTACCATTCGATTATCTAACTTCTTATATTTAAATCCACAATTCAATAATCCCGCGCATCATCTTGGACTGTTGTTTCAAATGGTCTCCAAAATGCCATTCTAATTAATTATATTATAAAACTTACCCTAACGTCTACGAACAAATGAATATTATATTAATTCAATTCACTGACGCGACCTAACCACTACACCATCAAAAAGGTATTATATTAATGATACCTTTATACACTAGATCACCTACACTCTCCTATAAATACCTATAACAATTCACTAAACTCACTCAACCAAGAAATAGATATTATATTAAATATTTCTTTAAAACAAAATTCACACCCGACACTGAATACAACTAGTGGATTGTTGGCTGAACACACTTCTAGATCAAAGAAGTTTTTATGATAAAACGGTCAAGTGAGTATTCTTCGGTTATTTCGTTATATTACGATAAATACTGTAGTTGATGATTGGATTGTTCGGAAATTTTGAGCCACCTGCACAATCAGTGTACATCGTTGCCAACTCTTCAAAATTTTCTTAAATATAGTAACATATAAAAAGTGGTTTTAATTAATTTTTCTTTTTTCAGTAATTTCAAGCGACTTATTTTAATGTTTATTAATAAATTTACATTATGTATTTTTTTAAAAATATTTCCAAACTAGCTTTCTCATAACATCACGAACTAACAGTTTACTGAAGTAAGAGGAACTTTTGCGTAGCGAGACTAACAATTTTAGAAAATATACCTGACAACATTGCTTTATTTTATGGTCATCACACTGACTTTAGTTAAAGTATAACTTATATTTTTGATAGAAAAATTTAAATTTTTTAATGAAATTATCACATTATTAGAAATAATAAGAGAGATAACATAATAGTATAGTATTAAACGAGCAATTTATGATAGCCATTATTCACGCAGGGTGACGTGAAAAAGTGTAACTCCAAGGGTACCATTTTAATTCCATTGGTATTGGAGCTTGAACTTCGAAGATACACCAAGAAAACAATAAAAATTAATCAGGAATTGTGTTGTGATTGAGGTATTGTTAGGACGTACCTACTAATATAGCCCAAGGTGTGCTCCATTGAATTTTTAAAAAAATTTTGGCATGAAGCAGCTTTTGATTTTTATGATTTTTTTAATCACCCATGATCGGGTAGAAAATGTTGTAAAAAGCAAAAAACTCGGTTCAAGAATAGTATATTATTAAACGAGCAATTTATGATAGCTATTATTCACGCAGGGTGACATATGCGCCCCAGCCGTAGACGAGGGGCGCAATTCACCCGAGTGAATGATGGCCATAAATTGCGAGTCCATGACCCTTGATTTCTTTGTTAAATAGGGCGAGTGTAGAGAGGAAACTAATAATTTGGTATTATTGAAAATTCTAACGTCAAAATTAATAAATTTCAGGAGTACGTCAAACGTGACATATAGAGATGGGCGATACTGTGTAAAGGATCGATACACCGTACCGTTGTAAATATATTGTTTTAAAAATATCAATATTAAAAAATACCGTTATAAAAATTATCAATACTAAAAATTTCGATATTTTATCGATACGATATATTTCAGAAACAAATTTCCTAAACAAAATACGCAGATTTAATAGTTTATTTCATATTGTACCCACATCTCTAGTCACCTATGTACCGAAATGTTGTGAGTATTGAGTTGTCATGGCATGTTATTTAAATGTAGAAGCGTGAATTATGAGTTCATAATTCACTCTAGTAGATATATGTGTACCATATACCTTTTGTTAGGAGGTAAAATATTGACTTATTATTAAGTGGTCGCGGACAAATATACGTAATTAAACATATTAAATCTTCACTATCGCTACTGTTGTCCATTTTGTTCTCTATATAAATATGTTACAGGCCAAACCGTTTTTTAGGACAAACTAGTTCCTCCTAAGTGCGTTCGGATAAATTAGTTTTTCATTTTTCCACTCTCATAGTGCAGGCAATCTAGCCTCTGCCTAGTGCATTTTGTAACATAAAACCTGGATCGCTGGAAACCCGTAAATCTGTTTGGGAACTGAGTACTGAGTGTAGCCGTATGCTCGATAATAGCTACTTCGCCCCGCGTCATTGTTTAAACAATGCAAATATGTGGTAAAAATAGGTTTTTTCGCTCTAACTCATTTGCATATCGCTGCAGCAAAATGATATTGAAGTCATTTTTAACTGCTGAAATTCCGCGTCGATTCCTCAAGAGTTGAGGAATCGAACGGTATGTCGCAGATCATTGTAACACGTTCCTAAAAATCTTCTATAAGTTCCTTGTGGCATTACTTGTTATTTTTTCTTATTTTCTTGGGAATCAAACCACAATAATGTTTTTTTATTTTTTTATTTCAACGTTTCGATAGCGTTCCAGCTACCGTTGTCAAGATTAACTAATAATTATTGCCTGCACTACTCAAGATATACAGCCGTTTTAAGCGCTACAAACTGGTGAAATAAAATAACTTCTTACCACAAATCATAGGCGGAACCATAGTGTTTTCCGTCGGGCCAAACCAGTATACAACCAGTGCGTTGTTTCTTCTTAGTCCTGGAAAATATTCATGATTAACAACATTTTTCTATAGTCTCTATACATTTTGTATTGGGGTGATAATTCTATTGGAACCTTCCATTGGTATTGAGTTCAACTAGAATATAACAAATTTTATTTTTATCTTTAGAAATAGACATTTTTGATAAAACCCTGCTGTCATTTATAATGACCTCATCATCTGATCTAATGCTAATTTCGTAGAGTATCATCTACTTTTCTTATGTATGGTTGTGAGTAAAATTAGTTTGCACTATTTCACAATAATATAACAGTATTCGGCAAGGTGTCTTTGGAGATTAAAAAGCCGAAAAGATGAAAAAGCCAGAAATCATTTCTAGTCAACAACAATTGAACAATTGATTCTCATTGGTGCAATGTAGCTTCCGATTGGTCTATGAAAAATGTACTTGAATTGTTAGTCCACATGGACTGTGAACGTCTCAGGGTGGGTTTAGTTCATTTTTGTTATTTAAGGGATATTGTGTTGTTAGATGTTGTTGTGATTGAGATTATGTTTTATTGACTAAAACTATTTTGTTGGTGATAATCAAAATTATGGCTTTTTGGCGACCATTCGAAGAGGAAGATAGTGTAATAGGCTCCGAACAATTAATATACTAGAATAGTAAACAGACGTATTATTCTACGCCAACATAAACAATGTCAAAGTTTATTTATTTATTCTGCTTGATTCCATGTCACAGTGAATATAATAAGTTGTTTGATTGTTGTATGTATAAAACATGAATACAGGGTGTCCAGAAACTCTCCTGCCAAACGGAAACTACAGTTTCTAGAGGTGATTTAGCTCAAATCACCTTAATCCGAAAATGCTTCCTAAGGGAGCTACAGCCATTTGAAGAAGACGTCCTCATATGAGTTTTCTTCAAATTATTCAAAAATACCGTTACTTAAAATAATCAAACTTGGTATAACAATAAACAGTTACAAACCAGCCGTTCGCTGTAAATAGATTTTTTTCAGATCCATCACAAGCGTGTCAGTCGGGGGGACCAACAGATATTTTTATTAAAACATTTTTATTTTAAAGTTTTTTGGAAAATTCAAGATAATTTTCATAAATATATGTTCTCTTCTTTCAAATCGATATCATTAACCGTTTTCGAGAAAAATAAATTTAAACTTTTTGTGTTTCGTACATAAAATTGTGTCTGTAATATCAAGATGGCTTAGAAAAAAAAACAAAATCTGACAATGTGTCAAATTATTTTAATTCTAAACAGTTATTATTGTTATTGTGTGTGAAAGGTAAAAAATAATAGTTAATTTGATCAAAATGGTTTATTTTTCGTATGAAGAATATGCTGATATGCATTTAGTTTATGGGGAAGTACAATGTAACGCTCGTGCAGCAAAGCGAAGATATGCGGAAAAATTTCCAAACAGAAGGCATCCTGCTCGCGTAACATTTGTACACCAAAGATTAAGAGAAAGTGGCTCAGTAGTATACCTAAAAATACTGAAACTGGTAGACGACCTGATGTGACAATGGAATACGAAGACGATATTTTGATTGAAATCGAAAATAATCCTGAGGTTAGCACCAGAAGACTCGTTGCTATGTATCCTGACATTTCCAAGTTTTCCATATGAAATATTATTCGTAAATAAAATCTTCATCCTTTCCATTTTCAAAAAGTTCATGCCATGGTAGATGGTGATTTCCCTGTCCGCATAGATTTTTCAAACTGCTTGTGGAACAAAAAAATCAGGATCCTAATTTCTTTCCCAATATTTTACTTTGCGATGAATCTACGTTCACCAGAGACGGAATTTTTAATTTACATAATGCACATCATTATGCCTACATTGGTGATAATCCTCATAGAGAAAAAGCACCAGCAAAGATTTAGTATGAATGTTTGGATAGGTGTAATCGGTAATCAGCTTCTGGGGCCCGTAGAGGTTCCTAGCCGTTTAACAGGACAAGAATATCTTAATTTCCTACAAAATGTTTCACCTGATTCAATAGAAGAGGTTCCCCTGATGATTCGAAATAAATTATGGTTCATGCACGACGGTTGCCCAGCTCATTTTAGTAGAGAGGTTCGTCAATATCTCGACAATAACTCACGATAAATGGATTGGAAGAGGTGGTCCAGTTAATTGGCCCCCAAGATCTCCAGATTTAAACCCCTGTAAATTTAGTATTTGGGGTTATTTAAAATAATTAGTCTATGCTGTTCCAATAGAAACCCGTAATCAGCTGTGCTGTGCAAAGAATTCAAAACGCTTGTAATAAAATTAGAAATAATGCAGGAATTTTTGCAAAAATTAGACGATCTTTAAAGAAAAGAATAAATTTGTGTATTGAGACAAATGGTCGTCATGTTGAGCATCTGTTGTAAAATTAATTCTCTTATATATATCACGAAATAAAATTATTTTAAAATTTCCAAAACAATGTAAGCAACTTAATACTTACGACTTTTGTTACCAGTATCTGTACAATTTGTTGATTTTTCAAAGCCAACTTGATATTAGAGATACAATTTTATTATCCAACATGATTTTATGTAAGAAACACAAAAAGTTTAAATTTATTTTTCTCGAAAACGGTATTTTTGAATAATTTGAAGAAAACTCATATGAGGACGTCTTCTTCAAAGGGCTGTAGCTCCCTTAAGAAGCATTTTCGGATTAAGGTAATTTGAGCTAAATCCGCTTAAAATCACCTCTAGTAACAGTAGTTTCCATTTGGAGAGTTTCTGGGCACCCTGTATTTTATTGTTAAAATTTTTTACCAAAGCTTTTGAAACTTCTGAAAGTGGAGAATAGGGATTTGAGACAATAGACAGAGAGAAATTTGGTATGTTCTAGTCGCTATCTACGCAAAAAATGATACAAAATATTTACAGGCAACTGAAACAAGAAAATAATGGGTCAAAGCATAGAGCTGCTGAAAGAATACATAATTGACAGAAGTTTCAAAAAAATCCATTATTACAGTAAGTTATCGGTAAAACTGCTATTCATCGGAAAAAGAGAGTACAGGAAGCGCTAGTGCGTCGGGATCCTGCAATAATGAAAAATTTGTCTGAAACCGGTTCTGCTGACAGATTTCTTTATCTCTCCGACAAATTGTGAAACGGTGCAAATTAACTTTACTCACAACTATACGTATTTAAAAAAAAGTCAGTATAATTTTAAAATAGTTCAACAAAACAAATAGTATTTATTTTTTATAGGTTGTTCTATAAAGTCCTTATACAGTGTATCCCAATAAGTTGTATACAAATGGGGAAAAGTTTATCTTACATTTCACAAAAAAAATTATTCTTGATAAAAATCACTGCATGACTTGTAGATCCATAATCATAATACAATATTTTCAAAACATTGTCTGGAATACAGGGAAAACAAAAAATAATGATTTAGACATGGAGAAAAATACGCACAATACAGTAGTGGTCAGCAAAATGTTCATTGAAATTATGATTAAGTGGCAAACATTTTGCACAATCGTAGATTATTGATATTCCTAGATAAAAATTAAAATATATTTTAAAAAACAAGTCAAAAATTTAACAAAAATGTAGATTTAAATCACTTCTGGTAAGTATAGGTATATTGGCAAATTATGACTTGTGTGTTTGAGTGAGAAACTGGACGGTTTATATTCACAATTAGTTCTTATAGGTGGCGCTGAAATCGGGTTGATATTGAACAACTTCTAAACGGATGGGCCGATTTGATGGCAAATAGCGTAGAAGTTTTTTTTGATACAGTCATTTCAAAAAATGGATAAAAAATTTGTTTGTCCGAAACATTGAAAGAAATTCAGGAAATCGAATTTTCAAGAACTGTACACCGCTCCTTCTATCAAAAATTTAACAATAGAAGGAACTGGGATAGGAGTGTACGGGCCAGGAACCAAACACTCTGAAAGCTTGGGAAAAACCCCAAGTATCTTTCAAGCGGAAATTCACGCAATAAGAAAGTGTGCCCAGTTCAATATTGACAAAGGATATAGAAGGCAAAGGATTATCATAATGTCTGATAGTCAAGCAGCCATTAAAGCGCTGAGTTCCTGTGTAATCAGTTCCAAAATGGTGTGGGAATGCCTAGGCAAACTTAATGAACTAGGCGAGAACAATATAGTCACCTTACTGTGGATTCCAGGACACACTGGAATAGAAGGAAACGAAATAGCAGATGAACTAGCAAAGAGGGGGAGTGAAATACCCTTTTGGGGGCCGGAACCTTTTTGCGGAATCAGCTCCAATGTAATATTGGAAGAAATAGGTAAAGCCGAAGAAAAGAGAAGATCTGACAATTGGAAAGATCTAGTAGGGCTTAGGCAATCAAAGATTCTTCTGGGTGACTACAACCTGTTGAGATCAAATGAATGCATAAGTCAAAGCAAAACTGCACTAAGAGTTTTAACAGGAATCCTAACGGGACATTGTCGCCTGAATGGACACCTTAAAAAGCTCAAAATAGTGGAGGATGAAGATTGTAGATTTTGTGGAATGGAAGAAGAAACCTCCATCCACATACTTGCGAACTGCACAGTATTTCAGAATCCTAGGGCACAGTACCTGGGAGACTACTGGATAGAAGAGGGACAGTTACCTAAGTTGAGGCCTGCGGATATCCTAAAATTCCTCCGGGAAATAGGACTAAAGGAGCTACTAGTATCTGAGACTCTCCTCAGAAACTAAGTAGAAGTAAGGGGGCACAATAGATCTTTTAGGTCTCAGTGAATGTTAACCCAAAATACATACATACATACATACATACATACATCTGATTTTTCCACCAGAAAGGACAACTTCTGTCGGGTCCGCTAATATTTAATATTTTCAAAAATAATTTCAAGTGAAAAAGCTAGAGTTAACGCAGATGGAGAAAAGTACGGGCATGTCATCATTAACATCATCTATATTGCACCCGATTGCACCCCATTAAAAATACCTACTACCTACTATTTAAATTCTTAAAATGTCCACCTAAGAGTCTAGTGGAACTATCTTATCAAAAACGTATTAAATGATGAATAATACAAAAACAAACGAATTTAGAACAATATTTAGTCTAGAATTTTTGCTCGTGCTTTCTCGTAGCACCCAGTCCAGCACCTTTGTCCCCTGCACCAGTTTATACAAGTTCTTAGCTGGGTATTTGCTATATATAGCTCAGCGTTTCCTTGCGGTTGGCCAAGTAATAACTGTTTTTTGCGATCAAGAGTCTCGCATGTAAACAGTATATTATGATTCTCTGTCTCAGTTTTCCTACCACATAATCTGCATGTAAGGTCTCCGTTGTATAATTTTGATTTGTACAGGTGTTCCTTTACTGGTGCATGACTAATCATGAAACCTGCTGGTTTTCCCATGCCTTTGCCTTGGGACGTTTATCCAGAAATTTTTATGTTGTTATCTGATCATTTGGAAAGCTACCTGAAATTTTTGATGATGATGCCTTGTACCGTTTTTTATTTGCGTTAACTCTACTTAATGTTTTCTGTTTCTCGAAAGAAAAATCGATCGATATACTTACGTATGTATGACTATTCTCGAATAAAGTAGACATGGAAGAGCAAGCAACATACTGGCTGTCCATATCAAAATTACTATTATTATTGATGTCGTTTTTGACATTCTCGGTTCTAGAGGATATACTATAGCCAAATATCTGTAAAATAAATATTTTATAATGAAATAACGTATTGCCTACAATATTTTTTCTACAATTTATGATGTAATCACAGAAAAAAAAGCAGGACACATATTTTATAAAAAATAAAAACAGAAGATGAAATTATGAAAAAATGGAAAGAATATTATCAGGAACTACTTAATAATACAAAAGAAAGAGAGGAACAATTCCAAGTTAACATGCAGGGCGATGCAGAAAATAAGTAAATTAAAAATAGAGCAAATAATAACAGAACTTAAAAATGGAAAAGCGTCTGAATATGCCAATATGACTTCAAAAATGATTGAAATGACAAAAAGGAAAAGATATGTAGAAAGCGGTTTAGTAAACACAACAAAACACATATTTTCGCTCAGTTTTTTTTTTATTACAATTAACGTGCTCGGCTACTAAGTATACAATAAATATGTTATATTTTGTGGTATAGCTGGACATCTTTCAGGAACTGGAGAACGGTGAGGACATTATCTGGATTTCCGAGTATCTCTTGAAGACTTCCTTTGAGGTTGAGCTGTTGTCTTCTAGCTGTGTACTGTTGGCATTCTAAAATAATGTGTTCAACAGTGTAGATGCAGTTACAGGTTGAACAGAATGGTTGATTGTTGGATGACATAAGGTAGCCATGAGTGAATCTAGTGTGACCGATTCTTAGTCTTCTCAGCACCGCTAGGTCTTGTCTTGAGAGATTTTAAACTGCAATATAGTAAGGGTGGCTTAATGAAGGTTGGATTTTTTGCAGTTTTGTCTGGATGGAGTTCCAATGATCTTGCCATAGAGCTTTGACCTTATGCTTGATGACTTGCTTGAGATCGGATGCAATTTGGATGTTATCTGCCTAATAATTCAAAGTTGTGGCCCTTTTAGCTAGTTGATCAGCAAGTTCGTTTCCCATTATACCAATATGAGATGGTGTCCATAGAATGGTAACTGTTATATTTTGGGAAATGGAGAGTTGGTAGGTATCATGGATATTCTGTACAAGAGGATGGTCACTGAATATATCTTTAATGGATTGTATAGAGGCAAGAGAGTCTGTACATATGTAGACATTTTTATTGGGAACGGAAATATGTTTGAAAGCCTGAAGTATACTATAGAGTTCGCCAGTATGTACAGTACAAGTGGGTGATATTGTGGAAGAGAAAATTGGAGATTCTAATGTTGTTACGGCACAACCGACTCCTGTTTCATTTTTCGAGGCATCAGTATACAGTACCAAATCGTATTCATTTCGGTATATTATATCCAGAAAAGTTTTTCTAATTAGATCGTTTGGTGTTTCATTTTTATTCAGAGTTGTGAGAGATGTGTTGATATGAGGGATTTTTTTCGTCCATGGGTGCATTAAGGGAAGAGGTAGAGGAAATGTTTGAGAAATATCAATTTTGATTGGTATTGTCTTTAGTAGTATAGGTAAAGGTCTTATTGTTAAGGATGTTGAGATGTTCTGTAAGTTATCATTGGTAAACAAGCTGTATACAGGGTTAAGAGGATTGGAAGATACCGAGATAACATAGTTAAGAAATAATTGTTGACGTCTTATCCATAAAGGAGGTTCATTTGCTTCGCAGTAGAGACTTTTTACCGGGCTAGACCTAAACGCCCCCAGGCACAGGCGAAGAGCTGTATTGTGTACCGGGTTCAAGACATTAATCTGTGATTTAGATGCAGATATATATACGAAGCAGCCATAATCTAATTTAGATCGAATAAGAGATCTGTATATTTTTAAGAGAGAAGATTCGTCCGCGCCCCAATGGGAGTGAGAAAGGGTTTTTATGATATTTAGTCGTCTGTATCCTTCGCTCTTTGTATCTAAAATATGTTTTTTCCAATTGAGACGGGAGTCAAATATCATACCCAATATTTTGCAGTGATTCACAACCTGAAGAGGAACGTTGTTGATTAAAATATTATGGGAAGCGTTTATTGAAGATTTACTAAAATTTATGATTTTGGATTTTGTTGGGGATAGAGAGAGACCTAATAGTTTTATCTTGTTAGACAGGGAATTTACACCGGATTGAATTATAGAGGAGGTAGTGGACACTGACTGACCGTGACAATATAATACTAAGTCATCGGCATACATCGTGCATATAATAGTAGCAGTGAAATTAGAACATAGATCATTTGTTACGAGAGTGTGGGGCTGAGTACAGAGCCTTGAGGTATTCCGTCGGTTTGATTGAATGTTGAGGAAAGGATACCATTAACAGATACTTTAAAGGATCTAAGCGATAAAAAGTTTTTGATAAAAAAGAATATATTTCCATTGATATTGTGATGCCTTAATTTCTCAAGTATGACATTTCTGTGTATTGTATCGAATACACCTTATATATCAAATGTAGCAAGTATAGTTTGTTGTTTTTTATCTAAAGCGGTGGAGATATGTGTTTGCAACGTTACCAAATTGTCCTTTGTTGACCTGTGCCGCCGAAATCCAGATTCGTCTTTTGATATAATGTTGTATTTATCTAAATACCATATTAGTCCGAGAGCTAGCCACGTAAAACGCATGTTAAACGGTTCCACCTAGATTTTTTTTTAATCGATGCTCTATGAGCCAAAAAACCCAAAGCCAAATTTCTGCCCACAGGTCGGACTGCAATAGGGTGTGGCGGGGGGGTAAACACGACGTTTTCATTAGGGCGATTGAGCACATGTGGTTCCACTTTGCAAGTTGTTTCTATGTGTAGTCTAGCCCTCCATTAGAACCGGAAAAAAATGGCAGAGCATTTCCGGGCTGCGAAGTGCTCGGCAGAGTGATGTAAACACGACGTTTACATTGTGGCGATTGAGGTCATGTGGTTCCGCTCTGCAAATTGTTTCTATGTATAGTCTAGCCCTCCACTAGAAGCCAAAAAAAATGGCAGAGCATTTCCGGGCTGCGAAGTGCTCGGCAGGCCTCGACGGCGGCGGCCGCGGTGATCGAAATTCGATTAGCGATGAAAAAAAAAATCAATCGGTACCACTCTGCGGGTTTTTTCATCGCATTTTGCACACCCCGTAGACCAATATTTAATTATGGCAGGTCTATGCCAGGTCTCGGCAAAGGCAACCAAGGTGCAGAAGCGGTGCGCACACTTGGGTTCGGTGAAAAAAAGAAACGAGAGTTGGTTCCACTCTGCCGTTTTTTTCTTCGCATTGTTTACCTCATAAACAATGTATTTGAGCCCCGGCAGACAGTTTTCCGTTGATCCGGGCCGCGGCAGACCCTACCGAAGGCGGTCACCCGGCGGCGCGCTACGACCTTCAATACATTTTTTCGCTATAAAAAATAAACTGGAGTTGGTTCCACTCTGCCGTTTTTTTCTTCCTATTGTTTACATCATAAACAATGTATTTGAGCCCCGGCAGACAGTATTCCGTTGATCCGGGCGGCGGCAGACCCGACCGAAAGCGGTCACCCGGCGGCGCGCTACGACTTTCAATGAATTTTTTCGCTATAAAAAAAACACGAACGCGCAGTCGTTTTGCTTTTCAGATTTGTCAATTATTACTGTAATAAAGCAAAAGAAAACCAAATTTACTTCGGGGTCATAAATCGAGAACGAAAGGACTAGGTATATTAGGTGCACCAACTAATCGCTCCACTCATATGCTATTGTAAGAGACATTGGACGATTCTACGTTCTTGTACTTTTCATGTACAAATAGTTGACACATTATGCACAGCGAAAAAATGTAGTATTGAAAGTCGTAGCGCGCCTCCGGTTGACCGCCTTCGCTCGGGTCTGCCGCCGCCCGGATCAACGGAATACTGTCTGCCGGGGCTCAAATACATTGTTTATGATGTAAACAATAGGAAGAAAAAAACGGCAGAGTGGAACCAACTCTCGTTTCCTTTTTATAGCGAAAAAATGTATTGAAGGTCGTAGCGCGCCGCCGGGTGACCGCCTTCGGTAGGGTCTGCCGCGGCCCGGATCAACGGAATACTGTCTGCCGGGGCTCAAATACATTGTTTATGAGGTAAACAATAGGAAGAAAAAAACGGCAGAGTGGAACCAGCTCTCGTTTCTTTTTTTTTCACCAAACCTAACCTGGCAAGGTGTTTGCCGCCCAGTAACTACTCTGCCATAATTAAATATTGGTCTACGGAGTGTGCAAAATGCGATGAAAAAACCCGCAGAGTGGTACCGATTGATTGTTTTTCATCGCTAATCGAATTTCGATCACCGCGGCCGCCGCCGCGTCGAGGCCTGCCGAGCACTTCGCAGCCCGGAAATGCTCTGCCATTTTTTTTGGCTTCTAGTGGAGGGCTAGACTATACATAGAAACAATTTGCAGAGTGGAACCACATGACCTCAATCGCCACAATGTAAACGTCGTGTTTACATCACTCTGCCGAGCACTTCGCAGCCCGGAAATGCTCTGCCATTTTTTTTGGCTTCTAGTGGAGGGCTAGACTATACATAGAAACAATTTGCAGAGCGGAACCTCATGACCTCAATCGCCACAATGTAAACGTCGTGTTTACATCACTCTGCCGAGCACTTCGCAGCCCGGAAATGCTCTGCCATTTTTTTCCGGTTCTAATGGAGGGCTAGACTACACATAGAAACAACTTGCAGAGTGGAACTACATGTGCTCAATCGCCCTAATGAAAACGTCGTGTTTACCCCCCCGCCACACCCTATTGCAGTCCGACCTGTGGGCAGAAATTTGGCTTTGGGTTTTTTGGCTCATAGAGCATCGATTAAAAAAAAAATCTAGGTGGAACCGTTTAACATGCGTTTTACGTGGCTAGCTCTCGGACTATATCAATCTTTTATTGATCTTTTTTTCCATGATTTTGCACATTGTACAAGTTAATGAAATAGGCCTATAGGACTTGGGGGAGGTTGTCGGCTGATTAGGTTTTTTCAAGGGAATTAGAATGGATAGTCGCCAGAGGCTTGGAAACATGTTAGAGGTCCAAATTAAGTTGAACAGTTCTAAGAGTTTGAGTTGACCTAAGATATCAAGTTTTTTAAGGCAGGTCATCAGGACCAGAAGCAGAATTTTTGCACGATTTTAACGCAGTAATAAGTTCTTGGTGAGAGAAAGGTAAGTTGAGTGAGTCTATATCTTGATTTGATGAAATTGGGCATGATAGAGAGGTATTAGTATAAATATTTGCAATGTTTGGCAGTAACCTACTTCGGAATTTTGCTTCGAAATTTTCAGCAATGATCTTCGCTATTTCATGGTCATTATTCATTACCGTATCATTTGAAACAAAATGGGGAATTCCATTATTGGTTTTGTTTCCTTGAATACCTCTAATCTTTTTCCATACTTCACTGGGATTTGTGTTTTCGCTTATTGACGAAACATAGTTTTTCCAGGAGGATTTTTTGCTTTGTTTGATAATGTATTTCGATTTTGCTTTGGCTTTTTTGAGATTTATGAGGTTTTCAGGGGTATTGTTTTGTCTGAACAATTTTAATGCTATGTTTTGTTGTTTTATAGCATCTTTGCAAGAGGAATTCCACCAAGGAACACGTTTCTTTGGATGGGATATATTAGTTTTACCTACATGTAATTCAGCAGCTGACATAATACAATTTGAGAATGTTGCGATATTATCATCAACGCTTTCGGAAAAATTAAGAGAGTGTAGGACATCTTTTGTTTGTGATGTAAAACTTTTCCAGTCAGCTTTGTTTAGTCGCCAGAAAGTTCTGGTAGAGAATTTTGAGTTTTGAGAGGCAATGGAAGATATAACGATAGGGAAATGATTACTATCATGTAAATCATCAACAGTATGCCAAGTTAATGTGGGAGCTAATTTAGGATCGCATAGACTGAGATCTATGGCGGAAAAAGAACCAGAGGAGAAGTTAAGGTGTGTATTGGATCCTGTATTTAGTAGGCAAGCATTTGTACAGTTTATTACATTTTCCACTGTTTCACCCTTACCATATGTTGAGTTGGATCCCCATAAATTATTATGCGCATTGAAATCTCCTACTAGAATGTAGGGATGAGGTAGTTGAAAAATGAGGTTCACTAGTTCTTCTTCTTTTAGACAATGGTTTGGGGGAATATACAGTGTGACCCATTTTGTTTGGAAGCACCCCTATAAAATCCGCATTTTTCAACCGATTTTGATTTAGTCTTTTTTGTTAGATTCAGTATCAAAAACAGTATTTGAGCACAAATTTTCATACCATAATAGCTATTTTCAAGGCCCTCTACGTTAATTTTTCTTTGCCAAAAAAGACGAAAGTATATTAGGCATTTTTTTTTCTCAAATATAACTACACCACTGGATTCAGAATCATCACAAATGTAAACTATCAAAATTTTATAAAAAAAGTTTTATTAACAACAAAGTTATCACTACATGAATTTGGAAAGAGTTGTTTTTTGATTAATTTTTTACTAAGAATGTAGACACATTTTAAAAATGGCAACATGGTAAACAAAAACTAGGACTCAAACAAATTGCACTGTAAAAATTCGAAGCCGAAATTTTAAAAGACAGGATAATAGGTCCATTCTTTTTTGAGGGTAACATGAATGCCAATAACTTCATGGAATTCTTGGAAGGTGAGTTATCCGCAGTGATTGACGAACTGCCACTAGCAGAAAGAAGAAATTTGATATTTCAGTTAGATGGTTGTTCTGTACACTATTCTAGGATTGTCAGGCAGTGGCTTAACGAAAAATTTCCAAATGGTTGGATAGGTCGCGGTAGCGAGTTAATCGAATGGCCCCCTAGATCGCCCGATTTAACTATATTGGATTTTTATCTGTGGGGTCTTTTGACACAAAAAGTGTATAAGACACGTCCAAGGAATAGAGCAGAACTGTGTGACAGAATACGACAGGCGTGTGCTGGAATAACGCCACATGAAATAAAAAAGCGCTAAGACATAGTCGCAAACGATACGAGAAATCTGTGGAAATTAACGGAGGTCTAGTCCAGGCTACAAAAATGTAGAATTCAATTATTATTAAGTAGTTTAATAATTAAAATGTATTATTTGGTGTTAATTTGTATTTTCGTCACATCAGCACAATTTTACATTACTCTCAGAAGCTATAACTCCAGAACGGTTTAAGGTATCGGCTTCGAATTTTTACAGTGCAATATGTTTGAGTCCTAGTTTTTGTTTACTATGTTGCCATTTTTAAAATGTGTCTACATTCTTAGTAAAAAATATAATTAAAAAACAACTTTTTCCAAATTCATGTAGTGATAACTTTGTTGTTAATAAAACTTTTTTTATAAAATTTTGATAGTTTACATTTGTGATGATTCTGAATCCAGTGATGTAGTTATATTTGAGAAAAAAAAATGCCTAATATACTTTCGTCTTTTTTGGCAAAGAGAAATTAACGTAGAGTGCCTTGAAAATAGCTATTATGGTATGAAAATTTGTGCTCAAATTCTGTTTTTGATACTGAATCTAACAAAAAAGACTAAATCAAAATCGGTTGAAAAATGCGGATTTTATAGGGGTGCTTCCAAACAAAATGGGTCACACTGTATATACTGCACACATTTAATTTATTCGGGAGCCACATAGTTACAGCAACAGCTTCAAGGTCGGTATTAAGGGGTAAAAGGGATGAGAATATGTCACTAGAAACAAAAATAGAAGTACCGCCACTGGCTCTATTGCAATTATTGCGTATGTAATGGTAGCCTTCAAAGTTTTTTAGATGGGGAAGTTTCGAAATTCTGGCATTTGTTTCTTGGAGACACAGGATTTGAATGTTTTCATTGGATATGAGTTGTTGGATTCTTTCCAGGCGAGGAAAGAATCCATCACAATTCCATTGGATTAGCTTGAAGATTATTAGTATATATTTTGTTAATATGGACTGATGGTTCTAACGAATTCTGTGCCAATTAAGAGGTTAGATTGGTTGACTCTTCGTCAGTTTGGGTTTCTGATGTGTAGCTCTTATCGTCAGACGAATCTTCAGGGTTTAGTTGATGCTTTATTTTCTTCTGTAATCTAGTCAACCGATTTTTAAAAGACCGTTCTTTGGTTTTGTTGTACATAAGAGTTCAGTCATTTAGTAGACCTTGTATATTTGCTGTGAAAGAAAGGGCTTCGTTCAACAAGCCAAATGAATTTTCAAGAAAGGCGTTGAGTTGAATTTCGGTTAGTGTTAAGTCAGTGGAATTTTTTTTACAAAGCTCTTGTATAGTTGAGTAAGTAGTGGGTGTAAGTTTAAAGTCCTCTTTACCGGTAGTTTTAGGTTTTTTCTTACGCGGTTTGATTGAGTTATGGTGTATTGTATATAAAGGGGGTAACATTTGGTTGTCGGTCGGAGTATCTATCGGTGAGAGCTGAGAGGAAGTTTCAAGATTGCTATATCCGTAGATAAACCTCTCTTTTGGCCTTGAGTTACAGGTAAATTTACTTGCTCGATAAGTGTCAGATTGGATTGATCATCTTCGACAGGTATACTCTGAGTGTTAGGTACAGGTAGATTGTCAGAATGTGTGGTAGTTGTTTGCACTATTGTAGATGAGGGTGGAGGATTGAATTTTAGTGTTAGGTGGATTAGTGCAAGCTTCGGCGGTGTGTCCAGGGAGTTTACATAAGAAACATTCCAGTTTATCCGTGCACACAAAGATTCTGTAAGGAGTATTTTCGAAAGTAATTAAAAGGGATGTTTGCAGTGTGAAGTTGTCGTTTTCTGGTATAATATATGTTATTCTGCGAAAACTCATGATATGAGAATAGTTATCATTTCACGAATGAAACAGGAGAGGCTAGCTGTAGACCGATGTCTTTCAGAGCTTTTTCTATAAGAGAGTGAGGGATAGTGGGAGAAACGTTGGAAATCAGGATTCGTTTGGAAGGTGTGATAAGCCTTCGAATAGGTATATTGTTAGATTTAATAGATATACTATCATGTTCATTAAGAAGTCTGTCGACAACAGCAGTAGAACTTAAATAGATGCATATGCGGTTGTTTGAGATTCTAGAGGCAAATGTTACGTTTTTGGGGGCTACAATTTCTCCTACAGCTTTTATATACTCAAAGAGAGTGGTATTGGTTATGGCGTGCATGATGATCGCTTGTTCTCTTTTGGGGAAGGTTGGTGGAGGAGGTTTTGTTTGTGACGCAGCAACATACGGCTTTGTAACATTAGGTAAATTTTGGGTAGGAGAGTTTGAAGTAGATTGGGATTGATAATTATTCATTTTGTAAGTGGCCCTGGATACCAAAGCCAATACAAATGATAAAGGAAAAGCAAGGGTCCCTAACGGACCCTTGAAAATGTTTTGTAGAAAATAACAGTTATCTGACTTGATGTTACGCCACTGATGAAAATTAAATGTCCTCACTTGTTAAAACTTTTGGAAATAATTATGTTCAATTGTTCATAGCATCGATCACAAGTATTGTAAAAATCACATGATGATTGTTAATTATTTACTAATTTTCACAATACACAGAAAAAGAACTCGTATTTTGATTTGAATTTGATGGGCTATAAGCACCGATAAGCGATGTTTACTCGTCGGCTACCAGCATAGGAATGACACTCAGTTTTATTAATAATAGAAACCATAATCTTAACCACGTGTCGTGTTTTTTTTCTCCACATTCTAGAGAGTTCTGTCCACTGTCAATTGGCATTTGTCCTATCAGTTGCATTTAAAATAAAAAATAAGAAAGTATTTATTGGACACTGTCACATGACACACCCTATATAATTTTTTTTAAAATAAAGACCGACGTGTCCCAGCGTTTTCCCCAACACAACCTCATTTATTCGTTATCAAATTTATTCCATTTGGATGTTCCACACTGTATATATTTATGATGTAATAACCAATTTTTTTTCATACACGGGTTGTTTTGTGGAAAAAAAATTGCATTTTTACCAAATATTTCCGTTGAATAATGAAATGGTGTTTAAACTTTCAAAATGGGATATATTTGATTTTTTCCATAAAAAGAATTTTATGAAGAATTAAATATATCAAAGATATACAATTGAAAACTCGGAAGCTTGATACGTAGTGGCCCTTATGTATCTAATAAAATCATTCAATTTTTTGTTTGACTTTTTTTAAATGGAAAAGAAACTTTTTTTTGGTAGTGAAATTACAAAAGTTGAAGTTGGTACTTCTGTTTTATCTAATAACTTTGTTTTTGAATTGGCCGGTTTCGCCTCATTTTTAAAATCCTTCCGGTAGTAAATTTCTAATTAATATAGGGTCATTTATTCGACCCCAAAAAATCGTAGTATACCGGGTGTTCCAGACTAATTTATTCAGGCTATATCTCTTAAACGAATAGAGACAAAAAATATCAGCATTTTATTTAATTAATTAATTTACTGTAGAGTACATACCTACAGGACGATAAAATACTTATAATTTATTCATCTTTCTATCAATTGTTCAGTACACGTCGGTATGTATCCTTAAAATGTGATTATAATATATATCGTTCACTATTCCTATTTTGTTGAGTGCTCTACCCTCATGACCCTGTTTCTGAAAAACTGGTCATAGTAAGATTATGAAATTTTTTCAGTTCATTCACTATTTTAAGCTTATTACAAAACAAAATAAATTAATCATTTTGACAGATCGAATTATAAAATAGAGGGTGATTCAGAAAAAGTGTATTTTCTCTAAATTTTGGTCGGTTTTATAGCAAGACGTATGTATTATAAGAAAAGTACTACCCAGATAACACACGAGCATACAATGGATGTCCAATGGATATCCACATTGGACATAAGGGATATCCATAGGATATCCGTTCAGGTCCAGAAGGATATCCTATGGACATCGATTGCATATCCATTTGCCACAAAATTGGACATCCCATGGATGTCCGTTTCGTACTAAGAATGGATATACCTTGTAAAAATATGGACATTCACTGGACATAATAAATAAACCATGGAGAACTCATAGATTTTTCATGGACCTGAACTTGATACATTCTGTACATGGACAGGATGGGATATGGACATCCCGAGTACTTGTTATGGACATGAACTATATATTTTGCCCACGACTATATGATAATTGTAACATTTTACGTGTACTTCTTCACTTCACTTCGCATACATTGAAGATTATTCATATTTATACAAATGCCACCATTTTTTATTTTAAAAATTTTCACCACGACGGGGATTCGATCCTATGTCTAAAATTGCTCACTTCGCCAAGTCAGCGACTTAAATCACTATGCTATGCAGATACATAATGATAGTTTATCAAGCTGTGGTAATGTGGTATATACGAGTAAGTAGATACGAGGACATGTACTGGAGACATTTAGGACATGAACTGGATATCTTGAGTACAAAAGCTGTCTACACAGTATAACATCAAATATTATTTATTTTTATGAAAACACATATGTTCAGCCTTATTCACTTTTCCTCCTTCCAAATCAGATACAAATAGACATTTTATGTAATGCCATTTCCATTAGCCGCACTTGTCTAAGCTTTTGCTACCTTCAATTCTTTTTTTTTTCATTACATGAAACTAAAAATATAATAGGTACTCATTATACGAGTGTAAACAATTAATCGAGTAGCTGATGGAAGGTATAAGTATAAAATATAGCGGAACTAGTACATTTTTAATGAGTGTATATTTCGATTCGACCAAAGGATGAACAATGGATGTCCAATGGACGTCCATCACTCAAATAAATCTTCACGTCCAGTGGTGAACGAGAACTGAAGATCTAGTGAATGTCCCCAAACGGATATCCATTGTACTAATAGTAAATGGACATCCATTGGATGCCCATTCTGTGTCCATGTCCATATGGACCAATCGTGGACATTATATGGATATCCATAGGATATCCTGTGTTTACTGGGTAATATCTAGGTAACCAATACGTTTTCAACAACAAAAACTAATTTTGAAATACTTATTTATTTCATATAGAAAAAAACTAATTTCAGGTATGGAATACCTCTAGAATTAGTATATTTGATGCCAGAACATTAAATATGAAATAACTTTTTATTTCTGACCTTGTTTTCATTCAATACAAGAACTTCCTAGAATTCCAGAAATTCGTCCTTATATAATTGAATCCCACCCTGTATATGTTGAAATTTTGAACTATTTATGTGTAAATTTTCGATAAACTAGAACATATCAATGGTTATCAACTAAAAATACATATTTATTTGATAGTTTCGACCCTTACACTGTGAAATTCATACATATCAATGTTTAAAAATACTCATTATTTTTATTTCACAATATTTTATAATATAAGTTTTACAAAAAACTTAGACCCGACCGGTTTCGATGTTTATACCCCTGGAAAATGATGTATAAACATCGAAACCGGTCGGGTCTACGTTTTTTGTAAAACTTATAAAAATATTGTGAAATAAAAATAATGAGTATTTTTAAACATTGACATATTTATTTGTTAATAATAAAATTACGCGGTCACGAAAAACAAGGATTTTCCAACTTTAATACCCTGTAAATCGGAAACTAGTCATAGGATTGAATTGGTCCCATAGACACTTTTGGTCAAGAAGTCGAGTACAACATCATATCCAAAATTTATAACATTTGACGGAACGCCACTTTGTCATAAGAAAAGCGCGGGGTCCTTTGCATAAATTAAAACAAATAATAAAACACTAAACAAGTATCTACCTACTAGTGAATTATTATGTTTGTAAACAACTGGATCTCACGTATGAATTTACAAAAATACCAGAAGTGGCACCACTAGTTTTTACGAAGGTTCTCTATTTTTCTTACTAATTTTAAGTGAAATAACCTCATCCACATAAGAAAATTCATCTTTAATCCCGTCATTTTCCATTATAGTATAATATCTAATGCTGCTTTCTCCTATCTATATAGGGAACTCACCAAAAATGCATAGCGCTGTTGATTATTAAAAAAAAGATCTGCAATTATCCGCCTGTCTATACAGGGTGTCCCACGACGAGTGAAAACTATCTGCATATGGCAAAATACTCATAGTAAAATCACGAAAATTTCTACTTTTGGGTTTTCGGATAGGATCTTTTCAACTAAAATATTTTCAAAGATGGCCGATGTGGTCTAAATTTTTCATGTATACTTTTAGTAGGCTTTGTAATAAATGACACTTATTTAACTGACATTAGTTAATTGTTGATACTTTCGAAAATCGTTAAAATGGCTCGTTCCCAATTTAATAACGAAGATTATGTAAATTTGATTTTAATACATGGTAAATATGACAAAGTTGTTACAAGAACATGTGCTTTATTTGCAGAAAGATATCCAGATTGACCGCGATCGAAATCGCACATTGTTAAAAGAATACTTGACAATTTGAAGCTATTCGGTTAATTTTAAGCAAAAGTTAATCGAATTAAACCATTTGTGACAATAATAAGATATGCTATACAACAAAAAACATTAAAAAATACAAAAACAGTGTTTTTTACATAATTAATTAGGAATAAATTAATTGATTGTGTTTCCTAACCTTTCAAATTCCCATCGTAAAAATGAAGTGCTATTACGAGTATTTGATTATTTCTAATAGCACAAAAGACATTGAACTGCCACCGATCTTGAAAAGCACGTTCTTTGGTTAAATGAAGATTATCTTGACTCCAATAATGGGAATTGTGTCTATTAAATAATCCATTTTTCGTGAATTTCGATTCGTCGCACCAAATTATGTTTTTTAAAAAATCGTCGTCTTCCTGGCATTTTGTTAGTAAAAACTCAGCAAAGTCTATTCGTTTAGTAAAATCGGTTGGTTTCAAATTTTGACACAAATTGTACGAATAGGGATGCATTTTATGTTTTCGTAAAATACGGTGAATCGACGATTTGCTTACTCCAAGATCTCTTACGGCAACGCGTATTGATGCTTCTGGATAAGCAGTAAAATAAGCAACAACATTAATTTCGGCATTATTATTGTCAATAACTGGTTTAATTCGATTTACTTTTGCTTCAAATGAACCGTATAGCTTTAAATTGTTGAGGATTCTTTTAACAGTATGCGAGTTTGGTCGTGGTCTATCTGGATATCTTGCAGCAAATAAAGTACATGTTCTTGTAACAACTTTTTCACATTCACCATGTATTAAAAGCAAATTTACATAATCTTCGTTATTAAATTGGGAACGAGCCATTTTAACGATTTTCGAAAGTATCAACAATTAACTAATGTCAGTTAAATAAGTGTCATTTATTACAAAGCCTACTAAAAGTATACATGAAAAATTTAGACCACACCTCCATCTCTAAATTTACAGAAAACATTTAATATCTGGATAACGGTAAGGTTTAAGTATAGGAAAGTATACATGAACTTGCCTTATTTTTTTCTCCTGAATGCATTAAAATAGAAAAAACAGGGTGGTTCTATGTAAAAAAATGAAGAAATTTGATATTTATGAAGTTAAACTTTGAATACTTTTTATACACACCCTGTATAAAATGAAAAATTTTTCAACAATTCTTCAAGGGTCCTCTCGTAAAAAAATAATTTATAAGGGTCTTCAATGGTCAAATTTTCTACAAAAAAATTAATAACTCAAAAAGTGTGCATTTTTCGAAAAAAGTTTTTAGACAAAAGTATACTAAAATATTACGTAGATTTCAAAAATGTATTAATATACAGGGTGTTCCATTTAAAATAACAAAGTTACAGTCGACTTCCGGTAGAAACGGAAGTCGGCCATCTTTGAAAATATTTTAGTTGAAAAGATCGTATCCGAAAACCCAAACGTAGAAATTTTCGTGATTTTACTATGAGTATTTTGCCATATACAGATAGTTTTCACTCGTCGTGGGACACCCTGTATGTATAAATCCCTCAAATTTATTGAAAGTATATAAGCGTCAGAAATATTTGTCAGCATTTTTAAATTAGAAAGAATAATTTCACATCTTTTCAGACGGATTTGATTGATGTTACTATTATCTCGCGAGTCGGTCTAATTGAAGGATCTTCTCGTTTATATGAAATACGATAAATATACCGTATTACGTCCAGGATGTGTCACTTTTCTTTGACGGGATCTTCAGATAAACTATCGACTAGAAAGTTCTGGAGAACTGAAGTTGTTTGGAAAGTAAAAATTGACAAGGGTGAATTATGGCCGTTTCCACCAAATTACGTTTAAGCTAGGAATAGTTATGAAACAATTAAAAATAAAGTAGAGCTTAAATAAACTTGGTTTCCACCAAAGAAATTTTAACTAACTATTCGTAAATCTGGCAACATGATTATTTAAATGGAGTTTTTAGGAAAATTCATAAACTGGTATTTGGCATTCATGATTATTTACGTCTGTCATCTAATGTGTATTGGTCAAAGTCATACAAGGGAGAGTTTAACAAGTAGTTACTACAAAACAGTCAAACCTATGGAAGTGAAACTTTAATAGGATATCCTAGAATACAAAAATGAGGTTTCAAACCCATCCACCTTACGCGCTAGTTGCAATCGAGTCGTCGAAATAGGACTGGGAGCTAAGGCATTTAACCCGAAAAGAAGGAAAAGATGTTAAAATTGTTAATCTCAGTTGTTATGTTACATGTTGTTCGTCGTTGACATTTTTTAATATTCACTTAAAATAGTTTGTGTTTCTACGAGTATATTACTTGTTACTTTATTCTTTTTAGCCTTCAAGCATTCGTGCATTACCTATCACAGGATTCATTATCATAAGTAAGTTGAAAGAAGAAAACATTTTTTTGATTTTACATAATATTTGATGATAGGTATTCATAATCAAAATATTGTTTGTTTTGCTGTTGAAAATGATGATTACACTAAGATTTTCCTAACACTAATACCCATGGTTGGTTGGTTGGTAAACAGACGAAAACAGGCCGGGTTAGTGGGCCCCAACACTGCAGCCGTTGGCTTATTGTATTGTCCTGTCGGACGTGATGCAGTTCCTCGCATCTACCTGCGTTAATCCCTTTTCGAACGGAGGGTAGGATTAAGACAGGTCTGCAGTTCCTCACACTATTGTTTTATTTATTTATATATTTCTTCCGCTATGTTCCTAACATTAGGGAAAATGTATCTATGCATTCGTGAGTTTTCAATAATAACCCAACCAAAACCACCCTACCTTACCCCCTACCCTAATCCGAATCGAAAAATTGAATTGTGTAATTGACAGATTATTATAATAATTTTCAATAATAACCCAACCAAAACCACCCTACCTTACCCCCTACCCTAATCTGAATCGAAAAATTGAATTGTGTAATTGACAGATTATTATAATAATTTTCAATGGACGTGATGCAGTATTGAAACATTTACTAGCAATATGTAAATATTACCTAATCAAAATCCCTCGCACTGTCATTGTGGACCTTGCTACCTGATACCTAATCCCTTACCCTTCGTATGCTGCGAGGAACTGAACACAAATTTTGTACCTACCTGTTAATGTGCGAGGAACTAGACGACTCCGGTCCTGTCTGTCTGCTAGCCCGTGAGAAGATTTGTGACCTTGATGAGATCTAGAAGTCTCTTCACAGTATCTCTTTTGGTGAGGTTGTATATAGGGTCATCCGGCCCTATCTATCTATACCTCCACCAACGTAGAGCCTCACATTCGAAAATTATATGATTATATGGGTGGCTGTTTCGTCCACCTCACCACATAATCTACATGTAGGTTCTTCTTGGAAGATCCCCATTGTGTGAAGGTGCTTTCTCAGGCCGCAGTGTCCGGTTATAAGGCCGGTTACCAGCCTGATATCTCTCCTATTTAACTTCAGGATTTCTTCAGTAAGTTTTGGTATGGGTTGTTTAACCATCAGTTAACTGTGTTTGAGCTTCGGAATTGTTTGCCAGTATTTGAGGTGTTGTTTGTGCACCCACTGGTTTAATGGGGTTCTTACCGAAGCCTTTGTTACACCGGTTGCCGGTTCACGGCCGGTATAGCCGGTTGCCGATCCTTCTCGTGCTAGGGCGTCTGCTTTTTCGTTCCCTTCAATACCCTTGTGACCTGGCACCCATTTCAGGGTTACCTTATTTGTGGCACTGAGTTTTTTAAGGTTTTCTAAGCACTCCCAGACAAGTTTGGATTTTATTGTACTACTATTAAGTGCTTTGATTGACGCTTGACTGTCTAAGCAGATAAGAATGTTTTTACCGCTGTATCCCTTCCTTACGTTTTCTCTCAGACATGAGTCAATTGCGTAGATTTCTGCTTGGAATACAGTGGTATTTACTCCCAGTGAATGACTAATGTCACATCTGGGGGATTGACCGTATATTCCAGCGCCAGTACCAGTGTCCGTTTTGGAACCGTCAGTGAACCAAACTATTTTTTGTTTGGGTGTTTCCTTGAATTCTCCTTTCCAATCTATTTCGATGTTAAAGGGTTTTTCTAGTAATGTGGTCGGCGTCATATAATCAGTACCCATAGTTAGTATGGGATTTGTGATTATATTGATAATTGTCGCATGCCCATTAGGGTGAGGGTTCCAGTTTTTGTTTAACTGGAGACGATATGCCCCAATTCTAGCCTCTGCTTTGACGATTAGGTCAATTGGTGGGAGGTTTAGAATTGTTTCCATGGTTGCTGTCGGAGTACTTCTTTGTGCTCCAGTGATGCACGCCAGTCTCTGGATTTTGGTTAGCTCTAGGATTGCCTGTTTCTGGTTAACCTTATGCCACCAGACGAGTGCGCCATATGTTATCGTGGGTCTTACAACCGTTGTGTACAGCCAGTGTACCACTGCCGGTTTCAGTCCCCATGTGCTTCCAATCGCTCTTTTTAGTGACATCAAACACTAATACCCATACAAACCATTAGAGGGGTCTACCCAAGGATCCTACGTTTGTGGGAAAAAAAATATTGTACTTTTTTGTACTCAGATAGGTTCAACCACAAGAAAAATTATTTGATTCATTTTAATATTTATTCTTTTTCCTTTGGTTTTTGTCGGTATGTTTTCACTTTAAACATTATTTAAAATTAATTAATTATAATTAATTTCACTTGCGAAATATTTTTCATTTCATTTTCCTATGATCATTCCTTATATTATACATTATTTGCAACTAGACAATTCAACACAATACTGTTATTATTAAAGTGCAAAACCGTTCAGTTGCAAATATTGTAGAATATTAAGCTTATCCTTAAAGTTAGAAATGAGTTAAAAATCCAAAAAACCGGCGTGAATTAGTTCCAAACCCATCCACTGCGATCGCCGAAATTCTTCTTTCATACCTTGCCTGGCCTTAGCTGCCAGGCCTATTTCGACAACCCGATTGCAACTTGCGCTTCAGGTGGATGGGTTTGAAACCTCATTTTTGTATTCCAGGTCATTTTTCCTTCTACAGGTTTGTCTGTTTTGTGGTAGTTACGGTTGGTTGGCATTTTCTTTTTGCAATCTAAACCGTCTAAAAAATGTGATATTGTCCATTCCTTCGAAATAATTACTTCGATTATAAATCCTTCGTGGAAATCCATTTTCTACTAAATCAATAACTTCTAAATCTAACAATGCTTCAAACGCGTCCATTTTCAAAAATAAGAGTTCAATTCAACGAATGGTTAGAGGTTAGAGTTGACATTGGTTGACATTAAAAATATGAAATGTGGACACGGCGCATGCTCATAATATCCACTTACTTTAAGGAACGTTTAAGCCCAGAATATTCTAGGCTCTGTTAAGCCTTTCATAGCATAACAGAACTAGAGTGGTGGAACGGAAAATGTATCTTAAGCCTTACTTAACGTTAAGTATCCTTAACTTTTCGTTGGTGGAAACGGCCATTAATTAATTAAAGTATTGCCATATTTGTTGTTTATTACTTAGTGTAAGTAGTCTTACTCTGGCTTTGGCATTCATTTGCTCTCCACTGGTACTTTGTAGGAACATCTGTAACAGAGAACTCTCCAATTTTTTATCATTTAATGGTGTCCACAAATCCTGAGGTTTTGTTTTTAAATCAATATCAATTAGGAAATAGTATATTGTATCACAAGTTTAGTTGACAGATATGACATTGTAGAAGGGGTCCTGCAAGGAGATTCACTTAGTCCTCTTTTGTTCTCATTATATACAGGGTGGTCCGTAAGTAATGGTCCAAACTGAAATGGAAGATTCTTGACCTTAAAATATTACGACCCGATGCAACATGCTTAAATAAAATATTAATAATAAATAAATACAGGGTGGCAAAGTGGAAATGTAAAAAAGGTTGTTTTTTTCAGTAAATTGAAAGAGTTTGGATATACAGACGTAAAAATTTGAAGATAGTGGCTTTAGGGCATGAGAAATCATAATATTATATCCTTTTGGATGTATTCTCCAGAGGGAGCCACTTGAGCTATGTTGTTGGTGTAACTTAATTTTTTTATCGTTAACTCTATCTCGCTTTTTATTGAAAAATATTAAAATTACATAATTTTTGGGAAAAAAATGTATACTTATTATTAGTGTCAAAGGTCGCTAATTTTCGAAATATTCGCACTTTAAAAACCTACATAATTTTCATTTCAGCAAAGCAACCATTATGAACTCGATAACTTTTAATCAAGAAAAACAAGGATAATTAATTTAAAAATTCTACAACAAAATGTAAATTTTATTTCACTATTTCCTTCAATGTCCCCCACATACTGCAATCCAAGGGGTTATATTCTGAACAGCGTATGGTGGCCAAGGAAAGGGACCACCACGTGTCAAATGAATAAAATAAAAATTATAGGTGGTTTTTAAAATGCGAATATCTCGAAATCTTTTGAGACTAATGATATGTATACCTTTCTGTCACAAACATAATGTGATTTTAATATTTTTCAATAAAAAGAAAGATCATGTTAACGATAAAAAAGTTAATCGCACAGTTACACCAACAACATAGCTCAAGTAGCGCCCTCTAGAAAATGCATCGAAACGGATATAATATTATGATTTATTATGCGTCAAAACCCCTCATCTTCAAATTTTCACGTTTTTATATCCAAAATCTTTCATTTTACTGAGAGAAAACACTTTTTACATTTCAACTTTGCCACCCTGTATTTTTTTTATTATTAATATTTTATTTAAGCAAGTTGCATTAGGTCGTCGTAATATTTTGAGGCAAAGAATCTCATTTCACTTTGGACCATTACTTACGAACCACCCTGTATATATTCTAAATAAAAAGTTACTTCTATCAGGTTGGAATGTCGAAAACAAGACATGTGACATTGAATTGACAGATTTCGTCCATGCAGCAAACACGTAAATATTCAAGTCCCCTAGGTTATTTTAGTTTTTTCAATAACAACATTGAAAGCCCGGTTCAGATTTTTGGGAACATCTAAAAATCTTTGAAATTAAAAAGTATTTCTGTCTCGACTGAATCGTTCCCAAAAAGACCAAGAAAACGTCAGTCGTTTTAGACAGTTGCAATACTGAATGGACTACTGGGATTATCTATTGTCTTCGTAAAGTACGCGGCGGTACCACTAAATCCGGCAGATCCGGCCAGCGGCCGGAATTGTCGTTCTGGCCAAATCGCAGTTGCGGTGCGGCCGGAACATTAAAATTTTTAAAAATAGCTAAAACATATGAAAAAAACAAGCAAAATATTTTGTACTTTAATAAATTGAAAGTCGAAAATCATTAGAATTGCAAACAACCTTATTTTTGTCCTCTTTATGGAAGCCAGTGTGCTTTATTCGAAATTAGAATAATAGATGGCAGTACACAAAGCAATGACCAATGACATTTAAATTTTTTATTTATTTATAATTCATAACACGGAACGGAATAAATTAAGGACCTGTGTATGCAAAAAAAAGAAAATGATATAGAGTTTTATGCTTTAGATAGATAGAACCTGTAAAATATCGTTAAGCTGAAGGAATTTGAAATATTTCCATATAAATCCCGATCCGGCCGGAATTCCGGCGGTCCGGTCCGGCTGCCGGCCGGAATTCCGGTTTTGGCCGGACCGGCTAAATACTCGATCCGGTACATCCCTAATTAGCACGTCTAGCTGCAGTGGTTGAAATAGGAAGGGCTATGAACACACAGTGCCGGATTTGCCACGAGTAGCAAATGCTAAGGTCCCCGCGCTCCAACGCCTGTCTGACCGTAAAAACATATCAATTTAGATAGGTGCGAAATAGTATATTACGTAACAAGAGTTGTAAGTAAATTTCACGAGTGCGTAATGGGATTACAACTCGTGTAACGTACTATACTTTTTCTACGCCCATCTATTTTTTTCTTAGTGCTCATATTTTCATCTTTTTCACTACTAACAGACATATTCGTAGGTAAAGTTGAGAAAATGTTCGGATACTATAATTTGTTACAAAAATTGACAGCATAAATGAGAAGACGTTTATTTCCATATCAAGAAAAAGCGAATTATTTTTTTTTAAATGTATAATGTGTTGCCGACATTTAGGGGCATCACTCTTTTAATCTAAAATGTATTTCACTAACGCTAAGAGCTTTTATGTTTTTCAATTGATCAAAAGTATGTAAATAAACCAAATAAAGTAGTACGTAAATAAAAATTTGATTGCAATTTGATTCAACAAAAAAATTTAAGTTTTTTTTATCTAAACGGACGTGTATGTTATGAGATTTTCATTACGTGCATGTTATTGTTAAATGTTACTTACAAGGAATATTGTTAGTGCGATTTTTGACGTTTACGGACATGGGCGTAGAAAAAATATCTTACAACAAAAGAGATTTTGGAAAAAAACCTCAAGTATAGTCAGTGCTCACGAAGACGATTTGGAGAACAGCTTGGGTGACGAATTAGTGCAGTTCGCTGAGCTACTGAAAACAGGAGACTCTGGAACTGCAATTTTATTAAATCATTTTTCAGAATCGTGTTTGTCAAACGTAGAAATTGCTTTGCGCATTTACTTGTCTCTTATGATTACTATCTGCAGTGGCGCACGTTCTTTTTCAACATTAAAAAGTATTAAAAATGAGTTGAGGAACACGATGAGCCAAGAACGTGTTAATCATCTCACTTTGACGAATATAGAATGATTTGCTAAAGAAGTTGATATTTAATGTGTTATCTTTAAATTTGCCATTATTTGTTGTATTTAATACTCTAAACTTGAGAACCTAAAGCAAACCAAGTGCCACTTGACAGAATTTGCTACAGGCCCCTCGCTGGCTTAATCCGGCACTGTGAACACACACCCACCTGTTTTAGTAGAGGAGACTGAGCGAACATCTTCTCTTTCTTTCAAGTAGTGTTGTTCTCCGAACCATGAATATACCTACTAGAAGAGTAAACAGACGTATTATTCTATGCCAACATAAACAATGTTTATTTATTTTGCTGCATTCCACAGATGTTGGCATGTCGTATTATGTTAGATGTAATAATCATACAATTACTTGAATTTTTTTGTGGTTCCACAATATGCCGGTGTTTTCAAATGACACTTACAACGTTTGCATGTAGATACCTATCATAAAACTGAACAAAATGATATAAAGAATGAGGGGTCCAGCTCATTTACTTTTCGAGATACGGGGTGTTGAAGTTATGAAAAATTAAATGTTTTCATTTGATAACTTTAAAATGGATGGTTAAATTGATTTGACATTTGGCAGGTTGTTTTAAAATGTGAAAGGGCATATTTTGATGGAATGATCCAGTGGTGTTCATTTAGAAAAATATGTCACCTTTCCCCTCCCATTTTTTACGCCACTGGTATTTGAAGCTATTTTCATTTTATTTTGTATTCCTCAATGGTTTTCACGTGAAAAACGCATAACCTTTACATATCAAAATATGTATAGTTTTCAAGATATTTAATGTTTTCTTGAAGTCTGCAAGATCACTTTTTAATAATGAAATGAAAAAATATTTTTCTTGTATTTTTTTTAATGACGAAAAGAACGCAACAGACCTTTTTTATAGCAAAACACTTCCCCTACACGGTGGTGTTTTTTATTTTTCTCTACCTTCCTCCCAGCGCGAAATATTAAAGAATTTCGAAACAAAAAAAATTTTGTTTATTTTTTAAATTTGGGAAATCGATAGACTGGTAAACTTTTTTTTTTCATTAATCTACATACTTTAAGGTACTTATAAAAAAAATTTAGCATTAGTGAAATACATTTTAGATTAAAAGAGTGATGCCCCTACATATGTCGGCAACACATTTTACACTTTAAAAAAAAATAATTCGCTTTTTATTGATATGGGAAAAAACGTCATCTCATTTATGCTGTCAATTTTGGTAACAAATTATAGTATCCGAACATTTTCTCAACTTTACCTATGAATATGACTGTTAGTAATGAAAAAGATGAAATTATGAGCACTCAGAAGAAAATAGATGGGCGTAGAAAAAGTATAGTACGTTACACGAGTTGTAATCCCATTACGCACTCCTGAAATGGGTTACTCACAACTCTTGTTATGTAATATACTATTTATTTTAATTTTCAATGGGACGTTTCATCTGTCAGACCCTGTATACGTGTAAATAAAATTACCTATACGATTACTAAAAAAAGTCGAGTTTGTCTGGTCGTTCGGGCTTTCTATGTTTGAGTGCACTTTTTTTCTGAATGAGTGAAGCATGCGGAAACAACGGGATTGGAAAGGTTTCCAATACTTTTACCGGGATGTAAACCAACGGGCAAACAAATAAAAAGGAAACCTTTTTATCTGAAAAACAATGTTTTTTATTAATTAATATATCGATACGTACCTATCGCACGAAATTCCTGTTAGTGTGAACACGCTAGCTGCCACAGTGGCGTTAGCTATGAAATTGCTGATGGTACAGTACCAATTACCAAATGGCCAGTTTCTGGAAAATAAAAATATGTTAATATTAACGTTAACGATTACCATAAAGTAAAATGATTTGGTCACTCATTACTTTTCATTTTAGCAAGTATCTTTTACATCATTTATTGGTTTTTTTAACACTGTTATAGTACAATTATTACTATTATCAACATTATTTAGAAAATTTTGATATTTTCTATTTTTCCCAATTTGGATGAAATCCATTATCCCAACCAAGTTTTCTGTTACATTCTTCAAGTACTGCAGGAGACTTATGGCTTCGTTATATTGTATACAATTTTATTTGCTACTTCCTTTTTATTGTCGCTTGACAGCTAAGACATCAACTCCAGTATTCGCTAATAAAGTGGCCGAAAAACAATATATTTATAAAGGTACGGAGTATCGATACTTTATACAGTATCGCCCATCTCTATTTAACGGTTGGAAACTGGAAGAGCCTCTATGTGAACGGTTATCATTCACTGCGCACGGTTTTTATTTACTGCGCGTGAGTCGTCCAGTTTCCAACTATTTGTGATTGCTCTACGAACAAACCTATTATTTGACGTACTCCAGTAATTTATTAATTTTGATGTTAGAATAATTGTCAATAATACCAAATAACAAATTATTACTTTCCGTTCTACATTCGCATTATTTACTTGACTTTTATTTAATAAAGAAATCAAGGGTCCTGGACAAAGTATAGTATTCTACTCGCAATTTATGGCCATTATTCACTCGGGTGACGTTTGCGTCTCGAGCCGTAGGCGTCATCCTGCGTGAATTATGGCTATCATAATTTGCTCGTTTAATAATATACTATTATCTAATTCCGCTATCAAATGTGACACTTGTAAGTCACTCGTTGACATTAGGAAACGTCACATTTTTCCTAACATTAATCAGTTATGAAAACTAGTTATGTAAAAACTTTACGTACATTTATTAATTACTGTAAAAACTGACAATTAACTCATTATTTTAATTCAATAGTATTTTAAGATTTACAAACATAGAAAACAGCACTATAGTCCAGTAAATGAAGGAGGAAAAAAAGGCGAACCTGTAAATTATCGCCTATAAATTTCATACCGCCGGTAATAAGAGATAATGACACATCATTTAAAATAAGTCAACCTCTACACATATCAAGACCCTGCCCGGGCCTGAAAATGGCCCTCAAAATCTGAAAAATTGGGTTCTCCTAAAATATGGCCTTTAGAGAAATTTTTTTCGAACAAAAAATGAAGATCATTTCATTCTCTACAAAAATGGTTCCCATCATTTTTTTCGCAACATTTATATTTTTTGCAAAAAATACAGGTGAAAAATTCCAAATTTTGAGCTTGACAACAAATGCCAATTTTTTACAAAATTTGAGGTGGTAAATGTTGAAAATACACTGGCCTTAATGTTTTGACCTATGGAAACCAATTGTAGATGGCGCCACCACATTTCCCCCACTTGCAAAATCCTCGCTGCCATAAATGCGAAACGTTGTTCACCATGCATTTTTCAAGAGTTTTTATGCTTATGGACCGTTTTTTCTTCCCAGGGATGAGTGTTTAGGCTATGTGTATTAGGAAACAGAGCATAAGATTGATTACCTAGGGATGGACCTCACAAATAGGCCCTAAACTATCAAAAATCAGTTTTCCCCACGTGGCAGTGTCTTGGAGTTCATGAGATTTTTTCTAAGGAAAAAGGGAAAATTTAAACAGTTACTTACATTTAGTGCCACGGGTTCCCCCCCCCCTAATAAATATATATATATGAATGGAAAGGTGAGAATGTATTCTTTATTTTGGTCAAGGTGGAATATTGCCTAGAATAAAGGGCAAAAAGAAAACAACCACGAAATAAAAAAGTGAGGTTTTTCCGGGGTCCTACATTTTTGGAATTCTATGGGAAATCCCTGATTTTTTCAAAAAAAACTAATAGCACAGTCGAAAACTAGACAATCTCACCTTTCAAATGACATGCCTTGAAGGGCCATTTTATTAAAGCATACATTAGTTATGACTCATTGTAGGCAAATTTTCCAAGCCTCAAAAAAACAGTGAAAAATTGGAAATGGACAACCAAGCTTTTTATTGAAACGCAAGAAAATTAGTTTCCCCAATTTTCTGGGATGTTTATGGACCTTTCAAGGGTCCATATCCCTGAAAATTTAGAGTAAATAAGTGTACTACAAAAAAATTACGAGCAAATTGCGGGCTAGGTCCAAATTGCGTCGGAGCAGAAAGTTTGACCCGTTTTTTCAATATGGCCAAAGAGTCAAAACGTGACTCAAATGACAGGGGATGATAGCGGCAGATTTTCTCTTTCACATGAATTTTGAATCATGAGAAAATATGCATTTTTACCCAAGTTATTGGACAATTTGTCCGCCCGCGGATGTGTAAATTCACAGAGCGTGCTATCCGATACTCAGCTCAGGAGTTCAAAATTGTGGCTGCGCCTGGACCCATTTATCTCGTAAACGGTCAATTTTTCGGAAGAAATTATAAGAACCATTTTTGTAGAGAATGAAATGATCTTCATCTTTTGTTTGAACAAAATTACTCTAAAGGCCATATTTTAGGAGATATTGGCTGAAAACCCAATTTTTTAGGTATTGAGGACCATTTTCAGGCCCGGGCAGGGTGTTGATATGTGTAGAGGTTGGCTTATTTTAAATGATATGTAAGTATCTGTTATTACGCGCAGTATGAAATTTGTAGGCGATAATTTACAGGTTGATCCCTTCATTTACTGGACTATTATTAAACACACAGTTACAATTTCTGGGTGAATATTCTCTTGAACATCTTTTCTAATGTTAATTTCATTTGTAGTTGTATTATCTATATGTGTATCAGTGGTTTGGCCCAGAATGTTTTCTGATATTCTTCTCTTATTTTCGAATGAACTCTTAACATAGTCTTCGGCTACACTGATGGATTTCCATCCATCGTGCTGCTTTATTTTCAGAATGTCCGCTCCTGAGTCTGCCAGGAGCGTTTGAAACAATGTCCTGTGTATCCTTAAACATTACGTAGACCCAGGTATTGAGCAATCTTTGCTGGTAATTTTACAATCGCATTTATGCCACATTTTCCATTATAATATCACAGCAGCAGGAGGTCTAATATTTCTATACTTTTTGAGGAGGTCAACAAGATTGACACCAGCAATATTTCCAGCAGTGACCACAAATTCCCGTGTGTTTTGCTTTCTGGAATTGTCCAGCCTTCCTGCAGGCTCCCGCAATCCCTATTATCTTTGCGACCTAGGGAACAGATTTATTCAATAATGAATTATAAACATTTCGTAAATTAAGTCGTACTTTTGCAAATAGGAATATTTCGTCTTCAGCCCCTTTTATAAATCTTTCTACATTCTCCTTCGTCGAAACCTCCGATTTTTTTGCATAGTATCTAGTACAGGGAATGAAGCATTTCACCTGGCAATTTTTTCGTCCAGCATGGATTGACTTGAAATTTTAACAGAAGGTAGGTGAAAGCCTTGGGGGTGTTTGCCACCCCATCTCGTGGGTGAAAATTTTTTATTACATTTCAACCACATGAATGGATTGAAAAAGTGATTCTAAGCAAAAAATGTTCTATACCTTTTTTTTGTAAAATCAATATTCTCTAAGTTATTCGCGATTGAAAGTAACGCTTTTTAGAGAAAAAAATCGACGTTTTTGATATGTTTTTCGCGGATAACTCGAAAATTATGCATTTTATCAAAAAAACTGTAGAGAGCAAAATTGTAGCTTTTAAAAAAACAAGCAAAACCCTTTTTTATAATTTTTCTAAAACCAATGGGAACCGAGATATGGCCCATCACCCATCAATGAATAGCTTTTTTTCCCAAATGCAAAATGTGATAGATTCAAAGTCAAATACCGGAAAAATGATGCATTTTTCGTAGAAAACTCATAGAATCTTTTTCAAAGAGCATAATTAGACCTTTCTTTTTTTAAAAAAAAAGGTCTGTAGCATCAAAATTGAGTGAATTATGACAAAAATAATGTCAGTACTGAATTTTTTATACAAAAAAATCGATGAAAACAACCCCCTAACTACCCCCCTAATTAAAATTTATCTTTACCCTTGTGCAATCCTCTTTGTACATGTATGGTTAATATGTCCAAGAAGTTTGACCAATTTAAAATTCATAGTTTTCGAAAAATTATGGCTTAAAGTAAAAAGTTATTTATCATAATTTTGTATTTTTTACCCTTTCTTTCAAAATAACTCCGAAAATATTAGAGGTACAAGCAAAGTTAAAAAACGAAATTGTAGCTTTTTTTAAGACAAAAATTTTCCTGTAAGTAGATTTTTTGTACAGTTAGTATTTGACGAGATATAGCCGTTTAAAACGTCTATTTACGCACGAGCACCACCTTTTTTTAGCCTTTTTAACTCACCCCATTTAAAAACGAAAGGGTCTAAAGAGATTTAACTTACAGATCCTTGTATTTCTTGAAAAACCCTACAAAATCGTTTTTGAATAAACTTTTTATCATCAAAAATGAAGGAAATACGTTAAAAAAACCAATCGATTTTTTTTTCGAAAAATTCCAATAGTATAGTATAATGGAAGCATAATAAGTCTACTTTTTTTCAATTTATATCTATTACAAGAGTTTATAAAAATTGCAATGTTGTGGAGGGTGGTTTTTAAAGGTTGAAAAGTTACTTAATGCACGTGACACATTTTTTTACAACAAAATTATTGAGCAAATCCCTATTAGCATTAATTATTTTTCTCTTGGCAAAAAATTTTTTTTTACATATAATACTAATAACAGTTGATTTTTAAGGGTTGAAAAAGTATGAAATTGTATTTTGAAACGTAACAATTTTTGACATTAAGGGGTAGTTTTCACCCCTAAGAAACAATCAGGGTTCGTCGGCATGACATGATATATAAAGCAGAGGGTGAGTTGAGCCAAATCCCAAATTTTTATGCAAATCAATCAGAGGCGAAATCATTTTTTAAGGATTTGTGATTTTTTTTACATTAAGCTGTAACAGCGGCAGCTTTTTAAGGGTTGAAATACCATATGATGAAATTGTATTCCAAAGCTCAAAACAATCATTATTCAACTTATCCAAACCAAATCTTACCCATTTTCAGGTTTAAAATGTTATTTTATGATTTTTGACAAATAAGGGTAGTTTTCACCCCTAAAAACCGTTTAGCGCCCTTCGGTTCGATATAGATTTTGAACCTTCAGCTATCACCTACCTCCTGTTAAAATTTCAAGTCAATCCATGCTGGACGAAAAAATTGCAGGGTTTTACCTTTTTTGAGCTTCATTCCCTGTACTAATCCTGCTGAGCGTCTCTTCAGCAAAGCCAAAAGCATAGTAAGTATACTTCTTGATATTGACATTTTTGCTCTCGGTGCGTTCAGATCTCAACATTGAATATGTACCTACCTAGTCCACAAAGTCGACGCCTTTAAAGTTCAAGTCGTACCTTTTCGTTGATGTTCTTTATATTCTTCAATTCGCACCATTTTTCAAACTTTTGGTAGGCCAGGGCGTATCTACTTCTTGATTTTTCAGGTATTAAACTACCCACTACAGCATTTCCAGACTGTCTTACTTCAAAAGGAATGTTTGATTCGCTATCTGAAGACATTTCAAGTAATTACTTCTGACTTTTTTGACTTATTTTGAAACATCGTTGTTTGCTTCCATAGTAACAATACTTCAATACCTGCTTCCATAGTAACAATACTTCTAACACCATTTGATTCCACATTAATATTTTGATTGTAATTGACGTTATGAAAAGAGCGATATTGTTCAACTCGCGTAATTTGCAAAACTCGCTAGTTACGTAAATAACTATTCATTATCTTATAATAGACATGTCAAATTTTTTGCGACTGAGTTCGCAAAATTAATATTTTTGATCAAATCTATTTTTTTATCGGAAGAATTCATCTTATTTTTCAAATTCAAATTTGACCAGCCTATAGATTTGTAAGTTTATTTCAACAGTGTTATTTATACTTCCACCATTAAAACAGTATAAAATTACAAAAAACAACTGGAACACTCGAAATCCATTATATTAAAGTAATGTTTGTATACCCGGAAGTTTGTATACCCCGAAGTTTGTATACCCCGAAGTTTGTATGATTTTATCCAAATAAGACAAGAGAACTGATATTGTTGAAATTTATAATGTTATTTTACTATTAATGCATCTGTTTCTCACTAACGCCAAAAAGCAATTTTCCCAAATGGGAAATAAATCGAAGGAAGAAGAAATGCGATTTATTCGGACATATACAAACAACAGACAATAAATTCGATGAAATTTTATTGAAAGACTCGAATGAGCACGAGGGCTACTAATAACAGTTTTTCTTTCTCTCAAATGGAAAATAAATTGGAGGAAAAACAAGAGGGATTTAGACAACATAAACCAAACAACAAACAATATAAGATAATGAAACAAAGACAAAATAAGTTGAACAAATTACCTAATTCTATACTATATTTTACTCCTCCGGGTAGTAAAAAATTGAACGTATAGTTGACGTAAAAGATATAGTGCGAACTTAAAGTTGTCGGTTTTTTGTTTGACTCTAAGACTAAGAGTATACCGTAATAGGCGATTAATAAACGAAATTGTTTAAAGCAAGAACGAGCGATAGCGAGTGAGTGCCTTTAATAGTTGAGTTTATTAATCGCCCATTAACAAATGGGTTGATTACAATATTTTTTCGTTGACCGTAAACTCTTTTTTTGTGACAAAATTCACTTTTCCTCAAAGACTATCAGGGAGACAATAATGTCAACTCCATACCAATGACGTAGAATCACGACCGATCGTCAGTACAAATCATCAGTCATTTCTGAAAGTGGCCTTAGCGTTAATGTTGTTGGATCTCCATTTAAGTATAATGTAATTATTTTCCTGCGAGGTAGACAACCAAACCAACCAACCTTTGTAATCGGGTGGTTCTTTATGCTCGCGTTTAATTAGAGATTTAAAAACATTCCAATTCAATCGACAGCCAGCATTGGGCCAAGAATTCGGCTATTAGAATTCGTGTAAAGTTTAAAATACGTACATGTGCGTTTAGTACCTACTGTTTTCTACGTGTTGAGATAGAAAAAACAAAGACTTCTTGTGATGGTAAACGAAGCTGTGTTAGAGAGAGCTCTCTGAAAATATAGGGGATAAAGCGGAGGTGAGTAAATCTCTATTCGTTACCAGTCATTTTTTTGGTGTATTTTCGCTAATTTGGCATCTTCTAAATTGAAACCCGATTTCAAACAAGTTTTGGGGGTAAATTATACCGTCCTAAGGCTTAACTCTCCTCATAGGAGCTAAAGAAGAATACATCCATAAGACCGGATCGTACATACATTATAGAACAAAACACATTTTTTAATAAATTTTTACCTAAACGACGTTTTATCAAGAATTAGTAAAAATAATATAAATTTCAAATAATTCATTATTTTTTACATCATTGTCTGAACTATAACTATTTTTGAGAGAGGGTTTATTTATTTTACTAGCACGTGTAACACGTGTTCTCTTTAGTCGGTGGTCTGACATCAAGAAAGTGTGTGGTGTTTTTGTGTGGAAATTGTAAGTAAGTATACATATATTTATTAGCAATTATATGTTTAGTTGAAAATTGTATATTAATACCCTTCAGAGTTTAGCTCCGCAACATAACAAGGAAATATGTGTTACGTCAACTATATCTTTTTTTTATTTAATCCGTTTGCTTGGAAAAGAAATCTACTACACTACACTTCAAGTAAATACCATGTATGTAAGGAGTTCTTTTTTCCACCACTCATTATTTACACAGTTTATCGATACACTCTGCTTTTCGTATTTGCTTACATAATATAGTATTATAACGTGAAGGAAAACCCAATTGATATTTTTATTGCGTTCTTTGAAAAAGGATACCTTTACCCATCGAAGAGATGATGTTTACCACATTATATAAACACTTATACGGTTAGATCTTCTCGGTTACCAAAATGGATAATATTTTCTATAAAATATTGAAATCATTCATATTAAATTTGAGTACCTAGCAATTCTAATATTTTTTTGTGGATTATCCATCCAGTAAAGATACATGTAACCATTCATGACATGATTTCAAGGTCCGTGATGGAATTAAGATTTTCTTTTAGTTAAAAAATGAAAATATCCTCAAGACATTTTTTCTTGCATGTACCAGGCATACTTTGGTATCGTTACAGAGTACCTCGACTGTACTATGCGTATGACATATTATAATCTGTCCCATTCCATAGAATCGTGGATTTCTCGTCCATTCACAAGGAGATTTAGGTCCATTTTTCAAATTATTCTCCACTTTCAGCATAAACAATAAACGAATAATCCGTAGACTACTGGAATAAACATGCAGAATATCGAAATCTTTTTTGGGTTAAATATCTACGGTTTAAAACCACAGATATACAGCCAATACTTCTGGACCAGATATTTGAACGTTCGACTATTCGCGAGAACGTCTAATGGATTCTGTTCGTATTAACGTTGAATAATTATATTATCAATCAACGCGTATTAATGAATTCACACGATTCGAACGGTACTCGAAAATTCTAATAGCAATATCTTCCAAACACAGTGGCGAACAACTTTGTAGATCTTATGTGTCATTTTTTAGGTAAAGCGTAGTGTAGAGTAATGTAAAAAGCACGTGACAGTTTGAAGATTATTGATATGTAGTTTGTGTTTATTTCCATTTTGTGTATCAGAAAACCTTCTTGTCGTATCTTCCGCCATTTCCTCAGCATCTTGCAAATCATCAATTATTTGATGCATAAAAGCTTTATCTGCGTTCATTTTGTTCAGTATTATTATTTATCAAAAAACTTAGTAAGTATAATGATTACTATGATTTCTCTATCTCGCTATATCCACAGGTTATGTTTGATCTTTATTTGTTTTTCTGACGTTCTGCGCAAGACTCTACTCGCTTATTCCCATGTGGGACTGATACGACTGATACCAAAGAATACACCAGCAACCAAGAAGCGAAGCTGCCTTTCCTTTTTTGTATACGCATGTTTGAAAGGAGCTATTTTTATAATGAGATACTTGTCATACTTCACTTTGTCGACCAATTATATCGCCGATATTTAAAAATTTGATCATTTTTTCAGTGTATTTAGTAAGTTATCTGTCAACGTCGGTCTCTCAAGGTCATACATTTTTGTTACAAAAACATCAAAGAGATTGCGTCGGGCTTCGCTTCTTGTTAGTTGATGTATTCTTTGCTGATACATTCATTCGTTTGCAAGTCGAACATTCAAGATTTCGAAGATACTGCTCGAACATAACAAATCCACTCCCATCACATGAAATACGTGGGAGCATTTGGTCGAACGTTCAAAGATACGGCTCCTGGTACGGTTTCGCAAGTCAAAAACGACAAGCACCCATAATACTAGGTATACTATAGGCCAAGCAACGGGGCATGAGAGTATAGTAATTTTTGACAAACATCCTAATAGAAAACGGATGATGCCAACATATAAAAGATATTACGTAGTATCATTTTGATATGTTTTGGACATGCAATTGTTGTACAGTAATTTGTTATAAAAATTTAAAACGACAAAAACATTATTTTTTTAGTTTTTTCATATATCGTAGAACGTACTGAAGCAATTTCAATGGTATGTATAGATAAATTGTAGATAATTAAAATACGAACAAAATGAAGGGTGTCAATCGGATAATTATGAACCGAGAAAATCAGGAATAACCGGAAAATTAGTAACTTTTTTGAAAATTCATATTTTCGTAATTTTCCAATTGTAAGAGCTGAAACTTGGTCAAAAGGAAGTTCTTTATAAAGTTCCTATAATAGCCTTCTTGGTGTGCGTCATCGTTTGTGACGTATATCCGGGTTTTAGGCATGTCGTTTATTATAATTGCTATATTGACATAAAGCTAACCTTAAATTTGATAAATAAAATGATTAGGATCGTGTATTCAGCCAAATTCGAAAATTATATGAAATTAATAATACTTGGGATATGAAAACAATGCAAAATAAAACAAATTGTATATTCAATTTACATATTAAAATAACTTTACATTAGTAAATATAGTCCTGCAAAATAATTATACAGCCTGTTCAATTAAGTATGCACCATATGGAACTCTATTTTATTCTAAAGTTTTATGGAAAAAGGTATTCTTCACTAATAATTCTTATTGTTAGTGAATTTCATTGTTTTATTTGTTTAAATGTGGCCACTGTCTTCATTAAAATATGTACAGGTGGTGTATTGAAAATTTATGTATGTATGTATTTTGACATTCACTAAGACCTAAAAGATCTATTGGGCCCCCTTACTTCTACTTAGTTTCTGAGGAGAGTCTCAGGAGTGTTGTTAAAAGCTCCTTCTATGTCCAAAAATGCACATACTACAGTTTCTTGGTTGTCTAAGGCACCTCGGATATATTGAAAATTTAACAAAATAGATATTCTTCTATAGCTTTTTGAAGCTACGACCACTTGCTCTGCCGTTGAATAGCTTCTTTCCAAACACTAACTAGAGTATTATATCTTCAGTTACACGTTCAGTAGAAAACAAACATGAACATAGTAAATAGTCAAGAAACCAACCAACTAATAAAAAATTAAAAAGAAGAGGATTATGAAAGTTCAATTTTGGCAGTCATCTTCCCATAAGTCCCAATCTGATTCACATTCCGACTCATTCAAGTCAACAATTACAGAAGTATCACTAGCGTCAATAATTTTTGCTGTTTCCCAATATTCCTCTATAATGTTTTGGGTATGCCTAACATATTTTTCCATTTTTCTGGTGTAACGTACAATAATATAATTAAATTAATAGGAAATTTTTGTTCCAACTGAATTTTGATTTTTGTTCGGGTTTTCTGGTTTTCCCCCGCCCCGAATAGTTGACATTGTAACTAGATTTCTGACTTTTTGATACTCAAAATTAGTTAAGCTGTGATGCCTTTTGGCCTAAACATTAAGTCATTAATTATTTAAAATATTATCGAATAAATTCCCTTCAGCTAATTCCAATAAACCACGAATTGTTTTATAAATAATAAATATAAAGGTTACACGTACGAGTCAATGTCAAAGCAAATAAACATTATCTAGTATCATGTATGTTTACTTATAGTGAACTTGACTCTTTGTATATATAGGTAACAATAGTATTTTAAGTATTCATTATTAATTCATTATTAATTCATTATTAATTCATTATTGATTCATTATTAATTCATTATTGATTCATTATTATTATTAAGTCATTATGATGGTCATTCATGAAAGGATGATTACAGTCAGTATCATTCATTCTAAGTAGTAATCTAAGAGTAGTCAATTAGTGTTAGTGGTTAATGTATAGTAAATATTAAATAGAACATGTCCCAGTGAAACAGGTAGTTGTTTTATTCCTGGGGGATGACCCACCAAGTGACCAGCAGCACCACCTAGTCAGAGGCCCTTCTACTATCCTACTACACCCAATATCCTCATTACATTACACATTACATGGCGATCCTGCAAACAATTGGAGTTCTGTAACAATGGGTGGTAAAGCAACGAAACAAGCGGTCCAAGAAAATGGCGTGGTCAACAGTAATTTTATAGTACAAGAAGAGGAACTCAAAGCAGATCTGGAGGTGAAGATTCTTATCTACATTATTGTGGTTGTTTTGGTACTACAATTTGGATGGTCTATATATAAGAATCATAGAAGACAAATGAAGAGGGAGATAAGAAGAAATCTACAGCAAAGCACGCTAAATCTGTAGGATGGTGAGAATATTATTTTTTTTTGTAAACTTTAAGGGTATATTCTGTTTTGTGGCTAAAATTTTTTTTTTTGATAATTGATATTTCATATTTTTATTTCTATTGACAATGAATTTTAAATGTCCTCGAGTGATGGAAATGCAGTAACGTGGGATGAATTTGAGATTAGATTGAATTTAATTTTAGAAGATATACGTAGGAATAGTAAGCGTGTGTTAAAAAAGGAGGTTCCAAAAAGCTCAGATAGTCATATAGATATAATAAATAAGTTGTGTGATTCATTTAATAGTTTCTCTAAGTTAATAAATAAGAATTGGTATAAGTTAGAGGAGAATCAGCAGAGTACATGTATTTTATATTTTAACAAAATTAGAGAAAAGGTAGAGAAAGCATTTCAAGTGTTAGATTGTCAGTATGAAGTTCCGTCTCAATTAATTACGCGTAATAATTTAATTAATAATTTAATAGTATTAGAAGCAATGAGCAAAGATAAAAAGGAGAAAATGGCATTAAGTATGAATGACTTTTTCAATTTAGCTGGTAAGATATTACCAAATGAATTTAATGGGGATATAAGCAAATTGCAATCTTTTGTAGATGCTATAAGTTTGCTACAGGTTGGTGCAGCAGAGCATGAGGAGAATGCTGTACTATTTGTGAAAACTAGGCTAACTGGAAAGGCCAGGAGTCTAATCACCACCGAAAAATCGTTGGTAGAAATTATAGGAACCCTTAAAAAGGGACTAAAGGGAGATAGTGCTAGTTTAGTAGGAGCTAAATTAAGTAAATTAAGACAAAACCATAAGGATATAGTTGAGTATGCATCAGAGATGGAGAAATTAACAGATCAGTTACAAGCCGCGTATTTGGCAGAAGGAATGCCAGTACACTTAGCAACTAAGTATACAACAGAAGCAGCAGTAAAATCACTGATCGACAACTCAGCATCAGAACGGATAAAAACCGTTATAGCAGCTGGAAATTTTACGACACCGCAAGAGGTGATGACTAAATTGGTTTCCATCAATGTGGGAAACAATCAGTCAACAGGAAGTGTTCTGCATTATAAGGCAGATAGAAATAAGTTTGTGTCAGGAAATACCTATTTTCCACAGCGAAATACCTATTTTCCTCAGCGAAGACACTCTTATGTTAATCATAATGGAGAAAATAATTTCCATAGGAAAAATAACTACGATAACAGTAGGAAATTTCAAGCCAATCAAGGCAATAAGAGATTTACTGGTTACAGGGAGAAACCAGAAGAATATAGAAACAAGCCTAACAATAGGTTTAACAATGATAATAAATATAGAAATGTAAGAATGTGTGAGAGTGGAGAGACGAGAGTGGAAGATGAACAGAAAGAATTGGGGTTTTGAAAAAGAAAGGTGAAAAATCCAAAATTTTAAATAACTTGCATAATAATAATCATTATATTTATAACTTTGATTTAACTCTTTCAAACTTTGTGCAAATTAAAACTGACATATCGGATAATATAGATACTTTTATATTAGATACAGGTGCAGATATATCGTTATTAAAAATTTCAGATAATTTTCCACATCACTTAATAAAGACAACACAAATCTTAAATATTAAAGGAATAACTCAGGGAGAAATTAAAACTTTGGGTACAATAGAAACTTTTCTTTTTATTAAGGGTGTAGCATTTCAACATTGTTTTCATGTAGTAGAGGAAGAATTTCCTATACCTACGAATGGAATTCTAGGTAGGGATTTCATAAGAAATTATAATTGTATTTTAGATTATTCAGAATTAAAATTATACATAGATTGTAAATCTAGGAATACAGTAACATTAGAAATTTTTGACAATCCTGAATATGATACTTTGGCAATACCGCCTAGATGTGAAGTCTATCGGTTGGTAGAAAGTTTCAAAAACTTAAGACAAGATAAAGTTGTTGAGCAACAAGAACTATTACCAGGAATATTTATAGCAAGATCTATTATATCAAAAACTAATCCCTATGTCAGAATTTTAAACACAAATTATGAAAGCAAGTCGATAAATACAAACAATATTAAAATATTGGATTTAAATTTATTTCATGTATATGCTGTGAAGAATGAAAGTAAGAATAGGTTGAAAGAATTAAGAAAAACATTAAATTTAGAGGTACCAGAATACGTGAGGGATAAGCTAATAAATCTTTGTGAGAATTTTTCAGATATTTTTGCTTTAAAGAACGACATTTTAACGCATAATAATTTTTATGAGCAAAAGCTATTGGTAAAAGATGATACTCCAGTATATATTAAAAATTATCGCACGCCACATTCTCAATCTTCAGAACTTAATAATCAGGTCCAAAAGTTATTAGAACAAGGTATAATCGAATCTTCAATCTCAGATTATAACAGTCCAGTTTTACTTGTTCCCAAAAAGGCAATCAATGGAGAGAAGTCTTGGAGACTTTGTATAGATTTCAGGCAATTGAACAGGAAAATAGTCACAGATAAATTTCCATTACCCAGAATAGATTCGATTTTAGATCAGTTAGGGAGGTCGAAATGGTTTTCAGTCATAGATCTTATGTCAGGTTTTCATCAAATTCCCTTAGAACAGTCGTCAAGGAAATATACATCTTTTAGTACAGAAAAAGGTTCTTTTCAGTATACAAGATTACCATTTGGTTTAAATATAAGTCCAAATAGTTTTTCAAGAATGATGTCCATAGCATTCTCAGGATTAACTCCAGAAAAAGCATTTCTTTATATGGATGATATAGTCGTAATAGGGATGTCAGAAAATCATCATTTAAGTAATCTCGAAAGGGTGTTTGACACATGTCGGAAATTCAACCTTAAATTAAATCCACAAAAATGTCAATTCTTCAGGCGAGAAGTAACGTATTTAGGACACAATTTGTCCAGCGAAGGGGTTCTACCCGATAAGGCAAAATATTCAGTCATTGAGAAGTATCCAGTGCCCAAAAATTCAGAAGAATCTAAAAGGTTCGTAGCATTCTGTAACTATTACAGACGTTTCATTCCAAATTTCGCTGAAATATGCATACCTCTCAATAAATTATCTAGGAAAAATGTGAAATTCGAGTGGTCGGAAGACTGCGAAAAATCATTCCAAATACTAAAATCGGCATTAATTCAGCCGCCTATTTTGAAATATCCAGATTTCAATAAAAAATTTATATTGACAACAGATGCTTCAAATATTGCGTGTTCTGCAATACTTAGCCAGGAATACGAAGGTATAGATCTACCTATAGCTTATGCATCGCGAGGTTTTAAGAAAAGTGAATTAAATAAACCTATAATCATGAAAGAACTGTTAGCTATCCATTGGGGAATTAATCATTTTAAGTGTTATTTATATGGTTCTACACATTTTATTGTGAAAACGGATCACAAGCCGTTAACACATCTTTTTTCGATGACAGACCCAACTTCGAAACTTACGAGAATTAGACTAGACCTAGAAGAATACAACTTCGAAATACAATATTTGAAAGGAAATTCAAATTATGCGGACAGTATTTCAAGGATATCCATAAATGAATTAAAAGACTTGTACATTGACAATGCTCACATCTTAGCAATAACGAGGTCAAAAACTCGTCATAATAAAGCTCAGCCTATAGGAGAAGATAAAATAGTTTCCACAGAAATAAAGGAAGATATTCGCAAGCCAGCAGTATATAAAGTACTGAATAATTTAGAGGCGCATAAATTACCAATTCTGCAATTTGAAAATAACCGTGTTTCGTTAAGGATGAACATACGGATCAAAAACAGGATGAGATTTAGCCAAGCCTTATTAAATACCGATATAGTTAACTTTGATTTAGGTCAAACGTTAGTTCAGCTTGATAAGCTAGCGGTAAATAATGGTATAAAAAGGATGAAAATTTATATGAATGATATTATTTTCACACAGTGCACTATAAAAGAGTTTATGGAAAAAGGAAACAATACGTTAAAAAACGTACAAATATGTATTTGCGATATACCTAAGATGGTGGAAAAAGAAAAAGAAAAGCAACAGATTTTAGAAACTTATCATAATGATCCTTTATTTGGAGGTCATGTAGGAAATAACAGGCTATTGAAAAAATTAAGAGCGAATTTTAGATGGAAAAACATGGAAAAAGATGTAAGAAAATATATTAAGCAATGTCACAAGTGTCAGGTCAATAAAGCAAAGAATAATCACAAGGAAGAATTTGTATTAACGGATACAGCAGAAAAACCATGGGATATAACATATATAGATACGGTCGGTCCTTTTCCACAAAGTGAAAATGGTAACCGTTATTGCATCACAATGTTATGTGAATTAACGAAATATGCAGTAATAATTCCAGTTAAAAACAAAGAAGCGAACACGATAGCTCGTGGAATTTTTGAAAATTTCATACCAAATTACGGTCTAATGAAACTAATTAGGACAGATTTAGGCACAGAATATAAAAATGAAATATTCAACGCTTTAACTAAAATGTTAAATATTAGGCATAATTACTCAACAGCATATCATCATCAATCTATAGGAGGTTGTGAGAAATTACATAGAACGCTTAATGAGTATGTGAGACACTTTATAAATGAAAGTAAGGATGATTGGGATGAATGGTGTAAACTATTTGCTTATTGTTATAATACGACTCCAAGCTCGTATCATGGTTATACGCCATTTGAATTATTGTTCGGTAGACGTGCTAACTTACCCGAGAATCTAACAAACGAGATTGAGCCATTCTATAATATTGATGAATATCAGAATGAGTTAAAATATAAACTGCAGGTAGCTCATCAGAGAGCAGAGAAATATTTAACCAAACATAAACTGAGTAGACAAAGTCAAAATAGTAAGGTAGCTAATCCAGTTGATTTTAAAATAGGGGATTCAGTGTTAGTAAAGAGGGAAAATAGAACCAAATTCGAATCTCAATATATAGGTCCATTTACAGTCACAGAGGTGAGCGATGTTAACTGTAAAATTAAATTAGAATCAGGTGTGATAAAAGAAATATACAAAAACAGAATCCATCCTTATTGTAAAATGAATTAAAAATTGTAAAATTGAAAGTGCGAGTGAGTTTATAAACATTTCCGAATAATAAACAAAAGTGTTATAACAAACGTTCAAAACATTGAAGTGAAAATAAATAAACAACTAAGTGATCGTAAACAATTTTTAAAGGCAATGAACATTCATTTATTTATGAATATATTATGTAATCGTAGGTTAGTGACATTATTTAATAACCATCTACCATTTATTTTTAGGATAATTGTAAATTCATTTCATTAGGGGGAAAGGAAGCTCAACGGAATTTATTCTTTTTGTAAAAGGGGAAGGTGTGATGCCTTTTGGCCTAAACATTAAGTCATTAATTATTTAAAATATTATCGAATAAATTCCCTTCAGCTAATTCCAATAAACCACGAATTGTTTTATAAATAATAAATATAAAGGTTACACGTACGAGTCAATGTCAAAGCAAATAAACATTATCTAGTATCATGTATGTTTACTTATAGTGAACTTGACTCTTTGTATATATAGGTAACAATAGTATTTTAAGTATTCATTATTAATTCATTATTAATTCATTATTAATTCATTATTGATTCATTATTAATTCATTATTGATTCATTATTATTATTAAGTCATTATGATGGTCATTCATGAAAGGATGATTACAGTCAGTATCATTCATTCTAAGTAGTAATCTAAGAGTAGTCAATTAGTGTTAGTGGTTAATGTATAGTAAATATTAAATAGAACATGTCCCAGTGAAACAGGTAGTTGTTTTATTCCTGGGGGATGACCCACCCAGTGACCAGCAGCACCACCTAGTCAGAGGCCCTTCTACTATCCTACTACACCCAATATCCTCATTACATTACACATTACAAAGCCATAACTGAAAAAGCGGAACATTATGAGTGATTAAGTCTATCTAATCTATAAAACAGCACGCTTACATTAACACTGTTGATCCTTACCTCCTACAATAAATTACATACTTGTATTCTTTATCCGGTATATGTTTCTTCACAATTTTCATAATTTCTTTGATGCTAGATGCTGGAAAAGGTATACACCTTTCTTGTAACCAACTAATTAAAGATTGCTTAGTCCAAGATGAATTAGGGATTTTTTCAACTAAACTTGAATGATAAGATGCATTGTCCATTATTATTAAAGAAGGTTCTTTTAAATTTGGCAAGAGCTGTTCAAACCTGCATGTAAAATAGTGTACCGTACACCTTCACCACTCGTCTTCCTTACTTCCTTAGTGCTACCATCTTGTCAACTCTTGCGAAACCCCCTTTACTAAAAATCCAGGTCTCCTCCAAAAAAACAGACTGTAGAGGGTAAGGAGAACTCTCATTGTTCTTGAATTCTCTCAGAAAATGTAATCTTTTTTGAGCTACATGTGGTTGTTCCATAAGATAGTTTCTATTGGAAATACTGCAATTTAGCCATCTGAATTTTAGTTCCCTCAAAACATTAGCCATTGAACCAGACATGTCGATTCCATCCAAATCAATGAGGTTTTTATTCAGTGTATGTAGAGTTACATGTTCACCTAAAATAGATAAGTAAACAAACAATATTAATGAATAAAAAATACACTAAAAAGTGAATAATAAATTTTTTAAATTTTTCATTCACTCTCTCACTATCCTAATGAAATAGGATTAACTTAATTTATATTAATTTCACTTATTGTTATATAAAAAATACTTACTTGGTGCACTGAAGTTAGAGGTATTAATGGTTTACCAGCTTCTTTTTCTAACTGAAAATAAGATGCTGCTCTTTTTCCGTGTATCTAGGCATATTTTTGTATTATTTAAATAAATAAAATGCTAACAATAAGATTAATATTCACTTTCCATAAATAATCATAAACAAAGTACAGACCTGACGAGAACTGTCAGTGGGACATTAGAAAAAGACGTAAGCTACGAAGGGAACGTCTACATAGTATTTTGAACTATATAAATTCGCCCGATTGATAGGTCGCGCTTGCACGTAAACTAAACATCAACTAATCAAATTTTTCTGTCAAAGATTAGGGTTAACGTTTGTAATACGTTTAAACAGTTCATTATTGTGATATTTTTATTAGGATTAATCACAGACCTGCATTCTTTTTCCATTTCTTTCACCGTAATGTATTAGAAGGACATTAACAATCAATGACGCACACCAAAAAGGCTATTATAAGAACTATATGAACTTTGTATGTGCGATGTGCGAAAGGCAGACGCCAGGCACTTTTATCACAATTGCAATGTTTTCGATGCGATAATTTGCAACGTGTCTGGATGCGTTATCGATTGTCCGATTTTAAATTTTAAAACGGTTTTGGAAAGTATAGATGTAGAGCAACAAAGCCTATATTTTCGATTTGTAATAAAATAATCTGAACTCGACCAAAAACGCCAGAGAACACCGCCGATAATGACCAAACGCTAGAAAGTAGCGGGGATTAAGTAACCGGTCCTTTTCGGTGGTGTTTTTGGCCAACTTCTCATCATTTTATTACAAATCGAAATAATAGGTTTCGTTGCTCTACATAAACACTTTTCAAAACCGTTTTAATATTTCAAATCGGACAATCGATAACGCATCCAGGCACGATGCAAATTATCGCATCAAAAAATTAAATTTGCAATTGCGATAAAAGTAACCGTCGCTTGGCATCTGCTCTTCGCGCATATAAAGGGCATACGAAGAACTTCTTTTGTACTAAGTGTCAGCTTTTTTAAAAATGACGAAGATATGAGTTTTCAAAAAAAATGACTAATTTTCCAGTTTTTCCTGATTTTCTCCGTTCCTAATCATCATACCATTGAGATTGCTTCAGTACGTTTTAAGCTATATGAAAAAAACAAAAAAAGAAGTTTTTTTCGTTTTAAATTACTGAACAACATTTGCGTGTCCAAAACATCTCAAAATGATACTACGTAATGTCTTTTATATGATGTCATCATCCGTTTTCTACTAGAATCTTTGTCAAAAATATTTACCTTTTGCTTAACCTAATACCATAATATGTGTGGTATATCAAGAAAAAATTGCCTAATATCTTGAGAACATTGACAACAATTTTGCCTACACAATTTTTTCTCGAATGGTAGGTATTCGACATGACTTTTTCACGAGAAAAAGACGAAAAACAATGAAATTTATAAAACAGAAAAATAACTTATTTATTTATATAAAAGTTACAGTTATGATAATTGAACGTTTTTGCATTATTTTTATCGTTATCCCCTAGAAGAAAGGCGACTGCTGTCATTATTTTCCTTTCCCCTCCTCGATAAACTTAATGTTTGTATCTTTATCAATAAGAGGGAGGAGATATTGTGTCTGGAGATTCAGTTGTTTTTTCCAATCCTCCTGTTATTTCATTGAATAAATCGACTCTGGATGGCAACACAAGCTGCAATTCTTAAAAAACTGAAACACAAATCAATTTTTTGTACCAAAAGAATAAAATTTCAATTGTACCCATTCACATGACCCTTTTAAGTGAGTGTTTCCAAGTCCTTTACTAAATAATCGAGTCAGATTAATCATAGCTTCCGTTTGACATGGTCGACTCGTAGTTAACGTGACGGCTTGTATTGCAAGTCATTCATTAAAATGATTAATGGGAATCATTCAATATTAGGTACTCACCTTCATCGAAAATTATTAAAAAACAAACAACCGCAGATTAAAGGGATCGGAATTATTCCTTGAAGGGTATTAACCCTATCCAAATTGGTATTTAATTTATTTTTTCTCCTCCCTATATTGTAAACAACGCATTTTGACACGGTTTTGAAGGGGGTAAGTAACAATTACAAAAAAGGTATCGATTGCCCTTGATGAAGGGTTGTAAGTCACCACCCGGTGGTAATAACTTATGCCATGTAAAACGTGCATCTTATTTATTTATTTTTATAAATATTAATAGTTCAATTATTACAATTATGAACATTATTTAGATAATTTGGATAAATGTTTTCTCGTTTTTCCTCAATTTGTATGAAATGTTCTGACTCCATAATTTTTCCATCTCTAACCAAGTTTTCTGTTACTCGTGAAGTACCTACTGCAGGAGACTTCTGGCTTCGTTATATTGTATAACATTTTATTTGCAACTTCCTTTGTATTTTTGACGCTCTCCGCTACATAACTTTCCGCAATAGCTGCATATTTTCATCCGCCAAGACATCAACTCCAGTATTCGCTAATAAAGTGGACGACGTTCTTCTAAGAGAGTGTCAATATACTCCTTAAAGTTTTCAAAGTTCAGCAATTTTGGAATTGAAGAAATCGGTTTTTTCCCGACAGGCTGGTTTAAGCACATTCCATTTTGATATCGCATGAAGAAGCGAGGATTCAAATTCGTCATGTGTGATCTTATAACAATGTTATTTCGAACTATTTTGAAATAACAAACCTTCTCGTCGTCACTTTGATCACTGTTAATTTACGTGCCATTCCATTTTTGGGATCAGGAATAGTAACAATTACGACTTCATGCCTTAATTTAGCATTGTCTATTTTCATTGCATTACAACCTTCATCATTAAATAAATATCATCAGGGCTTTAAACTGGAATTTATTTACATCTTCCCTGTCAAACATATTAGATTTTTTGGGTTTATATACGTCATTTCTTCTTTTTAAAAATGCTATAAATTTAGGTCCTCTATGAAAAGGGAATACGGCCCTGGCAAGTAAAGTGAATTAATGTGTAAAATATTACTCCGTTGTAAAACTCAAATTTTCGGGCTGCGACGAGTCTATTTTACATAAAAGTTACACAGACAAATAAACGAAGTGCCAACAAGTGAAAAAGTATAAAAAAGATAAGTAAATCATAATAATAACAAAAAAAATAACAAGTTTTTGATAGTCACTGATAGGATACATAACCTCCGAAAGGTCGACTTGGGTCGTGTCTCCTTCCGCAGTGACTGAAAAATAGGCAACACAAAATACGTTTAATAAACTGATTAAGAAAAGGAACAGTACCGGCTTAAAATAAATTGGAGGAAAATGCCACTTGGTAGTGAAACTGACACGGACGAAGAATACAAAAGGAAGAGAAGAGAATTAGACGATAGTTTTGGAAGAAGTAAAATTACTAAACGTTCACCTGCTAAAGTATACGAAGACAAAGAGAACACAATGATTTCAATGATGAAGGATCTCATGTCAAAAAATAATGAACTGATGGACGAGATCAAACAAGTAAGGAATGAAATTAGGGAAAACAACGTACAGATACGCGAAATAAAAAAAGAAAATGAAGAATTGAAAACAGAACTAATAACTTTAAATCAAAAAGTAGAAGTGCTTGAAAAAATCAACAAAAAGAAAAATTTAATAGTCTCTGGTATCAAGCTAGAAGCATATGATGATAAAACACTGAAAGCAGATATGGAACATTTTTTGGAGAGAGAGTTGCAAGTGGCAGTCAAACTACGAGGGGCTCAAAAAATTGGAGAAAAAGTTTGTATAATTGAAGTTGATTCCTTCACGGACAAAGTAGATATACTAAGGAATAAAAACAAATTGAAAAACCTACGGGACCGGATATTTATTGACTCTGATCTCACCAAGAAAGAACAGGAAATACAAAAAATAATAAGAACGATTGCAAAAGAAGAAAGAGACAAAGGAAATCAGGCAAAAGTGGGTTACAAAAAATTGATTATCAATGGAATATGCTGGAAATGGGATGATGAGCAAGGGAAACTATTGGATATTTCAAAAGCCCGGAATCAAAAAAACTACTAGGAACACGGGAAACAAAGGACATGCAACGGGAAACGACAGAGGCTATGGAAAAGGTTAAGAAAGTTGTACAAAAAGAACAAAAAGAACAAAAAAATAAGGAGAGCAAAGAAAGGGTACAGAAAATGCAAAACAAAAGAGGACAGTCATGGAAAATAGGCACTTGGAATATCAGAGGAATTAATGGAAAAGAGGAAGAACTAGCAGCAGAATTTGAAAAAACGGATATAAAAATATTAACACTTACTGAAACAAAAAAGAAAGGACAAGGAGTGACTGAAATTGGAAATGGACATACATTACTGTATAGCGGTGTACCAAACAGTATGTGGGCGCAAGCCGGTGTAGCAATAATAATAAGAAATAGTTTCATTAGCAATATAAGTAAATGGAACATGATATCCGAACGAATAATGACGGTGACAATTAAATTAATGAGGAAAGAAACGTTAACCCTAATAGTAGCATACGGACCAAACGAAAACGAGAAAAAAGAAGAGAAGGAGAATTTTTGGTACAGCTTACAAGAGGAAGTGGATAGGATAACAGATGAATATATAATAATTGGAGACATCAATGGTAGAGTAGGAAATGACGCGATATCAAGTAAGGGAACTGTTGGATGTTTTGGGGAAAATACAAAAAATACTAATGGAAATATGATTATCGATTTTTGCATAATGAACGACCTAGTGGTTGCCAATACCTTCTTTGAACATAAGCAAATACACAAATTCACCAGGGAAGTTAAATCAAGAAACGAAAAATCAATTATCGATATAGTCTTGGTGAATAGGACATGCTTGGGAAAATTGAAGGACGTTAGAGCCAAGAGGGGGTACGAAGTCGGCACGGACCATTACCTAGTAGAAGTAAAGCTCAAAGAAATGAACACCGTAGATGCAAAACAAACTATGAAAAATGAAAAAATAAGCAATATTAAGAGCCACAAATTACAACAGAGGAACATAAGACTGAAATATCAAAATCTAATAAAAGTAGAAGCAGAAGCACATTGGTTTAAACAAAAAAATGGATACATGGAAAATAAATGGAAATTTTTTAAAGAAACGCTAATCAAAGCTGCCGGGGAAGCATGTGGAGTAACAAGATACATAAGTAACAGGAAACAAACTTCATGGTGGAACAATGAAATAAAGACACTTACAAAAATAAAAAAGATAGCCTGGAAAAAATATCTTGGAACAACGAAAAAAGAGGACTATGATAAATATAAAGTAATAAGAACGGAAGTAAAACAAGCAATTAAGAAAGCTAAGAGTCAGGCGTGGGAGAGCTTCGGGCACCGAATGGAGACGCAAGGTAAAGGAAACGCGAAACTTCTATACAGAACACTAAAAACTTTAAAGAAGGGGAAAAGCTCAAATCAAAGATTCATAAAAAGTAAAGATGGCAAACTCCTCACAGCAGAAGAAGACATAAACCGAAGGTGGTTCGAGTATTACTCTGAGCTATTGGAAGGTGATGCACAAAATAGTCAACCAAGAGAAAAGCTCGTTAAACTAATACAAAATGAGGGACAATTAGACATTGGAATGGAAGAAATAGAGTCGGCAATACAAGCAATCAAAGTTGGTAAAGCACCCGGAGCGGATAACATAAAGCCGGAAATGGTAAAATTCATGGGAGCACAAGGGAAGGAAATGCTTCTAGATATATTAAATTTAATATGGAAAGAGAAACAGATCCCAGAAGATTGGAAAGTTGGTGTTATAATTCCAATATACAAAAAAGGAGATATTGCAAATTGCAATAACTATAGAGGAATCACGCTGTTATCTGTAGTAGGTAAACTATACGAAAGGATCATAGAGAGAAGACTAAGAAACGAAATAGAGACTACATTGCAAGGAAATCAAGCTGGGTTCAGAGCAGGACGAAGCACGCAGGACTGGATATTTAGCATCCGACAGATTATGGACAGAATACTTGGGGGTAACAGAAATATGTATTTATGCACTATCGATCTGGAAAAAGCATTCGATTCATTACCAAGAGAAAAAATATGGGAAACTCTAGCAAGAAGAGGAGTCTCGAATGGATTATTGCAGGCTATACAAAGTATATACGACAGGACAAGCAACATAGTAAGAGTAGGGACAAAAAACACAAAAAACTTCAACACATGTAAAGGAGTAAGACAGGGAGGAATATTAAGTCCCATACTTTTCATTGCAGTGATGGATGAAATATCACAAGCATGCGGAAAGGATAGAAAAGGAGTTAGTGTAGGAGTACGGCAGCTAAAGCCAATAATAATCAAAGACCTGCTATACGCGGACGACCTGCTACTTGTAGCAAATAATAAAGCCGAGCTAGAAAAGGCGATAGAACTCTGGAACAAATATCTCAAAGAATACGCGATGAGAATCAACTTCAATAAAACCGAGATAATGACAGTATCCAGGAAACACGAAGATATACAAATCAGCATAGATGGATACACAATGAAGGCAACAGAAAGCTTGAAATACTTAGGAGCCATATTGGAAAGTAATGGCAACTTGGAATCAGATGTAAATAACAGAATACAAGCCACATCTAAATTATTCAATGCACTGAAAGGAGTATTTTTAAACAAAAGGGAGGTTAATAAATTAACCAAAATAAAAATTTATAAAACTGTTTTTGTACCCACCTTAACGTATGGAAGTGAATCATGGATACTTACCCAAAAACTAAAATCAAAGATCATTGCAATGGAAATGAAAATACTGAGAAAAATAGAAGGAGTAACGAAGCTAGACAGATTAAAAAACGATGAAATTAGGGCTAGACTTAAGGTGGATCCTATAATATCAAAAATAGAGCAAACTCAACTAAGATGGTTCGGACACTTGACAAGAATGGACGAAGATAACATAGTTAAGCAAATATGGGAGGCAGGTTGGGACGGAAAGAAGAAAATAGGTAGACCTAAGAAAAACTGGAATCAAGAAATAGGTGACGTACTGAAGGAAAGAGGAACTTCTTGGGCGGAAGCAAAAAAGATAGCAGAAGATAGGAAAAGATGGAAAATATACTGCGGAACCCGCAACCCCGACACCTAACGGTACAAGGGGAACCGATATATATATATGAAAAGGGTGGACTTCAGCACGGAATATTTACACCATAACCTTGATGGAGAATATAATACATCAGATTTTTCGTCAAAGTGCGCCAAAAGCACGGTTTCTGAAACTGCAGTAGCAGTCTTTGTTTGATGGCACCATTTCTTGAAGTATTGATACACAAGCGATATTTTGTTGATTCTTCTATATCCATTTGGCTTAACGTATAGAAACCGGACAATGCTGTCCATAATTTCATGCGAATAGTGTCGAATTAAATTAATAAAAATCACGGAAAGTAAGTATTCTATTACATTATTGCTAAAGTCTGTCCCAATGGAATTGATAGCACGGATCGGGGGTTCGGACCAACAGTTGTAAACCATAGGCGCGACGGAACTACCTGCCCCGTAATCTATACAGGTACAACCCAATTTCCTGTTAATATTTAAATCTAGGTACCTAAGTTCCTTTGCGGGAAAAAAATTATTCCTGAACGTTCATAATACTCTTGTGCACCAAAATCCCACAAGTTCTGTTCGCGACATAATTACGAACTGTGCCAATATGATACAGGTAGGAGAATCAACGATTTATAGATTTTTACATGAGAGAAAATGCCGGAACCTTGGTGAACCTATTCCTCACCCGGGGAAGAAACCATAAGAAATTGACGACGATGTTAACAGTGTTTGTAGATTAGTGCATGGTATGTGTTTCGCAAAAGAAATACCAACATTGGACAAGATTGTGCAAGCCGCCCAGAAAGACGAAAACCTACCACAACTATCAAGAACTAGGGTATGGAAAATTCTTCATGGAATGAACTTTCGGCGGGAAAAACAGAACAGAAAATCTTTTCTTATTGATAGGCAGGATATTGTTTGCTGGAGACGAGAATACTTAAGGTCAATCCAAAAATATCGCAAAGAATGTAAGAATATTTTCTATTTGGATGAAACCTGGCTAAATGAAGGACACACCGTATCGAAAGTCTGGCAAGATAAAAATAATATACTGAATTCCCCACAAGCTGCCATGGAGGGTTGGTCAACAGGATTAAGACTTCCCTCTGGAAAGGGCAGTTAAAACGGATGTTTGAATCAAGGATTATTGGAATTCAGTTATTGTAATGGATAATGGATATCATTCTCGATTAGTAGAGAAGGTTCCCACAAAAAAGCGGCAATAATTGAGTGGTTGCAGTGTAAAGCCTTAAATTCCAATGATACAATGGTGAAAAAAAAACTTTTGCAAATTGTTAGACAGCGTAAGGCAATGTTTAATCGATTGAAATGGATGAGATAGCAAAAGATAGAGGTATTATTGTACTTCGCTTACCCCCTTACCATTGTTAACTGAATCCAATAGAGCTTATATGGGCACAAGTCAAAGGTTATGTTGCCAGGAACAACAAAACTTTTAAACTTCAAGAAGTACGCCAACTTTTGATGGATTCATTGGTGAAAGTAACTGCCGAAAACCTGCAAAGCGCCATAAAACATGTTATAGCTGAGGAGTGGTTTTTGTTATAATTTTTTTATTATTCACAAGAATATGGTGTGTATATAAATCTTAGTTCACAATTACTTTGTATTTTCATTACAATATTAATTATAATAAACGTTAAGCAAAAATCATTAATACGACTATGGACCGTTTGGTTCACTGCGTATGCTTCATTTGCATTTTATTACATATTGTTATTTGACCGATTACCGGGTGGTCTGGTCACAATTTATTTCTTCTTAGTCTAGATACATTGTAAAACATAAATAAATGATAACATTTTTTGAGACACCCGACCTCCGTTTTCCGTTTATTTTAGGCGCTCTGTACTATTAGCTCATTTGAAAAGAACTTTTTTGCAAAATCGTCCTCGACTAGTAAATCGTTTACCTTTTCGTGAAGGACGCTTCCAGATATATTATTTTTTTTAACCTGATTTTAATTAACTGCCCCAGAAGAACCTTTGTGAGAAAGGTCTATTTGACATGTTTGATCCTAGCTTAACAAACAAAAACCGCTATAGAGTCGGTTAATTAGTTTGTTTTGCCAATAGGGGTCCAATTAGCTTCTGTGAATTATGTTGAATGAATATAATATATCTTAGATACAAATAAGAAGGTGTTTTCATTCGAAGCACCAGCAACCTCAAACTGTGATAATTAAATTGGTTGAATAGCACTCTATCCTGGCTGTATACTTTGAAGAAGTGTGAAGTAATATTTTGTGTGAAACGCTCCTATAGTTCAATTTACTGTTTGGACCCATACTATGTGGAATCTAATTATAATAATGTTATAAATGGAACTAACTGTTACTAATTAATTTCACTATTTAATGGAAAAAATTATAAAAGATACTTATTCATAATTAATTCGATATTGACATCATCGTCAGAATGATAGAAGGTATATTTTATGTGATGCCTACCTGATGTCTAATATTTTGGTTAGACCAAATAGTGACCTATCTACACATATATGAATAGGAAAGGAGAAGATATGTAACAAATATTAAATTATAGGGATTATTAGCCCCATGGGGATATCCAATTAAGATCGGGATAACTGTGTGCAATGACATAATAGGACTAACCAAACAATTAAAAACATGCAACTTACAAGAATCAATCATTCTTATCCATGAAACTCAGCCGATACACGATGTGATTAAGGCAATAACTTTTGCATGTAATTGACTAATTACCAAGTATTATACAATTACACACAAGCTGTTATATTGTGTTTGAAGGTCAATATCAATATCCATCAGTGAGCAATCACTGTCACACGGGTCAACACCAAATTTGACTTTGACTGCAAAGCATAAAATTTCGATATTTTAGATCGTAAAAATACATGACATGAAACAGTTTGTTTTTGTGTTTAGGAGAACTTTAATAAATTGACCACATATTATGAAACAAAATGCATAAGCATCGTATTTACACTTTCGTGACATTTTAAGTTTTTCTGGGCTTGTTCAAAACTCCTGAGCGTTGTTTATGACTCGAGTGCCATCTAGTGGCACTGTGTAAACGTAAACACCCCACTCTCAAAAAAATTGAAAAATGAGTATTATTACTATAACTATCACAAAAGCAAACTTTATATCAAAAAGAGGTATTTTTATTTTCGTTTTTGTGAATAATTAACCGGAAAAACCTAGTGTAAACGTTAGGACAAAGAACGAAAATATTTTTGTAGAGTTGTGTAATCAATATAATAATTCTTTCAATGAATTTAATCTCCACTGACCAGTAAATAATCTTTGTCGATAATTAAAAAAAAAAAAAAATAATAGTAGGATGAAACCCATTGGAAAAGGAGGAAAATATTGTAAAAATGAGAGGAAAAAAATGTACGGCGATCTGTGGTCGGGAAGGGGAAGGGGGTGAGTTTTTAAGGGTAAAAAACGGATTATCTCGATATCCGGCAAAACTTCAAGTCCCATGGAAAAAAGTTAAATAGCAGAGTTGTAAGTAATAAAAAGATCTACAACTTTTGTATTCACACTTTTTTCACATAACCTCAAAATTTATGTGGTAAAATTTCTCACCTTATGAGCAATATTTGGTTTTGAAATTAAGTAAGGTATGAGAACTACGTCACTTTCATAGAAGTTTGTTGTAGAAAAAAGAATTTAGACAAAAACGAGACTGCACAAAGAACACCGGACTTGGCTCGTATGAGAACATCTTTGAAAGCTGAATTGGAAAATCGTTGTGGAGATTGCTAAGGAGATTGATTTTTTCTCAAAGACATCTCGAATCGATCTCCATTAAGTGGTTAGTTCATTTGAATCAGTACCCGCAGTTGTCAAGTTTACTAGAATTTCTCTTTTAGCACCTAGCAATAGCAAAATACTATTTTCAGAAGCTGGTCTGAGACTGGTATACGAATCCAAGCAGAGGTGCCGTTTATTTTGCAACGAATGCTTAAAATTTGGTATTCATTAACAACAACTTGCCACTTGATAATTTTAAGTACTGAACTAATTAATAAAACAAACATTTTTGACATGTGATTATAAAAATACGAGGACATATGTTTTGCATGGCAACAAGAGATTTGTGTGCAGAGGGCGTTGTCCTGCAAAAACAAAACACCTTTGGATAGCTTTCCGCATCTTTTCTCTTTAATTTTTTCCCGTTGATTGGTCAGTAATGTCGAATAGTAATCTCCAGTTATTGTTCTACCCTTATCCAAAAAATCGAGCACAGATCGACCGCGATGCTTCTACCCTTGCACGCTTTTAACATTCAAACATTTGGGGATCCATTTTGCAGTAATGTTTCTCATGTCAAAATTGACGTGAACTATATGATATAATATGAAATATGAAATATTCAGTGCTTCAGATATCCGTTTTAGCCCAATTCGACGTTCTGATAAAATCATGTCATGAACTGCATCGATATTTTCGGGGACTGGCACAGAAACTGGTCTTCCCGATCGGTCATCATCTTCAATGGAAAATTTACCTCTTTTGAAGCTTGCAGTCCAATTTTTCACGGTCGCATACGAAGGACATTGATCACCAAGGGTATTAAGCATATCTTCGTAAATCTGCTTACCTCTTAACCCTTTTAAATACAGGTACTTGATGACGGCTCGATACTCCAATTTTTCGATTACCACAATTTCGATGGACATCTTTTTTCTTTTAATTTGTTGCGTAACTCTGGTTTACTTTTTTGACGTCAAACTTCACACTGACACTTCTAATAAGTTATTGTTCGTTGCTATGGTAACGCAATATTTTGTTTATTCATGGAACTGGTCTAAGCTAACTAGATATCAATACATCCTCGTAAAACCGGTGTCCATAACTTATTGTGGTGTAATTTGCTTTGTGTAAAATAATGAGAATTTTTTTGAACATTTCTATCCGGAATCCGACCTGATAATGAATTACTATCCGGTTCTTACATGGATGATTATTACATTTAAATAATACATGGCAACATCTGTGGAATCAAGTAAAATAAATAAATAAACTTTGACATAATACATATTTGGCTCTTTTAGCATGTTCATTGTTCCGAGGCAGTACTAGCGTGACCAAATCTGGATTGTATTGTGGACGTTAAAGCCAATAGTAGTACAAGATAACTTTGAGAACGTTCAAACTGACCAAATTCAGTTTAAGCGTGGAAAAAATAATAATTAGATGGATGAATATTAAAAAAGATATTGTAATTGACAAAAAGTCATTTGTGATCAAGTCTGGAAGATATGGGCGACGTTAAATTCGATAGCAGTACTAGTAAACCTAGACAACCTTGCAAAAATTAACCAAGGTTAATAATAACTAATAATAATGAACAAAAAACAGAAATGAAGAGGAATCAGTAGTATAAATGGTAATAAAAGGTAATTTGTGACCAAATCTGGACTGTATAGTGGAAGTAAAATGATTCCTCATGTGCGTGTCGATCCAAGGGATGGTTGGTGAAGGTGCAGATTGCCACGTAAATTAGCTCAAAGGCTAGGAGGTTCATTAGGGTGGGTCAAAAAAATCAACTATTTTTTTTTACAACTAATACGGAAAAATGGGTTGCTAGACACCTTAAACAAATTCTCACAAAAATTCTCTACAGGAGAAATTTTCCCAAGGACAATATCCAGCTGTAGTGGAAACATTTTTAAAGACGTTTTGAAGACGTAAAAAAAATCAACATGATCGTGACTTAAATAAAACTCAAATAATACTTATATTAAAGACAAAAAATGAAATTTGTATGAAAAAATTATAAATTAAATTTAAATTTTTCGATTATTTAATCAAAAACTCTTAAAATCGATATAAATGAAAGTTTGATGATTAATATCTTTTGAACGCTTAATTCAATCACCAAAACATAGGATACCATTTTTATAGACCAGTTAATTTCCTACAAAAATTTCTATTACGCACTTTATAATAGCCATTTCTTGTCGAGTTATAAAATTCATAAACAAAAATGACATTTGCTTTAAAATAATCAAACTTAAATCTTCAATATCATTCAAATGGTATGGTTTACGGAAAAAATATAAGATTCTTTTTTTGTAGAGCATTAAATATCCTACAAAATTCGAAAAATGTTTTCTGTACAATCAATTAATGATGAGATATGATTTTTTTCTATTGGACTGAGAAAAAAATAAAAAACTGATGTGAGGATCTTCCTATTAAAATTAAAAGCTCATATTTGGTGAGAATATTTTTAAGCTGTCTAGCAACCCATTTTTCCGCATTAGTTGTAAAAAAATAAATAGTTGTTTTTTTGACCCACCCTAAGGTTCATATTGTATTTCGGACACCAGTCAGTTCCTCGCATCTACCTGAGTTAATCCCTTTTCGAACGGAGGGTAGGATTAAGACAGGTCTGCAGTTCCTCACAGTCTGCAGTTCCTCACATTCGTGAGTTTTCAATAATAACCCAACCAAAACCACCCTACCTTACCCCCTACCCTAATCCGAATCGAAAAATTGAATTGTGTAATTGACAGATTATTATAATAATTTTCAATAATAACCCAACCAAAACCACCCTACCTTACCCCCTACCCTAATCCGAATCGAAAAATTGAATTGTGTAATTGACAGATTATTATGATAATTTTCAATAATAACCCAACCAAAACCACCCTACCTTACCCCCTACCCTAATCCGAATCGAAAAATTCTTCGTATTTTTAGTCAATTTTTGAAAAAAACAATAAGAAAATAAAAATAAAAATATCTGTCATTGTGGACCTTGCTACCTGATACCTAATCCCTTACCCTTCGTATGCTGCGAGGAACTGAACACAAATTTTGTACCTACCTGTTAATGTGCGAGGAACTAGATAACTCCGTGTATTTCATGGGGAATTAATAAACTTTAAAAACAATCCAAACAAATGAGTATCGGTATAATTGTTAAATTAAAACCCACAATTTTTTTCGTGCTGAGAGAACTGTTCGGTAATGTTTGTCATTTTATTGTTATTCTTTTGGTACATGCTAGATTTTCGGTCGGATCTTTTTAGAAAAAATAAAAAGAAAAGCGATAAGAGCGTTATTTCGAGCATCTACTAAAGCTACCCTCGGATAAAGGAACATCTCGACTCCGTTTTCATTCTACATAATAAGAAAAGTGTAAAGTAAAATCCGGATAAATGAACCAAAAGAAGAATTATCCTTTACCGATCCTGTCGTAAAACTCAGTTTTTTCCGATATTCCACATATGTATTATGGTTAACTTCTTACCAACTACGTTATACTACGGCTCCAGCGTGATCAATTTAAAAGATAAAAGTGAAAATTACAAAGTTTATTCTTTTACTTATGTTAACATATAGTAGATATATTACTTTACGAGTGCGGAGAGTGACACTATCGCACGAGCAATGTACAGTGTTTTTCCTATGTCCACGTAATGTGTAATCCACATCTGACCTATTAGTACACAAAATGTTCTTACAATAATTGAAGTCAACATAGTTTATTTTGAGTAAGTAACAATAACTATTATTAGTAACAAAAATTCAAGTAGGTTATTACTATTATTAATGCATCGGAAAGTAGAGATTTCAACGAGCAGAAAGCACACCAACTTTTTGATAAAAGCTGATATTTTGTCGGGTAAATTTTCGATTGAAAATTAGGGTGTTTTTTCGATATTAAGTCAAATCTGTATAATAGGTTTGTTCGTTGAAAGAAAGTTCCAATCGATTGGGAATTTCTCAAAGTTTTACATTCCGTTTGTGATTCGGTGTGAATCGATTGGCAATTTTTGCTCAACGAATGTGTGGAATATTTTAACAGTAGAGAGCATCACGCATGACGTGAAGGTTATGCGTCTTTCACGTGAAAACCATTGAAGAATACAAAATAAAATAAAAATAGCTTCAAATGCCAGTGGTGTTAAAAATGGGGGCGAAAGGTGACATATTCTTCCAAATGTACACTATATACTGGATCAAGAATTGAAACATGTTTTTCCTTTAAAATATGCCATCTACATTTAAAAACAACCTGCCAAATGTCAAATCAATATATTCATCCATTTTAAAGTTATCAAATTAAAACATTAAATTTTTCATAACTTCAACACCCTGTATTTTGAAAAGTAAATAGGCTGGACCCCTCAATCCTTATATAATTGTGTTCAATTTTACGAGAGGTATCTACATGCAAACGTTGTAAGTATCAATTGAAAACACCCTGTATATATAAATATACAGTGTGGAAACCACTTTTGGAATAAAATTCTTTATGTCATTATTTTAGAAAATTATAAAAAATGCCGAGACACGTCAACTTTTGAATTGAGTTGTGCGTTATGTAAACATAAATTTAAAGGTACAGGGAGATTCACGCCAGTATGCTATGGTCGGTGTTGTTTTTTTTTAATGAAACACCCTGTATATTTGCATATTTTTGAAATTCCCTTAATGAACCGATTCCAACAAACTGAATAATGTATGGTCAATTATGAATTATACAGGGTGAAATTTTAAAATTAATAATTTATTACACTTGAAATATTGGTACTTTTTTAAATTAGCTAAATATGGATTTATCAAAAATCTAAACTAACTAATTATTAGACGTATTTGTGTATTAAACAAAACCTGCTACGCCCATGAATTTTATCATAAATACCTAAAAATTGCCTAAAAACGCCAATAATTAGACAAAATCGGTAAATAATGTGGATTGTTTTCTATTCTGCCAGTTGTTGATATGTTGACAGTTTATACTGAAAAAGTAAAATCTTTGTCAAACACTCTTTCCTTGGCGACATAACAATGAAATATTTAACTGAGACTCACCGAATTGAGATTTTAATGATGATCGGGTACGGGGATAACTGCAGAAGTCAAGTTGAAGTGGCAAACTTATTTAATCACAGGTATCCCGAATTGCCTAATATTCCACAAAGTACTGTGTCTAAAATTGATGCACAATTCAGAGAACTTGGACGTGTCAAACCATTGAAAAGAAAACCACACTTCGTTGAAGATGATGTAAAAGTGGATATTTTGTTTAGTGTCGAAGAGAATCCAACTTCAAGTACACGTCAAATTGCCCGTGAAAAGAATGTTAGTCATACAACTGTTCTAGATGTCTTCATAAAGAAAAACTTCGTCCCTACAAATTAACTTTTGTGCAGGAGTTAACAGAAGACGATCCAGATCGTAGAATGGATTTCTGCGAAAGATTGATGAATAAGCTGAACAGAAATGAGATAGCTCTTGGTACCATTCTTTTTTCTGACGAATCAACATTCACATTGAATGGAGAGGTAAACCGACAGAACTGTAGATATTGGCCAGCAGAGAATCCTAATTGGATGCGTGAGACACATACTCAGTACCCTCAAAACGTGAACGTTTGGGCCGGTATCATAGGCGACCATATTATTAGTCCTATATTTATAGATGGAAATTTGACAGCTGAAAAATATTTAAATATGCTTAGAAATGAAGTTATTCCTGCTTTGGCAAACTTATATCCAAACGCAATAGATCCTAGCTTACCGAATGAAAATGTTTCGTTCCAGCAAGACGGGGCAACACCCCATTATGCTTTAATGGTAAGAACTTATTTAGATGAAATCTTCCCCAATAAATGGATTGGACGGAGAGGTACTATTGAGTGGCCAGCTAGATCGCCAGACCTTACGCCGTTAGATTTTTTCTGTGGGGTTATCTCAAGAACAAAGTATATGCAACACAACCAACTAGCATTGTGGACCTCAAAGACAGGATAACTACAGAAATACGGAATATTTGACCTCAAACTTTAAACAAAGTTAAGGAGGAGTTCTATAGAAGGCTATGCTATTGCCAACAACTAGGTGGAGAACAGTTACACACATACACATCAGGTATTCTATGTATGTGTTTAATAACTGTAAAAATAAAAATTTCACCCTGTATAATTCATAATTGACCATACATTATATAGTTTGTTGAAATCGGTTCATTAAGGGGATTTCAAAAATATTCAAAAATACAGGGTGTTCCATTAAAAAAAAAACACCGACTATGGCATACTTGCGTGAATCACCCTGTACATTTAAATTTATGTTTACATAACGCACAACTCAATTCAAAAGTTGACGTGTCTCGGCATTTTTTATAATTTTCTAAAATAATGACATAAAGAAATTTATTCCATAAGTGGTTTCCACACTATATATTATTATAGAATATTATTATTTGTTATTTTCATAAAGAATCTCTAGCGAGTATTTTATATTTATATCTTCTTCCCCACAATGGACGTATAAATAATTCAGGTGATGTTTTGCTTGATCCTCTCTTTTTTATGCGATCTTTCCTTGGATTATTGAATATCCTGAAGGATTTATTTTTGGTGTAATAATGCAAAACTTGCTAGGTTTTTCTTTATACTTTTGACTTTTAGTGGCAATTCTTTATTATTTTAATAAAATTATGTTTCAATTTTAAAATATTTCAATGAAAATTTATTTATATAGTATAAATTGTGAACTTTATTTCTTGAATACGTTCTAGTTGAAACCTTTTCTAATGGCTACTATTGTTTGTATTCAATTTGGAATCGGCGTTGCTATTGCCACACTCCACGGATAATATCCGTGCTTCTAATTTCAAAAGTGGCCGAATTCAGTGGTTTTATCCATGTCCGTGACTGTGATAGAGACACGGACTCATCTGGCTTAAAATTTTCCGTGACTGATGTAATATCCCTAGAAATATCCGTGCCTCTAATCAAAGACACGGTCTTGCCTGGAGTAAACATTTCCGTGGTTCTAATAAACTATAATCACGGATATCATGCAAAAAGGGTAAAAAAGGGACCCTATTACTAACACTTCGTCGTCCGTATGAACCGTGATTGTTATACAGCTGAAATTTGCACAGAACCTAACCTAACCCAGTGGCGGTCATAGGGGGCCGTGTTCCCCCCCCTTGCTCAACCACAATTGTTCAGAAATTAAAAAGAATAACATTCTCGTGTAATTATCTTCATGAGTAATTAACAATTAAATTTATCAAAGATTGGATTTCGTTTTTTAAACTTGAACTTTAGTTTTAGAGAGAGATATATTAGAATACCTTTTTATTTTATTTATTTTCATTTTATTTATTTTTATTTTATTTGTTTTTGATTCATATTATTTAAGAATTTCCCCTGTTCTATGTTTATTTTAGTTTTTCATTATTTTGGGAATGTTGTTTTCTCTTGTTTTATATTTATTATGAATACAGTTATCAAAACTAGCTGCATATATATTTTTATTTGTGAAATGCTGGTACCTACTTCGTAACCAAAGTACATATTTATTTTTGCTCGTTTTTTTACCTTAATTTCAGTGTTTAGCTACTGCTTACTTTAGGCCCACTTTAAGTTAACGATTTGGTCCATGCCCCCCCCTTCTCAAAGTGCATTTGACCGCCACTGACCTAACATAAACCTAGCCTAACCTAAGACAAATACTAAAAACAGAATAAAATGAATATTTAAGAGGGCTCCCAACAAACAATGACAGACACGGACATTATCCGTGTCTCTATTACAGTCACAGATAAAGCCACTGATTTCGGCCATTTTTGAAATTACAGGCACGTGGAGTGTGGCAATAGACACTTCGATTTGGAATTATAGCTATTTTACTACTTCAGTTTTATTAGCGTAATTTGGACTAAAATGCTAATTAAGTCTCTTTTCCCTATTTCAATAAAATGAATTTCTACATTTTGCTTCTTGAATTTTATTGTATAGCTGCTAAAAATAAGAATATACAAAGTATGATGTAATTTTTTTTTGAAGAAACAACAAATTAGTATTGAAGATACCAAAGTGTTGGATAATGAATAGAGACGTATAAAAATATTAAGTGGTTATTAAAATCGGAAAAAGTCTGTCTCATGTTCTGTCATTTTATTTTTGAAAACTCCATTGTTAATCAATCAGTTTGACGGCGTTGTTGCCAGCTTGTTTAAAAAGTCTATAAAAGTCTTAACACAAAGTGTTATAAACATTTTCCGACAACCACATATGAAAATGACATATATCACACGGCTAACTTACTGCAAATACTACTCTAGAATTGAAATAGTATATTACATTACTAGTGCGGAAAGCGACATTTTTCACACGAGCGGGAAATATTGTAGCACGAGGCAAAAGCCGAGTGCGACAATCACACGGGTGCAAAAAAACGCTTTCGCACGAGTAATGTACAGTATTTTTCATACGACCACGTGATAATTTCATCAAATAAAGTGTAATCAACATCTGACCTATTAGTACACAAAATGTTACAGTTAAAGTCAACATAGTTTATTTCAAAAAATAACAGTAACTATTATTAGTAACAAAAATTCAAGTAGGTACAGGTAGGTTATTACAATTATTATTCACAAAATAATTAACAAAAAGGATAATTAATACACTTTAAGGAACAAACAGAAAATAAAATATTGCAATTAGTAAATTTTAGTGGTGTGTGTGAAAGATTATCTTTTATATTTTCTTGGATGTTATCAGAAAATCTATTGCTTGTAATAGTGTTTGACCTTGATGGTTTTAGATTTATTGGTATAACTGAATAGTTCCTTCAGATATTGCACGCACTGCACATGAAATTTTAGATGCAACACTCATCCTGTTTGTGATTGAGTCATTGATATACCCCTCAGCGACAGCAGGTCACTTCCATCCTCCATGTGGTAAATCTACTTAGAAATTATATATTTGATAGCTTGACAATGGTCAATCTAAATAGAAATTATGCTTTTGACAGATTATGGGTATGCGCGTGGAAAACTACTTCCGCTCCTATGTGGAAAGTATTTCGCACGCTTGCTGATACAAGCCACTTTCCGTGGGACTGTTGACACTATTAGTGCCTTTTACACCAAGAGTTTTTCGGACAGTTTAGGAGCGTGCGTTCTAAGAGCGCTCGCCAGAGCTGTGCGTGTAAACCGATCTCACAATAAGCACTCTCGACCTACGTGTTTGGAACGCAGGTCTGAACCTGAAAAGGCTTTACACATAGGGGTTGAGCTACATAAATCTTGTGTTGTCCTGAAACGGATATGCAAATGGAAAATTGTAAATCTTGCAGCGATCTTCACTTCTTTCTTGAATACATAGTTAAGACCACTTTTCAAATAAAACTTCTAGCAAATTGCTAAACAACGCTGGAGTGTCTTCAAAATTTTCAACATGGCAGAAGTTCCACGCGCCACTTCAAAAATATCTAAAATTTCCTACTTTTGCGTTTACACATGGAATTTTGGCTTGTACGCCCCAAAACGGGAGGTTCGGAATGCAGTTTTGAACCGTTGTTGAAAGCGGACACTCCAAGAACGCGGTTCAGCGTGCGCGCCTGGAGTGCTCGTTCGCAAACTGTTAGAAAAACTCTTGGTGTAAAAGGCACTATCGTATCTTCTGAGAACTGGAACCTCTGACCACGCAATTTTTGGAAAAGTAAAAGAGGACTTAGGTCAGAACTGTTCAGAGGATGGTCCAATAATTTGATGTTTCTTGCTTCTGATTGTTTTTCGAGTTGTTCTTGGTGGATGACCATTCGTCGTTGGGGGTTGGTTTTTCGAAACCCACAAGTTACTACCAATACAAGATGGTTTCAGCAAGATGGAGCACCGCCCCATTACCAAATCAATATCCGGCAGTACCTGGACCAAATTTTTCAAAGAGGCGCGGATCGATAGAATGGCCAGCACGATCTCCTGATCTGACGCCATTAGACAACTTTTTGTGGGGATATGTCAAAAGCATTGTATACAAAACTAAAACCCTCAACTTAGATGACTTGAATAGACGAATAACGCTTGCGATTAGATCAGTCACGTTTGAGATGTTGTCTAACGTTAGAAGACATTTCTACACCAGATTTACATGTTGCCAAGACGTTCGCGGCGAGCATTTTGAACATTTCCTACATTGACATTTTTTTTACATTATTAAGAAATACATGTATCACTTATTAGGTTTTTAGTGTAGTGTAGCGAATTTGTTAAATAAAATAATGTTCTTTTTTTAATGTTAATTTTTGTATTAAATCTGAAAACACTTGATACATCAGTTGAAGATAGGAATAGGACATTGTACATGAATTATGCATAGAATTTTCTTTCCAAAAAATAAATAATACACAGGGGGTTCTATTTGAAATAATAAAGTTGGTATTGGCCACTGTCACTGTTTCGAAGTAATACGTGATAGGGCAACATACAATTGCCAGTGCGAAAAGCACTGTGTGCTTAAGTCTACTCCCCCAACTTTTAATGTTTTACCCTACGCTTAATTAAATGTCTTTAAATTGGAAAGGCAATTCGGATTTTATCACGGGTATGCATTTTATTTTCGCGGCCGTGATTTTTTTGCGATAACTCCTAAGATATTAACTTGAATTATATGGTGTAAAAGAGTAAAATAATCTGCATGAAATGTCTAAAGCCTCTAACTCATTTAAAACGATAAGGATTAACACCGTATTTGTGTAAATAGCTTTTACATTACCCCATTATAATTTCCAATTTCTTAAAGTATTAAAATGGATATAGTACGTTATCCTTAAGAGAATATGCCATCGCGGACTTTTCTGTAGATCTATATAAGATGACTTTGTATTCAATTGAATAAAATGAAAAATATCAACCATAAAAGTTGCCGAAATGATTTTATTGTATAAGTTGTACTCAATACGAAATTATGTTTCTAGACGTAATAAAAAAGAAAGAGCGAATCTTAGAGGCAAAAAATATAATCCTGGTCGAGAAATGAAAAAAGAAACAGATCTTTGAAGTTACAAAGCTTTAATTTAAAATTACACTCCTTGTTTAATTGAACTAATCTTACTTTAAATAGTTTCTTCTTCTTCAAAATTCTATGTACATAAAGCAGTAAATTATAACTTGTGACAACAAGGGGTGGAAACTTTTACGTCAACATCTCTAAGTACTAAGAAAGTGCAGACCTATAATATATAGTATAAAATATAATTGAAATGTTCTGTGTAGATATAATGAAAATCCTAGAATACTTTGTAGATTTTCCAGTTTAATTTACGAGCTGAAATATTTAGTTTCTCTACAACACAAACATTTCGTTGGAGTAAATTATCCATTTTATACACACTTGGAAGAAAGTTTGTTACATGTTTGGCTTTAATGATCTTCTTTCTCTGACAGTTACATTAAGATGTATCGTTTAATACTTGCGCTCTGTAGATATCAGTCAATAAAGTTACAAACGGAACTTATTTCCCACTGTATACAGGGTGCGGCAGATAAACGGTAAATTAGAAATATCTTGAGAACTAAAGGTATCTGAATCATGCAAATTGGGATGAAGGGGTTTTGAAGAGTGAGCCATTTATTTGTTATAGTTGTTCTAATGTTAAAATGTAATGACCCATATTTTTAATCCCATTGATGAGAAATGCCGCTCTATGGCGTGCATATAAATTTTTGCGTGAAATAATGTTTTTCATTGAATTTAATATAGTAGGTTAAAATTAATCTGCATACAAAACTCATAAAATTTGTAATATAATATAACTAGTCACTCAACCAACAAATAGATATTATATTAATAATATTTCTCCACAACACAATTCGCTCACGCCCCTGGATGAAATTAATGCTAAGTAACCCCAACTTCTTTAGGTCGTTAAATTTTTTTATGAAACAGTGGACCGCGTTAATAATTGACCAGTTACTTCGTTATATTATGCCAATTACTGGAGTTGGAGTATTCGATTTCCAAACCACCTGCTGCTACGTTGCCAGCATAAAGTGGTTTTAATTAATTTTTCTTTTTCCAGCAATTTCAAGCGGCTTATTTTAATGCTTACTGATAAATTCATATTAGGTATTTTTTTTCAATACTTCCAACCTAGCTTTCTAAGAACATCACGAATTAACGGTTTACTTAAGTATAAGGGGAACATTTGTATAGTGATCCTGACAAATTAGTCTGACTACATTGCTTTACTTTATTGTCGTTACATTCACATTAGAAACACCATGTATATTTTTTAATTTTTGAAACATTCTAAACATTTTTTATTAATACTTCCCTATGCCTATCTTGAACCGTTTTGGAGTTATAATGTATTTTATATGAAAATTACACATTTTTTTCCATGTACCTACATAAAATTCAATATCCTCTAATGTAATATGAATTAAAGTTTAAATTCATTAGGAATCATTTCCTTTACACTGTAAAGCGTTTTCACAATATGAAATTGAAAATAAACGTGATAATGCAATGATAAGATTTTACCCCCACCTATTTTCGGGTATAAATAAAAAAATATCGATCCTACCAAAAAATTGATGGGAACGAAAATTGTAGGAAATTTTGATTTCAAACAGCTCAAGTTGTAACAATTTTTCGTATAAAATTGAAAATAAACGTGACAATGCAATGGTAACATTTTACCTCCACACCACTTTTCGAGTAAAATATCGATTTGACAAATAAATTGATGGGAACCAAAATTGTAAATAATTCAATTTTAAAAAAAATTTGTTTATAACAACTTTTCATGTAAAATTGACAATAAACGAGTTGCTAATCAAACCAAAACTCATCCCCTCTCTTAGGGTATAAATCTGAAAATATCGATCCTAGGATAAAATTGATGGGAACTAAAATTGTAGGAGATTTAATTCTTAGCATTTCAATCACCATTTTTTGTTTAAAATTGAAAATAAACGAGTGATTCAATAAATATAAATTGACCCTTAAATTCAAGATGGCGGATGACGCAACGTATCCAGTACCACGCAAAACAAAATTTATTCTGCAAGTGAAACCCCCCCCCCCCAACGAATTGCGATTCAAAATTGCTATTTAAAATGTTTGCTGGGTTTGCCCTTTTGTTGAACTTATCGACTGGGCTGGTCAAAAACAATGACATTTACTCTTAAATATACAGAAGAACGTCTCATTAATCGTTCTAAAAAAATCATAACTTTCCATTCGTTCGTTTCAAAAATAATCCCTTGGAGCGAGACTTTCCGGCACGCTGTATATTCTGAATTGTCAGCTATACTGAATCTAATGCAAAAAAAAATCATCGAGTAAGGGCGGGTTTATCAATGACCGGTTAAATGCTTTTCAGCAATCTCTAGCCGCCAGACATTAGAAAGCGTTTATCAATGTACCACATGATTGATAGGTAGCTAACTGTAGACTAAGTTTAATTAAGCACTTGGCAACCTTGTCCGTGATATGAACGTGGGTGTAATATTGTCACAACGTGAAATTCTCATTCTAACTTGGCGTAAGGAAGATCATCCATTTCATGAAATATACATGTAATTTTACTCGCATATTTAACCGTTAATCAAAGGTACTATTAATAGGACGCTACTAAATTACTATAAATAAATCAAAATGGAAGCTTTTCGATTTTGCCTCAAACGATGATAATTACAATTGAAATGATGCAAAATGTGAGCAAACAATCATGACACAGTTGACAGTCAGAATCTCTTATTTAACTGTAAGTTCTATGGTTAAAATCAACTTAAAAGTGGCTGGGATAGCCGAAAGTTTGATTGCCAGCTAATCCTGGCAGTTAATAAACACTTTGGCCAATAGCTAAGATTTAGCAGAAGGTCATAATATAACCAAGAATTGATAAGCCCGCCCTAGGGAACAAAGAAGTTATTTCGATTTGAAAATCACTCTTTTTAGAAGTCGATTAAAAATACTTTTTTGAAATAGTATGAAACACTAATGTTTTTCTTTGTTATTTGAAAACGATGGGAGTCAATGAATAAATAAAGTTGATTGCCAATGAAACTTTAAAAAATATATATATAATGTAGGTTCTTGCCTAACTGTCCTTAAGTGATCTCAGTACTTTGTTATCAGCTATATGTTAGGAAAGACAAAATTTCAAGGAAAACTACAGATAAAGGTATTTAGGGCGCCACTAGTTTTTTTCCTAAAATAAAACCAGAAATAAAGTCAAATTTAAAGAACAGCTAACTTCTAAGTATGTTGCAATCTACTCGAAATTAATTATGCTTGGTCAAAATTAAGATAAAAACTGTAGGAGGTGGTTTAATAAATAAAACTTTCACTTAAAAAAAAATAATATAGGTAAATATTGTTGTCATAATAGTATATTACGTAACAAGAGTTGTAAGTAACCAATTACGCACGAAGTGAAAAAGTTTACACGAAGCCGCGCAGCGGCGAGTGCGTAATGGGATTACAACTCGTGTAACGTACTATACTTTTTCTACGCCCATATATTTTCTCTTGAGTGCTCATAATTTCATCTTTTTCACTACTAACAGACATATTCGTAGGTAAAGTTGAGAAAATGTTCGGATACTATACTTTGTTACAAAAATTAACAGCATAAATATGAGATGACGTTTATTCCCATATCAAGAAAAACCGAATTATTTTTTTGAAAGTGTAAAATGTGTTGCCGACATGTAGGGGCATCACTCTTTTAATCTAAAATGTATTTCACTAATGCTAAGAGCTTTTATGTTTTTCAATTGATTAAAAGTATGTAAATAAACCAAATAAAGTATTGTGTAAATTAAAATTTTATTGCAATTTGATTCAACAAAGAAATTTAAGATTCTTAATCTAAACGCACATGTATGTTATGAGATTTTCATTACGTGCATGTTATTGTTAAATGTCACTTACAAGGAATGTTGTCAGTGCGATTTTTGACGTTTACGGACATGGGCGTAGAAAAAAATTTGAAAGATTGACTGTGTACAAAAAAAATAACTATAACTAGAAAGGTTAGTAACGACTAATATTATAAAAAAAAGGCATCAAAATTTTGTAACAATTGGAAAAAAAAAGATGTATAGAGTAATACATCTTTTTTTCTATTATTCTGGTCTTAATGCGTTGAATGGATAGAACTGGTTTTTCTACCATCTGACTTATACAAAAAAATTGTATATACTATTTTTAAAGAAGCACACTTAAACGGACAGAATTAGCACACTCGTCTGAAAGAGACTGGTGCTCCACTGCGCTGCTATGATCCTGGGAAAAATGTACAGGAACAATCCTCCTGTAAACTGTGCTAATCACAGGAACAGTTCTCCAGGAAACTGTACTCCAAGAAACTGTAATCCAGGAAACTGTACTCCAGGACACTGTACTCCAGGAAACTGTGCTATAAAGATATATAGATATAAGAAAAATAAAAAAACTAGATTACATGGATATCCGTCCAGCTCAATAAATAAAATTAAATACTACAACTTAAGGATTCATCATGGACAAATATCTGATGTTTTTTAAAAAAAATTTATGAACAATCTAACAAAAGAAGAAAAAATTATATAATTATAGGGAAAATTTTGCTAAATCCATGTGGCATCCAAAATGGGTAGCCATTTTGTACTAACTACTTCTTTAAAAATGGTAAATTTTTCAATATCAAAATTTAAAATACAGAAGAAACAATATAATGAATAACCTACCTGTAATCCAGATTCTTATTAGTTATACTTCAGAAAAAAACAGTTTATGGATTACTGCACAGTTCCACACTTGTTGACTCGATGACATACGATAAAGCCGGTCCCAGACACTACTTGTATTTGGCGAATAGGTCAATATTTATCATTTGTACGAATATTTGCTTGATCTCCCACACGGTGCTGTAGTATAGCAAAGGTACACGTAGTTTACTTCGAACAACTACGGCATCCTTTACTTCGTGCTAGTTTCCGACCAGCGCCGGGAAAATGACGAATGACGAATATTTACCAAAGTTAACTTCCCACACGCTACGCGAATACGTCCGAATACCAAATGTTTGCCAAATACACGTAGTGTCTGGGACCGGCTTAAGAGAAGACCTGCCGGTACCTTCTCCGTTCTTATTTAAAGAAACTTCAAAATTATAAATTTTGCGGTAAAATATCTCAAGAATATTGATTTTTGAACCAATAGTTAATTGCACCAAGAATTATATATGTGAAATAATTTATGAATTTTTCGATTGAAAAATTTTCAGTAAATATATACACTGTGTCCGTAAAGTATGGAACAAATTAATTTTTAGCTAAACAGACCATTTTAAGAAATAATCCTGAAACACGTCGATTTTTGGTTTTAATTTACCGTATTTTAAAATAATAATCTAATATACAGGGTGAATTACTTTCAAGTAATGACGTCACCGTCATTTTTTTTAAATGGAACACCCCCATTTTGTCACAACTTTCGGATTACTCTAGCTGAGCTGATTTTAAAAATGTATCACATGTTGATTCCAATTGGTACAGGGTGGACAAAAATACAATAGTTTTGTGTGTGCTAATAAAGTAACCGGTAACATTCTTTATTAATTAAATTAACAATATTATCAAAAATACTTATTGTCTAGCGGCAATTGTGTAAATGTAACACCCTGTAGTTTGTAACATTTTTAGATTAATAAAAATGAGCTGTTTTCAAACATGTTTGGTACTTGTAATCTAGCATACAGAATATGACTTATTTCTTATCAATTTAAAAAAAACATAGTGGTCTAGTTTTTCTGATGAGGCTACTTTCACGTTAAATGGCGAGGTTAACCGTCAGAATTGTAGATACTGGGCAAAAGAAGACCCCCACTGGATGCGTGAGCATCATACACAATACCCGCAAAAGGTAGATGTATGGGCTGGAATTGTAAGAAATCGAATCATCGGACCCTACTTTATCGAAGGTAATTTAAACGGAGCAAAGTACCTTGAGTTTTTAAGGGGTATCTCGTACCTACTTTACGTAATTTGTTTCCCAGCAGACGTAATCCTGGAGGTTTTGATGAAAGTTTATGGTTTCAACAGGATGGTGCACCTCCACATTATGCTGTAGATGTTAGAAGGTACCTAGATGACATTTTTCCGAAAAGGTGCATTGGTAGACGTGGACCTATTGAATGGCCGGCGAGGTCACCAGATTTCAATCCTTTGGATTATTTTATGTGGGGCCATTTGAAGAATGTTGTGTATCAAACGAAACCAGCAAATATTCAAGAATTAAAGGAGAGAATTCGGACAGCAATAAACAATATTTCTCAAGACACAATAAACAAGGTTCAACAAGAATTTGTACACCGTTTGAGTTACTGTCAAACACAGCAAGGGCTGCAGTTCGAACATTTATAAAGTCATGTATTTCATCATATTCTGTCCGCTAGACAATAAGTATTTTTGATAATATTGTTAATTTAACTAATAAAGAATGTTACGCGTTACTTTATGAGCACACACAAAACTATTGTATTTTTGTCCACCCTGTACCAATTGGAATCAACATGTGATACAATTTGGAATCAGCTTAGTTAGAGTAATCCGAAAATTGAGACAAAATGGGGCTGTTCCATTTAAAAAAAATGACGGTGACGTCATTACTCGAAAGTAATTCACCCTGTATATTAGAATATTATTTAAAAATACGGTAAATTAAAATAAAAAATCGACGTGTTTCTGGATTATTTCTTAAAATGGCCTGTTTAGCTAAAAATGAATTTGTGCCATACTTTATGGACAAAGTGTATAGTCTATTCCACCAAAAATCAAAATTCTAAAGAAATTAATTGATAAACTTATTAGCTGAAAGGTTGAACGCAAAGTTAACGATTCAAGTATTCGTTTCTCTTTTTTTTTTGGAAAACTTGTACCTTCCCAACAATTTCCAGCAACAACCAGCGTAATATTTTGAACATTTATCTCAGTTTACACAACACAAACGAAGTTATATTTATTAAAGCGAAAAGGATCTTAAAAACCTATAAATATCTATTATATTACGTACATTTTTAAGCTCGCTTATCTATATAAGCCTATGATAAGGAAAAGCAAATTCATTATTCAAGAAAACGATGCCGATGGTTATTATCGCGCGAAATACCGACTGGGTTAAAGCCGGAGATTTGTTGGGATTTCGTGTATCTTATTTCTTCTGTAAAATTGAACGTCAAACCTTTTTTATTCATTCTTATTGATATCAAATATTTACGTCGACCTTATTTCGTAGAATATTGCCGAAACGATGTATTGATTTCCATTCATTCGCATAAATTCAGCATCAATAACATGTAATGACGTTTATTGGTAATTTGGTCATCCATTATTATAAGTTTCAATTAAATATTCATATCACTAGAAATGAATTTTACTGTAACAAAAACGACTACGAGGGTTGTCCTTTATAGTTGTTACATATAAAAACATAGTTGGAGCATGTCAACAAATATGAAATGTCAAAATTAACTGTCATGATGAATTAACTATAGTCTGTCCCAATGTAATCCCAAAATAGTTGTAAACCATAGGCGCGACAGAACTACCTGCCCCGTAAGCTATACCGGTACAACCCAATTTCCTGTTAATGTTTAAATCTAAGTACCTAAGTTGCTTTGCGGAAAAAAACATTAATCCTGAACGTTCATGATGCTCTTGTGCACCAAAACCCCACAAGTTCTGTTCGCGACATAATTACGAACTGTGCTAATACGATAGGGGTAGGAGAATCAACGATTTATAGATTTTTACGTGAGAGAAAACGCCGGAACCTCGGTGAACCTATTCCTCACCCTAGGAAGAAACCATTAGAAATTGACAACGATGTTAAAAACAGTGTTCGTAGAATAGTGCATGGTACAAAAGAAATACCAAAATTGGACAAGATTGTGCAAGCCGCCCAGAATGACGAAAACCTGCCACAACTATCTAGAACTAGAGTATGGAGAATTCTTCATGGAATGAACTTTCGGTGGGAAAAACAGAACAATACTCAAGGTAAATCCGAAAATATCGCAACGAATGTAAACATATTTTCTATTTGGATGAAACCTGGCAAGATAAAAATATACTGAATTCCCGATAAGCTGTCATGGAGGGTTGGTCAACAGGATTAAGACTTCCCTCTGGAAAGGGACGCAGGCTTATTATAACCCATATAGGCAAAGAAATTGGATTTTTGGATCAAGGATTATTGGAATTTCAATCTAATTCAAGCAAAGACTACCACGAAGAAATGACGGCTGACGTTTTTGAGCAATATTTCCAACAAATGAACGAATACATTCCGCAGAATTCAGTTATTGTAATGGTTAACGCCAACTATCATTCTCGATTAGTAGAGAAGCTTCCCACAAGTTCATGGAAAAAAGCGGCGGTAATTGAGTAGTTGCAGTGTAAAGCCTTAAATTTCGATAATACAATGGTGAAACAAGAACTTTTGCAAATAGTTGGACAGCGTAAGGCAAAGTTTAAAAAATTTGTAATCGATGAGATGACAAAAGGTGGAGGTATTATTGTACATCGCTTACCCCCTTACCATTGCGAGCTGAACCCCTTAGAGCTTATATGGGCACAAGTCAAAGGTTATGTTCACAGGGACAACAAAACTTTTAAACTTCAAGAATTACGGCAACTTTTGATGGATTCATTGGCGAATGTGACTGCCGAAAACTGGCAAAGCGCCATAAAACATGTTATAGCTGAAGAGGGGAAAATGTGGGATCTTGACGACTTAATCGACGAAAGTACAAAGATCGAACCGTTAATTATTAACTTGGGACAAGACGATTCTTCAGATTCATCATGAATCATGTAGAAAGTTTAAGGAAAGGTGCCCATAAAAATTGCATAAGTTATATCTTAACCTTTTTGTTATTATATTTCCTCCTCATTTTAGATCTTTTTTTTTAAATTCAATAGTCTTCGATATATTCCAAAAAACCAAACCCCTACTTTTTTAAATAAATTGTTTATAACTTCTGCAATTTTAATCGGCTCCTTTTGTAACTTTTCCTTAAACTTTCTACATGATTTTCTGAATCGAACTGATCGTAATTTTCGGTGACTATACAAAAATTTAATGAATAATGGTTTATGTTGATTAGACTATGTACCTAAACTGAATTTTTGGAGTTGATGTGTCAATCTCATGAGTCAATCAACAGCCGACAAAAATTTACCGTGCAAAATTTTTTTACAATTTTCGAAGAATGACTTGCCGAGTTGTTTTCTCTTAAATCAGGACAATGCAATGTGTCATTTACACCGTGGGATATTTGTAAAAAAAAATACTGTAGGGCCGTGTTCTATCACGAACGTGTGTTTTTGTCTCCGAAATGTGAACAAGAAATCTTTGTTATGCGATTAATCCGGGGGATGATATGAAAATCATTAATGGATTTCGATCTACGACAGGGTTTAATAATAATAAATGTCTTCATTATCAATTAATAAAAGATAAAATTACAATTGGTTTATAGTAAACTTAGGGCGAGATTCAGTTTGTATGTAATAATAAATACCGGGTGTCCCATACTAATTTATCTAGGCTATATCTCTTAAACGAATAAAGATTTTCGAATGGGACAAAAACTGATCTGTTCCATTCCTAATACACTTTAATATGGCGTAGAAAAAATCATCCCGTAAATATTCATCACTTACTTGCAACCCCTAACTTTAAACTTTTCAATAGCACCCTGTACATTTTTAATAATTTTGGATATGGTCTTCCATCGGCTATTCAACAATTTCTCCAAAAGTAGAATGGGTTCGTAAATAATCAAGAAAATATCAGTTAATTTTTTATTTTTGTTGAATTAATCAAGATAGCCTTAAAGCTTAAAGGAACAATAAAAATAAATGTAATAAAAATTACATGAAAAAAATAAATAAAAATAGCAATTAACCAATTAATATTATTTATTCGAAATATGTGTTGCAGCAGGTGGACTATACAATTCGAACATATAATGTAAATAATAGACTGATATTTTCTTGATTATTCACGGACCCATTTCATTTTTGGAAAATTTGTTGATGGAAGACCACATCCATAATAATAAAAAAATGTACAGGGTGCTATTAAAAAGTTGGAAATTAGGGGTTAAAACTAAGAGATGAATATTCAGGGTATGATTTTTTCTACGCCATATTAAAGTGTATTAGAAATGGAACAGATCAGTTTCTGTCCCATTCGTTTGAGATATAGCCTGGATAAATTAGTCTGGGACACCCGGTATATAGCATTTAACGTACATCTGCTCTTCCATCTAACCCCAAAAGGGTTGATGGAAGGTGATACAGGTTGAATTTATAGGTTACACTAGCTGACCCGGCAAACGTTGGTCTGCCATATAGTGAACATTTTGGCCGATAAAACAAAACAACAACCATTTATTTTCTCAATGCAATTTAATTTATCTTCTAACGTAACGAACATAATCATTGTTTGATCTCTCAAAAGCTAAACATAAACTAAAAAAGTTAATATATTATGAAAATGAAATTAAGAAAATCAATATTGGTGGCGCTGCAATCGGGTTAATACTGTACAACTCCTAAACGGATGGACCGATTTTGATGGAATTTGATGTGTATGTTTGAGTAAGTAACTGGATGGTTTATATTAACAATTAGTCCCGGTAGGTAGCGCTGCAATCGGATTCAGACTGAACAACTCCCTAACGGATGGACCGATTTTGATGGAATTTTTTGTGTGTATTTGAGTAAGTAACTGTATGGTTTATATTAAGAATTAGTCCCGGTAGATGGCGCTGCAATCGGATTCATACTGAACAACTCCCAAAGGGATGGACCGATTTTGATGTCATTTAATTTTTGCATATTTTGAATAAACTTTGTAAATGCATTTGCATTTATTATAAGTGCATATTTTCAGCAAATAAAAATTTTCAATATGGATAATCATCTGTGAAATGTGAAATTAGATAAGGAAATAAGGGGGACTACCGAGTTGTACCACGACTACCTGAATTAATCCATTTCCGCCTTTATTGGGGATTATACTATGTATTTATTGCATATTGTAATAAGTGAACAGTAAAAGTTTTAACGGAGGTCCGTTTTCAGATGATGTATGAAATAAGAAAAAGTTATTAATGTTTTATGATTGGCATTCTCACACGCTATTACTTTAGTAACCTACCCTAACCCCCCTACCCTAACCCCATAGCTACCCCGATAGGTTATTCAACTTTTTCATTAGAATTCAAGATTACGACATACTGGAATTTTCAGAACTATTCAGTTGACCTGGAAGCGGATTGAATAAACTGGACGGCAATCCTGCCAGGAAATTCGGTGGTACAACTCGACAGGAGCGTCTAAATGTAGTACTCTTTACCAACGTTGCCAAGTGTAGTCCTAAACTAAAACGTTTGTGTTTTGGAAAGTAAAAATATTTTAATAATGATATTTATCACAGTTGATTAAAAAGCAATGTGTTAAGAAATCAATATTTGTCAAAATTATGTTTAGCAAAACGTACTGAAAATTGTTCGAGTTTACAATACAGAATTATCATACAAAAAGGAAAACTCACGAATGCATAGATACATTTTCCCTAATCGAAAAATTGAATTGTGTAATTGACAGATTATTATAATAATTTTCAATAATAACCTAACCAAAACCACCCTACCTTACCCCCTACCCTAATCCGAATCGAAAAATTGAATTGTGTAATTGACAGATTATTATAATAATTTTCAATAATAACCTAACCAAAACCACCCTACCTTACCCCCTACCCTAATCCGAATCGAAAAATTCTTCGTATTTTTAGTCAATTTTTGAAAAAAACAATAAGAAAATAAAAATAAAAATATCTTGACTCGGACACGACTCGAACCTGGTACCTCTGTGTTAGGAGCCCAGCACACTTATGCTGGGCTAATCTCTGCACACATTAATGATATCGTATAGAAGGTTAAAAGCTTTAGAACCGTGCGCGCTTCGCATGAAAGCCGAGCGCCACCGGAGATACTCGATGGCGCCCTTTCAGTTTAGGACTACACTTGGCAACGTTGGTAAAGAGTACTACATTTAGACGCTCCTCAACTCGACGGTGTAGGATTATACCTACCTGATATCTTGTGGTACAACTCGGCGATCCCGTAAATGGTAACAGGTGACGTAATAGTAATAGATGACGTCACTGTGCCTCTCTGGCCAATAATTTTAAATAGGACCTTATGGCAAGTGATATCTCGTTTGAAAGGCGTTGACATTGGCTACATAGCCATATTAGTTTTGTTTGGGTTTAAACTAAATTTTGACGGATAAATTAAATAAATACCAAAAGTATAGAAATTATTTTTTTAAATTTAATTAATCAAATATCAACAATGGATTCTTATAGCAAGTGTTCGAAATATGCTCCGTCTATTTCCTGACAGTAATACATCCTATTAGTAAACTCTTGTCGTACTCGTTCGAATGTGTCAGCTGAAATTGCATTGCATTCTTCAATAATTCTTTCTTTCAAAACGCCAATGCTATCTGGTGCCGTAGTATAAACCTTGGATTTCAAGTACCCCCATAGAAAAACATCTAATGGTGTCAGATCTGGTGACCGAGGTGGCCATTCTATAGGACCTCGCCGGCCGATCCATCTACCTCGATATTCTTCATCCAGGTAACGTCTTACTGCACCATAATAATGTGCAGGAGCACCATCTTGTTGAAATGTTATTTCCAGATGGCCGGATTCATCTGGAGTATCTTCCAGAATTTCAAGAATTAACGGCTCAATTGTATTTTGTAACATTTCTAGATACACTTCACCGCTTAAATTTGAATTTAGGAAAACAGGACCAACTATGTGGTTTCCCAAAATACCTGCCCAAACATTGACTTTTTCTGGAAATTGGGTATGTTGTTCACGAAAGGTGTGGGGATTTGTGTCACTTCAATACCTTACATTTTGTGTATTCACATTTCCATTGAGGCAAAAAGTACTTTCGTCACTAAAACAAATTGTTTTTGTGTAATGTGGGTTTTGACTAATTTTATTTGTCACACATTCACAGAATTCGAGTCTTCTGTCGGGGTCGTCATCAATGAACTATAAATACAGTTCATTGGTCGTCATCCGAAAGGTGGTGCACCATTTTTAACTTGTATGGATGAAATTTATTTTTAGCCAACACTCTCTGTACTGTACTTTTACTTACTTCACAGATAGACACAACTTTAGTTGAAGAGGAAGTAGGGTTTACTACCATTTCAGCAACTATATCAATTTTTTTATCATCACTAAATGTTGGTCGACCAGATCGTTTGGCATCTTGAACACTACCTGTTGCTTCAAACTTGTGAAGAAGCTCCCTCAAATAGGTTCTAGAGATAGGGTGATCTGGGTATCTCTCATTAAATAAACGTTCCGCTTCTTGGAGATTCTTTCCAGATTCACCAATTATTAAGATAGCTGCTACTTTGTCGGCTTGAGTACGTACCATTTTGCCTATGTAAACTCTTAACCGTCTCGTTAAACAATAATAAAATTAAATATTTAAACTATGTAGAAAAACTTTGCAAAGCAACAAATACTATTAAATTAAAAACGTCAATTTTTTTGACAACTAACCAGAGGCGGACTGAAAAATCTTCAATATTTAAATGTGAAATAATAATTAAACTAAATTAATTAATTAATTAAAATTTATATGGCTATGTAGCCTTTCAAACGAAATATCACTTGCCATTAGGTCCTATTTAAAATTATTGTCAGAGTGGCACTGTGACGTCATCTATTACTATTACGTCACCTGTTACCATTCGTAGAGAAGTTTACAACACTTTATTTTCACGCTCCAAATTTTATTAATGTAAGTGTAGCCGTTCAAAAGATACGAGGGGGGAGGGGACTTTTGAATAGCACTGTATACATTGATACGATATTTTTTATTCTATGTTGAAAATGCAACACTTTAGTAAATTCTATGTTCAAAATTCAAATAAGTAGGTACCTAATTTTGGTAAATATTTTTTGTGACATTAGCATATTATATAATAAATTACATTCAATACAAAGATTATTGCGTTTTTTATAAATGCACATTTAAATGCATAAAAGCATATTTCAACATTTTTTTGTGCATATTTGCATGCATATTTTAAGGTTTTTTAAGTGCATATTTCCCGAGCTCTATTTATTACATTATGTTAAAATATTCCACACCAAACTTTACAAAGTTACCGACACCTGGTGTAAAGTGTATAGAGATAGAGTACCATCTGTTGATTGAAGAAATTGCTAAGTCAATATCTTTTTCTTTTAATATTCAAATTTCAATCTTGTGTATCGTTTATACAAATTCCATACGTCAAATAAACTGTTAGGCATTAAGTATATTTTCCGAAGCTTCTAAATCCATGACAAATACGATTCCTTTTAGACAAACCAGATTTTGTGAATGTTTTGCTTTTAAAATTAAGTTTTTTGGTTGTTTTTTTTTATTTTCGTATAAGCATCGGCTGTTATTGAATTCAAAAACTTGTCAACTTTGATTGATGCATCAATAAAAGTGGGAAAAATATATTTTTATTAGCAAATATTTTCTACATTTATTTATTTACCAGTTACTTCTATCGTATACAGGGTGTTCATAAAGTAATCTTAGGACGAAAAGTTCCTATAAACATATGTGATAAGTTTTGTCGTTAATGAGATACAGGGTTGACTTTTTTGTAATAAACGAACTCTGGGTGTAAGTTTGTTTCGTTCGCTACTGATTTCCGTGATATCCAACTCATAAACAATACATTTTTATCATTCTATGCATCAATAGACCGGGTGTTGGCCACTTGGTCGCCGCGGTCAGTTTTGTCAGCGGGGGTTCCATAATGTCATCGACCACTTGGTCGCCAGTTTTAAAATCAGGTAGGCCTCTTGGTCGCCGTAGTTATCAATCATTAAAGGTATTTAATTTTGTTAGGTATATGTGTACTGTTTAATTTCACATAAGTATTTAACTGAATATCGAGAATTACATCCACAAATTTGAATATGTTTGTTGTTAGGTTAGGGTTAGGTTAGAGAATCACTTTTCAAATAAAAAAATTATCCTTTTCAGTAAGAATGCAGACAACTAACTGATGAAAAATATTTTTATTTTGGTTGTCGACAGGTCACAAACCCATATTAGTATTAGAGTAATTAAAAAGCCCATAATTTTCTTGGAACCCTTAATCCAGCTTTGGCGACCAAGTGGTCTGTACCTTTCGAATAGTGAAAGGATTAAATTTGGGTAAAACTGACCGCGGCGACAAAAGGTATATTCCCAATAGACCAGGGTAGGAGCCTATACAAATAATAGTATGGTGAAACCCATTGAAAAAGAAGGAAAAATAATTTACGAGCGATTTGAGGTCGGGAAGGGGGTGAGTTTTTAAGGGTAATCAACTTTTTGAAAAAAGCTGATATTTTGACAGGTGAATTTTCGATTGAAAATTAGGGTGCTTTTTCGATATTATGTCAAAATAAAGTGAAAAAATAAATATTTCAAATGAAATAAATTACAGTATATTTAGGATATAAAAAGGTAAATTTTCACCAAATTTCGTGAAAGAAATTTTTTTTTTAAAGCAAAAGCAAAAACTTGTTTTTTTAAATTTCCCACATAAATTTTGAGGTTATGTGAAAAATGTGTGGATATAAAAGTTGTAGATCTTTTTATTACCTAAAACTCTGCTATTTGACTTTTTTCCGTAGGACTTGTAGTTTTGCTGGAAATCAAGATAAACCGTTTTTTACCATTAAAAACTCACCCGTTTCCCGACCTAAGATCGCCCGTAAATTAGTTTTCCTTTCATTTTTATAATAGTCTCCTTTTTTTCCAATGGGTTTCATCCTACTATTATTTTTTTTTGTTTCAAAAGTGTTTCCAAAAATATGGAGGTGACAAGGAACAAAAAATCATAAAAATTCCAAATTCTGCAGTAAATATTTATTATCAATATAATAATTATATAAAATTATGTTTATCCATAAAACGGATTACAGTCTCTAGTTTTCTCTTATAACCCTCAATATTTTTTACATTAAAATTAATACTACTATCAAAATCTCCTCAAAATCCGGCGCTTCCTCCTGATCACACTCCGCTATTTTAAACATCATAATACTCATTTGAACCCCGAACACCATAAACTGATTCAAATGCTGACGATACAACCAATATGGATACAATACCTCGACGTTACAATCGAATTTTCCAAGCTGCGCCCTTAAGGATTCATAATAAAGTCCTAGATAACTTTCAACGTCTTCTAACACTTCCTGGCAACTATTAGTTAGTAGAAAATAGCAAATATCAAGAGCTAGTGATGTAATCGAGGATATTTGCCAGTCTAGTATACGTTCACTTGCGGGAGTTTTTGATTTATTAAAGTCCTGAAAAAAGTACTATGATTGATGATCACCAAAGGTTCATTGTTATTATTTGCATCAAACTGATTTCGATACAAAGATAATAGCAAGTTATTTGCATAATAATTGTACATGACATGAATTACAATCGATTTCCGGTGTATTCAAGGTTAATTGAACATTATCGTTGAGTAATAAATACACGAAGAAACGCAACGCAATGTAAAATTATTCCAGTCGAATTAGCATTAAAGGTGGATGTGAGAGCAGTAGGTGAGATTTTTGTACCCAAAATTAGTTCTATTTTCCGACATATTTTTGAATTTTATTCGAAATGTATTGAGCTTGTCGCGCATATGTATACAACGTGTCCACGGATGGGGTATCCTAGGTGAATTTCTTAATAATTTTGTGTTTTTAAGCAGCATCGTCTTGAAAATTGGCGGGCGGATGTAATTTGAGCGCTAAAGGATTAATGCACTTTTTACAACATGTAAACTAGGCGCCAAGACCGAAGGGTCATTTTAATCCTATGTGTATTTTGGGCGCTAATCGACTGAAATACGTGATTTATGAAATACAGTTATTCATTAAATCACCGACATTTATAATAAGATATATTTTTGTAAAGTAAATTATAATAATTTTCAACAATAACCCAACCAAACCTACCCCTACCAAACCACCTTCGTATTTTTAGTCAATATTGGAGGATTCATTTTAACAATTTTCAATAATAACCCAATCAAACCTTCCCCTACCAAACCACCTTCGTATTTCATTAAGATAAGAGTTATTTTATGACTCGACCTACCTGCACTTCTTAGCGGCGAAAATACATGTCGGATTATCTACCCTTGTTGGTCAGACAGGTAAAGAAGGATGGTTAGCGCCTAAATTACACCCGCCGAAATTGGCAACTATATGTTTTTTAGCATGAAAATTACGAATTTTATGCTGAATTTAGCACTATTCATACAGGGCGTTAGTTACACTCTGTTACTTAGGTAAATTATAACATATCTTTTTTGCCTAATGAGTTATGGCTTGAATGACTAAAAAATCTAAAATGCAGTTCGTTTTTCTACGCCCAATAAGTAGGTAATTGCAAATTGAGGCAAAAAATCGTAGAGATATCTCAATTATTGTTATCAAGGTGAAATTTGAACCACCTTTTTAAACAAACATCTGAGTCAGTTAAACCGAAAAAATTGTTAATTAAAACATTGTATACGATAGCTGTAATCTTCTAGTATGTGTAAAAATATTATTGTAACTTTAAAAAAATGTTTGCGGCATGTATGTTTATTCTAACGATGTTAATCTAATTCACATAATGTTTATTACGCAAGCACCTTTCAATTCGTGAATAAAAATGGGTTTTTGAGAAGATATAATGATTGAGATAGCATTAGTATTTCGCGTCCGAAAAACAGGTATTTTTTACTTATTCATCCGCTGTGGCTGCAGGTAATGGAATTTTTACATTTTGTATCATGGAATTTTATAGCAAATTTCACGCTCTATAACTTTGTTTCTATACATAAGCACGATAAACTCAATACATTCGAAGATATGTCGAAAAATAGGTATGTTTTTGGGTGTTTTGGATATAAACGGTTATTATGCAATTAGCACAGCTTAAAAACCAGTGGAGGCGACGGATTATCATTTACCATGATATTTTTGAGGAATTTCAGCAAAAATCTCGCCTACTGCTCTCACATCCATGTATTGAAAGTTTTTGGGCTAACCCGACTGGACGTTTAAATATCGAACTATTTATTACTCTTGTCCCCACCACGCCCGGATAGACACGGACGGCTCTACTGAAGGTCTTCAAAGTACATAGGTTGCCTACTAACTTCCAGCCAATCAAAAGCTCGATTAAAATGCTCGGGAATGCGTCATCGTGCCTGCCCAATTCAAACTGCCCTGTGGGTTTGATATTGAAACCTCACTATAAAATCAATAATTGTTCTTCCTGAAAAAATACGGGGGCTTTAAACTTTCTAATATTATCCACAGGGTGCTGCAAAATTAGAAGAAAAACCACTTTCTTTTAATACTCCGCATATCGGAAGAATCGTCAAAATCCATCATTGATTCAGAAAAAAAACTTACTTGTGTTACATGTGATACATTTTTGGAATCAGCTCAGCTGGAGTAATCCAAAAATTGAGACAAAATGGGGGGTTCCATTTAAAAAAAATGACGGTGACATCATTACTCGAAAGTAATTCACCCTGTATATTAGATTATTATTTTAAAATACGGTAAATTAAAATAAAAAATCGACGTGTTTCAGGATTATTTCTTAAAATGGTCTGTTTAGCTAAAAATGAATTTGTTCCATACTTTACGGACACAGTGTATATTATTATACAAATGTATTATGTGTCATTACAAGAGAAAAAAATTACAAATCTATTAATTTTAATACACATAATAATTAAATATTGTCATAATCACACCAAATTATTATCGTTCAAGACTTTTAACATAATTTCAAGTCGTTCGATGTACCCTTCGTTATTTTTTATTTCCATACCAAATTGGTCCATCAAACCATCGTTTTCCATATGTTCAGCAAAATCTGGAGCTTCTTCTGATTCAGAATTCATTAATTTGAAAATCATGATGCTCGAATAAGCACCAAAAGCTGTAAACACTTTAAAATGACTTTCGAAAAGTGAATATGGAAATATTTCCTCCGGATTACAATCGAAATCCCGCAATTGTTCGCTGAGAGTATCATGATATAATTTCAAGTAAATTTCGTAGTTTTCTAAAACCAATTTCGAGCTATTCGCAAAAAGGAAATAGCAAAGGTCATTAGCGGGAGAAGTAACTGACGATAACTGCCAATCTAGGATGCGTAGACTGGATAATTTACTCCCCTCTTGGAAGTCCTTGAAAAAAATTAAATTGTTATTTAATCATTGAATCAATAATTTACATGTCAGTAGTGAGAGGTTTTAGCGAAAGTTATTATACTACTATGCCAACGTGGTTTAATCTTGCACTATACTGTATGGTATCTCTTTTCGATATCTAAGTCTATTTTTCTACGAGCGTGCAGAAAAGTCCACTTTTCCGCACTCATTTTATTGTTGAAAGAGTCACTTTTCCGCACTAGTTTCTTGCCCTAACCAGATGTAGAAGAATGTGTGGAAAAAACTGGGGACCTGCCCCAAAAATTACCACAGAGAAAAAAAAAGTATTGAATCAAACAAAATATATTTCAGTCAAACAAATTTGTTGTTTCAATATGGCGAAATAAAACTGTTATTTAAAAGAAAACGCTAGTTTATTTGGATTCCAACACCAATATTTGTTTGATACAAGAAAACATTTGATGAAGTCAATTGTTATATTTCTTCCATTCAATTCTTCGGGTTCATTTGATGCAAGAATAATTTATTTTCATCTGAGAATGTATTCCACTATGGAAGCAAATAAACAATTTTGTATATTCAAGAATATTAAATACTCAAATGAAACAAATATTTCCTTATATTTTAGAATACTCATTGCTTGCTAGAATACCAGACTGTTAAAATAAAAAAATAGTTATTAATTTTGTTTAAATAATCATTTAATTTCAGAATTCGTAGTATTGAATCAAGAATATTGCTATTTGAAACAATTGTATAATTATGAATTGATTGAAAATGATACTGGAATGAAGGGTATGAGTTACTCAAGTGAAACAAATATTTATTTAATTCGAAAAATATATTGCTTTTTTGATATTATTTTAGAATAGGTATGAAATGGAGAATAGTCATTTGAACCAAAGAAATAATTAGGTAAATTAAGAATTGATAGAATTCGTTTAAAAATATAAAACACTTGCCTGAAGACTGTGAACCCTGTTTCCGAAGTATTTCCAATGTACAGGAGTTGAATAAAAAATTAATTTTTCCTAATACTTTATTTATATTTTATAAAACGACAAACGAAAACCATTTTTGCAATTACAATACTTTTAGATAATATCTAAATTTGCTATATATTCGATATTTTCCAATTAATGTGTAGTTTCACTTCTGGAACTAGAAGAGGTTGATTACACTGGAGATGAATCTACAATATACTTTAGAAGAGTAATAGTCTGTTCCTCCTCTTTTATTTTTCTTTTTTTGCTAGAGGCTCCATCCACATTTGACTGAATTATTATTGTTTCATCCTCTGTGATCTGAAAATGTATTGAGTTTTACACATTGCAGTTATTTTTCACCACATGATTTCAGAGGTCATCTAAACCCTTCATCAATTTAAGCAGATTGCCCGACACAAATGAAATAACTACTCCATATAAAACGATAAATAGATTATTGAAATTCTTAATCAGAATAAATGAAATATTACATCAAAACAAATGAAATACTAAATCGAAACAAATGAAATACTAAATCGAAACAAATAAAATACTGAATCGAGTGAAGTTTAATACATACTCTGGAATAGACATACTACAGGTTGTACGTTAAGTAACAGATCAGACGAATAACTAGAAAAATATGCATTTTCAGTGTACAACACGTTTAAATGGGAAAGTAATTATGAAGCCTTTTTTTAATGAAGTACATCTAGAAGAGGAGAACAACTTTTTCCAAGGCCTTACTGAAATTTCGTACTATTCGATTACAAAAAAGGGGGCCCTATGGGACCCGAGTAGAATTTTTTCAAACATATTCAAACATAAACTTTTCCGTTCAGTTCGAATCAGCTGTCAAAAATAGGATGTTCCATTCCAAAAAATTGTTGTGGTCCCCTGCAAGGACCTAAACATAACCCTTGGTCAAATTTGTATGTCCCATCCAGTGGAGAAAATAATTCTGAACAACTTTCTCATTACATGTGTTTCACTAAAAATGCATATTTTTCGAGTAGTTCGCTATTCAAGGTACACCCTGTATAGTATAAAAATAATACAATACAATACAACTTTGAACAATAAATTGACAATCAACTTACCTTCGAAAACACTTCTAAGTCCTGTAAATTATGTTCTCTAAGGAATTCTCTTACTTCTTCCATTTGCACACAGTGAGTATCACAGACATAGTTTAACAACGACACACGACGCACTACTGGATAGGATACTCGACTTGACGTCGGTCGGTAAACTTTTGCGTTCATAGAAAAATTTCATTGGTTCGAATAATTTTTCAGACCGAAATTGAAAAAGAATAATATATATTATTTGAGTGAAATAAGCCCATTTATTTCATTCCAAACAATGATTTTTGAGTGAAATGAATATTACTTAAACCATGTATTTTGAAATCAAATAAATCGAAATACTACATTCAATCAAATCATTGCATTGCTTTGAATAATTTTCGAAACCTAAATTGAAATAAACCTATTATTTGAGTGAAATAAACCAATTTATTTCATTCCAGACAATAATGTTTGACTGAAAAGAATATTACTAAAACCAAGTATTTGTATCTCAAATAAATCAAAATACTAGATTCAAACATTCCTTTTTTTCTGTGCACGGTTACTATACACAAAGGTTGTTAGACCAATTATGGCCTATGAATCACTGCAAGTAGCACCCAAAGGCCTGCTTGCCTGTGTATTATGGGAGCCATAAAAACCACTCCCACAAGTGCGATGGAAGTCTTGCTGAATCTGACTCGACTGCACTTTTTGCATAAAAGGCGAAGCCAGATCTGTCATCTGTCTCATCTATCATCGACTATAGTTTGGCAAGTTTATCTGAAGCTACGGGGCATCGGTAAAGGGCGAGGAAACATGGCGGATATCTGTCATAAACGTACCAATAGTGTACGGTACCTATTTTTATAAAAGTATTAAAAATAATAATAATTATATATTATAGAAACTGATTTTTGCTTTGCTTTAAAGGTAAGATATTTTTCAAAACACGGTATTTGAATTCAATATGGATACGAATTAGTTCAAAATCTGACACTGACAATACCAACGCCACTGGATAATCAATGTCAGTCAATTGACAAAGTGAGAGGGAAGAGCAGACGCACGTGCTTGCCAATAGGAAGTCAGCTGATCGCTAAGCAACGAAGGGATTTGATTCATTTCACCATTTGAGTTAATTATGGTTTTCGCACAACGCTGCCAGAGCTTGAAAAAGCCCATAACAAATTTGGAAAAGTGTTCATCTTTTAATATTCATAAATTGAAAAAATAATGTTAATATACAAAATACAATGAAACAAACACATTAAAGAATTAACGTTTAATCATATTGTTAATATTGTTAATAATAAAAAGTCCATTTTCTAATTATTATCACTACATACTTAGCACTTTAGCTTTTTAATAGTTAAAGGTGGCAATATCGAATGTTTTCGACTGCCTTTTTCGACTCTCTGTAAATTCGCTGTCAAAAAAAGTAATCAACTTAAAAATGGTGTAATTAAATATTTTTATATTTATCTTGAGTGGCTATTAAATATATATGAGTGTTTAGTTTACAATCATTTGTAGAGATAATTTTATGATAAAAATTATATCGCCAAACGTCACTACTGACATTATGAATATTGCTTTGAAAAAAAATATTTTAGTCCAAGGCACCAACCAAAAACGTAGGTTGGCTGTGCAACGTACTAGCCAGTGGATTTCTTTTTTGGAATATGTTCAGGGCTGTCCCCTGAATGTAAATACATGTGGACATCAAACACGTTTTATTAAATATCTCGCGAACCGCGCATCGTACGACAAAAACAGTAAAGATCATTTTTATAGATAATAATATTTGCCATCTTTTTTATTTGAAACTTTTTTTGTTTAACGCATAGGTTGTTAATTATAACGCTCCAAACTTTTTTCAATTTGGTTTTTGCTAAATATTCAGTTAATGGTCAATGATAAATTGAAAATGGTTGTAGAGCATGAAATTACCTATAAATTTTATTGAAAACTTTTTCCCGTAGCATTTATAGTTTAGGAGCTATTACGCTGTAATAGTATATTACGTAACGTGTGTGGTAAGAAGCATTTTACGCACGAATGGAAAAGTTACGCACGATGCCGCGTAGCGGCGAGTGCGTAATTCCGTGAGTGCGTAAAATGCTCTACAACACGAGTTACGTACTATACTTTACCTACGACCTACTTGTACTTGTATTTATACTCTTATTATTAATAATACTTGAACAACATCAACATTTTAATAATTTTATTGTATAACATTTAATTCCATAATACCTATTAATTATTATAATAATAATTGTTTATAGTAACATTGCAGTTATTGAACACAAATGGTAAATCGCTTCCTTTGCTTGTTGAAGCATAAGAAACAACATTTACATTAGAGGTGCTTGGTAAACTTTCATCTCTATTACTTGCACCTGCTATATTTTTTAATTGAAGAAAACTTTACACAAATACACAAACCAGTTATAAGGATAATAAAAAAAATGTTTGTCAGTTTCTTGACAGTTCGTTCGCAAATCGCTATTGCGGCCTACTTAAGTTTGATGTTTTGACGGCTTATGCCATATTTTTGAATAAAATGGCGACGTCTATTGACAGTTGCTAAGATGTTGCTAGTGAAGCCGTGAGATTTACTTTACAGCTGTGCGTTTTTTTTACCGTGCGTAATAGACGTCATTACATTGATGCTGACTGTGTGTTATTGACTGATTACAGGGGGGGTCGTAGGTAAATGAGATTATAATGCTGTATATTCAATCACGCACCTATAAGTTGTAGTATATATATTCTCTACACAGCTGTATTGACATTTCTGTGAACACTTCATGCCATTTTATGCGTTATGACAGGTTTTCGTATACAACGAGGAATATTGCCACTGATAATGTAAGAGGTGCAAGTTCTACCAAGCTGCAGCTGTTAAACTATAAATTCTATAATGCTAAATGAAAAAGTTTATAATAAAATTTATAGGAAATTTCATGCTCTACAAATTAGTTACCACCATTTTCAATTTATCATTGACCATTAACTAAATATTTAGCAAAAACCATATTGCAAAAAGTTTGGAGCGCTATAATTAACAACCTATGCGTTAAACAAAAAAAGTTTCAAATAAAAAAGATGGAAAATATTATTATCTATAAAAATGATCTCTACTGTTTTTGTCGTACGCCCCCCCAATTTCATGACGCCCACATGTATTTACATTCAGGGGACACCCCTGAACATATTCCAAAAAAAAATCCACTGGCTAGTACGTTGCAAAAAAACGCGGCTCTTGGCCTATTTACCTGATATTTGAATAAAAAATTATTGCACCAACAATCTCCGTGGCTAATGACCAACCTGTATTCCTCCTTTTTGAAAACGTTGGAAAATAATTCGTAAACTCTAGTTTCAATCCTTTTTAAACATTCCGTAAGAACAGCATCATTCGCCATAGCTTTATAACCATTTTCCATGACAGCTGTTACATACGTAGTGATCTGGTCTTTGGTACTTGCAATTTTGCTTTCTTCGAAAACATTATTGTAAATCGGCTTTACTAAGTCATCGAACAACTTTGGATTTTTTTGTTTCATGGCGAAAGATACTGCGTGGAATTTGGCGTATTCTATAAGAACTGCTCTAACATGTTCGGGATTCATCGGTATTCTTTTATCCCAAAGTTGAAAGCCGATGGTTTTTAGATTTTCCATGAGTATACATTCTTCCGTATCCTCTGTACAATAACCATACATTTTCGCAGTACTATTGAAAGGATATGCGATGTTATTATCTTTTTGGAATTTTTTAAATTCTTCTAAAATTCTTTTGTACAAATAAATTTCTCTGTCGTAAATTCCGTGGACTGGAGCTGCTTTTCGGAAAGCTTCATTCGTATGTGCAGATTTTAATATCAACTCCAAAGTTTTTTCTTTATCAGTTAAAGTAATAGCTGTTAAAACTCCCATAAAGTTGTCACCTTTAATCGAACCTGGACTTTTAACTAACTGAAAATCACTTAAACCGTTTTCGGCGGCAACGCGATTTATTAACTTTTGTTGTACTTCGCTCAATCCCATTATGATCACTTGCTATATTTCGTTCGACTGAATAAATATTACGAATCAGATGTGTGTATATTGTATTAGATAACTAATCGTAATCATCATAGACCTTGTGCCTCAATAGGTGCTTTCTTTTTGATTGAAATCTCAGCTCACTTCAGAAATTCTTTCCATAATTTCATAGATAACGTTCACTCAAAACCAAAGAAAATTAGATTATTTTGCTTAAAACTAAAACAAATCAAATATTCCTTCACCCCCTCCACTGTAACTCTGCTCTCTCCTCTCGAGACAGATCCCGGCTAGAGACTCTCTCAAGGGTGGGTCGACTCCATGTTAGTGTCATAGGTATGCCAGAGGGTTGACAGACTATAAGAACTTAGGGCGCCACTACCTTTTCAGACATCGACGAAAGAGAATGAATTTAAATTAATAAGAAACGAAACTAAGGTGAGAAAGGTAGAAACACCTTGTAGAATTTAATAAAAGTTAAAAATAAAAAAGTTACAAACTTACATGAACCCGGACACGATCCCCTATAGCTCTTATAACCGGGTAGATAAGAAATTAAACAAGGAAATTCAAAATATTAACTTTATTCTGCCATTAAGGAAAATAAAACAGGAAGAGTGACACCTGCACTTTATAGTAGTTAGGTACTTAGCTTAGTTAAGAAGACGAAGAGGTCTGGTAGAAACAGAGGAAGCGAAAGATGTCTTGAAGTTGATGTTAGAGATGTGTTGAAATTGGGGACTAGAGCTGTCTTGGAGCTGAGGTTAGAGATGTCTTGAAATTCGGAACTAGAGTTGTCTTGAAGCTGAAGTTACAGATACCTAGGTTTATCCTAGTGGTTAGATAACGGTATTCTAGCTGTGTAAAGGTCGATTCAAACACATCAGTCCCGTCACGTCACAGTTCCGGCGCCGCACCTAACAATCCGTTGGCGAACAGTTTCCAAGCAGTCAGGCTAAACTGTTGGGCAACGGATAAATCTAAACGCCGCTGGATATTTCTATTAAAGAATATTTTTTATGACGGATTGTTCGGTTCGGCGCCGGAACTGTGACGTGACGGGACTGATGTGTTTGAATCGACCTTAAAGGTATCCTAGCTAGGTAACCGTGCATGTAACGGTATCCTCATAGCAGCTGTGCTTACCACAGCAATTTAAGGTAAAACTTAAAAGTAAAATTGGAGAGACGATAAGGTATATCTTTCCTGTAAGACTGTCGGTAACGGAAAGAAAGGGCGATGGTTTTCAAAATGGAATCGTCCGTTGACATAATATGTCAATTGTCTTAACGGTCAAAGAAGAAGTTTTGAGATCACAGAACTATAATTATTGGAAGTGGTTACTATGACGGCGAGCGGAAATTAGAGAATTTATTTTGTAAAATCGAAACAGGTCGATAGACATGTTACACCACTTTATTTCCGACTCAAGTCTAATATAGTACTTGCAGCATCAGTGAAGGGGGAGGAAAAATCTAGGCTAACTTCGAAGTGAGTAAATAAAAAAGAAAGTGCACATTACCGATGTGAGCTAAGATCTGAGTCAAAAAGAACGCATCTGATGTACCGTAGTTGCACAATTTAATTTTCCGTTAGCTCCATTACATCATATACATGTAACGGCTTTTGATGATAGTTTCGCTTCATTGAAAAATTAAATTTATCATATGTCCATTATATATTGCTATTAAACTATTTCAATATTTCTTTAAAATGTATTTTAAAAAATTGAGCTGAACAGATTCTAGTTACGCTGTATTGTAATATAATGGGGAAACTATACTGGAAAACAATAATCTAGGTGTATTCTGACCACAGAGCAATAAATGGACTTAATGAATGTGATGGCAGTAAAATCACTAGTAGATCTTTTTATAAAATCTAACATCTTTATTATTATTAACCATGACCTAGATGCTCCACTAGGTTATGGTTAAAAGGGTGGGTAAAAGAACAACACAAAATACTGGAAGAATACGCCCAGGCAAACACATGGAAAGAAAATTCATAAAAGAACCATCAGAAAAAGTAGCGAAAGAACTGCTCTCAATGAGCAGGAACTAACTACGCACCATAATGGGGCTTCTTACGGGACACTTTCCCACAAAGGAGCACCTGAACAAAATAGGGCTGTAACGGAAACCTTACATGCAGAAGATGCAAAAAGGACACCGAAACAGCTCTGTACATATTATGCAACTGTGAGACGCTGGACCACAGTAGGCAAAAACTATATGGAAGACCCCAAATGACTCCAGACTTCTACAACCAACCAGTAAAGAACCTGTATGAGCTAATACAGGGAACGGATTGGCTGAATAGGCTGTAGTCAGAACATTAGGAGAATCCACAATAAGCCCAAGAGGCTGAGGTGGTTCCGGCGAAGGGACGGCTCCTTTCAGAAAAAAAACATTTTTATTCACTTTGGAACGTAGGCAGTAACTTAGGGCTTATAAGTGAGTGAGGATTCTAATATAACGCCCAAGTTTTTAGTTTATGAAACACAGTTTCGTTATTAATGATGTAATCAAAACCTATTGAATGATGTATTAATTTTTTTTTTAGTATTACACCTGGTCGACAACAACGACCAACCAGCAATTTTATCTTATCCTAAATTATAATCCATTGATGTCACTAAGTTCTTAACTGTGAGCTCTCACTTATCACTGTGTTCTGCTTTCAACACTTTTACTTTTCACTTACACCAGGTCTGAAGGTTTCGTCCTTTTCAATCTTCTGTTTAAGTTGTGTTGATCGAGTAGCTGGAGCATCTCGATGTTAACATGATTATGTAAGCTGTCTTCGTGGTTTTGGGCATATCTCATAATTTCTTTCCTAACTGTTGGTACATTGGGGTCTTTGTGCAGATTTGCATTTCGAATATAGTATGGAGCGTTCACAATAGTACAGAGTACTTTGTTTTGAAATCTTTGTATGGCACAAACTGGCACAACCCCAAAGCTGTATTCCGTATGTCCAAATGGGTTTCAGAATCTGCTTATATATGAGCAATTTATTATGTGTTGACATTTGGAATTTTCTACCTATAAGCCAATACATTTTTTTTATATTTTGCATCTAGTTCTTTCCTTTTCTTCTTTACATGCTCCTTCCATCTTAGCTTAGCATCCAGAGTTATTCCGAGATATTTTCCTGTGTTTCCATATATTATGGTACCTCCATTCCATTAATTGCGATTGGTATGTTTTCATTATTCGTTTTGTTTGTAAAATTTATGTTTACCGATTCTGATTCATTAAATTTTGTTCTCCATTCTTTGGTCCATTCGTTGAATTGATTAGTGGCTCTTTGTAACTTTTGAGTAGCTTCTTCCACATTTGTTCCTGTTGCAAGAAGAGCGGTGCCATCAGCAAATGGGTCAATTTTTATCATTCATATCTGGTATGTCATTATGTATTAAATGAAAACGCTTAACATGGCATCCGGATGTATCTACATTCATATTATCTTGTGTACACCAATTTGATATACTATCTGAATCAGATTGTGAACTAAAAGCATTATTAGCTACTTTAAACTAATTGAAGTCGTCGGCAAACAACAAAGCTTCGTTATCTTGTAAGACATACCTTATATCATCCATAAATAATAGTATATTATTAAACGAGCAGGGTGACGTTTACGTCCCGAGCCGTAGGCGAGGGGCGCAAGTCACCCGAGTGAATAATGGCTATCATAAATTGCGAGTAGAATACTATACTTTGTCTACCACCCTTGATTTCTTTGTTAAATAAAAGTCAAGTAAATAATGCGAGTGTAGAACGGAAAGTAATAATTTGGTATTACTGACAATTCTAACGTCAGAATTAATAAATTTCTGGAGTACGTCAAATAATGTGACATATAGAGATGGGCATTACAGTGTAAAGTATCGATACACCGTACCGTTATAAATATAGTGTTTTAAAAATATCAATATTAGAAAATATCGATATGAAAAGTATCAATACTAAAAATTTCGATATTTTATCGATAAGATATATTATTTCAGAAACAAATTTCCCAAACAAAAATACGCATATTTAATAGTTTATTAATTTCATATTGTACCCCTATCTCTTGTCATCCATGTACCGAAATTTTGTGAGTGTTGAGTTGTCATGGCATGTTATTTAAATGCAAAAGCGTGAATTATGAGTTTATAATTCACTCTAGTAGATATATGGGTACCATATACTTTTTATTAGGAGGTAAAATATTGACTTATTATTAAGTGGCCGTGGACAAAATTTTTATTTCAGAAAAACTCAAAAATCAAAAATTTTCGACAGTAAAGGATTGCTTCAAACACAACCTCAAATGTCAATATTAAAATGGCTGTCGGCATGAAACATGGTTTGTAACGCAAATGACGTTAAGATGCGACATTGATAAACAATACCAAGCGCAACACAGTTGGCAAACTTCACGTGGCTTCTTCTTATGTGAAAAGGATCCTACATCAAATTCGTGAAATTATTAACCAATGATGTATCACCGCGAAATGTATGCCACTAATGTTCTTAATATTTACTAGATAGCAAAATCTTTGGCATACATTAGTCAAAATTGTTTTTTTCCCCTCCTTTTTACCAATTTTTAACCATCGCTTATCAACCATTAGTATCGCTTGGATTTGTATGCCATGTTTTTTTTTTATGAAAAGTAGTTTCCAAGAAATGCATCCATTAATTAGTTGTTCTAGTTTAGTGAGAGCTCTTAAGATTTTCAATTTCCATTGTAGCGTCGACTATACAGTTTTGGGCCTTGGACATAGCCTCTTATTCTACTTGTTTTTCACATGAAACTCGTTGGTGAAAGCGGCTTCCATTCAAAATAATGAAGCCTACATGAGTCATAGGCTACCGGTCTATCACTTTGACTGATGAAGAACATTACAAGTGACAGTCGGACAATCTTTTTTTTGTTCATATGTTTATGGTACCGGGTTTTTCATTATATATGGACCCTTTTATATCTCACTTATTATTTGATGCAGATAACAATGTTACAAATAAGAGTTAAAGGGTTATTAATGTAGTTTTTAAAATTCAACAAAAATATTATACAGGATGTCCCCGAAAAGAGGGTCAGAGCCAAAGAGTTTTTTCTTAAATGGGACACCCTATATATTTTCATATTTTTAAACTGTTCACTTCAATCCGAATTCAGCAATATATAATTGTTATAGTCCAACCTTAACAGTTCAGAAAATGTATTCATTTAAAAATCGTTTTCTGTGGGATGAAAACCAACTATAAACAGCGGTAGGCCATGAAAGCATTGTCATATTTGACAAGTAGTTATTAACACCATTATAAAACATTGTATTTGATAGTTTGGAAAATGCGGAGTACAGATGATGAAAAGATAGAAATATTTTCTCTAATTGTAAGAAATAATAATAACAAATTAGATGGAAGGAGAGAATTTATGGAATTATATCCAAATCGGCATGCGCCTAGCAAAAATAAGTTTAACAGAATATACCAGCATGTAATGAGAACTGAGAACTTTTCTAGGAAAAAACGAACGTGTGTAATTAATGAGGAGGATGATTTAGATACACTTCTGCATTTTGAAGGTAAAAAAATATATATTTCTTTGGATTTTATGGTAGTTGAATAAGAAGGAATAATTTTTGCGCTACTACTTTTTTGCAGAAAACTCTGAAGACTCGTTAGTAACCAGCTCCAATATATTACAAAAACATCCTATGAACATTTTTAGGACTCTGAAAAGACACAATTATAAACCATATAAGAAACTTCCCGTGCAGGCTCTTACTGAATTGCACAAACGGAAACGGTTAATAATTTGTCAGGAAATCCTTAAGAAAATCTGTTGGACAGATGAATCCAGTTTTTCTACAGCTGGCGTGTTTAATAGAAAACATAGACGTTCATGGGAAAATAAAAATCATAGACTGCGGAAAGTGCAACAAATAAAGAAATCTGGACGGAAATCAATTAAAGTTTGATGTGGAATAATCCAGAATAAAGTGGTTGGGCCAACATTTTTCTATTATAAGTTAACAGAAAGAACTTACCTAAACTGCATAATACCCAAAATAAGTGAAATACTAGAAGATGAATTTACAGCTGACCAATTAAATACTATGATCTGGCACCAAGATGGGGCATCGCCCCATAATGTATTAGAGGTGAGAGAACATCTCAACAATCAGTTTCCAGAGTGGATCGGAAATAATGGGACAATTCTATGGCCTCCTAATATCCCTGACCTAACTCCTTTAGATTCTTTTTTGTGGGGGATGCTGAAGATATAGTTAACTTTGGCGAAAAGAACAATCTTGAGACAATTCAGGAAAAGATTCAAGGCGAAATTAATAACTTAAATAACCATGCTGATATTATTTCTAAATGTTTAGAGAATTTACGCCGAAGATACCAACTATGCATTAACAATATGGGGGTCATTTAGAACAATATTTATAGTTTCATTTGGGCTTACTTGGTTTGAGATTACTTTATTTTGTAAATAAATTTACTGAATTCCAATCGATAGATTACTACATCTTACTGTGTCGTATACATTTTCTGAACTGTTAAGGTTAGACTATAACAATTGTATATTGTTGAATTCGGATTGAAGTGAACAGTTTTAAAATATAAAAATATATAGGGTGTCCCCTTTAAGAAAGAACACTTTGGCTATAACCCTCTTTTTTGGGACATCCTGTATAATATTTTTGTTGGATTTTAAAAACTACTTTAATAACCATTCAACTCTTATATGAGACATTTTTATTTGTAACAAATAATAAGTGAGATATGGAAGGGTCCATATATAATGAAAAACCCTGTACCAAATTTTATTGAAAATAGTGAGAAAATTTGTATGTTGGAGATATTCGTGGTGTTGAACGTAAATTGGTAAATAGAAAAGTTGTGATGAACTTTGGTTTTTTAAGATATATGTCGTACATATAAAGAGTGTAACGTAACGTAACGTAACTTGCTAATAGAGAGATATTGCTTGTTGAAAAATGGTCTGCGCGGTAATTACGTTTGCGGTATTTTGACGTTTATTACATGCGCGATTCACTTTTTCACGTCTCTAACGCTAATAACGTTAGCGCTTCGCGTAATTTACGGTTACGTACCGTTGAGTGTTATTGTAAATACGGCACATAATTGTCCTGCGCAGTTGACAAAATAGAACAAATCGCATCGGATTTCTGCATATTTACCAAATCGAATTCAATAATAGAGCCTTAGCGATCTTCTATTTTGGTTTTGCTCCACTCCAAGAATATTGTGTAAAATCACATATTCAATATCATTTTGATTAGCTCCAGCTATAAGATCACCGCTTCGAGAGCTTCATCCATATTTCATTAATTTTTTTTTTCTTAATATGCAAATAGTAAGGTTGTTTGGTTTTTGATTTTTTTTCTATGTCACTTCCTACATAACGCAGCGCTATGTTATTAAATTAGGTATAGCGATGGCAATAGCTCTTATTTCCAAATACATTTTAGGTAGACCGTTATTAAAATAGCGCTACATAAATACCGCACCGTATGCGGTATTGCAATTGGCAATATCTCTCTATTATTTCGATTTCCGTTAGGTTTACAAAAAAAAATGTTGAATAAAAGTATTTTCAAATAATCCAGACCATCTGCATTAGTCGATTAGAAGTATACAGGGTGCACCGTCGCTCCAAAATAACATATTTCTTTAAATAGTACACCAGGTATATATTTTCAGTTTTTTATTTCTAATCTTTTAATATTCAACAGTAATTTGAAACAAAAAGAAAAACATAATTGGCATTTTTCATTATTTCGTATGCCCACCTCTAGGGGAAATAATTGCACGCAATCGCCGAGATATCGAATTGATAAGACGAATAATGCGATATTAAGGAATTGCGTAATATTCAGCTTGCAACGCAAAACGCAGCTCGTCAAATGTTTCTTTGAATTTCTTCCCGGATTCAGAGCCGGGATACATGCAGGCCATTCTAATCGTTGGATATCAACCTCATCCAAATATTGGTTAACAAAATTTGCTACATGCGGTCTTGCATTGTCGTGCATTAAAATGAGGTCATCTCCAACAAATGGAGGATAGGGAACTACAGCTACAGCAAGTATGTTTTTCTTTTTGTTTCAAATTAGTGTTGAATATTAAAATATTACAAATTAAATTTTTTCCCTAAAACAATTCCAGGCTTTCATTGAATACCTACGTGTATCTTCAAAAGAAATCAAGATATCAAGGTGAAATAAAAACTGAAAGAAAGCGAGAAGGATGGTCTTTGTAATAAACTAAGCTAGTGGACTGAAAAGGGCAAAAAGGTTTCAATTTTTTTTTTGAAGGTACAACCACATGTGGTCTTTACAAAATGATAGAGTAGGTCCCTGGCCATCTGAAATCGGCATTTACAACATTTTTTAATGGGGACAACACTTTTTATTGCGAAATTTGTCAAAAATCTGTCAAAATTATGTTTTATTACTTTTTCACACATACCTCGCGATATCTCCGGAACTAAACAAGATGTTTTCAATTTTTTTTTAATCGGTAGAAGAAAGGTAAGCGGAGACTACTGCGTTAGTTTCATTAGTATAGAAAACCTAGTTTTTTTGTAAAGCTAGACAAAACTTTAATCTTTACTTTTTTTGCAGCACTATTTTCAGTAATCGAGAAACTTTTTTATTTTTCAAAATTTCACCAAACTATCTGCGTACCAAATAAAGCTAAGGCTTCAAGGAAGTTTTTAAAACAAGAATCACTATTCTAAGTATCATAGTTTTTGAGCAATAAATACGCAAACTTGAAAGTTTCTGCAGCCGCGTTTAATTATTGTGCTTTCTAACGAGCAGACATCTCTCCGCTTCCCGCATACGCATAATAGTGCAGGCAATCTAGCCTCTGCCTAGTGCATTTTGTAACATAAAACCTGGATCGCTGGAAACCCGTAAATCTGTTTGGGAACTAAGTACTGAGTGTAGCCGTATGCTCGATAATAGCTACTTCGCCCCGCGTCATTGTTTAAACAATGCAAATATGTGGTAAAAATAGGTTTTTTCGCTCTAACTCATTTGCATATCGCTGCAGCAAAATGATATTGAAGTCATTTTTAACTGCTGAAATTCCGCGTCGAATGAGATGTCGCGCATTAAAATCGAATAAATAGGTACTTATAGTTATAAACAAAAAACCGTTATAAACAATGATTTATTTAATAATTTTTTTCTATTGCAATAAACAATTGCTCACACTGAAATACATTTCAAAGGATGCAGGTTGATGATATAAACATGCATGATTTTTTCGGATTCGACATTTTTATTATCTAGAGCATTATTTATATTTATACCTTAAAAAGGGCTTAGTTGTAAAAGGCAATAAAAAGTTTTAGGAACGTGTTACAATGATCTGCGACATACCGTTCGATTCCTCAAGAGTTGCTCTATCGAAATATGTTAAGGGAACTCATAATTTTTATTTATTTTTTATAAATAAATGCTATTTATTATTGCATAATTTTTAAATGACGTATAAAATTAAATAACTCTCTCGGATTTTTTTGCAGTTATTTGCAATACTCACCTCTCAATTGCTGCTCTTTTTCTCGACAATTTGAAAAAAAATGGACTCTGTAGCTCCACTAGAAGCCGAGATAATGTTTTTTTTTTCAAAAAATCACGTAGCCTATAATTGTTAATATTAAGAAACCGGACTTGCTTTAAACGACACTATCAAAGTAAACGAAAATACCTCTAATTAATCGATAATCCGAAGCGCAACTGGGAGTCAGCGCAGCGGCCGGTGGTGGGGGGACGGCGCTGGTGAGCGCTCGAAAATTGAAAACGCGACTTCAAATCCGCCGCGCTGGAAAATTTTACGTTTTCTCGGTAATTATTCATCGGATTTCAACAATTTTTTTTGTATGTTGTAGATTATTGAAAAATATTAACAATTAACGTACACCAGTACCGAAAATCTCAATTTATACTTTTCTGGACGGCTTGATCAAATTTTGTGAAGATTCTTTTTTTCTGAGAAAAATTTATTTATAAAAAACATTATTTTTTAATGATTTGGTGGTAAATGTTTTTTTTCAATGAATTTCGTAATAATAATCAGGTCTATATTGTACACTTTTAAGCTACAGTCTTCTTCCTTTGCCACTTCACACATACACACACTATATATATTTCCACGTCTCAGCGATCCTTCCGAAACAGTTGTATTACATTATTTAAAATAAATACAATTCCATTTATTAATGAAAAGATGATCTATGTTTCTTTAATAAACAATAATAAATGGAAAGAATTTATTTTTAATTAAATACAAATTTATTTATTAATACCTTTATTTCAATATTATAACGGATTATGTCTGGAAATTGACAAGGTAATCACCAAATCATTGAAAAATTATATTTATAGTAAATAAATGTTTATAACATTAACGAAAAATTGATCTAAATTTTAGAAGCGATCCAGAAAAGTATAAATTGAGATTTTCGGTACTGGTATACGTTAATTGTTAATATTTTTCAATAATCTAAAAAAAAAATTGTTGAAATCCGATGAATAGTTACCGAGAAAACGTAAAATTTTCCAGCGCAGTGGATTTGAAGTCGCGTTTTCAATTTTCGAGCGCTCACCAGCGCCGTCCCCCCACCACCGGCCGCCGCGCTGACTCCCAGCTGCGCTTCGGATTATCGATTAATTAGAGGTATTTTCGTTTACTTTGATAGTGCATTATAAAGTTTAACTCTTTGGCTGTCGTTTAAAGCAAGTCCGGTTTCTTAATATTAACAATTATAGGCTACGTGATTTTTTGAAAAAAAAAACATTATCTCGGCTCCTAGTGGAGCTACAGAGTCCATTTTTTTTTCAAATTGTCGAGAAAAAGAGCAGCAATTGAGAGGTGAGTATTGCAAATAACTGCAAAAAAATCCGAGAGAGTTATTTAATTTTATACGTCATGTAAAAATTATGCAATAACTAATAGCATTTATTTATAAAAAATAAATAAAAATTATGAGTTCCCTTAACATATTTCGATAGAGCAGCTCTTGAGGAATCGAACGGTATAACGCAGATCATTGTAACACGGCGATCCAGGGTTTAGCACGCCTCAAATCCTAGATTGCCTACACTATAATGCGACCTGTCTATTTCTGACAAATTTGGCCGATAACTTGATTCAGTTGTTAACAGTCTTTGTTTTAACTGCGATTAGATAGATTATTTTGGATGTGTGTGTGTGTCTATTGAGATTTTTTGTGTAAACGATGGAGTGTTTATTTTGTGGTCAGACTTAGCAAGAAAAAGACAAACTTGTGACGCAAAATCCGAGATTGAAAGGATTAAATACAATTATATGTGCTGCAGAAAAAAGGAAAGACACTTGTGCTCAAAAGATTTTGCATCAAAAGGAAGACATATTGTAAAAATATAATGATTAATAACTGTAAAAGTTAAGTTCCGTTGGTTTAAAAAATCTTGCTTCACATTTTTAATAGGAAATTATTTACTAAACTGAAAAATACTGATTTAGGTAAAAAGCTTTTTTCTTCGCAATATTTTTTTCTCATTAACAGTTATAACCGTTAGATATCTAGTATTATGCTGTGTTGGAGAGCTTTAGTGGACTGTAATTATTGTGATAACCATTCCCTCGGCCAAAGAAAGAAAAGATTCTTTTTCACGTCAAATGTGACAACGTTAACTTTTTATTATATTCAAAAACACATATCCCGTTACCAGGTATCGAGATAAATTAACATAAATATATAAGTATACATAGTGGGTCTTTAACATGCTGTTCAGTTTTTTTTTCGTATTTAGGGACCAGCAAAAATACGTACTCCAAGATAATCAAAGCTGCCCAAGAACGACAAGATATTGACATGGTTTCTAAATTACCTGGTTATGAGGACCTCTTTGCCTATGATGTTAAATATCACAAAAGCTGTTATTGTCAGTACATTGGTAAACGAAACATCACAGCTTGTCAAAATAAATCTGATAGTACCACGACTTTGCATCCGACTCAACCAGCTCAGACTCCACTGTCTCTTACAAAATCAACGCGAACGAAGATTTCCAGGTTATCGAAGAGAACGAAATCCTTATTTTACATAAAGCGGCGGGTATTTTAAAGAAAAAAATTAGAGAATTTGATATCCCATAAAGCGGTGACCCATGGAGGTGCGGAACCTTTTAACTTCAAGTAACTACTGCTTGAAAACTATGATACTTAGAATAGTAATTCTTGTTTTAAAAACTTCCTTGAAGCTTTAGCTTTATTTGGTACGCAGATAGTTTGGTGAAATTTTGAAAAATAAAATAGTTTCTCGATTACTGAAAATAGTGCTGCAAAAAAAGTAAAGATTAAAGTTTTGTCTAGCTTTACAAAAAAACTAGGTTTTCTATACTAATGAAACTAACGTAGTAGTCTCCGCTTACGTTTCTTCTACCGATTAAAAAAAAATCTTGTTTAGTTCCGTAGATATCGCGAGGTATGTGTGAAAAAGTAACAAAACATAATTTTGACAGATTTTTGACAAATTTTGCAGTAAAAAGTGTTGTCCCTATTAAAAAATGTTGTAATTGCCGATTTCAGATGGCCAGGGACCTACTCTATCATTTTGTAAATACCACATGTGGTTGTACCTAAAAAAAAAATCGAGAAGGAAGCGACTTTTTCTCCGTTTTGCAGTCGACTAAGCGTAAAATCTACAAATTTCCCGAACTGTTCCACAAGGTGTTAAAAAATTGTACTACAAATCCATGGTTTTTTCCACCCTGTATAAGTAAGCTATCAACATTTTTGGAAAACTTTCTTGTTTTAATGCCAAAGAATGTATCTACAATTTGGCGTGGAAACAATTGAAATCGATGAAAAATTACGTAAGTTCTTGGACAACGAACTTCAGCAAAACTTTAGGTGGGCGGTTAATTATGACGTAACACTATAATTTATTTTCTTTTCTTTTTGGTTTACTATTAAAGCGCGTTTTTTAGTTTTTTAAACTGAAGATTGTAGTAGCTAACGGAAAATTAGGTTTCGATTTCGGAGAGGGGGCCTGTTCTCAATAGTTTTTTTATCGCTTAATGAAGGAATAATAATTATTAATTTTTTATTAAAATTGCCAAGTGTGAAAAATTACGAATTAATCTGATCATTCAGGGTGGGTAAAAATCGAATGTAGAAGTTGCGTTACAAACAAATATGCAAAAATAAAGTTAATAATAAAGCGTGTGAATAAAGCATGTAATGAAAATGAAAAATATTTTTTATTATACTTAACAGAAAATACTACATTTTCAACTGTTTATAAAATACAGTAAATATGACATTTTCGGAACAGCGCACGGAAATTTTTTCCCGATCCCTATTTCCGTGCGCTTAATAATAAACATAGATATCCATAATACTAGATATCCTATGGCAACCCGAAGAAAAAAAAGAAACGAGTAATGTGTCTATAGCAACGACTTATTTATTAATAATTATAATTTTATTTTCTGTCAGTGAAAATTAAGTATTTATGTATTTATTACATTTTGCAAAAATGAATTCAGATTGTGAAGAAAATCGGGATATTCCCGAAAATATCTTACAACGAGCGGCAGAAGTGAGTGCAGATTTATTACCAGTGAAATCCAGGTTGAGATATGAACAAGAATATAACAGTTTTACCGAATGGCGGACTCAGAAACGAATCAAAATTGTGAGTGACGATATTCTTTTAGTATATTTTTCTGAAAAAGCCAACACTATGAAATCCTCCACTTTATGGAGTCGATTCTCTATGTTAAAGAGTTGTTTGGCAATAAAAGAAAATACTCACCATCAATATCCAAAAACGATTGCTTTTTTGAAACGACAAGCTGTAGGATATATACCAAAGAAATCCAAGATTCTTACAGCAGAACAAGTAACCAAATTTTTATGTGAAGCTTCAGATGGAGAATATCTACTAGCAAAAGTAATTTTAGTGTTTCGCATCTTCGGTGCATGCCGCAGAGATGATTTAATACGTTTGAGTTTAGATGATGTGGAAGATAATGGGCGTTTCCTTGTCGTGTTCTTACGAGATGGAAAAACTCACAGGTCAAGAAGTTTTACCATTACCAATGAAAATTGCAAATTCGATCCCTGTACAATTTACCGTAAATACGCAGATCTCCGCCCTAAACATATGGAGAGTAGAAGATTATTTGTTGCATACCGAAACCAAAGATGTTACGCTCAACATGTTGGGTGCCATACTATCAGTGGTATTCCAAAACTTGTTGCAAAATACCTAAAACTAAAAAATCCCGAAGAATATACCGGACATGGGCTAAGGCGCTCTTCGGCAACCATGTTGGTGGAAAGCGGCGGTGATTTGCTCACTTTGAAAAGACACGGAGGATGGCTTTCTTCCAATGTAGCAGAAGGATATATAGAAGAGTCCATACAAAGAAAAATTGAAGTATCACGGAAGTTGTTTAGCCCTTGTAACTTGGAAACTACAACATCTGTAACAGTCAATCAAGAGAACCAAAGCACACACGAACACTCCGCTTCAACATCTTTAGCAGAGTCTTTAGTTCAACAAAAAGAAATGCAAAAGGGATTGAGCTTCAACAATAATACGAATTGTACAATAAATATTACTATTAATAATAACGGTTCTGTCCAAAATTAATTTTCTTAGAATTACCTACTTGTATTTTTTTTGTTAATTTGAGTTGTATGTACTTACATTTTTACTGTTTTAAAAATAAAAATAAATATTCCCGATTTTCTTAATAATTTTTTGCGATATTTTTTGTTTGTTGATTTCAGGTACCTAAGTATAATAAAAAATATCGTTCATTACTCGTCCAGAAATGGATTTTCCGTTCTTGCATGACTTCCCGTGTTCGGCGAGAATTTGTCACGCGCGCACGGAAAAATCCTCATTTCTGTAGTGGTAATGAAATATACTATACTTGATATTTAAATAGAAAATTGTTACACCAACAGTCTCCGTGACTAACCACCATTTTAAATTCTTCCTTTTGACTACCGTTTTCATACAAATTGTATATTTTACTTTCAATTCGTTTAAGTAAAGCAATGAGTTCGGTATTGTCTTCCAGAGCTCTATAACCATTTTCCAGTACATTTTTTATATGCTTCTTACGTTTTTCTTCGCCAGATCTTAAATCGCTTTTTTAAAAAACATTTTTGTAAATCGGCTCTACTAAATTATCGAACAACTTTGGATTTTTTTGTTTCATAGCGAAAGATACTGCGTGGAATTTTGCGTATTCTATAAGAACTGCTCTAACATGTTCGGGATTCATCGGTATTCTTTTATCCCAAAGTTGATAGCCGATGGTTTTTAGATTTTCCATGAGTAAACATTCTTCCGAATCATCTGTACAATAACCATACATTTTCGCAGTACTATTAAAAGGATCTGCGATGTTATTATCTTTCTGGAATTTTTTAAATTCTTCAAAAACTCTTTTGTACAAATAAATTTCTCTGTCGTAGAATCCGTGGACTGGGGCATTTTTTCGGAAAGCTTCATTTTTATGAGCCGATTTTAATATCAAATCCAAAGTTTTTTCTTTATCAGTTAAAGTAAAAGCTGTTAAAATTCCCAAAAAGTTGTCACCTTTAATTGAACCTGGACTTTTTACTAATTGAAAATCACTTAAACCGTTTTCGGCGGCAACGCGATTTATTAATTTCTGTTGCTGTTCACTAAATTCCATTTTTCGTTCTTGATATAGATAATTCTGCCGACTAAATGATAACAATTAAATGAAAAATATTAAAATTTCGATTGTTTAGTTTATTTATAAATTGATATATCCATTTGTTTACATGGAAATACCCCAAATCCTTTTTTCTTTCTTTATTATTTACATATTATAAAATGTGTGAAATAAAAAGTTACTAGTTTTGGGCACGTCGTGTACTAATATTAATTGATAAGAAATCTGAATTGCCATAATAATTTTTGTTGACTTTTCAATTTGAACGATTTTGTAAAAACACCTTTTATACATTTTTCCTGTAGTTTTAAAATCAGTCTCCGTAGTTAATCACGATTAATCGGAAGTCGGCCATCTTTGAAAATTTCTTAGTTAAAAAGATCGTATCCGAAAACCGAAACGTAGATATTTTCATGATTTTACTTTAAGTATTTTGCCATATACAGATAGTTTTAACTCGTCGTGGGACACCCTGTATAGACTTACCTGTTCACATCTACTTGCCAGGTAGCCATGCACAGAAATAAGTAGGCAAGCCTACCTAGGCATATTCTGTGGGTTAAAAACTATAAATTGAGATTAAACTCATTTGGTTATCACAAGAGTGAAGGTGATGAAAAAAAATTGATTAAAATTAATTAAATTAAAGATAGCTTTGAACACTTTTCGATAGGCGAGTTATCATAGGCATATTTGTTTATAAATTATATTTGATAAAAAATATGTCTCATCGAGTTATCAGATCGATGAAGGTCGACCTCTCACGGTCTCCTCTACTATTACTTGAATCTACATTCCAATACCCTTACATGGGCCCGATTCTCGAATCTGTAGGATTTAGATCCTATAGGAATATGATCCCATGCTTTTATTTCCAATGGGAAACCCTATTTTGGCATATCGCCTATTCTTGAATCCGATGGAATAGCTTTTCCTAGACTATTGAAGGAATGGGGTTTGTCGTTGATGGTTTCTTGTGTTTTAACGAATACACCAATGAAAAAGATGCAAATTATATTGGTAATAGTGGCATAACCATAGATAAATAAAATGTATCAAAGGATAAAGAAGCAGAAGAAGGTTATGTTGTTAGAACTTTTTGGAAATTAATATTTATATGCAAGGTTGAAAAAAAAAATGGAAAGAAAAATTCAAAGAGGGGGTAGTATAAGTAGAGAACAAAAAAAACTTCTAATAGAGATAATGGAGGTCTCCGAGGACTTGAGAAAAGGAAAATTCCATCAATTTTTCTCCTACAAAGATTCCCAACAACAATGGAAGAATATTGAAGAGAGGTTGAATGCAATTCCGGGAGCAAAAAAGGATTGGATTCATTGGCGAAGGGTAGGTGAAAAAATATTTTATTAATCAATTCTAATCATATATCTTGATTCCATGTAGACTTGGCAAGATCTCAAGAAAAATGTCAAGAAAAAAAATACTGACACAAAAAAGCACATGAAAGGTACAGGAGGAGGACCACCCATAGATAAAATTCTAACAGAAGAGGATGAAAATCTTCTTCAGATTCTAGATACCACTGCCCTCGAAGGTGATGACAATGTTGAGGAATCTGAAGTAGTTTTTGTAAGTTTGAATAAATTAGTCATATCAAGTTGTGATATTGTAGTTTTCTGAATTATGATATGTTCTCAGTTACAACCAGAACACAATTATGCAGAAGAAATAATAAATAATGATGAGGAATCGTTGGTGCTAGAAGATTCTGAACAAGTCTTAGAACAAGCTGAAGGTAGCCAAACACAGCCCCAAAACGAAAGCCAACAAAACAAGCCAAAAAAAAGAATGAAAAGAAAGAATATAGCAACACAGCGCTTGGTACATTCTCAAAATGCCTGTGATGAAATGAGCAGAATTGCTGAAAAAAAAGTAGAAATAAAAATAATATATTATCAGCAAAAAATAGAAATACTGAGAGAGAATATTTCAATTGGCAATAGGATTGCTTCTGCACTAGAGCACCTTGCGGGTCAATCCTCAGGAGTGTAGATAATAATTTGACCATCTTCCATTTTCCTTTTTGTATATTTAATAATTTTTTATTTAGGATTGTATGTTTTTTTGGGGTTTCATAGTTTTTATTCTTTGTTTTTTGACTGACTTGTGATGTTTTTTTAGTTTATAGTTTTTTTTACTGACTCCTGTGATGTTATTTTTGTTGTTTTTTTTTATTATGTAGTTGTTTTTATTTATTGATTAATATAATTGTATTTTTTATAAAATTTTTGTTCTACTATAATAATTATTATTGTAATTTTTCTGTTTATTTTGGCTCTAAAGTTCAGGATAAATAGTACCTAGGTAAAATAATTATGAGATTTGGTAACAAATGTATTTATTCAAAGTGTAAGCTTTACACAAACTCAGTTGAAATAATTTCTAATAATGTTCTGTTGTGTATTCCTACCCCTAATAAGATCAGCATTTTGTCTGTTATTGCCATTATTATAATTATCTATGTGTTGCATTGGACCATAAATACCCAAATCTGCAATTTCATTATCCATATCATCTAGAATTGGAATATCATTTTCCAGGCAAATATTGTGTAAAACTACACATGCATTAATTATTTTGGAACATACATTAGGAGCATAATGCAAAACCCTATGTTTCAGCAGGCATCTGAAACGCATTTTAAGTAGACCATTGCATCTTTCAATAGTACATCTGGCTTTTTTGAATGCTTTGTTGTAATTAAATTCTGGTGTATCTGGCAGGGGATCTTGAAGTGGAGTTAATAACCATGGCCTTAGGGGATATCCAGAGTCTCCTTTATAGAACAAATATTAATAATGGATATCAACAACTAAATCATATTTAACATATACCTACCTATTAGGAAGAAGTCTGGATGAGCATTACTCAAATGTATGACAGCATCCTGAACCCTAGAGTTATTCCAAATGTGACAGTCATGGCTACTTCCTGGATATTTTGCATTTACGTTGATAATTTTCATTTTAGCATCACATATCTTGGAAAAAATTTAGGTTTAGCTCAAAAAATAATCTAGGATGTAATAATATTTGTCCATCAATAAAGATACATACCAGCTGAACATTGATTGAGTGGTAATTTTTCCTATTAACATATATGTGTTCAGGATATAACGCATCATTTCTTGGTGGAGGATAAATTGCCACATGGGTACAATCAGTGCATCCTATTATGCCTGGGAATCCAAATGAATGATAGAAACTGTAAGTGGATAATGACTGCATTAGAATGTGAATATAGGAGTGTGAAATGATTGATCAGCAATATTAGTAGGTACTCATGTCTAATATTTTGAAATTCAAGAAGAGTTCGTGGAAATTTAACCCACTGATTAAAAATGGGACCTTCATTGAGAGCGTTTGTCACTTCTCTTATACACCCACTTGCAGAAGATTGACTTATGCCAAAATATAAATTCAGACCAACTGAAGTCTGGTAACTTCCACTTGCGTAGAAATTCAGAGCAACCAGGACCTGAAAAATTGAACATTTTCAATATATTGCTCACCCAATTTTGTATACAAAACCACTGAAACCTTAATTTGTCTATTCAGCGCTGAACTTCTCGAAGGTGCTTCCAGGAATGGATCCAACATAACAATCAACTCTCTAGTGATGTCTTTGGACAAACGAAAAACTTTAATGAAGAGATTTTCTGATAGACACTCAAATGGGTCTCTTCTAGACATGAACCTTCTTCTGGGCCTTCTTGCCAATCTTTCAGCCACCTCCAAATTCCGTAGTGCCTCTAAATGAGCCAATTCATCTAAGTTTGCCATGCTTATCCAATATTTCAACTTTTTCTAACTTCCGAAAAATAATTGATTGATTCACAAAACAACGAAAATGTAAACATAAGCGATCCTATAACCTCACATTTATTGTGTTTCTCATTGGAAATTGCGTATTCCCATGCTTAATGGCATTGGAAGCAGATCTTCTGAAATGTGAAGGAATATGTTCCCATACTATGGTTCGAGAATGCATTATCTGAAATTTCCATGGGAAACATCACATTTTTCCCATGGGATCTAATTCCTACAGTTTCGAGAATCGGGCCCCATATCAAGCCCCGCTTGTTTAAAGAACCCTACCAGAGCGTCATTAACCATTCTATTATTCAGCACCAATAGCCAGACTTACGCGGAACTGTATGTTCAATTTTTTAAGGGATTTAAGAATATTTTCTGTTTCCTTTTCATACCTTAGTGCCGTTTCACAAAGGACCGATGATCAGCACTGATGATCGGTCGGGCCCATTGTTTAAACCGTGTCTTTCACATGTGAGCGTATCATCGGTCGACCGACAAAAGAAGCACGAGCGTCAGTCCAGCCCGTGGCGTGTGCAGATCATCGGTCGGGGTCGGGGCTAATTGGTAAACGAGAGCTTTCACATGCAGTGCAGTGTTGTTCCTGCTATTACCTTCTTAATAGATCTATTACCTTTTCAATATATCTATTACCCTATTACGTTTTGATAGCAATCTATTACATTTTCATGAATTATTTACTATTTGGCAATGGCGTTTGTGCACAGGAACAAAACAGGTAAGGGCCAAGATTGACAAAAGAGAAGTATACTAAACGATGTCCTATAGGATGGGAGGCCATTGCAATTTATAAGAAGAAATTAAACATTAATGTGTGTGTGTCAGCTGTCAATTGTCATGTCACATATTGTCATTTTGTCTGATTTGTCAATTACATTAATTTTGATTAAGCAATTGGCAATCTATCGTACAAATGTAACTAAAAGCATCCTTCGCGAAACAGAAATGATTATAATATTCTGTTATAGGAATAAAAAAGACACCGAAAAAAATTCTAGCTGTTTAACTTCCACGGATTTGGCATCACTGAATAAACCCCTCTATATTGCATATAAAAAGAAGAAGAAAAATAAAAATCTATTACCTTTTTTAGCATTCTATTACGTTTTTCCGTGGAATTTTGTTACCAAAAAATTTTTCCTAGGAACAACGCTGATGCAGCGTATTATCAGTTGCGTTTTTAGATGCGGTGTTGCTTGTTTTGTGTATTGAAACGAAAATAAAAATGGCAGATGAAAAATTTCGCTTTGATACAGAAATACTAATTACTGTAGTTGAACAAAATCCAGTAATATGGGACACGTCATCAGAAAACTGCAAAAATGCAAGCTTGGGAGGATGTGGCCAAATATTTCTGGAATTTTGTTTCATTCTTCGTCACTCTAGTAACCGCTTTATTACGCACAAAGTGACAACAGCGCGATGCTGATGTGGTCTCATCAAGTACATGTTGACGACTGACCATACGCGAACATGTGAAAACAAGAATTGCTGCCGACGGTTGCGACCGATCATCAGCACTGATCATCGGTCCTTTGTGAAACGGCACTAATACAACCAAACAGTATATGGTTGATATCTGCAATAGTAACATTATCACAACTACAAGCTGCCGTGTTAACAATACCTAATTTAGCCAGATGATATGGATATTTCCCCTGTTGGGTTTTCAATCTTAAAATTGTGGATACATAAAATTTGTGGACATTATAATCAATCATATATGACTGTAGCAATGGTATTTGAGGGTATAGTAAAAAGTATTGATTCGTGGAATTTTGGGCAAGTTTAATCCATTTTCCCTTCCATTTCTATGGTCCCTTGTTTCAGAGCTGTTTTAATATCATTCTGAGTGGCAGAATTTATTTGTACCCCATTAATAATAGCATCCTTAGCCAACTGGTCGACTATTTCATTGCCTGAGATACCAATGTGACTCTTCACCCAAATAAATGTGACGTCCATTTTACACAGCAATTTTTTAATATTGAATAATATATCTGATTGATGTTTACTTGGGTGGTTATTTTTAAATGCTTCTAATAATACTGATCTTGAATCACTTATAATAACACCCTGCTTAATTTTATTTATATTTATATAAGTTTATTAAGGCTTTTTCTATGGCTACCAATTCAGCAGTAAATATGCTACAAAATTTTTGTAATTTATATTTTTCGTTTATTTTGTGTTTTAAAACACATTCTACCCCTAAATTTGTTTTTGAACCGTCGGTGTATATGACTGTGTGTTCTGTATAGTTACCAACAATAGATTTCAAGAGAGTATTGCTGATTTGTACTGATTCTGAGTAATGGGGTATTATGATCTTAGGTTGGTTTATAAAAGGTGTGTCCCTTTGTGACATCGTACAAAAGGGTCTGAACTATACAAATAGCTGGTGTAGGCAAGTGGGACTCTGCATCAACCCCACCAAAACCATCTTGATAGCCTTCACTAAGAAAAGAAAACTCAACCTCAAAACCATTAAATTTGATGGGAACGACGTTGAATGGAGACAAGAAGTCAAGTATCTAGGTTTGACTCTAGACAGCAAACTCCTGTGGAACAAACACGAGAAGGAGATTACATACAAAGCAAAAATGGCTCTAATGGTGTGCAGGAATCTGGCAGGGAGAAACTGGGGTTGTAACCCAAAAATCCTGAGCTGGATGTACACTGCCATAGTGAGACCAATTATCACCTATGGAGCCATTGCGTGGAGTAGTAGAACTAGCCTCTTGACGACGAGAGAAAACCTCTCTAAAATTCAAAGACTAGCCTGTATATGCATAACAGGAGGAATGAGTACATGCCCAACGGCAGCAATGGAAGTGATTCTCAACCTCACACCATTACATATGGTGGTGGAGAGTGTTGCAGAAAGAACAAGATACAGACTAAGTAGAGAGGGAATCATTAAAAAAAAACCACCTCTTCACTTCTTAGAAATCAGACAACCTGGGACATGCCACAAGATGGTATGATGAAAAAGTATAACTGTTCAAAGAAATTCGTTACGGAATTAAGCAACAAGAAGGAATGGGATCCAAATACCATTACCAGACTTGGAAAGAATGCCATTCAATGGTACACAGACGGCTCGAAAGCAATAGAAGGAACTGGGATAGGAGTGTACGGGCCCGGCACCAAACACTCTGAAAGCTTGGGAAAAACCCCAAGTATCTTTCAAGCGGAAATTCACGCAATAAGAAAGTGTGCCCAGTTCAATATTGACAAAGGATATAGAAGGCAAAGGATTATCATAATGTCTGATAGTCAAGCAGCCATTAAAGCGCAGAGTTCTTGTGTAATCAGTTCCAAAATGGTGTGGGAATGCCTAGGCAAACTTAATGAACTAGGCGAGAACAATATAGTCACCTTACTGTGGATTCCAGGACACACTGGAATAGAAGAAAACGAAATAGCAGATGAACTAGCGAAGAGGGGAACTGAAATACCCTTTTGGGGGCCGGAACCTTTTTGCGGAATCAGCTCCAATGTAATATTGGAAGAAATAGGTGAAGCCGAAGAAAAGAGAAGATCTGACAATTGGAAAGATCTAGTAGGGCTTAGGCAATCAAATATTCTTCTGGGTGACTACAACCTGTTGAGATCAAATGAATGCATAAATCAAAGCAAAACTGCACTAAGAGTTTTAACAGGAATCTTAACGGGACATTGTCGCCTGAATGGGCACCTTAAAAAGCTCAAAATAGTGGAGGAAGAAGATTGTAGGTTTTGTGGAATGGAAGAAGAATCCTCCATCCACATACTTGCGAACTGCACAGCAATTCAGAATCCTAGGGCACAGCACCTGGGACACTACTGGATAGAAGAGGGACAGTTACCTAAGTTGAAGCCTGCAGATATCCTAAAATTCCTCGGGGAAATAGGACTAAAGGAGCTACTAGTATCTGAGACTTTCCTCAGGAACTAAGTAGAAGTAAGGGGGCACAATAGATCTTTTAGGTCTCAGTGAATGTTACCCCAAAAGACATACATACATACATATAAAAGGTGTGTACCTACTCGGTTGTGTATATCGGCAAAAGATTGCTTCTATTAAGATATAATTGAAATTTTGGGCATTCGATGAAGGCGTCTGCGAGATGAGGTGAATTTTTCTTTTTCCAATACTTATTTATTAAGTTTTCTATATTTAGTGACGATAGAACTTCTAATAGTTTTGTCTCAAGGCTACATATCTTTATAACATAATTTTGGGCAAGTATTTGACGACGAAATTCTGATGGCAGTTCATTACTTTCAGCTAATAGGACATTTACTGGTGTTGAAACCATTGCTCCTAGGCATAATATAAGGCATTTGTATTGGATTCTATCTATGATTTGTAAATTACTGTTACTTGCCGAACAGTATAGACAACTACCATAATCTATGATTGAACGCACGTAGGCCCTGTAAAACATAAGTGCAACTTTGGGGTCAGCACCCCACCTATGGTTTGTTATGCATTTCAGGGTATTAATGGTTTCTTCACATTTACCTTTTATATGGTGAATATGCCCTGACCAGAACAATTCCCAGATATTTCAATTCTTTGACCACTGGTGTATGTAACCTATGTCTAGTGAAAAATATTATAGCGGACTTTTCAGGGGATAATGTCATGCCAGTTTCACGAGAACAGTCTAATACTATTTGCACTGCTAGTTCCAGGGCTTTACGGCAGTCTTCATAAGACTGATGGTTGGAGTATACTCGTATACATGTATCATCCGCATATTGCAAACATTTTACATTATTATTGAATAAAGAATGTATATTAGCTGAATATATATTAAATAGGGTTGGGCTGAGAACAGAGCCTTGGGGCAAGCCTTAATAGATAGTTGTCGGTCCATGAAGTACGTTTTTATGGTCGCGTATATGAATGGTTCTGGCATAATATAGATTTACTAAATTATCACAGATTTTTCCACTGAATCCCAAATTCACTAACTTTTCTTTCAGAATATTGAGATCCACAGAATCATAGGCCCCCCTAAGATCAAGAAACAGACAAACCAAATATTGATTGTTAGAATACCTATGTCATCTGAATATCTGATATACTCTAACTATTGTCAGTGTGATGACCATAAAATAAAGCAATGTTGTCAGATATATTTTCTAAAATTGTTAGACTCGCTACACAAATGTTCCTCTTACTTCAGTAAACTGTTAGTTCGTGTTGTTATAAGGAAGATAGTTTGGAAATATTTTCAAAAAAATACATAATGTAAATTTATTAGTAAACATTAAAATAAGTCGCTTGAAATTACTGAAAAAAGAAAAATTAGTTAAAACCACTTTTTATATGTTACTATATTTAAGAAAATTTTGAACAGTTGGCAACGTATTGCACGTGCAGTAAAGACTTCGAAACAACCAGTCATCAACTGCAGTATTCATCGTAATATAACGAAATAACCGAAGTATAATCCGTTGGACGATATTCGCAGAAAAAATTCTACGGTTTTGAGGGTGCTCGGGGGAGTTGTGTTGTGGTTCGGCTTATAATCCATTAGTAACATTCAGTGTCGGGTGTGAATTTTGTTTTAAAGGAATATTTAATATAATAACTATTTTTTGGTTGAGTGAGTTTAGTGAATTGTTATAGGTATTTATAGGAAAGTGTAGGTGATCTAGTGTAAAAAGCTATCATTAATATAATACCTTTTTGATGGTGTAGTGGTTAGGTCGCGTCAGTGAATTGATTTTAGTATAATATTCATTTGTTCGTAGACGTTGGGGTGAGTTTTATAATATAATTAATTAGAATGGCATTTTGGAGACCATTTGAAACAACAGTCCAAGATGATGCGCGGGATTATTGAATTGTGGATTTAAATATAAGAAGTTAGATAAATAATCGAATGGTAATAATGGAATCTCGGCGTATCGCTGAACTTAGACAGGAGTGTTTGCGCAAAATAAAAGGGTACCGTGATTCAAATAGAACTATAATTTATTTAGACGAAACTTGGTTTGATACGCATGATGTTGTCAAGTGTTTATTCATTTATTTGTTATTCAAACAATCCTTACGGTTTTATTACATGAATAAATATATAAAATAAAATACATTTTAACTTAATATGTAAGAAAATAGTAGTAATGGTAATTATATTATAATTAAAACTGTATGAGGATATACACCCACCTTTAAAATATGGTTGGGTTGACGATACAAAAAACTGTTCTCTAGATACTACGTGTTCTAGAGGAAAACGCGTTATTATTGTATTACAAATTGTATGAATTTTGTATGCAGGTTAATTTTTTTCATTTAAATTGATATAGTAGATTAACATTATTCCACAATATTCGAATTTATAAAAAATTTATATGCACGCTATTGGGCGGCTTTTTCCTTCAAAGGGATTAAAAATATGGGTCATCACATTAACTTTGGAAGAACTATACTAATTGTGTAACCACGTCTAAACTACCGAATCCTCTCCGAAATATCAAAATTGGTACCTGGGTAACACCATATTTTTTTCTAAAAACCACTCCAATCTTAGTTCTTTTGACAATCAAAATCACGAAACATGACATTAAACAATACTTGCTTCCATAGTAACAAATAAACATCTTCAATTTTACTAAGTGACTTAAAAGGAATCTACGAGGGACGCTCGTAGGGATGTTTCAAGTACTTTTCAAATAATCACATCCTATTCAAAATTGGAAAAAATGTTGTGTGAAACACTATTTTTCGTAACTCGCGTTATTTTGCGCAGCTCGTGCTTTTCCCAACTGGTTGCACAAATAACTATGTGTCATTACAATAAAAAAAATTGAAATTTTATTAATTTTAATAAACATAATTAAACATTGTCATAATCACACCAAATTATTATCGTTCACGACTTTCAACATAACTTTAACTCTTTCGATGTATCCGTCGAAATTTTTAATTTCCAAACCAAACTGGTCCATGAAACCATCGTTTTCAATATTTTCAGCAAAATCTGGAGCTTCTTCCGATTCAGAATTCATCAATTTGAAAATCATGATGCTCGAATAAGCACCAAAAGCTGTAAACACTTTAAAATGACTTTCGAAAAGTGAATATGGAAATATTTCCTCCGGATTACAATCGAAATCCCGCAACTGTTCGCTGAGAGTATCATGGTATAATTTCAAGTAAATTTCGTAGTTTTCTAAAACTAATTTCGAGCTATTCGCAAAAAGGAAATAACAAATGTCGTATGCGGGAGAGGTAACACTCGATATCTGCCAATCTAAGATGCGTAGACTGGATAATTTATTCCCCTCTTGGAAGTCCTTGAAAAAAATTAAATTGTTATTTAATCATTGAATCAATAATTTACATGTCAGTAGTGAGAGGTTTTAGCGAAAGTTATTATACTACTACGACAACGTAGTTTAATCTTGCACTATTATACTCTTTTCGGTATCTAAGTCTATTTGTAGTGTTTTTTTCCAAATAATAGTTGTGTCTTTGTCAAAACATTTATGGAAACACTTGAAACTAATTTTTTGGCCAATCACACTAACATCTAGAGACAAAATTCCAACACAAAAACTACAAAAATGGTAAAAAAAGGAAGTATAAAAATATCTTTCAGTATTTTTTTCTGATGTTTCTTCGTAAGATTTCTTGAATAGCGACTAAGTAATAATCATTATACGCGAGTAGAAATATATAATTTATCTATGAGTAAATAATAAAAATTATAGCGGAATGCTTCATGAAGATGATGTTGAGGACCTCGGGGTAGCAGAATACTTAGTAGCAGATCCAAAAAACGGTTACTGCTCTTCTGAAAAAGAAATAGCGACAGAAATAAAAAGGTGAAAATCCTTATAGCTGAGTACACATGACTAGAGAGTCAAGAAAACATTGTATTATGTGTAAAATCATGGGAATCATGTAATCTGGTAATCTATCAAAATCAACAAAATATCATCTAATCTAATCTAATCGTCTAATGAGAACCCATTAACTAATCCAATTCAAAACAGATAAATAAATTGTTCATAAAGAGAGGTTTTGTTTAAATTTGAAGAATTTAGATTTCTGCATTTCATAAACTTTACAGATTTGAAATTTAATTGATTTTTTGTTTTTAGAATGTCTTTTTACTCGTGTGTAAGTTTCTGTTCTTTTTGATTGAGATTTAGCAATAGGTTCTCATTAGACCTTTAATCTTTTTCTATTCATATTGGTTCTGAAATTTGGTTCTCATTAGACCTTAATTTCAGATTATTACAATTGATTTTTAGAAATTTACATATTGGTGTGAGGATATTCACATAAATACTTAATGGTTAATGTTAGTTCTGTGCTCGCTCTGGTTAACTTGAGTTCTATGTTTAACTAGATTGTCAAATGTCATATTTTATTTTATTTTGTTGCTGGTCAGTCAGTCAGTTGGACTCACTGTCAATACATACACGTGTATTTGCTAGAAGTTTACAAGTAATTGAAAATGTTAAAAAGTTAACGACAGTTAGCCCTATATAATGGGAAAATTTTTTAAAATAATTTTAAATTTAATGTAGTTTTTTAAAAAGTTTTTATGATTGTGTTGTCGATTTATTTTTTGGACTCTTGTATAAATACTTGACGAGTAAGCATTTCTTAATATTTTCTTATTTTATATAATTACTACAATTTCATTACTTACTTGCAGGAATGGCACTGATAATGGCGTAAAAGCCGAAAGCGCTTTGCAATTTTATATTAAAAAATGTTACACATAATACAATATTTTCTTGAGAAATAAAAAGAACTGTCAACGAAAAAGCCGCAGGAGAAGACAAAATCGCAACAGAGATGTTGAAGTATGGCGGGGAACCGCTTCAAAAGACAATATCCAAACTGATACAATAAATTTGGACGGGAAATAAAATGCCAAACAAATGGAATACGAATAATAACAAAGGGAGGTAAGGAAGTCTTGCAAGCATAATAAAGCAATAAATGAAAGCATACACAGGAAAAATAATAGGAGATAGATAATACTAGGAATCCCAAAGAAGCTTAGGAAATTGGTGGAAATTACCCTACAAAACAGTCAGTAGATTTTAAAATGAATAAAGGTGTGACTAATGCTGCAATTCTGTGTACGCAAATAGTAAAATCGTTAAACCTCAAAACCTGTAAGTATATACCAAACTTGTATCCGTTACGATATTACGAGTCTTATAGATCGTTACGATCGCTAAGATTTTTACACAGAATTGCAGCATTAATTTCCCCAACACAGTTTAACCTAGTACAGTTAACAGAAGCAAACATTAGACCCGGAAAATATGCCAACTAAAAGAAAGGTAATCGCAACGAGCCAATCAGGAGCTAATGTTAACGATTGTACATTAGTAATTATTAACATAATCGAAATAATATGACCGAGGGATTTCATCAACATACATCAATTTTAGTGTCTATATCAGTGTTGTCAATGCGAGGATAATTATCCGATTTTTAGACAGTTTCGCTAATTTGGATCCAATAGCTTTTCGAATATTTTGCAGTAGGGATTATAAACAATGGCTAATGGTTTTTGGGGATTTCCCATATTGACTAGGGTCGAAGACTTTATTTAGATAACCAGTGTGTCCGTTTGGTAATTTTGACAAATTCTGATCATTTGAATCGTAAGTTCGGGTCATTTTTATTTTTGCATCGGCAACACTGGACTGCATTCTATTTTCTATTTGATGTCAGCTGCCATTTATGTGTAAGCATATTTTGTTGCTTTCAATACAAACTTGACCCGTCTTTTTTAAGACATTACTACAGTCATGAAATTTGAAGGCAGATATTAGTTTTATTTTCGGTTCAATATACATTTTTTTTATTAATATTTAAAGTTAAATTTTTAGCAAGTTTGACTTTGTTTACATATCTCTTGACAGTTATGGGATCGATTATCGATTCAAAATTTCGATTGCTACTACAAAAATACAACTACAGCGACATGAACACGCCCACCCAGGGCTCATGTTTGCTTCTGCTGACTGTACTTGAATCGATTTTAAGGAATGCAAACTTGAACGAAAGAAATATTCTAGAGAACGAAACCCAGTTAATTGCTTATGCCGACCACCTCACCATTGTGGGTAGAACAAAGAAAAATCTAATAAAAGCTGTTGAGAAGCTAGATGCAGAGGCACAAATATTCGGGGTACGCATAAATATATGCAAGTGGGGAAAGAAAAATTCACTTAGGAATTAAAAATTACAAGTTTGGAATTGTATCAACCTTCAATTATTTAGGAAAATCTATAGGACCAACCAGTAAAGACAAGAAAAAAAAGAATATTGAAAGGAAACCGAATTCTTGGCATAAATAAGAAACTATTAAAATCCAAATCGATCAGAAAAAAAAAACAATTTTACGCACTCGAAACTACAACTATAAACAAAAAGGAAGATCTTAAAATACTAAAAAGGAAAATATTGAGAACAATTAATACTCGGACCATCATCAGACACAATAAGAGATGGAGAAAGATGATTAAAAAGAAACATAGAAAGAGAAAAGGAAATAGGTGGAAAAAAATATAGTCCGATATATAACTGGTATGGATGGGACACATTATTAAAGATAATAACAACATGGGTTCCATTAAAGACGAGAACAAGAGGAAGACCACGAAGCAGATGGTGGGATCAAGTAGAGAAAGATATAAAAGCATTGAAAATCAGAGACTGGAAAATAGAATGCAGAGATAGAAGAAAATGGAAAACTATAACACAAAAGGCCAGAACAGATTAAAGATTTTAGTCGCACTGATATAAAATGAGCTAGCTATAATCCCTCGGTATTGAACGGCCACGATAATAATGATGAGATAATAATAGTTATTTATGATACAAGTGCGAGAAGTTATACTTTTGCGTAGGAGTTGCGAAAAAGGCACTTGCCTTGCATTTTCGCAACTCGTGCGCAAAAGTACTCCACGTACAAGTGTCATACAAAACTTTATCTACGACCACATCAAGAAAAAATAAAAAAATGTGCTCTGAAGGGGTTAAAAAACATAAAAATAAATTGTCTATAAACAAATATATACACAACGAATTCTAATTATTTAAATTACCTAATATTTACAGTGAAATGAGGACAATTATTCAAATTATTAATTATAACATTGGGTACCTAATTTGTCTTTTTTTAAAGTAACTTGGTTACAAGACAATAATTGGGATGTTAAAGTTGAAGGTGTTTCAATATCGATGAAATCGTTCGATTTGGGCTGTGAGATTGAAGAATTTTCTGCCAGATTTTAACACTGAATAATGGGACCATAAAGTAGATGATTTCCATTGCATTAACTTTTCGGAAAAATATGCTATTAGAACATTTTCGGTGTAATTCTTGACTTTTTTAATATGACACCAATCTAAAAAATCAGCATAAGATTTCGTTTAAATTTTTTGAGATTTCTGTGGAACCAGATTATTAATTGCATTTCCGGCAATTTCGACAATTTCAGGTGGTGTGCAATCCGAAGAAATGCATTCTTCTCGAGGTTCTTCCATTTAAAATAAGTGTAATTAAAATTTTAAATATAACAGAAACTATTTTTCACTATGTCTGACACTTCTGTCAAATTTACTGACAGCACAAAAGTTTATACAACAAACGACTAAATTCAAAGCAACTAGATAATTACGTAGCTAAAAAAGATTGTTAAAATGAAAACCCCATTTAAAAAGCATTGGTCATTTACGCACGCTTATTAACGTATGTATAATGTACGATTTCACACATTTTTTTTGGTTCGTAAATGCCTAATTTTAAAGGTGGTCGTAGATAAAAATATTAATTTATCAAATAAATCAGTTCATTTATATGGAAATTCATTCAAAGAAAGAATAGAGGAGATGTTAGCAATGTTTTATTTAACATTGGCATTGGCAGTATGTTGATTTCAGTTGAAAACATAGTGCAGAAATATATTTTTTTATTCTAGGGGGTAGTTTTACATCAAAACAATTTAAATCAAACATTTAAAAAAAAAGTTTAAAAGCGTAAAATATAAACTCTGATTCTACTGAATGGAATTTTGGACCCATTAAAATTGACTTTTCCTGTCCCATTGATAATTATTATAGTAATATGTCTTACGTCCACATTTTTATTGATTTAGCGACAAACCGTAAATACAAACATCAAATTTCCCCACAAATCACTTTAATTATGTTGGAATAATTTTTATCGTAAAGCAAATATTGAAAATCATGTTATTCATTATACTACACATAGAGAAACTCTAACGTTATATTGAACTCGTCAATTTTTGGATTTCATTTGAAAACAAAGTGTGGAAATTACTTTGAAATTAATAACAGATGTCGAAGAATAATTATTTATATTCGCACTTCATACATTTTTGGAAAATAATATTTTTCAAAAAAAGTCACCATTCAACTACGGAGCAACAACTACTTCCCGTGCAATATGCAACTCCAGATATTAAATTACACCCCAAAGTCAAACGGGGTTGGTATATCTACAAGATATTTTAAAACCAACCATTCTGGTTTGCGATTAAAAGGGACAACACAACTTGTAGACCGGTTTCGGCGAATTTGCGCCTCATCAGTACAAGGTACCTATGTGCTATCCGTCCGAGAATTTCTAATCCCGGACTGAAGAATATACACTTCAATCACAATCAATACATGTCTTCCAGTAACGGAAATGTAAAGATTGTTACAGTAGCGACATCTAGTTGAACCGTCACTGTTTTTCAAAAATATTATTTTTAAAAATGCTATCAATTCAAGTGAAGATTATCAACAAATATTTATTACCAAGATTTTATATCTCATCAAACCTATACGTAAATTTTATGACCTTGTACTTTGTATCTAGGTAATTTTTCACGCGAAATTATAGCTTCAACTGCGTATAATTGCCTAATATTAATTATACAATTTTAATTCCACCAATGCTTAAGCATAATGCGATGTACCTAGTTGGAATAAGTATAATTGTAAAAGTATACCCTACACCATATACTATGGGTTTTTGATAATATATATATATATATATATAATTCCACCAATTTGTCAATAATTATAGTGAAGGACTAAATAAAACAATGTTATGCAATATATTTTTCTTTATTTTATAACCCCTTTTAGACTAGGGAAGTAATAATATTGAATGGAAAAGTTTGCGTTTATTTTTTTAACGAAAGTATATCTAGTATACCGGGTGTCCCAGACTAATTTATTCAGGCTATATCTCTCTAACGAATAGCGATTCTCGAATGGGACAAAAACTGATCTGTTCCACTCCTAATACACTTTAATATGGCGTAGAATAAATCATCTCCTAAATATTCATCCCTTAGTTACAACTCCTAACATTGAATTTTTTAATAGCACCCTGTACATTTTTTCATAATTTTGGATGTGATCTTCCATCGTCTATTCAACAAATTTTCCAAAAATAAAATGGGTTCATAAATAATCAAGCAAATATTATTTTATTTTTGTTAAATTAATCAAGAAAGCCTTAAAGCTCTTTCCACTTGATTCTTTCTACGCCAAATTAAACTGTAAGTATAAGGAATGGAACAGATCAGTTTTTGTCCCATTCGAGAATCTCTATTCGTTTAAGAAAAATAGCATGAACAAATTAGTCTGGGACACCCGGTATACTACTTTCCTAAATTCTTGAGATGATCCCACTTGGAGTACGTTAAATAAAACAGTTTTCCGTCTATACTCGTAAATTGGAGGGATTATGATGCAATATTTTGAAAAACATTTTTATTATTCGATACTTAATCTTTGAAAAATGACAAAATAGTTTTTTAATCGACAAACATAATTTAAATTGTGATAACGATTTCACAATATGGGAAAATATGGTAGTCCGGCCTCTGAAAACATGTTTTCATATTTCAAAAAATCAAAATTTCGGCCACACAAAATTTCAATATACTACATATTTTTAAAAACCTCGTCGATGGATAATAAATTATAGTTTTATGAACAATAACAAGAAAAAAAAAAAAAAATTTAATCAAAAATAGTTTTTTTTCTGTGTTTACTAAATTTGATTTTGAAAAATATGCTTGATGTATTCATTAATATGTTGAAAATGTTTGTCTTCAAAAACCACGTAGGTATTTAAAAAACATTTTCAGATTCGACCATTAGTACCGAAGAAAACATAATTCAAATTTCGGTATCCACAAATGACAAATGAAAATTTTGAGTTTATGATCGATTTGGTGAATTTTCCATTGTGTATAGCGTAGTCCTAAAAGAGCGAACATTTTCAGGAGTTTGGAAAATTTATTTGTAAATAATTGAAATATTTGTACAATAAATTCACTCATAATAATAAAATGTAAAATGTCTGGTACTAATTATAATCATTTTATAATCAATATCTATAACAATTATACAGAAAAAACCGTAATAAGATATTTAAATCCAATAAAACCGATTGACAAATGGAAAGCTTCGTTAAAACACGCACGAAAGCTCACCATTTAATCTACATTCCCAGCCTCTACTAAGTCAACTGTTCAATTTTTTATTCATTCACTAACACTACGTAAACGAAAAAAATTGTTTATTTAGAAGAGCTTTTATTGAACAATTCACCGAATCGATCATAAACTCGAAATTTTTAATAGGTAATCGTATCACAGTGTTCAATTTTTTATTCATTCATTAAAACTACGTAAACGAAAAAAATTGTTTATTTAGAAGAGCTTTTATTGACCAATTCACCGAATCGATCATAAACTCGAAATTTTTAATAGGTAATCGTATCACAGTGGCTACAAAGATGATGTAACCTCCAAAACTCAGTAATATCTACTAGGTCACAGAATACAGCTGCGTCCTCACCGAGTCAATCGACAGTGTCGACTTGGTGTGTACGTTGTAATCGACGGTGTCGATCGACAAAATAAATCGATCGACATGTCGAATTGTTTTCCATCGACTGTCGGTAAACATGAAAGATCAATCGATCGACTTTAGTGTATGGACGTGTTTTCGACGTTCGACAAATTGAGTACTCAGTGACGTCTTGACGTTTACATTGACATCGTAGTCGTGTATTTTCGTAGAAAATGGAATCAGAACAAGACAAAGTCATAGCTTTTATTAAGGCATTCAAATTAAAGGCAAATCTATGGGATTCCAAAGCTAAAAACTACAAAAACCGGAACATGAGGCACGATGTTCTTATGCGAACAGCTTTTCTTTTTTTAGTCGCGATAACAATATATGCACAAGCAACTATGACATCTTCGTCAGACATGTTGATTAGACTGATCGACAACGTTTCTGTCAACTCAACAAGTCGACAAAACTGCATCCGTCCACACCAGAGTTGACAGAAATATTGTCGATCAGTCTAATCAACATGTCTGACGAAGATGTCATAGTTGCTTGTGCATATATATTATCGTGCCTCATGTTCCTATTTTTGTAGTTTTTAGCTTTGGAATCCCATAGATATGCTTTTAATTTGTATGTCTCAATAAAAGCTATGACTTTGTCTTGTTCTGATTCCATTTTCTACGAAAATACACGACTACGATGTAAATGTAAACGTCAAGACGTCACTGAGTCCTACTCAATTTGTCGAATGTCGAACGTCGAAAAGACGTCCACACACTAAAGTCGATCAACGGTTCTTTCATGTTTACCGACAGTCGATGGAAAACAATTCGACTTGTCGATCGATTTATTTTGTCGATCGACACCGTCGATTGCAACGTACACACCAAGTTGACACTGTCGATCGACAGTGTCGACTCGGTGAGGACGCAGCTTCAGGCTGTTCAAATCGACAAACTGTTGCCAACCAGCGGCCCTAGTACCTACTTATGTGTAGACAAAAAATTTTAATCATAAAATTTTATTGAAAGGACTGGACTAATAAATTTTTAGTTTTTATTATTTTAAATAGTAATTATTAAGAAAAAACATTCAAAAATTAAATTAAATGTTCAGTGCCGTTGACTACCTGGCAATAACCAAGACGGTTTCTAAATTCATCCAACATTTGGAAACAAAATGTTGTTTTTCACGTGCTCCAAGTTGTGCTTGCAAGCTGCGTCGCAAGCTCCAGCGGGATAATCTCTAGAATTTAACAAAGCAGTCTATACCACATAATATACTTTCGTTTAATAAAATTAAATTCAGTTATCCCAGCTTTTCAATTTCCCGACAGCTTTCGGATTATTTATAATAATACTGAATACAGGTTAATTCATACATATTTATTTTCATCAACAAAACGAATAATCATACTTAATCTTTTTTTATAATTTTCCATATTACGTACATCGAAATTCATACTGTTGGTGAAATCACCACTTTCAGCGAAATCCGGAACTTCATCCTCATTACACTCGACTATTTTCAATATCATAATACCCATATGTACACCGAACACCATAAACTGTCTCAAGTGTTCTCTATAAGCGGAATAAGGGTACAATTCATCAACGTCGCAATTAAATTTTTCTAGTTGACTCTTCAGGGTATCATAATAGAGTTGTAGATAAACTTCAGAGTCGTCCAAAACTTCCTGACAGCTATTTGTTAGTAAAAAATAGCAAATGTCATAAGCAGGTGACGTAATAGAAGATAACTGCCAATCGAGAATTCTCAAGCTTGCAGGAGTTTTAATATCCCTGGAACCCTGAAAAAATTGGTTTTTTTTTAAACTTTCCACAAATTTGTTTCCGTTGTAAGCAAATAATTTGACGATTTATTTTATTGAACTATTTTCGATTTTTAAAGCTGGAGTGTTCCAAAAATTGTCCCCCCTTCTTTAAAAACTGCTTCCTTATCGAAACTCTTGACCCAGATCTTCTTAAACTTACCAACACCGAAGCATCTTTAGTATGTTTCTTGTGTTATTTATGGAAAAATTAAATCACGATAGTTTTCGAATATTTTTATCGTATACGTTTCGTTTGTGTTCCAGCTGCTGTTATCAAGAATTAATATAACATCCTCATAGTATTACAATCAACTAGAAATGGAATCGACTGAAATGCACATTCCAGGTTTTTTGTTTATGTTAAACGTCACTCACTAGATTAATACATTATTTTCTAGCTTCATACGGTTTTCATAAAACTGACTATAAAATGAGACGGGTTTTGAAAAACTTTTTATCAAGAATTACATTTTTCACCTATACGATACCCCATCCGTGGACACGCTGTATATACTCAATAGTGAAAAAATGCGCCTTTGAAATACTACTGGGGACATAGTTCGTAGTTCTATGATATATAAAATTTTAGTATGCACCCGTACAGAAATGATTTCGAGAAAATTAGTTTGGAGAAAAAGTTGTTGATAAACATTAATTTTCTATGACAATTTAATTCATGTATATAAAAAATCCCATAAGTCGCGTGACATTTTTGATGACGTTATGTCAATTTTTTTCAAACTTGCGTTGTCAGAAAAGTTTTCATTTGTGGAAATGTCGCGATTTGGAGAATCTTCGAGTGGAGAAATTGAAAAATCCATCAATGATAATAATGTGCCTCGCAATACTGTGAATTCAACTACATCAATTTGGCGACAATTTGCGATGTTTTGTTTGAAAAAAAAAATATGAACTCATTGCAGAAACTTCCGCTGAAGAGTTAGCTTTTATTTTATGTGACTGGGCATTCAACATGAAGAAGAGCAATGGAGAAGATTATAAAGAGAGTACACTGCCCTGTTAAGCATAAAAGTCGTATCTACATTTTTTTTTGAATGTTCAGACGAGACAAAAAAAACATTGTATTGTGGCTGGATATAATTGCTCCGCACAAAATAAGAATTGGAGTTTATTTACATTCTTTATTTATATTGTGAATTCTAATGAGGTGTTGCTAGAATCACTCATAATAAAATATTTTGAGCCGGGCCACACATTTATGGCAGCAGAAAAATCCTTGGAACGAGCTGGAAAGGTTTATGACTTTCAGGATTTCGTATCGGCTGTCAGAAACGCAACAAAAAATGTTAATATCATTGGAATGCAAACAAACGATTTCTTTGAGTACCTCCCAATACAAATTAAATAAAATATCTCCGCGACCATATTTGAAAAATATGGTTGAAGTAAGTTTTCATAGAGAACAGAAAACCTTAATTTACAAAACTTCTTTCACCGACCAAGGAGGCAGAAAGTTGAATTTTTTGAATGCGAAACTGACAAAATAAGGGATTTCAAAACCATGTTTAAAGCAGGGCACTAGAGGAATAACCAGAGAGAGAAAAACCCTAACTTTGGAAAAACTTTGCCCAATTATGCCTCAAAATAGAAAAGAGTTTTGGGAAACGTTACCGACATGTTCCGAAACCGCTGCAACGAGAAATGAAGATTCCAGCAATGAAGACCAAAATACCTTGTGAAACATAAATTTTTTCATAATATATGTGTACTTACCATCTAACTATGTTTGAAATAAAGAATTTGGCCGATTTTGTGCAGATGCGTCTTTTCGTATTAATTTTCTTAATGTGAATTAATTAAGCAAAAATGTTGTATTTTTCAAAAGTCATATTTGAAACCGAGTTCAGGTTTCAGAAACAAATTTCCGAAATTTTGAACAGAAAACTAAAGTGGTTCATGGAAAAAACAAATTGTTAAAGGAATTGAAAGCTTGTGGCATTTGCAATTTTACTAATTGAGCTGTTACTCATAATCTTGGTTTTGCTAGATACGACTTTTATGGTTAACAGGGCAGTGCAGTCAAAACGATTTAGAACACTTCAGCAAAAATGTTACAAGAGAAGTACTTTAAAGATTATAAAAAAAATTTTAAATCCGTTCACGGACATACAGTTTAAGAAAGCTAGAACTGCACGCGACACAAAACGCAAAATTTTACAAGCAATCCCAGAAAAAAGGAAGGTGAGTTCTAATGCTCTCACAAAACGAGAAATTTTTGAAATGGCACTGTCCTGTAGTGAAGAAGAACCTGTAGGCCTCCAAAGAAAATTTTACCACTTTGCTGCGTATGAACTGGCTTGGAGAAGTGGTGAAACAGCGAATTGTAAGGTATTCTATTTTAAAATCGAGACAGACAACCGTGGAAGAGAGACCGGAAGAGTTGAATATAACCCAGTGTTTACGAAGATAGTACAAGGGGGATATCAGAAGTTGGCCGACAGTAGCAAACACTGCAGAAGATTGTGTAAGACGGGGAAACCATATCACATGTGAAAAGTTTTTTTTAACACCAAATCCTTTCTGCCAAAAAGAAATTCGAAAGGATGGTATGAGAATTCTCCTATTGGGATCAACGAAATATCTAAATGGGCCTAATCTTCGGCGAAAAATATTGGACTTGATATCAAGCGGGTGAAAATTATGAACCATTGAAATCGAGCTGCCGCCGTAACTTGAGTGGTATATAGGTGAACAAAAATTAAGGGACATAGTAACCCATCGTCATTAAAACCGTCATTAAAACCTTCAGTTAGATGAAGAACATTACAGAGAAATCATTGGTTCCATTCGTACTACCATCCAGGAAACAGTTACTACCACCGCTCAAAATACTAGCATACAGCAAAATATTAACAAAAGACATGACAGTTCTGAAAATCAAGCTATTTTTAATAATGGGGTGTTAAACCGATATCCGGCTTTTGGTATTTTATTAAAGTATGTTAGTACTACTTTGCAAAAATTAATTTACAAATTTTTTAAACCGAATATTTTAGGAGAAAACTGGAAATTAATAATTCCTAAATGTTTGCAACTTTCACTACAGATACGTCACTTCACCAAATATTTCTGATTTAGATGTTTTATGAACTAATAACCAGTTACAAAAAGGCCATTCGAATTTGAAGTTTGTAGAACTGTCAAAGTCTATAATATATTTGAGTGTTTTGGTTTTGTTTACATTTTATTCAAGCTTGACGTTTCAATATTATAAAGAAATTGTGTCAATACTTTTTTGGTTGAGTTTAGTTAGTTTTTCTCCACAATTTTTCATGTTGGAATAATGTCAATATCGTATAAATCTTGTTTTGTATCATACTGCACGAGCACAACAGTTACAACGTCTGATAAAAAGTTTGTAGCTGTGTCTGCAGTAACAGTTAAAAGAAAATTTGGTTTGGGGCTGCTAGAAGAAAATATAAACAGACTAAAACTAATTACTATTTCTGTGAAGATCATTTTTATGTAAGTAATTGTATACGTGTGGGTATGTTTGATTTTTAGTTTGATAGTGACATGGACACATTATACTCAACACTCGATGATGGGAGGAAAAAAAAACAATTCCTAAGTCACTATAACAGCAATATGACATAAGTATAACCTATAAGTACTTCATCACATCAGAATTGTGGTCCTATGTCAACCCTTATGTAGCTAACTTCTGTTCTAGTGAGCATACGTCACATTATGAATGGCGGATTATTTAAATCGTCCAAAAGTTGAATTTTCAAATCGTCATAAAAACCTTGTGAGAATAAAAATATTAAAAATAATCGATTCCCATTATGATTTTGTCCACCACTAACTATTAACATAGAGAAAACGTCATATTTTTGTTAAGTTTAACACCCCATTGTGTTTTTAACAATTGTACTTTTCGGTTATATTAAATAAACTAATTTGCATCTCATTTTTTAATTTATTGATTTACATATTCATTAAATTGTTTCACCGATTTACACTCTAGCTTTTTTTTTGAGTCGAAGTAAACTTGACATTTATAATTCGAGTTTTGTTGCCATTAGGTAATTCAACTCAAAAAACTGCCAGGCAACAAAATTCTTATCGATACATGTCAAGTTTACTTCGACAAAAAAAAGCTCTCGTGTAATTATTATAAGTGAAAAAATATTGGGTTTGTGGTATGATTACTTTCTCTATATTTAATTCTATTTTGAAAATTTTATCGTAAAATTAATAATTAATTAATAATAAATTACCTAGCGCTTTAAAAACATTTTTCAAATTGAACGAAATAGTCTTAAACTTTATACGCAACACAACTTTTATCTTTCAATGTACAAATAATTTTTTCCTTGATTATTATTAACTTTATTCGAATTATCAGTAAAAACATTTAATTTTCCACGTAGGATTATATTAAATTTATCTTTATTGAAACAGAGAATACAACTATTTGATTGTTTAAACGTATAGCAAATATTGAAAAATTATGTAAATCTTTAAAGCGTACAATGAAACATAAACAAATTTTATGCGACTCAGAAAAAGATAATTAAATCAATAGAATTTATACCAAAAAAGCTGTAAATTTCCTAACTATAAATCTACTACCTTTTTGACACAACACTGTATGTATTTTTGCTGAAAATCATGAAAACCCACCTCTCATCTCTCTTAGACTACCTTTAGATTAGTTATGCCTTTTTTGACCCTCTGCAAATTCGTTTAGAAATGTTTTTGTCAACAAACGAATTAGCTCATCCTAACTTAAAAAAGGGGTGTTTAAATATTTTTTTTCTGTGACGGGAAAAAAGTTTGACATATTATAATTGTTGTCCGGTAACAAAATATCACTTTTTTTCCAACCATCAAAAAATGTTGACATTTTTGTACTATTTTCAGGTGCAAAAGCCATCAATTCCATCAATTCCCTTACCGTACAAAAATTTGCTCGTTGCTTAGCAACACTTTTAATCCTAGGATTAAAAACGCTACTTTTAATCCTAGGACTAGAAGTAATTGCATTTGAGCTCTCTAATTGAAATTTGAAGAAAAATTTATTTTAATTTTGACTTGGCTGGAGAAAAAATAGTATATATCATACGGACTAAAAGTGCCTATTTTTACTCGCAATTTTGCATTCGCTCGGCTGCGCTGCGCTCCGCCTCGCAACTGCATAAAAAGTGCGTAAAAAAATATGCACTTCTAATCCTTGTAATATAATATACTATTTTATGAAATTACTTTTTTCCCGCATATTGCATTCATCTGACATTTTTCTACAGCGTTTTGTCATCATGACAAACATAAACATTCAAATCCACGCCATTTTTAATCCATTTAGAGCAACCAAAATAATGCATTTTTTCAATATTACATCGTCATTTTTCTAGTCACAGAAAAAAATAGTGTATTATACACGGGAAAAATACTAGATTTTAGCTAAAATCTAATACTTTTATATTTTTATATCTATATTCATCTTGAGTGGCTATTAAATATTATATATAGTAAAAACCAAATAAAGTTGCGTTTACGTCACCAAGGTCGTATTTCTATCGCATGTGTGGCTACATTTCTATAGTTTGTAACTTATAAATATCAACCCACGTGACTTCTGTCATAACTGGACTATGTTGCCAAGCTCTTGAAATAGTATGAGAATCTAGTAAATGTCAAATGGAGTTATCAAATATTCTTCTTTTTATTTGGCTATAGGTTAGGTTTAGTTTTTGATAGTTACTGTATATAAACAAACTTGAACTTATTTCTGTATAAAACTTGTGTTTGTATGTTAAAAGTACAGCGCTAAGTAAGAAATTATTATTTTAAAACCTATTGAATTATTTCTGGGCCTAAAAAGGTATGTATGAAATAGTTGGAAAATTCAAGATTCATTTTAATAAAAACAAATTCATATTGTGGTTTATTTTTCTTGGAAATCCACTGTGTGGATGTGTGTCATATTTTAGGAAACTATGATTAGGAACATTCTACATTAAATAATTGTTCTTCCTCCAATTGCAGCAGTAACATTTCTAAAGTGACATGGATTATCTGTAAATAAATTGTGCAAATATAATTGCTAAGTATTATGAATAGTGTAACAGAATACAATAAATACAGTTGATTGAGTATAATATTAAACTCATACTTACTTGCTTCATACATGGAATACAGGAATAGATATGATGAATAGTGAATACATCAACTAATTGCAGTGTTATTAAGTTTCATTTATACGTTAACTTTGACAACTCGTCACTGCTTGTGAAAATTCACTCAGTTTTTAGCAGTTTTTTATAACAAGGAGATGAAATAATCGAAAAATTGAATGATCAATATTAAACTGTCACAACATAACCCTAAAAATGTCAAGAGGTCAACTGGACCAGATAAACCATTTCAACCGCGGCAACAGCGCGCATTTTTGCCAACATATAAAGTTTTTAGTACGACTAATGTTAGTTTGAGTTTAATAATTAAGTAACCTACGAGTTGTATTACATTTGAAATCAAGTATGAAACCTTTTTTTAAGCATGTATTTAAATTTTTTTATAACATGCGACGTACAAATTTCAATATTTATTGAGTTTATAGCGGCAAAACATAGTGATTGACAGCAGCAAAAGAATGACATAATACAAGCGAACGTCTCTTTTTTGGCACTTTGATCTCGTGGGACGATATTTATAAGTTACGAAGTATATCGAAAAGTGCATATACTTAAATTTGTTAATCGGTTCTAAAGATAACCCAATCAATAAAAAAACTTTTGTACCAAAATAATGTATAAGCAATATAGCTTTATTGGGTTTAGATGTCCCTCGATGTAAAAATTTGTGTTAAAATTTTCATAAAGAAGCCTCCAATTATTGACGGTAAGATAGTCACTGCCAGAAATACTGTCATGTTGCCGCGTTGTTTGTGACTTCTCTACTCGTGTAGTGACATCGATTTTTGAGGTTATAGTTACGTGCTTTATAAAATTTTCTTATAATCAAAACTGTTTTCTTTCAAAACAACAAAGCATTTTCTTCTGTGATTGTTAATATGTCCAAACAGCTGAATAGCCGATGCAAAGAACTTGTGGCTTCATTAGTAAATTATTTTGAACAAGCAAGGAATAATAATGGTCCTTTGTTGCCCTTAAATGCTGTACAAAAGGTAGGTAATACGTGAATGAAATATCCTTACTTTACGAAAATTTCTATTATTTTAGCGGAAAAATTCTATACAACATACTGATAAAGAGATATTTAAATGGTAGATATGAGAGGGAAAGAAATATTTGATCGTCCAGAAATTAGTCCGATAGCTATAAATTTTAATAGTGAAGAGAGTGACACTGATGTTGAATCAGATAAAGAAAATGAACAAGAATTTGAATCTGCCTAGTTTCACTTCACAATATGTTGATTTGTTTAATGTTAGTTTTTGTCTTTGAAAATACGTTCATTATTAAACATATTTTATTTTATTGCTTGTATTTTTATTATATTTATTTTTTAAAAGATTTGGTAACTCAGTAATAACCTTACCACTTTTATTCTAGAATTCCTTAGTTTATTGTGAAATCTATTCATAAATTTAATTAACAAAAAACGTAAATGAAAAAACTCCACACTATATTAAACGAAAACTATCAAACTATCGATAATTTTGTAGTTTTCATTTATAATATTGTGAAATTTTCTACATTTACGTTTTTTGTTGACTCACATATTTCGTGACCAATCTGACAACGCTGCAAATGTTCACAATGATGACGTAAACGCAACTTTATCTGGTTTTTACTATAAGTGTTTAGTTTCCAATTATTTGTATAAAGATAATTTCTTGATTAAAATTATATCGCCAAACGTCACTACTGACATTACGAATATTATTATAAATATATTTACCTGATATTTAAATAAAAAATTATTGCACCAGCAATCTCCATGGCTAATGACCAACTTGTATTCCTCCTTTTTGATAATATCGGAAAATAATCCATAAGCCTTAGTTTCGATCCTTTTTAAACATTCCGTAAGAACAGCATCATTCGCCATAGCTTTATAACCATTTTCCATGACAGCTTTTACATACGCAGTGAGCTTGTCTTCGCCTTTCATCATTTCGCTGTCTTCGAAAACATTATTGTAAATCGGCTTTACTAAGTCATCGAACAACTTTGGATTTTTTTGTTTCATGGCGAAAGATACTGCGTGGAATTTGGCGTATTCTATAAGAACTGCACTAACATGTTCGGGATTCATCGGTATTCTTTTATCCCATAGTTGATAGCCGATGGTTTTTAGATTTTCCATTATTAAACATTCTTCTGCATCGTCTATGCAATAACCATACATTTTCGCAGTACTATTAAAAGGATCTGCGATGTTATTATCTTTCTGGATTTTTTTAAATTCTTCAAAAACTCTTTTGTACATATAAATTTCTCTGTCGTAAAATCCGTGGACCGGAGCTGCTTTTCGGAAAGCTTCATTCGTATGTGCAGATTTCAATATCAACTCCAAAGTTTTTTCTTTATCAGTTAAAGTAATAGCTGTTAAAACTCCCAAAAAGTTGTCACCTTTAATTGAACCTGGACTTTTAACTAACTGAAAATCACTTAAACCGTTTTCGGCGGCAACGCGATTTATCAACTTTTGTTGTTCTTCGCTCAATCCCATTTTGATCACTTGGTATATTTCGCTCGACTGAATAAATATTACGAATCAGATGTGTGTATATTCTATTAGATAACTAAGCGTAATCATCATAGACCTTGTACCGCAATGAACAACGTATAGTTGCACAATTTAGTTTTCCGTTAGCTCCATTACATCATATACATGTAACGGGTTTTGACGATATTTTCGTTTCATTGAAAAATTAAATTTATCCTCTGTCCATTATTAATTGCTATTAAACTATTTGAATATTGTCTAATATAGATAATTTTCGTCTATTCATTTCCGTAATTCTTTTCTTTGTCGATAACTGCGAGGAATCCGAAGGCACTCGCATTAATTTATCACAACTTATACAATAATTGATGAGTTGGGTAAAAACGGTGATAACACTACAACATTAATCGACAATCAAAAATTTGAAAATATCAAAGTTCAAGCTCCGGCAGATGGTTTTTAAACATGAAAGTGGAAAAATTGAATCCTCAACAGAGTTAGCTGAATAATAATAATAGTTTATTCATAATCCAATACAAAAAATATATCTACAAATATTAATACATATATAGATGACCATAATAATAAAATAAAATGAATAAAACGTACTCGATAAGCGAGCAAACGCTTGTTTCGAGAAAATTTAAAATATAAATGGGTAGGTACAAAACATTACAAATAAATAACAATAAAGCACATAAAAAAAAGAATAACTAAAACTTGAAATAATGACTTAGTAGAAAATAATATAATTCCATTATTCAAAAATGGATGGTAAATTAATTAAAATTGTATAGAGAAAATATAATCTACGATCCTTATTTATCTAAGTCTCAAAATATGAATGGACAATACATCGGCTATTTGTAACATATTCTTTCAATTTCCTTCTAAAAATCGGTATATGTGTCATTTTTCTTAGATCATTTGGTATAATGTTATATAATTTGGGTGCATAATAGAAATAAGATCTTTGAGTAGCTGTTTTTAGCATAAGTGGTACAACGTAGTTCTGCCTTTGACGTGTATTATAGTCGTGATTCAATAACAAGTTTGAATGTTTTTTAGAATGAAATTTCATGATACAGCAGAAAAAATACAATTGCCTCACATCCAATGTATTCGTTTCCAAATGTAAAGCCTCAGTCGAATATCTATAACTTTTTGAATATATAAGTTTGATAAATCTTCGTTGTGTAACTTTCTGAAGGGAGAACACTGTTCATTGTATAGTTGTATACCTATGAAATGAAACATGGAAGGTTTGCACCTGCCTAGTAAGACGAAGAGGAACAACTAAATATACTTTTCCTACAACCACTATGCAAAACACGCTTTTCTACACAAATTTTTATACGCAAAGCAGGCCTTTTCTTAATTCTTTTGATAACCGTTGGAAAAGTACACGCTATGGCACTTTTCCGCACCGAAATGTCAAACAAAGCTCCCATTGACCTGTCAACTTTTTTTGACAATTCAACATATTTATTATACTTAGTGAATTTCTGGGTGTAAAAATTTTAAATATAAACTAAAAATAAGTAAACTATTTATTTGATTATTTATTGTGTACAACTTGTACGCAAATCACTTTTCCCACGAGCGTAGAAGTTTGTGGCTCGAGCCGTTAGGCGAGTGCCGCAAATCTAGCGAGCCTAACGGCTCGAGCCACAAACTTCTACGCTCGTGGGAAAAGTGACCACACTTATTAATGAAATAAAAACAGAAATTTATATACTTAGGTATTTTATTAAAACTTTGAACAGAAAGAACATACAAAATGAAAATTTAATATAGAAAAATCAGTTGAGTGTATGTTTAATAGTGAATAATGAATAAATAAATAATCAAATAAATAGTTTACTTCTGTATCTGTAGAGTAGGGAGGGTGAGTGTAGGCTCACAGCACTTAGGCCACATGTGACCCATTGTACATCCTCCCGAGGAGTTGTCTTCCTAGGTCATTGTCCATCCTGTCCTTCTCAGGAAGGTGGACAGGTCACTAGGAGACATCTCCTTTATATCGGCAGGTGTAGGCCAAGACTCACCGAACACACACTCTCTTATTAACGATAACTCCGGACACTCGCATAAGACATGCCTGACAGTTTCATCTTCCTGTTCACACATCCTGCATAGAGGTGTGTCCACTAGCCCCATAGTATGGAGGTGTTTCCCTAGTTGACAGTGACCAGTCAGAAATCCTACTGTTAAACGTAGGTTTCTCCTGGTCATCGCCAAATATTTCTTCGGCTCCAGCTTCCCAGGGTCGCCCAGGGTGATCCTGGCAAGACTGCATCCTTTGATTCCATCCCATCTCTTAAGGGATTGAGTATGGGTGTAGCGTTTGGCTAGTTCCGCAATTGTCGAAGTCGTTAGGCCGTAGGTGTCACTGGGTCCTAGAATTTTTAGTCCAGCGGCTTCCCTGGCTAAAGAATCAGCAATGCGATTTCCTTTACTCCTGTCGTGCCCTTTAACCCACCTCAGGATAATATTGTTATCTGCCGAGGCGTCAGCTAAATCTTGGTGGCACTCTAGTACTAGCCTCGATATAACACGTTGTCTGTTTAAGGCTAATAGGGCTTGTCTACTATCAGTGCAGATTATTATGTTTTTGCCAGAAATTCCTCTTCTGGTTAGTTCTTTTGTGGCAATTGAGATACCAGCCAGTTCTGTTTGAACTACGCTGGTATTGTTTCCCATTCCCCACTTCATCTTTAGGCTTAGTGCTCTTGAGTAAACTCCACATCCTGAGCCTTCTTTCATTTTTGAACCATCTGTATATATGCGTATTGCATTTGCAGCACCTGGCTCTGTGTTCTGTTTTATTTGAATTTTGTAGGGTTTGTTAAACAAAAACCTGGGTTCAATTGCATCATTGGTTGCCTGCAGCAGAGGTAGCGCAGTGAGCGCTTCCTGCCACAGGCTCAACCTCAATTGGCCCACTCCTACTTCGGGGTTTACACCAGCCGTGCGCAATCGTACCATGGCCATTAACGCAACCTCCTTGACGTACAGGTCCAGAGGGGTCAGACCAGTAATTAGTTCCATTGCTGCGGTTGGTGTTGTTCTCATGGCTCCTGTGATGTTTACTTATTTTTGGTTCAAATTTAACATTTTTACACCCAGAAATTCACTAAGTATAATGAATATGTTGAATTGTCAAAAAAAGTTGACAGGTTATAGGTAGCTTTGTTTGACATTTCGGTGCGGAAAAGTGCCATAGCGTGTACTTTTCGCATTACTTTTCCAACAGTTATCAAAAGAATTAAGAAAAGGCCTGCTTTGCGTATAGAAATTTGTGTAGAAATAGTAGTTTTCCTACAACCACTATGCAAAACACGCTTTTCTACACAAATTTCTATACGCAAAGCAGGCCTTTTCTCAATTCTTTTGATAACTGTTGGAAAAGTAATGCGAAAAGTACACGCTATGGCACTTTTTCGCACCGAAATGTCAAACAAACCTACCTATAACCTGTCAAATGTTTTTGACAATTCAACATATTTATTATACTTAGTGAATTTCTGGGTGTAAAAATGTTAAATTTGAACCAAAAATAAGTAAACTATTTATTTGATTATTTATTTATTCATTATTCACTATTAAACATACACTCAACTGATTTTTCTATATTAAATTTTCATTTTGTATGTTCTTTCTGTTCAAAGTTTTAATAAAATACCTAAGTATATAAATTTCTGTTTTTATTTCATTAATAAATGTGGTTGTAGAAAAAATATTGTGTACAACTTGTACGCAAATCACTTTTCCCAGTCGCTAGATTTGCACAAACACAAACTTCTACGCTAGTGGGAAAAGTGACGCTTTGCGCACTAGTTGTACAAACTACTATTGTACAACTAGTGCGCAAAGCGTCACTTTTCCCACGAGCGCACAAATCTAGCGAGTGGGAAAAGTGATTTGCGTACAAGTTGTACACAATATTTTTTCTACAACCACATTTATTAATGAAATAAAAACAGAAATTTATATAGGTACTTTTTTAAATTTTGATCAGAAAGAACATACAAAATGAAAATTTAATATAGAAAATCAGTTGAGTGTATGTTTAATAGTGAACAATGAATAATGAATAAATAAATAATCAAATAAATAGTTTACTTATTTTTGGTGTGAAATTTAAAATTGTGACACCCAGAAATTCACTAAGAATAATAAATATGTTGAATTGTCAAAAAAAGTTGACAGGTCATGACAGCTTTGTTTGACATTTCGGTGCGGAAAAGTGCCATAGCGTGTACTTTTCGCATTACTTTTCCAACAGTTATCAAAAGAATTAAGAAAAGGCCTGCTTTGCGTATAAAAATTTGTGTAGAAAAGCGTGTTTTGCATAGTGGTTGTAGGAAAACTACTATTTTCTACAATCACATTGAAAAGTAGGCTTTTTCGCTTGCCATTGACAACGAAAAGTTGACTTATCTTGAGGGGAGTTACTTTATGCTCACCGAGCGTAAAAAATTGCAAAAAGCTCATTGCCAATAACAACCTATACTACAAACACAATTTGTATTGACAGTAACAGTGGGGATCATCAAAATAAAAACTTAAGATTTATTTTTTTATTTATTCGTTTAATCAAACAAACGTCACTACAATAATTTGAAAGTATTTGATATGAAGGGTAGAGATAAGGAGTACAATCGTCTGAAGAGACACCAACTAGGGCAGTTACAGATCCAGGGACTGTTTAAAAAAGTAAGTATAAAGAATTTGACAGGTACTTGAAATAAGAGGTATAAATTTACCAATAATTATTTATAATATATATTCAAGTGATTGTAGAAAAAATGTTATATGTATTTCGAGCTAAAAGTGTAATTATTGTTCTCAGGCTTTCTCAGGCTTTCGAACAATAATTCCTCACTTTTCGATCTTAATACATAAATAACAATTGTCTACAATCGATATCCAAAGTAGGCATTTGCGCTCGTATTTGACAACGCAAACGTCATCTTTTTCGAGGAATGTCGCTTATAAGCGACTAAATAATTTATTAACTATAAATCAAATATGCATAGCTCAGAGTATCCAATGTCAACGAGTAAATGACATCTTTCATTTGAGTGAAAAATTTCATAAATAATAATCATATGTGGGCGTGAAGCAGCAAAAATGGAAGAAAAAATGATTGTAGTGATTTTTCATGTACACCACCTGTAATTGCAAGCGCCGCTAAAGTCACGACATTAAACCTATTTCCAGAAAAGTCTCGGAGGAAGTATGACGAGCAGTACGAACTCTTCATCACATGGTGTAATGCAAGAAAAGTTAAAAAGGTACCTACACCGAAAACGTAATGATGGCTTACTTTAGCGAAACTATGAACTCACACTTTGGTCGGTGTACTCAATGCCACGATCTGTATTATCTGTAAGAAACAATAATGACATCAGCCAATATACGAAGTTAATCGCATACCTAAAACGCCAATCTGTAGGATACAAACCAAAAAAATCAAGTACTTTCAACAAAGAAGAATTGTTCAAATTCCTCTGTAAAACGCCAGATGGAATATTTATAATGAAAAAGGTAAATACCTAGCACTAGGTACTACTCATTACTCTGTAAATATTAATAAGCAATTTTATTGAGAGGTAGTATTAATTATGGGAGTTTTCGGTGTTGTTACAATTTTTCTTTCGGCTGTCTGGTGGCAACCTTAGGCTCCGGCTAGCTTACAGTGAAGACGGGTGTGGTTCACTATAAAATTGAATCAAATTTAAAAAAGGTCTTAATTAGGGCGCCATCTGATTTTGGCCCAAGCCTCAACCTGATGTATGCACTTTCCCCTGAAAAATCAGAAAAAAAATAGGGGAAAAGAGATAGATCTTCCTCAAGAAAAAATACTATAATTGTATCTATTGTTAAAATAAATATTACAAAAAAATTAATATTATGTTACCTACAAATACGACTATTATACTGGTAGTAGTAGAGTGTTCACAAGAGACGCTGAATAATCTATTTTACATTAAAACCACATCATCAAAATAATATATATATATATATGAAAGCTCAACCTAGAAACATTGGAATAACTCCACCCCACATAAAACCAAAATCAAATACAATCCGACTTGTTACCGGAAGTATTCTTATATAAAGAAAAATCTTAATACCTATTTACTGAAATTCATATGAATAATATATATAAAAAAAATGCTTACAAAATCTTGGCCAAGACGCTTATCTAATTTTCTTATAATTAAAAAAACATGAACTGAAACGAAAGTTAAAGTATTCTTGGAAATCAAAGAGTCAAAAATTGAACACGTTAACAGTTGATAATAATAAAAAAAAAAAAACCTGCTCCCAATTTACTACAGGTGTACGGCCGAGGACGCGTCAATCTGCCGGCAAGGTGGTCCAGCCAAAAAAAAAGAAAAAAATTCTTTCCCAGTGGAAACGATGATGTCACGTTGCGAAAAGGAAGGAAAACTCCTGGAAAGACTTCTGAAAGCACCTCAGTAAGGGAAATCAACGGCCACCGGCAGGAAAGCAACACAGCAACAAACAAATATACCAACTAAATTGTGTTTTCTATTGAAGTCAACGCCCCGTACTAGAACCCTAGAATAGAAAAATTAAAATAGCATCACGTTTTTTCCCAGAACTTGAGCCCCTGAACCATAACGAAAAGTTCGTCGAGAAAAATACATCGAAATGAAACTAATTACCTCGTGTTCTTGTGAGGGTCGCTTATCAAATGTGGCGGAATGGAAGTCCTTTTCTTTTTTAATCCGTATATACGGTTTTTGTCGATTATTCTTTCAAAATCTTCAATATCGAACCTCAACAAAATTTAATTAGTTGTCCTGGCTTACTCCCCTTCTAAGGATGGCTTAACAACTCTACACCTCAACAATGCCACAATGCACAGGATCAACACTTTTATTCAAACGACTTATTCCTCCAACAGGTGAAAAATGGAAGCCGACCAAAGAGCTCCTACGTTAACACCTTCCTCAACTGTGTATTACCAACTTAACCCCCACCACAAACACGAATAATCTTCATTTGACCAACATGCGAGTTGTAGAAGGTCGAAAATATGGTTGCCTACCAAGCTTCCTCGATACGTATATAGGACTGCTTATAAGAAGAAAACGAAGTGTAACATCTCCCCCTTCCCCACATAAAAATTTACAGGAAAACTTCCAGTACATTTTTCTCTCGCGCTAGCGAATATACTAATACCCTACCATAAAAAAACTGACCTAGCTATGGCCTCAACTACTCAAAAACAATAGTATACCCAATAATTGAGGATAAAACTAAAGCAAAATTCAATATTTCAAATACCTTACTCCATGTCATTAATAAATGAGTCTTGTCACAATAAGGTATACGACACTATTTACGAGTACCCGAGAAATACAAGTTATCAGAGATATAATTATGATGGAGAAAAACGTTACAACATCCCCTCTCTAGAGAAAGGAGGAAATCTTCGTGAAGGTTTGCGACGATGATTTAAAATATTAATGCGTGCTTCCCAAAAGGAAATACTGGAAAGAGAGAAGGTTATAATAATAATAACAATAAAAAAAAGAAAACTAAAACGATAGACAAGTTAAACTACACGTAATTTTGAAGAAATAACGATAGACGCAAAGTACATGACCAGATTTCTACAAAGGGTACCGGACAACCCGAACAACATACATGACCAGATTTCTACAAAGGGTACCGGACAACCCGAACAACATACATGACCAGACAACTATGACAGTACATCAACGGAGCAACAATTCAGCCAGTAGTTCTGCAGATTGCAGATGCGGTATGAAAGAACAGCCCAGAGCCTCGTACTCACGCAATGTGGTCCCTAAGGCACGAGCAACCCCAGCTGAACTCACCTACAAATCTGACAGAGGGAAAGTACTAGGAAACGTATACTAGAACAAAACCAACTACAAAAATCTCAACCAAAGGATAGTGTGGCCCGAAATGTGGTTAGGTTGGAGGGTTTTTACCTCCCCGCCTGGACAATCCCCGGGTGATTGAATTCTTCAGCCCCAATCACAGGGCACCAGTTGTTACAATTTTTCTTTCGGCTGTCTGGTGGCAACCTTAGGCTCCGGCTAGCTTACAGTGAAGACGGGTGTGGTTCACTATAAAATTGAATCAAATTTAAAAAAGGTCTTAATTAGGGCGCCATCTGATTTTGGCCCAAGCCTCAACCTGATGTATGCACTTTCCCCTGAAAAATCAGAAAAAAAATAGGGGAAAAGAGATAGATCTTCCTCAAGAAAAAATACTATAATTGTATCTATTGTTAAAATAAATATTACAAAAAAATTAATATTATGTTACCTACAAATACGACTATTATACTGGTAGTAGTAGAGTGTTCACAAGAGACGCTGAATAATCTATTTTACATTAAAACCACATCATCAAAATAATATATATATATATATGAAAGCTCAACCTAGAAACATTGGAATAACTCCACCCCACATAAAACCAAAATCAAATACAATCCGACTTGTTACCGGAAGTATTCTTATATAAAGAAAAATCTTAATACCTATTTACTGAAATTCATATGAATAATATATATAAAAAAAATGCTTACAAAATCTTGGCCAAGACGCTTATCTAATTTTCTTATAATTAAAAAAACATGAACTGAAACGAAAGTTAAAGTATTCTTGGAAATCAAAGAGTCAAAAATTGAACACGTTAACAGTTGATAATAATAAAAAAAAAAAAACCTGCTCCCAATTTACTACAGGTGTACGGCCGAGGACGCGTCAATCTGCCGGCAAGGTGGTCCAGCCAAAAAAAAAGAAAAAAATTCTTTCCCAGTGGAAACGATGATGTCACGTTGCGAAAAGGAAGGAAAACTCCTGGAAAGACTTCTGAAAGCACCTCAGTAAGGGAAATCAACGGCCACCGGCAGGAAAGCAACACAGCAACAAACAAATATACCAACTAAATTGTGTTTTCTATTGAAGTCAACGCCCCGTACTAGAACCCTAGAATAGAAAAATTAAAATAGCATCACGTTTTTTCCCAGAACTTGAGCCCCTGAACCATAACGAAAAGTTCGTCGAGAAAAATACATCGAAATGAAACTAATTACCTCGTGTTCTTGTGAGGGTCGCTTATCAAATGTGGCGGAATGGAAGTCCTTTTCTTTTTTAATCCGTATATACGGTTTTTGTCGATTATTCTTTCAAAATCTTCAATATCGAACCTCAACAAAATTTAATTAGTTGTCCTGGCTTACTCCCCTTCTAAGGATGGCTTAACAACTCTACACCTCAACAATGCCACAATGCACAGGATCAACACTTTTATTCAAACGACTTATTCCTCCAACAGGTGAAAAATGGAAGCCGACCAAAGAGCTCCTACGTTAACACCTTCCTCAACTGTGTATTACCAACTTAACCCCCACCACAAACACGAATAATCTTCATTTGACCAACATGCGAGTTGTAGAAGGTCGAAAATATGGTTGCCTACCAAGCTTCCTCGATACGTATATAGGACTGCTTATAAGAAGAAAACGAAGTGTAACAGTGTATGTAGACGAGATGAACTTGTGAAAATGACCAAGAAGGCATTGAAGACAAAGATTACTCTATTAACAGTAAAAATTCCTGACTCAAAAACAAGAAAAAGACGTGTCTTTACTGTTACTAATAGTGAAGAACTTGATTTGATATCATTCTACAGAAGGTAGAGTCCGTTTCAATAAGGAAGAAGCCACCTGAAGTTGCAGTCGATGCGCGACCTTGTTGTCAAAACCAGCGCCATATTTAAAAATTGATATTTTAATGTAAATCAGTAGCGCAACGTTTTCATATTTTGTGGGGTAACACGAAACTAGAATATTAAAAATGTATTTATCATATGTATAGTTTGAACAAAACATATTTGGGAATTTAGATCAAATAAAACAAACAGCACTCACAAATAAACTAGCAAAACGTCTAAAAATATTCAAAAATGAAAAATATTCGACAGTGAATGATTGTTTCAAACACAACCTCAAATGTCAACAAATTTAATTGCTGTCGACATGACACATCGCTTGTAACGCCAATGGCATGGAACGATCGCTCGACAGATTTTGACTTATGCGAAGGTCGGTATGCCAACTTCAGGTGGCTTCTTCCTTATTGAAACGGACTCTATGTTGCGTTGAGACAATCAGATGACGACACCCCATTCTAAGATATTGTAACGGAAAATGCTCTAAACAAGTGGTGGGAATGAATATAATTGTAAAAATACCCTTGGAAATCGCCCAGGATTTGAATTTATCAGATTATAAATTATAGGTATACAGGACACAGTTTTCGTCGCACGTCAGCTACTCTTCTAGTTAATGGAGGAGGTGATATCATCCAACTGAAATGTCATGGAGGTTGGAAAAGTTCTTCTTCAGCCGAGGGATACATTAAAGAAAGCATTAATAATAAAATTCAAACGGCACAAAAAATCTTCGGTAAAGGTGAATCATATAAAGTGCAAATTGTTGAACATACAATTTCAAACTCATCTAGACTTTCTTTATCGTCTGGAATTGTCATAAAAAATTGTAATAACTGTACTTTTAATTTCCATTTAACAAATTAAATAATTTTTTGGAAATATGTGAACTCCTCGATTGTAGAAAAAATCTTGTGTGAAATTCGAGCGCAAATTCATTGTCTCTTTCAATCGACAATATATCATTTTGCGCTCTTAATACACAAATAGCTAATTAGAGAGAATCTCGGTAATATTACATATTTTATTTATTAAATTGAACAGAACAGCTGTATTAGATCTTTCCTTTTGGCGAAAATCTAGAGTAGAGATGTTTAAGAAGCATTCTAAGATGGTAAACACGCATCTTAAATGCAATCTATCTTAAAAAATTATGCTGAACAGCTTTATATGTAATATAATGAGGAAACCATACTGGAAAACAATAATCTAGGTGTATTCTGACCACAGAGCAATAAATGGACTTAATGACTGTGATGTCAGCTTATAAGTGAGTGAGGATTCCAATACAACACCCAACTCTTTAGTTTATGGAGCACAGTTTAAGGTTTCCTTATTAATGATGTAATCAAAACCTATTGAAGGATGTATTAGATGAAAACGCGTAATATGGCATCTGGATTCATTTAAATTCATATTATCTTGTGTACACCAATTTGATATACTATCTGAATCAGATTGTGAAATAAAAGCATTATTAACTACTTTAAAACAATTGAGGTCGTCAGTAAATAACAAAGCTTCGTTATCTTGAAAGCAACACCTTATGTCAATATTTGCATAAACACCTGTGCTTGTAAATTTTGATAATCATTAAAAATCTCTGGCATCAATAAAAGTGTTGCTGAGGGGTAAGGGATAAAAAAAACGACAAAGAAGGCTGTGATGACACATGTGGATCGGGAACGGTGTAAAATATCTTTTTCTACGCCCATGTCTGTGAACGTCAAAAATCGCACTGACAACATTCCTTGTGAGTGACATTTAACAATAACATGCACGTAATGAAAATCTCATAACATACACGTGTGTTTAGATAAGAAAACTTAAATTTCTTTGTTGAATCAAATTGCAATCAAATTTTTATTTACGTACTACTTTATTTGGTTTATTTACATACTTTTAATCAGTTGAAAAACATGGTGAAATAGAGTTTAGATTAAAAGAGTGATGCCCCTAAATGTCGGCAACACATTTTACAATTTCAAAAAAAAATAATTCGGTTTTTATTGATATGGGAATAAACGTCATCACATTTATGCTGTCAATTTTTGTAACAAATTGTAGGATCCGAACATTTTCTCAACCTTACCTATGAATATGACTGTTAGTAATGAAAAAGATGAAATTATGAGCACACAGAAGAAAATAGATGGGCGTAGAAAAAGTATAGTACGTTACACGAGTTGTAATCCCATTACGCACTCGTGAAATTTACGCTCTCGCCGCTGTGCGGCTTCGTGCGTAATGGGTTACTCACAACTCTTGTTACGTAATATACTATTTTCTACGCCCATGTCCGTAAACGTCAAAAATCGCACTGTAGACATTCCTTGGAAATGACATTTAACAATAACATGCACGTAATGAAAATCTCATAACATACATGTGTGTTTAGATAAGAAACTTAAATTTCTTTGTTGAATCCAATTGCAATCAAATTTTTATTTACGTACTACTTTATTTGGTTGGTTTATTTACATAATTTTAATCAACTGAAAAACATAAAAAATTGATAGTTTCAACCCTTACACTGTGAAATTCATACATATCAATGTTTAAAAATACTCATTATTTTTATTTCACAATATTTTTTTTTTCACTTGAGAAATCTGGTGTCTATAAAATCAACTGCTCTGAATGTGATGCAGTATATATTGGTCAAACAAGAAGAAATCTTATTATAAGGTATAGTGAGCATCTTGGAGCCTACAGAAACAAGCACCCTGACAGATCAAATCACGCAAAACATTTGCTAGAACAAAACCACAAACCAAATTTGAACAATCAAATTCAGTTACTACATGACTGTCAGAATTATACTAAACTTCACTTTTTAGAGTCTCAAGAAATAAGAAGGTACTCCAATGATCCTCAGTATACTCTTGTAAATGAGCAAATAAATACTTTACAATCTCCTTTGTTAGACTGTTTGACCGATATATTTTAATGTGTTTCCACCTACTTTTCTAAATTCTGCTCATCGCGAAAATATGTACATATATTATTATAGATTGAATCATGATATAATTATTTTAATAGAAATTCGAGATGTCACAATTATAACAAATTAGAAACAACTTATAGAAATAAAATATACAATTAACAATGAACAATTCATACACACCCTGTAGGTAAAATTTATATAATAATAAATGTTGGCATTAATTATAAAAAGGTAGATTCATAATAACGATTATTTGAAGTATACTGTCAAGAGGATACCCAATCGGAATATAATGTTTGTATGTCACTTTTGTTATATGGTTTGATTTAAAAAGTAAGATTTTTAATAATGTGTAAGATAAGTTATAAAGAAACTCTGATTTAGTTTATGTTGAAAAATTTAATTAATGATATTGTGAATAACAAATGTAATTAAAATGTCATGAAGTGTCAAAGTAAAGTTAAAGAAGTATTTACATGATTAATAAAAAAAGTAAATGAAGGTTTTCAAGACAGGTTGCTAAGGGGAAACTAAGGAGGTTGTTGAGGGGGAGAAGCAGAGAAAGGGGTCACAGAAAAATTTGATAAAAAGAATTTGAATATTTTTCTTCTGGAAAAAGAAACCAGGGGATACAAATAACAAGGTGCTAAACAGGAGAACGAGAGTGCCTGTATGTAAAGAGATAAATTTCGAGATCGTCGGAAGTTGAGACGAGTTGTGGATAATAACTTACCACAAACCAAACTTCGAGTCTTCTGAATTGGTGAGATAACCACTTAATCAAATATTATTTGCATTGTGCATATTTGTACGAGATATATTAATCACATAGATTAATTTGAACGAGGTTCCAGTATCCAGACGCTGAAAAGAAAAATTATAAAATATTTTCTGTGGTTTGGTCTTATGAAAGATTAAGGTTTGCAGTATATTCAAAGTGATTTGAAGTGCATAGATAAGAGTTATTTATAGGTTGTATTATGTAGAATAGAACCTTATACTTACCAGAGAATCTGATATCAAATTTTTACTAATACTCGCAAGGTATATAACGTAAGTTTTTTTATTTCGTTTCCGATACATTTCTTCTTTTCAGTTTTCATATAGATTAGATTCCAGCCGGTAGAGCCGATCAGCTGTTTATTCGGTTAAATCGGAATACCGTGTTCCGTATTTTATTTGATGAGTTGCAAGTATTGGTAGTAAAAAAATTGCATAATTAATTAATGATTTTATATTGTCGTATGTACTAATCAAATGAGTTATTGATAGCCGTAGAAATTTTATTGTGGTTTAAATTATATATTGTTGCATTAAAACAAAATCAGAGTAAACTCATAAATTTCATTTCACGATTGGAACTCCATCTACGAACCGATATCTCTACTATCCCTGAAACACGACTTTGAGGTGAGTAGTCGATTCTCTGACGGAGAAGCCATGCAAAAATAAAAAATAATTTCTTGGTAAATATAAAACGAACCACACCAAAATAAAACAAAATAGTAACACAAAAAAAATACAAATTTATAATAGTATACACCTTTTAACCTAGCTAATAATACACTTGTTTACTTTATTTAGAAGTATTCCTTCCATTTTCTTAGTTACATAATAAACAATGTTTTCATTCCACCCCTTGAAAATTATGTATAAACATCGAAACCGGTCGGGTCAAATTTTTTGTAAAACTTAAAAAATATTGTGAAATAAAAATAATTTAGTATTTTTAAACATTTCCAGACGAATTTGCATGGTGAACAACAAACAATATTTCTGCGTTCGGAATGAATAATAATTTATAAACACCCATTTCTCTGGTTTGAAATTGATAAATAGTTTGCAATCTTTCGCTTTATTTTGTACAAACAAAAAAACACAGATGTACACGTACCAACATGTGAAATTCAATATTAAATAAAGAATGCAAAAAAGTTTTTTTAAAATATATTTTTTCACATTTTCCAATATCTCGGTAATTTTTCTCTCTCTTCTTCTACTTTTTCTGTATTTTTCTCCCCCTCTCTCACTCTATTTCTGTCCTACCTTTTTTGTTTATTAATTATTACATATTCGATCTCTCTATTTCGTTTTATCTTTCCCTTTTCATCAGTTTCTACTCTTCCGTTTCATAATCCCTATTCCACTCAATTCTTTTGTCCACTATTTTTCTTATTTCCTTTCTCTCTCTTCCTTTCACTCTTGTTCTCTTTATACTTTCTCTCTTCCTCTAATTCTTATTGTCACTACGTTCCTCTCCTTGCCTTTTCATCTTCAAATTATTAACATTAGTGAAATATATTTTAGATTGAAAGAAGAGGATAAAACAGCATCTCACATCATCTTCGGATGTACTTATTACCGCGTTGTCCGAACTAACTCAATTGGTGGAGATTAATCGAATAGTCCGCTGCTATGCAATCACCCGCCTTGCTATTGGCAAGCGCGTGCGTGCGTTTTTTCCCTTTCACCTCGACTATTGGTTGATATTGATTATCCAGTTGCATTGGTATTGCCAGTTTCCATCATTGTATTTTCAATTTTATTTGGCATCTTAAACTCTTTTATTTTGTGTTCAGTATTTACAAACTTTTTTGTGATTTTGAACAGTGTAGCGTTTTGTGTTTCTTACTTTTTCAAAAATGAATCAATATTCTCGTGTAAAGTGACACTTTACAGCCAAACTAGAGCGCTGATTGCTAATGTTTTTAGGTAACTGATAATATTAATAACTATATAATAATTAATAATCGTAATAATTACTACATGGTAGCTTGCTCTAAACATAACCAAGGTAAAAATTAAAAGAGATCTTTATTTACCTTTTTTTTATAGAGTTTATGAATTATAAATGATTATGAGGATATACTGATGAATGTGTTGATTATTAGGATATGTTTTGTGGTGGTTTTCAATTATTTCGTATCCATATTGAAGTCAAGTACAACTTTTAACTTTCCTCATCCCTAACCGATGCCGCGTAGGTTCAGGTTTGCCAAACGATAGGTAATATAAATAAATATTTTTTCTACTACCGTGCGTAAAGTACGTACTTTAGTGAGTAAAGAAAAAGTTCCAATTTGTATGTAATTATACCTAGTCTTATAAAAATACAGGTTAGGTATAATAAACGGATATTAAATCTGAGTTTTTTTTTAAATCGGTGATTGAAAGATATAGAATTCAGTAAAGTATATACCTAATAATTATTAGTAAATAATTATTGGGTACTGGAAAATAATAGAATAGGGTGACATTTCTTCGTGCATTGAATCTGACATTTAAAATTTAAATTGAGATCTTCCGACGATATCTAGGGTAAGCAAAAGTATTTTATTAGGAATCAATAAAAGCGTTATACTTTCTTCTAAAGAAAAATTAAACTTACTTTACGCACTAGTGCGCAATAGTTATTTATGTAACTAGTGTGTAAAGTAGCCTTTTTTTTGACGAATGTGAATATTGTCACATGCTAAAATGCTACAAAGTAAATACAGGGTGTCCCAAATAAGAGTGACTGATTTTAAACATAAATGCCCAGCTTATTAATTGCTCCAAAGAGATGGTGTTTTCACTAGTTTCACTAGTTTATCAAAGAGATTTTTTTAAGCTTGGCTGGCATTTCATCTCATCAACACAGGGTGTTTTACTAATGTTGGTCATTTTCAAAGGGGAAAATATGTATTATTTTAAATGAAACACCCTATAATTTTTGATCTCATTCGAAAGAGCAATCATTCTCCTTTTTAAAAATGTATAGTTTTCTATCTTTTGTTCCATTAACAACAAAGATATTCGAGGTTTCATGTAGTAGTACATTTCTAATTAGTAGTTTTATATGAACGTATTTCAATGCTGTGACCGTTTGACGCTTACCAAAATCATTTGAGTAGCTTTCATGTAGTATGCATTTTTAATTACGTAAATAATTGCCAACAAATCTGACAAACAGTTTATTTAGTAAGAAAAAATAATAACATTATTCAATACATATAAACAACGAAGATCAAAAAAGTTACAATAAATGCTGCATATGCCTACCCTCTTCGTTTATGCATAACTGTAAGCGAAATTTTAAATTTTCAAATGAATTTTCCAACATTTCTTGCGGAATGTTTTCAATAATGTTCCTGATATTATTTTTTAGTTCTGCTAAATTGCTAGGCTTAGGATTGTAGCACCTCTCCTTCACATATCCCCAGAGAAAAAAATCTGGGACAGTTAATTCAGGAGACCGCGGTGCCCATTCAATCGGTCCAGCTCGACCTATCCACTTATCATTAAAAAACGTTTTTAATGAATCTCGTGCTATTAACGAATAATGTGGTGGTGCACCGTCTTGTTGAAAGTAAACGTCGTCGCAAATTCTATCTTGAACTAGTTGCGGATAAAAAAAAGTTTCCAACATATCCGCGTAGTTAGTACCCGTCACTGTTGGTTCCGAAAAGAAAAAAGGACCATAGATTTTTCGCCGAGATAATGCACACCAAACGTTTACTTTTGGACTATCTCTCTGAAATTCATTAAAAGAAATTGGTTTTTGAGAACCCCATATTCTACAATTATGTTTGTTACACATACCATTTATGTGAAACGTTGCTTCATCAGACATAATTAATAATGAATTGGGTTCGTTTCTTAATAAGTCAAGTAAAGTCTCACATACCATTACTCGTTTTTCATAATCTAACTCGTACAATTTTTGATAAGTCTGAATTTTGTATGGAGTTAGTTTTAAAATTTTTAGACATCTTTGAACGTCACTCTTGCTAAGCTCTAGAATTCCAGCAATTTTTCTAATTGAAATTTTATGATCGTTATCATGTAGCACTTCATTAATTGACATCAACTTATTTAAAAGACCATCATTATTTCTCGGTTTTTTTAAGTGTGCAATGCAACCAGTTTCGATAAATTGTACATGCCATTTTTTAATTATATTCACTGACGGCGGATTTTTCATAAATTTCCTTCTGAATATCCTCCTTGTTTGAATTATTGATTTCGTTTCTGCATAAATTATTACAGTTTGAGCTTTTTCACTCACTGTATAGATCATTTCGAAACCGACTTATATGACTTAACAAAATTACTATTGTCAAAATTGCTGATTTTGTTGTTATGCATCAAACGGTCACAGCATGAGTTGATTTTAGGCATCAAAATACGTTCATATAAAACTACTAATTAAAAATGTACTACTACATGAAACCTCGAATATCTTTGTTGTTAATGAAACAAAAGATAGAAAACTATACATTTTTGGAAAGGAGAATGATTGCTCTTTCGAATGAGATCAAAAATTATAGGGTGTTCTATTTAAAATAATACATATTTTCCCCTTTGAATTTGACCAACATTAGTAAAACACCCTGTGTTGATGAGATGAAATGCCAGCCAAGCTTAAAAAAATCTCTTTGATAAACTAGTGAGAATAGTGAAAACCCCATCTATTTGGAGCAATTAATAAGCTGGGCATTTATGTTTAAAATCAGTCACTCGTATTTGGGACACCCTGTATTATAACGAATTTGATATTGTATTCAACCCTTTCAGCGGTGTTCAGTTTAATTCATCACGAGCTGCACGTAATGCTAAACGTAAAATCCTACAAGCACAACCCGAAAAGAGAAAATGTAGTGCATCAGCTCTTAATAAATCTGAAGTATTTGCAATGGCCAGATTATACAACGAAAATGAACCGGAAGGACTTCAAAAGAAATTATATCACATTTTGGCGTTTGAACTAGCTTGGCGCGGAGGAGAAGCAGGCAACCAAATTCTTATTGATACATGCCAAGTTTACTTCGACAAAAAAAAAGCTCTCGTGTAGGCGTCGGCCCAGCACTGTAGTGGAAAGCATCTGATGCGATAATTTTATTAGAGTGAAGCAGTGTCGAGCGCGGTTAGTACTTGGATGGATGACCGGCCCACTGGGAAAGACCGTCGTGTAAATAGCCCGTACAGACTGCAGCGGAGTAGCATATCACAGCTCGCAGGCATTATACCAATGAGCACAAGGTATAATGTAGGTATGCCGTCTTTCGGAGGAGACGTAAGAACCCTACCCCACTGGTTGGAACACCAGTGGGTTCGGCATAATCTCCGGTTAGGGGTAGAGTGCTCCCGGCGTCGGTGATTAGCCTCAGTCGCAGAAATAGACCGACGTTAAATAACCAATTAAAAAAAAATATATTCAAATCCAATAAAACCGATTTACAAATGGAAAGCTTCGTGAAACCGAGCACGAAAGCTCATCATTTAATCTACACTCCCGGTCTCTACTGAGTCAACTGTTCAATTTTTTATTCATTCATTAACACTACGTAAACGAAAAAAAATTGTTTATTTAGAAGAGCTTTTATTGAACAATTCACCGAATTGATCATAAACTCGAAATTTGTAATAGGTAATCGTGTCACAGTGGCTACCAAAATTATGTAACCTCCATAACTCAGTAATATCTACTAAGTCACAGAATAAAGCTGCGTCCTCACCGAGTCGATCGACAGTGTCGACTTGGTGTGTACGTTGCAATCGACAAAATAAATCGATCGACATGTCGAATTGTTTTCCATCGACAGTCGGTAAACATGAAAGAGCAATCGATCGACTTTAGAGTATGGACGTGTTTTCGACGTTCGACAAATTGAGTACTCAGTGACGTCTTGACGTTTAAGTTGACATCGTAGTCGTGTATTTTCGTAGAAAATGGAATCAGAACAAGACAAAGTCATAGCTTTTATTGAGGTATACAAATAAAAGGCAAATCTATGAAATTCCAGCTAAAAACTACGAAAACAGGAACATGAGGCACGATGCCCTTATGCGAACAGCTTTTCTTTTTTTAGACGCGATACTAGTATATGTACAAGCAACTATGACATCTTCGTCAGACATGTGGATTAGACTGATCGACAACATTTCTGTCAACTCAACAGAGTCGATCGACAGTGTCGATCAACAAGTCGACAAAACTGCATCCGTCCTCACCAGAGTTATTTTGTCGATCGACACCGTCGATTGCAACGTACACACCAAGTAGTCACAGTCGACTCGGTGAGGACGCAGCTTTAAGGTACGTTTTCGCTGGAGCCGTCAACGGCGGCCGTCGACGGTCGCCGTCGACGGCAACCGTTAAACGCCATCGTGTTATGTTTTCTTCGGCTGCTGCAGTAGCCGCCAACAGTCGCAGTTTCGCATCATCAAGCATCTAATTAACTGCGTATTATGAAGAGAAAACTTTTAACCCTTTTGCTTTTAGAAGAGGAAGAAGACAAAGAAATTATTAATTATTTGAAAAGGAGAAAAAGATCGACACCTCATGATATTTTTATCACAAGAAGTAGCGAAGGGTTTTTTAGTTTACTAATTAAAGAACATTTAAAAGGCGATGAAAAGAAGTTCAGAGAATTTTTTCGATTAAACAAGGATCAATTTTACTTTGTGCTTAGTATAGTGAAAAATGATTTAAAAAAGGCATCCACTAACGCAGTTAAATACCCTATAACTCCAGAAGAAAAGTTGGCTATAACTTTAAGGTATAGTAATAACATTACAATATTAACATTTTAAAAGTTTTATTGTCTAAATAAACATTTTACACATACATTTTAAATTATCTTAAAACGATGCATATAATGAAAAACACCTGAAAATGCATTTTTTGGCACCATATATGTTGTACCTATACTGAAAGTTTCTAAAGGTTGAAGAAATTTGAATGACTGTCACTATGAGAACTGGTGGAAGGAAAGGAAAATTGTGTATTTTTTACTTGCGAGGCAAGTTGTGGATTTGGCGTGGAGAAATCATAAGATAATTCTGTATAATTTGAGGATGACGATGAGGAAGAATGTAGACTTGGTGTAGTGGGTTGTAGAGTGTCACGAAATTGCAACCGATTCACTAGGGATAATATACCCACTTTTGCTTCAGCTATTAACTGGGGTGATAACTTTTTAACCTGAACTGCAATACTGTGCATAAAAATATCAACTTCATCTTCGTCTTTCAATATCTTTGTCATAAATGCAGTGCGGTCTGCCGATCGCTTCTTTAACTCTTCTAGCAATTTGGACTCAGATGAGCGTTGTTGACGTTTTTTAAAAGAATGGTTTGATGTTGATTGTGTTGAGGGTGTTGATTGAATAGAAGATGCTTCATCTTCGTCTTCATTATTTAATGTAGCTTCTTGTAGTGAATTTACATGTTCTTGGAAATCAACATTGTCAGTATCTGTCTGTATAGATTCTTCATCTATGGACTGAATGGTATTCACAGACCTAAAAGTACAAACAATTATAAACTGTACATTTAAATCTAAGTAGTTAAGAATTATCTCCGTTCAGTAGAAACTGAATCTAAAAATGATAGAAGCTCATATAATGACCATTTTGGACGCTTATTAGCTGGCTGCCCTGTGGTAGTCTTTTGGCTTTTCTTAATTTTCAAATAAGAATCTCTAATACATTTCCATCTTTTCCTACAATCGTCCACTAAAAAAAAATAACAGTTCCTAAGTTTTTAATTTTTATATTTTAAAATGGTGTTGCTAGGAAAGTTATTTTTTTACAGGTTTATGGCTACAGGAGAGTCATATCGATCAATGTCGTTTGCATTTCGCATTTCACATAGTTACATCAGCATTATAGTCAAAGATGTTTTGGAAGTTATGCGACGACATTTAGTGCCACTATTACTACCATCCCCAAGTCATAATATTTTAAAACAAAACTCTTTAAATTTTTACACAAAATGGAATTTTCCTCGTTGTGTGGCAGCAATTGATGGGAAACATGTAAGAATAAGGTGTCCAAATAACAGTGGATCTCTCTTCTTTAATTATAAGGAGTACTTTTCCATTGTGTTGCTTGCAATGGTAGATGCCGACTGCAAATTTGTCGCTGTTGATGTAGGGTCGTATGGGAAAGAAGGAGACAGCGGTATTTTTGCAAAAAGTGATATGGGAAGACTGGTATACTCTGGACGTTTCTTTCCTCCAGATGAAGAACTGCATGGTTTGGGAAAAATAATGCCTTATGTGATAATAGGAGATGAAGCCTTTCGCCTGCATAAACACATAATGAAACCCTTTACCAGAGCCGCATCACGAGGAAACAAGGAAAAAACTATATTTAATTATAGACTATCACGTGCACGTAGAGTTACCGAAAATGCCTTTGGTCTCCTTTCACAAGTTTTTCGCATTTTCAATACGCCGATTTCTATTGCACCAGATACTTGTGATGATTTAATATTATCAGCTTGCTGTCTCCATAATTTACTAAGAACAGCATATTTGGAACAATCCGGAAAACCGTATTTTGAATACGATTCAACCGAACAACCGACCGCAGGCTTTGTACCATTGGTACGATATGGAGGTTTTGCAAATAACGATGGTTTTGAAATCAGACAAGATTTCGCCACATTTTTTAACAACCAAGGAAGTGTTGAATGGCAAGACAGGCATGTATTCAGGTTAAGTTCAATATAGCTATGGCAATAAATACATGAGTTTTTACTTACCACTCCTCTGAGTTTCCTTTCCGATAATTTCCCATATATTATCTTTTATTTGTTGGTTTTTATAGTCAACATTTTCACTATCATATATTGCTCTATGCAAACTTATTGCATTAATTAATTTTTCGTCTTCTATTGCCGAAAACTTCGGTGCCATTTTTAATTATTACTAGGTAAACAAAACACCAAATAGCTATCGACGGCGCGTGCAGACTGGTATATCAAGCAGTCACGCGCTGTCGGCAGCGCCGGCTAAATACGACGGACGCGTTGAAACGCGCTAAAGAAACCATAATCATTAAAATAAATGAATTGCAGTAGGCGCCGTCGACGGCGACCGTCGACGGCCGCCGTTGACGGCTCCAGCGAAAACGTACCTTTAGGCTGTTCAGATCGACAGACTGTGGCCAGCCAGACGGTGTGGATTCAAGCAACTGAGCAGCACTGCAAGATTATTTAGATGTAAAAGGGCGCCAAGTAGATTTACCGCAAATAATATGGCATCCCATTCCTAAAAACCTACTTAAAAGGAATGAAATAAAAGACAAACCAATTTTCCTATTACTTGTTTATACAGTGAGGACGTTTAGGTTGGAATAAATTCAATATTCATTGTCCAAAGCTATTATAACAAAACGCTTGCAAAGGTCAATTTTTATTTTCTATCGCGCATCGTACTCTATCATTGGATGTACGAATGACGTCACCACTTTCGTGTATTTTTGAATTCCACAACCACAGACGATTACAAAAATGTATAATACTTATAGTCCAAAGCATTGGTTTGTGAATTAGCGACAAATGTTGTATCAGAAAATTTTAATCATAAAATTTTATTGAAAAGACTGGACTAAAAAGCTTTTAGTTTTTATTATTTTAAATAATAATTATTAAGAAAATACATTCAACACAATTAAATTAAATGTTCAAAGTGCACGCCGTTGACTACCTGGCAATAACCAAGACGGTTTCTAAATTCATCCAACACTTGGAAACAAAATGTTGTTTTTCACGTGCTCCAAGTTGTGCTTGCAAGTTGCGTCGCAAGCTCCAGCGGGATCATTTCAAGAATTAAACAAAGCAGTCTATATCAGATAATATACTTTCGTTTATTAAAATTAAATTCAGCTATTCAATTTCCCGACAGCTTTCGGATTATTTATAATAATACTGAATACAGGTTAATTCATACATATTTATTTTCATCAACAAAACGAATAATCATACTTAATCTTTTTTTATAATTTTCCATATTACGTACATCGAAATTCATACTGTTGGTGAAATCACCACTTTCAGCGAAATCCGGAACTTCATCCTCATTACACTCGACTATTTTCAATATCATAATACCCATATGTACACCGAACACCATAAACTGTCTCAAGTGTTCTCTATAAGCGGAATAAGGGTACAATTCATCAACGTCGCAATTAAATTTTTCTAGTTGACTCTTCAGGGTATCATAATAGAGTTGTAGATAAACTTCAGAGTCGTCCAAAACTTCCTGACAGCTATTTGTTAGTAAAAAATAGCAAATGTCATAAGCAGGTGACGTAATAGAAGATAACTGCCAATCGAGAATTCTCAAGCTTGCAGGAGTTTTAATATCCCTGGAACCCTGAAAAAATTGGTTTTTTTAAACTTTCCACAAATTTGTTTCCGTTGTAAGCAAATAATTTGACGATTTATTTTATTGAACTATTTTCGATTTTTAAAGCTGAAGTGTTCCAAAAATTGTCCCCCCTTCTTTAAAAACTGCTTCCTTATCGAAACTCTTGACCCAGATCTTCTTAAACTTACCAACACCGAAGCATCTTTAGTATGTTTCTTGTGTTATTTATGGAAAAATTAAATCACGATAGTTTTCGAATATTTTTATCGTATACGTTTCGTTTGTGTTCCAGCTGCTGTTATCAAGAATTAATATAACATCCTCATAGTATTACAATCAACTAGAAATGGAATCGACTGAAATGCACATTCCAGGTTTTTTGTTTATGTTAAACGTCACTCACTAGATTAATACATTATTTTCTAGCTTCATACGGTTTTCATAAAACTGACTATAAAATGAGACGGGTTTTGAAAAACTTTTTATCAAGAATTACATTTTTCACCTATACGATACCCCATCCGTGGACACGCTGTATATACTCAATAGTGAAAAAATGCGCCTTTGAAATACTACTGGGGACATAGTTCGTAGTTCTATGATATATAAAATTTTAGTATGCACCCGTACAGAAATGGTTTCGAGAAAATTAGTTTGGAGAAAAAGTTGTTGATAAACATTAATTTTCTATGACAATTTAATTCATGTATATAAAAAATCCCATAAGTCGCGTGACATTTTTGATGACGTTATGTCAATTTTTTTCAAACTTGCGTTGTCAGAAAAGTTTTCATTTGTGGAAATGTCGCGATTTGGAGAATCTTCGAGTGGAGAAATTGAAAAATCCATCAATGATAATGTGCCTCGCAATACTTGCGATGTTTTGTTTGGAAAAAAAGGTGAACTCATTGCAGAAACTTCCGCTGAAGAGTTAGCTTCTATTTAATGTTACTGGGCATTCAACATAAAGAAGAGCAATGGAGAAGATTATAAAGAGAGTGCAGTCAAAACGATTTAGAACTCTTCAGCAAAAATGTTACAAGAGAAGTACTTTAAAGATTATAAAAAAAAATTTAATCCGTTCACGGACATACAGTTTAAGAAAGCGAGAAATGCACGCGACACAAAACGCAAAATTTTACAAGCAATCCCAGAAAAAAGGAAGGTGAGTTCTAATGAAGAAGAACCTGTAGGCCTCCAAAGAAAATTTTATCACTTTGCTGCGTATGAATTGGCTTGGAGAGGTGGAGAAGCAGCAAATTGTAAGGTATTCTATTTTAAAATCGAGACAGACAACCGTGGAAGAGAGACCGGAATAGTTGAATATAACCCAGTGTTCACGAAGATAGCACAAGGGGGGATATCAGAAGTTGGCCGACAGTAGCAAACACTGCAGAAGATTGTGTAAGACGGGGAAACCATATCACATGTGAAAAGTATTTTTTAACACCAAATCCTTTCTGCCAAAAAGAAATTCGAAAGGATGGTATAAGAATTCTCCTATTGGGATCAACGAAATATCTAAATGGACCAAATCTTCGGCGAAAAGTATTGGACTTGATATCAAGCGTGTGAAAATTACGAACCATTCTAATCGAGCTGCCGCCGTAACTGAATTATCCAGGAGTGGTGAACAAAAACTTGTAAAAATTACGGGAAATAGCAACCCATCATCATTAAAACCGTACCTTCAGTTAGATGAAGAACATCATAGAGAAGTCATTGGTTCCATTCGTACTACCATCCAGGAAACAGTTACTACCACCACTCAAAATACTGAATTACAGCAAAATATTAACAAAAGACATGACAGTTCTGAAAATCAAGCTATTTTCAATAATTGTGTTTTTAACAATTGTACTTTTCCGTTAAATTAAATAAACTAATTTACATCTCATTTTTTAATTTATTGATTTACATGTTCATTGAATTGTCTTACTGAATTACACTCTAGCTTTTTTTTGAGTCGTAGTAAACTTGATATTCATAATTCGAGTTTTGTTGCCATTAGGTAATTCAACTAATAAAACTACCAGAAAAAATTACTCGTCCTACGGGCTCTTAATTTTTTCGGAGGTAGTTTTTTTCGTTAAACTGCCAGGCAACAAAATTCTTATCGATACATGTCAAGTTTACTTCGACAAAAAAAATGCTCTCGTGTAATTATTATAGGTGAAAAAATATTTGGTTTGTGGTATGATTATTTTTGAGCAGAAACCCCCTGCCCTGCATTTAATTCTATTTTGAAAATGTTATCGTAAAATTAATAATAAATTACCTAGCGCTTCAAAAACATTTTTCAAATTAAACGAAATAGTCTCAAACTTTATACGCAACACAACTTTTATCTTTTAATGTACAAATAATTTTTTTCCTCGATTATTCTTTACTTTAATCGAATTATCAGTAAAAACATTTAATTTTCCACGTAGGCTTATATTAACTTTATCTTTATTAAAACAAATAATACAACTATTTGATTGTTTAAACGTATAGCAAATATTAAAAAAATAAGTAAGTCTTCAAAGCGTACAATGAAACATAAAGAAATGGCAGTGTGGCAACTGTCGGAATTATTAAATTTATTATTTAAATTTTATGCGACTCAGAAGACGATAATTAAATCAATAGAATTTATACCAAAAATGCTGTAAATTTCCTAATTATAAATCTACAACTTTTTTGACACAGCACTGTATGTATTTTCGCTGAAAACCATGAAAACCCATCTCTAATCTCTCTTATACTACATGAATTTTGTTCTTTAGATTAGTTATGCCTTTTTCGACCCTCTGCAAATTCGTTTAGACATTTTTTTGTCAACAAACGAATTAGCTCGTCCTAACTTAAAAAGGGGTATTTAAATATTTTTATATTTATCTTGAGTGGCTATTAAATATTATATAAGTGTTTAGTTTACAATTATTTGTATAAAGATAATTTCTTGATAAAAATTATATCGCCAAACGTCACTACTGACATTACGAATATTATTATAAATTTATTTACCTGATATTTAAATAAAAAATTATTACACCAACAATCTCCGTGGCTAATGACCAACTTGTATTCCTCCTTTTTGATAATATCGGAAAATAATTCATAAGCCTTAGTTTCGATCCTTTTTAAACATTCCGTAAGAACAGCATCATTCGCCATAGCTTTATAACCATTTTCCATGACAGCTTTTACATACGCAGTGAGCTTGTCTTCGCCTTTCATCATTTCGCTGTCTTCGAAAACATTATTGTAAATCGGCTTTACTAAGTCATCGAACAACTTTGGATTTTTTTGTTTCATGGCGAAAGATACTGCGTGGAATTTTGCGTATTCTATAAGAACTGCTCTAACATGTTCGGGATTCATCGGTATTCTTTTATCCCAAAGTTGATAGCCGATGGTATTTAGATTTTCCATGATTAAACATTCTTCCGCATCGTCTATGCAATAACCATACAGTTTCGCAGTACTATTGAAAGGATCTGCGATGTTATTATCTTTCTGAAATTTTTTAAATTCTTCAAAAACTCTTTTGTACAAATAAATTTCTCTATCGTAAATTCCGTGGACCGGAGCTGCTTTTCGGAAAGCTTCATTCGTATGTGCAGATTTTAATATCAAATCCAAAGTTTTTTCTTTATCAGTTAAAGTAATAGCTGTTAAAACTCCCAAAAAGTTGTCACCTTTATTTGAACCTGGACTTTTAACTAACTGAAAATCACTTAAACCGTTTTCGGCGGCAACGCGATTTATCAACTTTTGTTGTTCTTCGCTCAATCCCATTTTGATCACTTGGTATATTTCGCTCGACTGAATAAATATTACGAATCAGATGTCTATATTGTATTAGATAACTAAGCGTTATCATCATAGACCTTGTACCGCAATGAACAACGTTGCACAATTTAGTTTTCCGTTAGCTCCATAACATCATATACATGTAACTGGTTTCGACGATATTTTCGTTTCATTGAAAAATTAAATTTATCCTCTGTCCATTATTAATTGCTATTAAACTATTTGAATATTGTCTAATATAGATAATTTTCGTCTATTCATTTCCGTAATTCTTTTCTTTGTCGATAACTGCGAGGAATCCGAAGGCACTCGCATTAATTTATCACAACTTATACAATAATTGATGAGTTGGGTAAAAACGGTGATAACACTACAACATTAATCGACAATTAAAAATTTGAAAATATCAAAGTTCAAGCTCCAGCAGATGGTTTTTAAACATGAAAGTTGAAACATTAAATCCTCAACAGAGATTCAATTGTGATTTCTGAACTCATTTATGACTGTGTCCGATAGAAATGTGGTCGGTCCGACAAAAAAAATTGAAAAAAGGATGTTTCAGGGAATTTTTTTTTATATAAATAAATTTTAATACAACTCTAAATTCTAACATCCCGTACGTAAAGTAATAACATAACGCACGCTAAACAGTGCACAAAGTATTACTTACTAGGGTGTAATTTATGCAACAAGTGCATAAAGTGGCGTTTTTTTTTTCACAATTCCATGAGTGACTAAATGGACTAAAAATGGCGTCGTGGCGGTCGATTCGTAGTTGTGTGTTGTGTTTGTCCAAGTAGAGTTGGGACGTAGACCTGTTGCATCAAAAATTTTTGGCAAAAAAAAAGATGTTATGGAAGTAAAAAGGTAAATTAGCCTAATTTGTAAATGTAGTAAATTGTAGTAGAGATATTAAAAATGTAGTAAATACTAAAAAAAGTGTAGTAGCGTACTAGACCCTTAAAGTTGTAGATAGATCTACTACAATTGTAGTGACTCTGGCAACACTGAATGTAACGATAAAACGGAGCAGTTCTTCTTCTCTCTTCCCATCTCACTTTTTTGAATTCGCACATACGCTATAACACGGAGTTCTACAACCATCACTTTTTGAAAGTATTCTTATCACGGAAATTTAAATTTACATGAAAAATAATCCATTGAAATTGAGTATAATATTTTGGCGATAATCTCGTATTAACCTGATCAAACTTGATTAAAATATGATCTATTTTAATTTTTAATTAAGGATTACAATAAAATAAACGAATTAAAAAGCATTATTGAAAAAAAATGTATTACGTTTTTCTCAATTTTGCGTCACTTTTTTTGTCGGACAAATTCACCACGGTGTTTCACGTACATTTCTTGATTACTGTGCAAAAAATGGTGAGTGGTCCAGTCATTAACCTATAAGGCTAAATTCTGATATGTTCTGATTGTCGGACTGGGCGAACACGTCACTTTTTTTGTCGGACAATATCGTCCTTATAGGGGTTATCATACATAATCTTCTCATTAAAATCAAGGGTGGTCTTATCATTAATCTAAATTTTGACATGTTCAGGGGATGCGTCAGTTCCAAATTGGGGTATTGAATATTCGTGGTAGACTCGATAAAAGGGACCCCCTCAAATAGGTTTCAGAAGTGCTATTATCATTACTTTGCTTTTGTTACCAGCTCCAGGCCTAATACTTTTTCTACAATCGATATCCAAATTAGGCATTGCATTGCTCAAAGTACCCAATGTCAACGAGTAAATGACATCTTTCATTTGAGTGAAACATTTCCTTAGTAATAATCGTATTTGAGGGTGAAGCAGCAAAAATGGAAGAAGAAAATGATTGCAGTGATGTTTCTTGTACACCACCTGAAATTGCAAAACGTAATGTAGCCTTACTTTAGCGAAAAAGCTAAAACTATAAACTCTGCTACACTTTGGTCGGTGTACTCAATGGTACGATCTGTATTATCTGTAAGAAACAATATTGACATCAGCCAATATACGAAGTTAATCGCATACCTAAAACGCCAATCTGTAGGATACAAACCAAAAAAATCAAGAACTTTCACCAAAGAAGCTATTTTATTGACAGGTAGTATTAATTATGGGAGTTTTCGGTACATGTAGACGAGATGAACTTTTGAAAATGACCATAGAAGACATTGAAGACAAAGATTCGCTATTAATAGTAAAAATTCCTGACTCAAAAACAAGAAAAAGTCGTGTATTTACTGTTACTAATAGCGTTGATTGATGATACTCATCAATCAACGCTAATAGTGAAGAACTTGATTTTATATCATTCTACAGAAGGTATGTTGCGAATCAGATGACGACACCCCATATTGTCTATTTCTACGATATTGTAACGGAAAATGCTCTAAAGAAGTGGTGGGAATTAATATAATTGGGAAAAATACCCTGTGAAGTCGCCCAGGATTTGAATTTATAAGATTATAAACTATATATAGGCCACAGTGTTCGTCGCACGTCAGCTACTCTTCTAGTTAATAGAGGAGGTGATATAATCCAACTGAAACGTCATGGAGGTTGGAAAACTTTTTGTACAGCCGAGGGTTGAATTGAAGAAAGCATTAATAATAAAATTGATACGGCACAGAAAATTTTGTTTAAAGGTGAATCATCTAAAGTGCAAATAGTTGAATCAGTAACAGTGGCAGAACATGCAATTTCAAACTCATCTAGACTTTCTTCATCGTCTGGAATTGTCATAAAAAATTGTAACAACTGTATTTTTAATTTCCATTAATCAAATTAAATAAATTTTTGGAAATATGTGAACTCCTCGATTGTAGAAAAAATCTTGTGTGGAATTCGAGCGCAAACTCATTGTATCTTTCAATCGACAATTTTGCGCTCTTAATACACAAACAGCTAATTAGAGAGAAGCTCGGTAATATTACATATTTTATTTATTAAATTGAACAGAACAGCTGTATTAGATCTTTCCTTTTGGCGAACATCTAGAGTAATGTTTAAGAAGCATTCTAAGATAATATAACGATGGTAAACACGCATCTTAAATGCAATCTATCTTAAAAAATTATGCTGAACAGCTTTATATGTAATATAATGAGGAAACCATACTGGAAAACAATAATCTAGGTGTATTCTGACCACAGAGCAATAAATGGACTTAATGGCTGTGATGTCAGCTTATAAGTGAGTGAGGATTCTAATACAACACCCAAGTCTTTAGTTTATGAAGCACAGTTTAAGGTTTCGTTATTAATGATGTAATCAAAAACTATTGAATGATGTATTAGATGAAAACGCGTAATATGGCATCTGGATGCATTTAAATTCATATTATCAGATTGTAAAATAAAAGCATTATTAACTACTTTAAAACAATTGAGGTCGTCAGTAAATAACAAAGCTTCGTTATCTTGAAAGCAATACCTTATACCAGTATTTGCATAAACACCTGTGTTTGTAAATTTTGATAATCATTGAAAATCTCTGGCATAAATAAAAGTGTTGCTGAGGGGTAAGAGATAAAAAACGACATAAGTGGATCGGGAACGGTGTAAAATATGTTTAATTAAAAATAAATAAGAAATATAGAATTTGTTCTACTACCGTGTGTGATTCAATACACATCAGTAGTACTGGAGACACAGCAAACTCCTGGTCAAAAATCCTCGGAAATGCTGACTAATGAAATATTTAGCCTCAGCAGGGGAAAGTGACGGGTTTACGGAAATAATATAATAAATAGATATTAAATCTGCGCGTGCCAAGATTGCGTTAAAAAAATGTAACACATTTATTTCTATACCTATATTGTAAGAGAAAGTGTCAAAAAGCCATTGTAAGTGGCGCTTTCTAAATAACCCTTAACACTGGATACTTATTCATTTTGAAACATCTATTCACAATCAAGTTCCTCACCCTTTTAATTTGAAAGCATTAAGGGACAAAACAATTATACAGGGCTTTTCACGATGAGCGTTAATTAGACGTTTCTGGCAAACCAGACAACGGATCAATCTAAAAATTTTACAGTATGCATAAATTGATATGATCTACACGCTTAAAATATTTTAGACGATGCGGCGTTGCCGCTTCTACTATAAAGTAGCGACTACTTTGATTTTTCAAATGGAACACCCTGTATATATTATCATATTATGATTTCTTATCACTTTGTCAACAACTTCATGTACTATTTCCCTATACCTATCTGTTACCGTTTAGAAGATAAACATTAATTTCGATTTTTTTTTTTACCAAACATGTACTTTTATAAACGCTGATAATCTTGAACTCTCTGGTACTAAGACGATTAAATTCGAAATGGAGTGGAGTGATACCATGAAGATCTTCACTTAGAGTCATATTTTTATTTGCCTCATACAGGGTCTTTAAAAAATGCAGATATTTTGATCACATGAAAAAATGAGTGAAAGTCAATTTTTTCAAATGGAACACCCTGTATATTTCCACGTTTTTGAGCTGTACATCCAATTTTAGGTTGACTTTGTCCTGATAATCATATTTCAATTTCAAACCGTTTTCGAGATAAACTGTTTCAAACAGAAACTGACGTGGTTTCCTTGTATTCATCACTTATTTTTGTAATTGTAACATCTATTTTATACTACGTAATATTTCTTTTCGATTTAGTTTTTCAACAGTCTCATGAAGATTTACTGAGAAATGAAGTTCAAATGATTTTAAATAATAGGCCAGGAAGAGAACGTGTATGGTACCAAATGGATGGTGCTCCACCCCATAATTCTCGTTCAGTAAACGAATCTTTAACTGAAATCTTCGAAGACAGATGGATTGGTAATAATGGACCTTTTCGTTGGCCTCCTAGAACACCAGATGGCAATCCATTAGATTATTTTGTGTGGGGTTTCATTAAAAATATGGTTTACTCCAACTCAGTAACAACAATGGAAGATATGAAATCGAGAGTTAGAACTGCTTTCAATAGTTTAACTCCAGACTTAATCAGGAGCGCTACACATGAAAATGAAAATCTTTTGAAGAGATTACATGTTTGTTTAAGTAGAGGTGGAGATGTGTTCGAACATATTTTGAAATACACTAACAATTGAATTAACTAATTCATGAAATTATTTTCAGTTCGTGTGTCAGCGTTAATAAAACTATTGTTTGAAGAGAAGTTTCATTTGATGATTGAAGAGTATTTTAATAATTATTTATCGAACGGAATCTGTTAAATTTCAAAACTAAGTGATGAATACAAGGAAATCACGTCAGTTTCTGTTTGAAACAGTTTATCTCGAAAACTGTTCGAAATTGAAATATGATTATCTGAACAAAGTCAACCTAAAATTGGATGTAGAGCTCAAAAATGTGGAAATATACAGGGTGTTCCATTTGAAAAAATCGACTTTCACTCATTTTTTCATGTGATCAAAATATCTGCATTTTTTAAAGGCACTGTAAGAGGCAAATAAAAATATGACTCTAAGTGAAGATCTTCATGGTATCACTCCACTCCATTTCGAATTTAATCGTCTTAGTACCAGAGAGTTCAAGGTTATCAGCGTTTATAAAAGTACATGTTTGGTAAAAAAAAAATCGAAGTTGTTGACAAAGTGATAAGAAATCATAATATGATAATATATACAGGGTGTTCCATTTGAAAAATCAAAGTAGTCGCTACTTTATAGTAGAAGCGGCAACGCCGCATCGTCTAAAATATTTTAGGCGTGTAGATCATATCAATTTATGCATACTGTAAAATTTTCAGGTTGATTCGTTGTCTCGTTTGCCAGAAACGTCTAATTAACGCTCATCGTGAAAAGCCCTGTATAATTATACGCGTGCTTCTAGGAAACTAGTATCTACAAAGGACCACACCCACTTTCTAAAAGAGATAGCTAAGAAAGAAAAAAAGTGAAAATACTTGGTTCAAAAAGGCAGTTACCATCGCTCGTTCGAGAAGAACAGATCAATCTACAAACCAAACTGATCGACTTTAGGTCAATTTGTTTAACTTAATCTTAAATAGGGAAAATTACGATGTTCACCTAAATACTTATAATATCTATCTATCGTGTTACGACGCGAACTAAAAGTGCTAACTAACGCGTGTCTATTCAATAGAAACTGGAGAGATATACAGGTTAGCAGTCGGAAGTTTGGCAACGTCCAATGCGCCGTAGCAAAGACGTATGCGGATTGCAAGAGCTCACTTCGCTGGCAGAATTCGTAAGCTTCGTTTCGATAGTACAGTACAGAAATTTGCATCCGCAATGTACATCGCCTGCTCTTCCCGGTAACTGCGCTTACAACGTTGCCAAGTTGTATGGCTTTCTCGCGCATCGTCAATTGCCAAAACTAATTTGCCAACCTGTACATCTATGTTTACGAGCATTTTAGAAACTGTAAATAACTAATTTTTTAACTATTCACTCGCTGAAGTCAATTTGTTGTTCTACTTTATTAGCAATTTTTTTGTAAACTGATTTACGTGTTATATTTGTCGTGTTTTAAGTGTTTATTATAAACGTTATTTAACATTACGACTGTTCCTTCTATTCTAACGTATCGAAGAAAAAACACATCATTTCTTTATGTAGCAGTGAACAACAATCATATAGTCCTCTATTAGAAATCTAGCTCATTCTACAACATACCTAAGTATCTATAGTTTGGCAAACTATAGGTACTTATTACCGCGTTGTCCGAACTAACTCAATTGGTGGAAATTAATCGAACAGTCCGCTGCTATGCAATCACCTGGCAAACGCGTGTGTGTCTTCTTTCCATCATTGTATTTTCAATTTTATTTGGTATCTTAAACTCTTTTATTTTGTGTTCAGTATTTACAAATTTTTTTGTGATTTTGAACAGTGTAGCGTTTTGTGTTTCTTAATTTTTTCAAAAATGAATATTCTCGTGAAAAGTGACACTTCACAGCCAAACTAGGGAGGTGATTGCTAATGTTTTTAGGTAACTGATAATATTAATAACTATATAATAATTAATAATCGTAATAATTACTTTTTGGTAACTTGCTTTAAACTTAACCAAGGTTCATTAAAAATTAGTTATTTATATGCAACAAGTGTGTGAAGTAACCCTTTTTGACGAATGCGACGATCACATGAGTCAATAAAGGGACTTTACAAACGAATTGCATACAATATTTTTTCTACTACCGAAAATTTTATCAAAATACAGAAGTTTCATTAATTTTTTTTAAGTAAGTTCAATTTTTCTTTAGAAGAAACTATAACGCTTTTATTGATTCCGAATAAATTGTATTTTGTTTCGTATATATTCACCGATTTTTTGGACAATAACTCATTTGAAGCATTCTGTGCTACGTCTAATATATTGGATGGTGTATTTGCGAAATAATCTTCTGATAGATCGTCAGAGGAATCTATCTTTATAATTATATGTAGGTACCTACCTATTCCGTTTTCTAAAAAAAAAAAATGTATAAAATAACATCATAGTTTCCTAAAAATTTTCAATACTTAAATATAAATACTTTTGCTTACCCTAGGTATAGTCGGAAGATCTCAATTTAAATTTCAAATGTCAGATTCAATGCACGAAGAAATGTCAGTCACTCACAGCCAACTTATAGGTACATACCTACCTATGCACCCTATTCTATTATTTTCCAGTACTCAATACTTATTTACTAATAATTATTAGGTATGTAGGGCGTCGGCCCAGCACTGTAGTGAAAAGCATCTGATGCGATAATAATTACAGTGAAGCAGTGTCGAGCGCGGTTAGTACTTGGATGGGTGACCGGCCCACTGGGAAAGACCGTCGTGTGAATAGCCCGTACAGCCTGCAGCGGAGTAGCATATCATAGCTCGCAGGCATTATACCAATGAGCACGAGGTATAATGTAGGTATGCCGTCTTTCGGAGGAGACGTAAAACCGAGGTCCCGAGTCCATGGATGTTGGGCTCGATAAAGAACCCTTCGGCAAAATTTCCGGTTGGGGGTGATTAGCCTCAGTTGCAGAAATAGGCCGACGTTAAATAACCAATTAAAAAAAAATTAGGTATGTACTTTACTGAATTCTATATCTTTCAATCACTGATTTAAAAAAAAACTCAGATTTAATATCCGTTTATTATACCTACCTATATTTTTATCAGACTAGGTATAACTATATACACATTGGAACTTTTTATTTACGCACTAGAGCGTAAAGTAAAGTTTTACGTACTCGAAAGTGTGTCTAAAGTACGTACTTTACGCACGGTAACAGAAAAAAAATCTTTATTCATCTTTTTTTATAGAGTTGGTGAAGAATAAATGATTATGAGGATACTGATGAATATGTTGATTATTAGGGTAAGTTTTGTTGTGGTTTTCAATTATTTCGTACCCATCTTGAATTCAAGTACAATTTTTATCTTCCTTCACCCCTAACCGATGCCTCGTAGGTTCAGATAGGTTCGCCAAACGATAGGTAATATAGGTAAATATTTAATTATTACTGGAAAAGAATATTAGAATTATAGATTGAAGTGTATTCTTCAGTCCGGGATTAAAGATTCTCGGACGGATAACACATACAGTAGAACGGTGGAGCTATACCATCACGTGACTGTTATTATACGTATACGTATATACGTATAGTAACGTATAGTACGTATAGTAACGTATATATGTATACGTATATACATATAGTTACAGTCACGTGATGGTAAAGCTCCACCGTTTCTACTGTAGGTACCTTGTAGTGATAAGGCGCAAATACGCCGAAGCCGGTCTATAAGTTGTGTTGTCTCTTCTAATTGCAAACCAGAATAGTTGGTTTTAAAATATCTTGTAGATATACCAACTCCGTTTGACTTTGAAGTGTAATTCAATATTCGTCGGTGCATATAGCACGGGAAGTAGTTGTTGCTTCCTAGTTGAACGGTCACTGTTTATGAAAAATATTTTTCAAAACTGTATAAAGCGTTAGGATAAAAATAATTATTCTTCGACATCTAATATTAAAATTCTTCGTTCATCTTACTTTACGCGCGAAAATTACTATTAAACTTCTCTCCTTTGATATAAGTGTGGGTAGTAGAAAAAATACTGTAGGCAATTAGTGTGTTGATTTATTTCTTAACTTATGTGGTTGTCGCAATATTCACATTTGTCAAAAAAGGGTTACTTTGCACCATTATTCGCATTGCAAAATCTAAACAAAATTGGACAATTTTGAAAGTTTTAAGGAATTTCTATTTTTATAATTTTCCATGCTCATATCAATAATTTTATAGAAATCTTCATATTTTTCAAAATCTGGCGCGTTCTCCGCCAATTTCAAAATAGTAATGCTCATTTGAATACCGAACACCATAAACTTTTTCACGTGTTCCCTATAAGTGGAATGAGGAAACAATTCTTCTATGTCACAATTGAATTTTTTAAATTGACTCCTCGGGGTATCATAATAAAGTTGTACATAAATTTCGAAATTGTCAAAAACTTCCTGGCAGCTATTTGTTACTAAAAAGTAGCGTTACATCGTGAGCGGGTGTCTTAAGAGATGAGAATTCTCAAACTTGACGGTGTCTTAGTATCCTTAGAGTCCTGAAAACAATTGAATTTAATACTTGTAGATACAAAAATTGGGACTTCTAATTTGACATTTTACAGACATGTTTTATGTTATGTTGTCCCTTATTGAAAGATAGTTTCTTTAAAAAATGTTTACTGGATTCCGGCGAAATTTTTTATTTCATTTTTTTTTCTATTGATAGAAACCTTTTGAAAATATCTAGTTTTCGGAAATTGAGAATAGTTTTGCTGTACAAAAAGATCAAAATAAACATTGGTAATGTCAGAATGATTGTAATTAGTTTAAAAACGGAATTGAGATGCCTATATACGAAATACGTAAGAACGGTAATATGGGCTCTAGGAAAAACTGGAATTTGAGAAAACAAAAGAGCAAAGAAAGGAGTTGAAACGCCTGCTGGGAATTAATCCCTTTGCCCTATCACCACTTAAATTCGCAACACATGGGAAACTTCCTTATTAATTTTAGGAAAAAAGTTTGAAAGTTAAAATCAAAATGTCCAAAATATGAATTTTGCCAAATTCTAATATACTTTTATTTTTGACCAAATCGAAAATTGTTATCAAGAAAATTTATTAAAATGTAAATTTTTGCCTTGAGAAATATGATAATTTTCAAGTTCCCCTACTTCCGTGGACGTTTGTAATCATTTTCTTGTTGGTATACCTTTTCTTTCAAATTCTCCAATAAAAATAATCTCCGAATATCTTTAGGACGGTAGGTAAGGAAAGTTTCACAATATTTCGTTGAATTAATGATTTAGTAATGAAAGTTTATAAATCCCTCATTTAGATACTGAAACATGAATAATAGTATATTATTAAACGAGCAATTTATGATAGCCATTATTCACGCAGGGTGACGTTTGTGTCCCGAGTCGTAGGCGAGTGGCGTAAGTCACCCGAGTGAATAATGGCCATAAATTGCGAGTAGAATAGTTAAGTAAATAATGCGAGTGTAGAGCGGAAAGTAATAATTTGGTATTATTGACAATTCTAACGTCAAAATTAATAAATTACTGGAGTACGTCAAATGTGACATAATAGAGATGGGCGATACTGTGTAAAGCATCGATGCACCGTATCGTTATAGATATATTGTTTTAAAAATATCAATATTAGAAAATATCGTTATGAAAAGTATCAATACTAAAAAATTTCGATATTTGATCGATACTATATATTTCAGAAACAAATTTCCTAAACAAAATACGCAGATTTAATAGTTTATTTCATATTGTACCCCCATCTCTAGTCACCTATGTACCGAAATGCTGTGAGTGTTGGCATTCTATTTAAATGCAAAAGCGTGAATTATGAGTTCATAATTCACTGTAGTGAATTATGAACCATAATTCACTCTAGTATATACAGTGTGGAAACCACTTACGGAATAAAATTCTTTATGTCATTATTTTAGAAAATTATAAAAAATGCCGAGACATGTCAACTTTTAAATTGAGTTGTGCGTTATGTAAACATAAATTTAAATGTACAGGGTGATTCACGCAAGTATGCCATAGTCGGTGTTGTTTTTTTTAATGAAACACCCTGTATATTTGCATATTTTTGAAATCCTCTTAATGAACCGATTCCAACAAACTGAATAATGTATGGTCAATTATGAATTATACAGGGTGAAATTTTAAAATTAATAATTTATTACACTTGAAATATTGGTACTTTTTTAAATTAGCTAAATATGGATTTATCAAAAATCTAAACTAACTAATTATTAGACGTATTTGTTTATTGAACAAAACCTGCCACGCCCATGAATTTTATCATAAATACCTAAAAATTGCCTAAAAACGCCAATAATTAGACAAAATCGGTAAATAATGTGGATTGTTTTCTATTCTGCCAGTTGTTGATGTGTTGACAGTTTATACTGAAAAAGTAAAATCTTTGTCAAACACTCTTTCCTTGGCGACATAACAATGAAATATTTAACTGAGACTCACCGAATTGAGATTTTAATGATGATCGGGTACGGGGATAACTGCAGAAGTCAAGTTGAAGTGACAAACTTATTTAATCACAGGTATCCCGAATTGCCTAATATTTCACAAAGTACTGTGTCTAAAATTCATGCACAATTCAGAGAACTTGGACATGTCAAACCATTGAAAAGAAAACCACACTTTGTTGAAGATGATGTGAAAGTGGATATTTTGTTAAGTGTCGAAGAGAATCCAAAGGTGAACGTTTGGGCCGGTATCATAGGCGACCATATTATTGGTCCTATACTTATAGATGGAAATTTGACAGCTGAAAAATATTTAAATATGCTTAGGAATGAAGTTATTCCTGCGTTGGCAAACTTATATCCCAACGCAATAGATCCTAGCTTTCCGAATGAAAATGTTTGGTTCCAGCAAGACGGGGCAACACCCCATTATGCTTTAATGGCAAGAACTTATTTAGATGAAATCTTCCCCAATAAATGGATTGGACGAAGAGGTACTATTGAGTGGCCAGACCTTACGCCGTTAGATTTTTTTCTGTGGGGTTATCTCAAGAACAAAGTAAATGCAACACAACCAACTAGCATTGTAGACCTCAAAGACATAATAACTACATAAATACGGAATATTTCACCTCAAACTTTAAACAAAGTTAAGGAGAATTTCTATAGGAGACTGTGCTATTGTCAACAACTAGGTGGAGAACATTTTGAGCATTTATTTTAATGTATTAAAATCAAATACATCAGGTATTTTATGTATGTGTTTAATAACTGTAAAAATAAAAATTTCACTCTGTATAGTTCATAATTGACCATACATTATTTAGTTTGTTGAAATCGGTTCATTAAGGGGATTTCAAAAATTTGTTCTTGGTATACGACAAACAGTGTGTAAAAGCCAAACGGAAAAATGAATATTTTTAAAAAATCTCGAAACGGATCAAATTTAAATTATAAATTTACATTCTTCAACGTGAAAATGCGATACCTACCTTCAACCCCATATGAATGGCAGATACAACCTCCATAAGATATCGTTTCAGTAGGATGGAGCACCATCTAATTACCAATGCTAGATCCGACAGTACACAGACCACTAACCTCTAGCTAGACGCTCCATGGCAATACTATATAATTGGACCGATTTTGCTCCCTATGCTGATCTTCTTCGGAAATAATTTAGGGCGGGAAATTTAAACTGGAAGTATCTTTTTCAAAATATGGTAAAAAGTAAAAATGATTGCAGGTTAACTTAGGTTCTCATTTATTATTTATTTTAAATACATGAATTACACAACGTTAATATAAAAGATAACATATTATATTATAATGAAATAATAAAAATAAAAAGAGTCTGTGCATCTGACAGTACACCAAATAAATACATCTTAAACGTCAAAATGAATCAATCGTGTTGAAGTGTTTGAAAATGAATCGGTTTGGAGAAACCAAAAACGGAGAAATAGATAGGGTAATCTAGACTATATTATACAATCCCTGATAATACAGTGAGGAGTAAAAATAGCGTAAGGGTTAGGTTAGATAAGAATGGGTCCATTTTCGATAATTTTTTATTTCAGTTTTAAAAAGTTCTCTACTCGAAAAGACAATTGGCAAAAAATCACAATTTTATCCAACCGATTTCACCCTCAAATTCAGTGTTAAAATATGGCCAGCTTTGAAACGGGGCGTGTCCAGGCTGTGACGTCAAATCAGCCTACTGGCGACGAGCCCTGCGGCGGCTTGCGGCTTCATATAGCCGAGTACACTTAACGTGTGAATGTTGGTTTAATTCGGTATTTTCGGCGAATTTTGCATGTTAGTTGACGTTTATGTTTGTTTTTAATCAATAATAATGATAAAATAAGTGACAAAAAGAGCAAATACAAGTATTGCATAGTACCAGATTGTCAAAGTACAACCCTAAAAACTCCTGAAAAACTTTTTATTTCGTTACATAACGATTTGAAGGTTAGAAAACTTTGGCAGAATGCTATGCGACGTACTACATTTGTTTCTAATAAGGAATCAAAGTATTGTTGTGAAGAATTTTCTCATTGTTGATGCTGCAGCCAAGTTAGACTATTTACAGTAGCAAGCTTTTTCCATAGGAGAAGGATTCTCTGTTCTTTGGTGTAGCCAATGACGTATTAAAGATAGACCAGCCTTCACACATTATTACCTACACAATGTTTTGGTCGCAACATAAATCATGGAAAGTACAACGCACAGAAGCGTATATTTCGAAAGGGTTCATTTAAACTATTTTATAAAAATTATTTGCGTTATTAATTTTTTCGTATGAATAAGTGGAAATTATATCGAAGATCGTAGCTTATAGACAAGTTATTTTTTTTAATTCAATTTAACGTGCTTGAGACAACTATATGGCCATTAGCACGAGGTACAGTAAATTATAATATTTTATAAATATAGCATTATGAAAATAATTACAAGCAATAATGAAAAGTCTTTAAATTTTATACAGAAGGCTTTCTTCTTTTAGAAACTGGGTGGCGATGGTGATTTGGTGTTCACTAGTTAGGATATCCTTAATATTGCTTTTCATTCCAAGTTGCTGACGTCTTTTATTATAGTAGGGGCAATCTACGAGGATGTGTTGAATGTCAATCGAAGATTTGCAATGTTGGCAGATTGGCTGGGAGGAAGAGGTCATAAGGTGGCCATGAGTGAAACGGGTATGACCAATGCGCAGTCTTCTTGCGACGACCTTCATGTTTCTTCGAAGATCGGGGATGTCAAACTGTTCGACGGTAGGATGTATTTTCCTTAAAAAAGTTACGGAATGGTTCCACTGGTTTTGCCAATTCTTCAGTACAAGTTTTTTCATAGTGAATTTTAGGTCACTAGCGATTTGCAAAATAGTAGATGTAGTGGTGGATGAAGCAGCTTCTTTGGCAAGGCAATCGGCGAATTAATTTCCAGTTATACCAATATGTCAGGGAATCCATATAATGGTGATGGTGGAATAAGGGTTTGATAGGTATCGTGGATGCGTTGAACGAGGGGATGATTTGTGAATAAGTTGTTGATTGATTGGATAGATGAGAGAGAGTCCGTGCAAATAGCAACTTGTTGATGAGGGGTTACGCACAGATTGAAGGCTTGGAGAATGGCAAATAGTTCTCCGGTGTGAATGCTACAAGAGGCTGGGATTCGGTATGATCCCACGGCAGATTGCGAAGAAGTAACAGCACATCCAATACCATTCTCGTTTTTTGAGGCGTCAGTGAAGAGGATCCGGTCGTATTTCTTTGTGTTTAGGATTTCTAGGAAGGACTTCCTTATAAGTCCATGACTGGTTTCTTCCTTGCTGAACTTGGTGAGTGAGATATTACATCTTGGGAGTATTTTGGTCCAGGGTGAGTTGTGGGGGATGGGGACAGGGCTAGTTAAGGATAATTGAGTGTGAGGTATTAATGTTTTTAAAAGGAGGGGAATGGTAAGTATGCGTGGGTTGGTTGGTGTGGAGCTAGGAGTGTGAGGTATTCTGGTTATTAAAGAGGAAACTGGATTAGAGAGGTTGGAGGAGATGGAGGAAGCATAAGAAAGGAGGAGATATTGACGTCTGAGCCAAAGGGGTGGTTCATTGGCTTCAATGCAAAGGCTCTCGGCAGGACTGGAGCGAAATGCGCCTAAACAAAGACGGATGGCAGTATTGTGTACGGAGGGTTTTCAGGACGTTTTTGGATGCTGGCATATATGCAATACTGCCATAATCGAGTTTGGATTGAATGAGAGCTCTGTAAACTTTCAGGAGGGAATATTCGCTGGCTCCCCATTGATAGTGAGAGAGTGTTTTGATGATATTCAGGAGTTTTAGGCAGTGTCCTCTGGTTTGGGGATTCCAAGTAAGTCGGGAGTCGAATATCACACCGAGGATTTCGCATTGTTCGACAACTGGGAGAGGGAGGTTGTTCACTAAAATTTCAGGGTAAGGGGATGGGGCTTTTCTGCTGAATCTTATTAGCTTGGATTTTGTAGGGGAGAGGGAAAGACCAAGTGAAGATATTCTGCTATGTAATAGGTTTACAGCAGATTGGAGGAGTTTAGATGTAGTAGGTGTCGAGACTCCGTGACAGTAAACAACAAGGTCGTCTGCATATGCAGCATATTTAACAGGGGACGGAAGATTGTTACATAAATGACTAATAGCTAGATTAAATAATGTGGGGCTAAGAATAGAGCCTTGAGGAACGCCGTCTTGTTGGACATGAGTTAATGATAGGCAGCCATTTACTGAGACTCTAAAGGATCTATTACTAAGAAAGTGTCGGATAAATGAGAGAATGTTGCCATTAAGGCCATAAAATGAAAGTTTATCAATTATCGTCTGTCTTGGTAACGTGTCGAATGCGGCTTCAATGTCAAAGACAGAGGCTAACACCTCTTGTTTACGATTTACAGCATCTGCAATGTGGGTTTGTAAGACTGCGAGGTTATCTCTTGTGGATCGGTGACGACGGAAGCCGGATTGTTCATTTGGAAAGATTTGATGTTTTTCAATAAACCACATGAGCCGTCTGTTTATCATCTTTTCCATTAATTTGCACGTAGTGCATGTGAGGGAAATCGGTCTATAGGACTGTGGTAGCGTAAATGGCTGAGATGGTTTCAGGACGGGAACGATAATGGATGAATTCCATTGAGTAGGGAATAATTGAGAGGACCAAATGGTGTTATAAATGTTCAATAGTTTAGTAAGACTATAGGTGGATAAATTTTTGAGAAAAATGTAGGGGATGTCGTCAGGACCAGCGGCTGAATTTTTACATGAAGACAAGGCAGTTGTTAGTTCAGTGAATGAAAAAGTAGAATTAATATCGTCGATATCTTGTTGGTAAGGTATTGCGAGTTTGGGGGAGGCAGATTCATGTTGGTTAGCTGCGAAGGGGGAAAGTTATTTTTTTAATAGATACCTTTAAAGGATTTTGAAGATAAAACACGTTTTGCACTACAGATTGTAAACATGTTAATATAATATTGAAAAGTTTTATTTTCAATTTCATCTAAATTCATAGTAAGCTTTCTAGACATTTTTCAGCTTCACAACCAACAGTAACTGCAATTTTGGACGCTTTTTTAAGTTTTCCAAATTTTTTATAATTCCTAGTTTATACAAACTACAATCACCTTCTAAAAGTATAGAACACCTGTTTGCAATGAATTTTTTTGTTAAAGATGTTTACCACAAATCCAAAAATATTAGCAACTACATCCTTAGTATATTCACTCAAAAAATAAACCGAAAGATAATCATGGTAACGAAGATCTTTTGACAATTCTAAGTATTCTTCAGAAACCTGATAATAAAAAAAATAGACAATATTATTATGAAAACAAATGTTGAATCCCTCGTCTTATACCTATACTACGCTCATGCTACTATATCCTCAACTGTGAAATGACAGATTATCATTCTTATTCCAAGTATTTTCACACAATATACATTTTCTCACCATCATAAATGTCTTAAAAGCAACTTAATAGACAAATATCAATCAGAAACCAAATAAAAACACAATTATAATTAAAATCTTATTTACAAACTTCACCAAAATGACAGAAGTAGTTCGAGGTTGCCAAGCTAAAAATTTATAAACTATTTTACTTATGGCATTGATAGAACATAAAAAATTGAAACCGAAAAACAAAAAGGTGAGCTGGACCGGAGGTTGGTCATACCTATTTTAAATGTTTTCCACTTTTTTCTTACGCTTTAATCAGAAAATGCTGCTAAAATCTAAAATATATTCATCAATTAGGATTTTTGTTATACGAGATTTGGCATCATGTAAGAAGAGTCTCGTCTTAAATATGTTGGGGACAACCAAAATGTAAACAAGGCTTGTCTATCTTTAATACGTCATTGGGTGTAGCCACATTAAGAATGCCACAGCATGCTTGTAGCCCCCCTCAAACGCAGAACAATCTTGGCATAAAACTTCTTCCACACAATTTATAATCGTATAAATTTTACACGATACATTATAATTTTTAGATTTTATTTTATGTTCTGGAGTGATCTTTGCTTTAACAAAATAATAAGATTGGTCTTGTTTCACTTGAACATAATCAATGGCGTTATCACCATAAGTCGTTCTTGCAGATCTGAAATGAAACAAGCAGCTATATCCAAGTACATAGAAAAAAATCGCATAACATGAATTGATAAGACTGATTTTTGTGTTTGTTTATTCTTAGAAAAACCCTGAGTTTACTCCAAAAAAGCAGTGATATGGACAACCAAATGATAACTCTAACTTTATATTAGAATGTGTTCTAGGATTAGATTAAAATATTAGAAATAAATATGCAAATTGAAGCGCGCGAGAGCTATTTAGGTTATTCCACCTCCACAGATATTCTTTATATTCCAATTTTATTACCACCTACCCTGTATACGACCGCACGTGTTTATTTTTTAAATTTTATTCGCCTGCTAATAAATTGTACCCATTCGCGTTTACGATAACGAATACGATTGCGAACACTTCCTTTTCCATTTTCACACCTCTTAATTCTGCACTGATATAGTCCTTATTTTGGTTAAAATACTGCATAACCATTATTACATCCACCATCGGCAACATTTCGGATGATTAGATTTGCGTACAAAGCCGTTCTACAAATTAATTATTACACTAGTCTCTACGCCTGGAGCCACATATAACATGCCTGGAACCTCGATACTGCCGAGCTCCACGGCTGATGTGACGTCACGTTGGCGCCTTCCGTTCAAGGGGCGGAGCTAACTTTACATTCTAATTTCTCGGATAGTTTTGATTCAATCTATTTAATTTTTTCAGGGTAACTATAAATGGAGCGGATTTATTGGAATTTTAACCAATGATGTAAAAATTTAATTGACCTAAATGGCCCCATTGGATTCAAAAAATAATCTTTATAAATATGACAGGATATTGATGCAAAATTTCTCCTGTATTTATTAATTTGACTCGACATTATTTTGGCGTTAATAATCAGCGATAAAAGCCCAAGAGCTTCGCTCTCGGGATTTCATCAGATTATTAATGCCAAAATAATGTCGAGTCAAATTATTATAAAATACAGTCGAAATTTAGATGCAATAAATTTATCGACTATTTATCAAGGTCTTGTTATATTACCTTTGATAATTGAAGTGGCGAATCGACTATTAGAACCGTAACCTATCTTTCCACTGGTAATTTGTAATAAATAAGTTAGTCATGGGCGGGTGTGTGAATCCTTTTTTTACACAATATCTAAATATATTCTTATAGGATCTGAATTAGCTACATAAGGAGGAATTGGTTGAAATTACCACTCAAAGATAGTAGATTGTAGAAAATACATATAAGATCCTTACCATGAAATCAATCCTTATGCAAAATTGGGTGCTTCCTCAGGATCACATATATCAATATTCCTTATCAGGGGCTTCATTTATGAAATTATTAAGTTGTGGTGTGAAGATTTTAGCCTTTTTAACACACTTTTATTAGACACATGTATGTATGTATGTTGGTTTGTAACAGACTCCTTTAGACTCGATTTTGACCCACTTCAAACGAACGGATTCAATTCAAACTTTGTACACTTAAGGACCGATGACAATACAATATAGTAATGGAATATAGGGCGTTCCATTTTTATAACGCAGCCTTTAAACTCGATTTTTATCCACTTTGAACGCTCAGATCTTAATTCGAAATTTTGCACACTCGTCAAGGACGTTTATATATTAGTTTTAGTGAAAAATGTCATTCTTGATCAAAAGTTTTGCTTGTTCTAAAACCCCATAAAATGAAATAAAATTCAAGTTGTTCAAAACCCGTCCCATTTTATAGCCAGTTTTATGAAAACCTTATTAATTTTTACAATAAGTTCGAAAATAATGTATTAATCTAGTGAGTGACGTTTACGATGTACCAAGTAACTGTTAACTTTTATAAATAATTTTCAAATTGTTATTCTTTAATAAATATTTGACAACGATGTTAACTATTCAACAAAGAGTATATCTTATCAAGAGTTATGGTATTGGGGAAGTTTCGTACCAGTATGCAATTGCAAAATTTCACAAAAAAAATCCAGATGTAGGTACCCATTACAAGGTGTGGATTAAAAAAATTAATAAAGAAGTTTGATGAGACAGGATCTGTTCAAGACAAAAAGAAATTGAAAACGCGTACGTCGAGGAGGATGATGCAGCTATAGTGCACTAGCTATGCATTCGTTAAGGGAAAATGCCAAGTTGAGTCTACAAAAAAGAGCAGTGGAGGTTGGTTTTTGCAAGTCACTTAGAGAAAATATTCAAGCGAAACAAAATTCATGCATTCAAACCGAAATTTATTCATTTTTTACAAGATTATGATTATGACACAAGGTTAGACTTTTGTGCGATGATTGGTGAAAAACTTATGCATGACCGATTCTTTCACAATAATATTTTGTTTACTGATGACACAACGTTTACAACAAACGTAGTGGTTTCTTTCCAAAATTGTCGATATTTCGCTAGTGAAAACCCGAGCTACACGATTGACTGTGATAATCAATTTGCTAAAAAAGTTAATGTTTGGTGTGCGGTTTTACCGGATCGAATAATCGGACCGTATTTTCTGGAAGATACATTAAATCAGGAGTTGTATATTTGTATTCTTCTTAATACCTGCATGAATTAGAAAATATTCCCTTAGAGCAAAGGCGTAAAATGTACTTTCATCATGATGGATGTTCGTCACATTCGACTTTGCTAATTAGAGGCTGGCTGGATGAATATTTTCCTGGGCGATGGATGGGACGTTATGGACCAATATTTTTTCCGCCCCGTACTATTTTAGATTTTTTTCATGGGGCTACTTAAAACAAAAAGTTTACGCAAATAATTTAAACCATAATATTGAAGACTTGAAACAAGCTATCATGCCGTTAACGAAATTATCCCAGAAATGCTGCGAAATACTTACAAAGAATTTAGAAAGAGAATTGAGAGATGTTTTGAGGCTGGGGGAGGATATATTGAATAGATGTTTTTTGTTTACTTAGTGTTTATTATTCTGTATTGTTATTTTTGCATGTGCTTATAATTCTTGAATAGTTAACAATGTTGTTAAATATTTATTAAAGAATGACAATTTGAAAATTATTTATAAAAGCTGACAGTTACTTTATTTGGTACTCCGTAAACGTCACTCACTAGATTAATACACATTATATTCGAACTTGGTGCAAAAATTCATACGGTTTTCATAAAAATGGCTATAAAATGAGACGGGTTTTGAAAAACTTGAATTTTATTATATTTTATGGGGTTTCAGAACAAGCAAAACTTTTGATCAGGAATGACATTTTTCACTAAAACTAATATTTAAACATTTTCCACCTATAGGATATTTATCCGTGGACACTCTGTATATTAAAAATATGCAGCTACTAATTAAATACTTTTCTATCGACCGTGCGTTTTTGAGCTAATTTAATGTAGGTACATAAAATCATTCATTAATGACCCCTAGATTAGATTTGATGAGGTGGCTACACTCGGTCTAATTCACTGTTAACTTTTCAGATCTATTGTGGTGACCCCTATTAATAAACGATTTCCTATTAATAAACAATTTTACTATAGGCAACCAAACATACAATGATATTTGAAAAAATCCGTTAAACCAACTTCTAGTATATATAGAACACTTCTAGTTTTTGACTCACCTATCGTTTTTATTATATTATTTCACGAAACTACGTAGTTTAATGTTTATTTCCATAAATTAATTTAAGGAACACGAAAACAGTGACATTGGAACCGTCGACACCTGTGTCATTCCAAAGTAATGATTTATTTTTAACAATATGAAAAAATAAATATTCTTAGTTTTAAAATATTGAGAAAACGAATGCAACTTGTATCGGGTGTCTGATTAAAAGAGGCAGCTCGCTGTATCTCAGAAACTGCTTATTGTACAGCCTAGAGCAACAAAATCTGTATTACAAACTCGCATACGTGGAACTTCTAGAAATTATTTTCAAGTTTCCTATTTCACCGCTAGGTCACAATATCATTATAATTTTTACACAAATAGGCATTCTTAACTTAATCCCAGATAAAAATAGATAAACAATCAAGGCCGCATTATTCCTTTTTTGATTAATTAATAATTGTTATTTAATATTCCAGTAGTAAACTGGCCTATTTTGGTCATCTATACATATAAAATGTTTTGACAGATTGACGGATCAACGCACAGCCTAAACCGATGATCGTAGAGGCCTGAAACTTGGAGGGTGTGTTCTTTGTATGCATCCCATAATATATTCCGAAATTCTACCCCTAGGGGGGTGAAAAACGTGGGCTAAGTTTGCATGGGGCAACGTGATTCCTTGGTCCAATCTACTTCAAATTTTGCATAAACATTCTTTAACAGAATTGATGGAAGACGTGTGAAACTCATCGCCTGACGGGGTGAAATAAGGGTAGAAAGTTATTGTGGGGGTGATTTGCAACGAAGTTAATTTTAATACTCCTTCATGCTTTTGATTCAAATTATATTTTATTTTTAGACGTTTGAAAACTCAATTCAAATTTATTCAAAAAACGTTGAACTCACTTAAAAGCTTGATGTAATGCAATACCGACATTCATAATAACGTGTGAAAAACGAATTAAAGATCCTATTAGAAACATTTTCGACCTATACGCGGACGAAGTCGTGAGCAAAAGCTAGTATACATATAATAGACCTATCTAAAACGGTGACAACAAATTTTTTTATGTCAATTGACTTAATTTTATCAACGCCAGATATGATAATAAAATGTTTGCGAAAAAACCATACATATTAGTCGTTATTGATATACAGACTGTTCCATGTTAACTATACTCTACAATTTCATGACAAATAACTAATTTTTCAGAACTCCATCACTCACCTAAACTTTATTAGTGTCAATCCTTCAAGCTTCCTCTGCTTTATTGGGCCGATACGGTCTTCATTTTTGGATTATATTAAAATACCTCTATGAAACCACTTTATTTCTCCGAAAGAAGATACATTGGCTATTTAAATACAGTTTTTTCATAGAAATCAGTACAAAATTTCAATGTATTCATGTATTAAATTGAGCAGAAAACAACTTTTGATTTTGATTTGAAATTGCTGATTCGCCGTTTTCAATTCGACTCTAACTAACCAGATAAATAATAGTCCAAGAGATGGCGCAAATTTTTGGGCAGGTATTTGAGGCAAGCTGAAAACTTGTCCTATACCTCTTCTATTATTCCCCAACAGGGAATTGCAGACCTGGTTGATGAATAACGGGCCTAAATCAACCACTAAATTCTTAAAAATATTAATTTTTTTGCCAAAAAAATGTTTGAGCCAATTTGAAATTTTTATATGTTGTAGTATATGTATGTATGTATATATATTTACTTATTTCTACTTAGTTCCTGAGGAACGTCTCAGAGAATAGTAGCGTCTTTAGTCCTATTTCCTGAGGAATTTTAGGATATCTCTAGGCTTCAACTTAGGCAAATGCCCATAATCTCCTAGGTGCTGTACCCTAGAATTTTGAATTGCTGTGCAATTCGCAAGTATGTGGATGGAGGTTTCTTCTGCCACGCCACAGAATCTACATTATTCTTCCTCCACTATTTTGAGCTTTTTCAGGTGCCCATTCAGGTGGAAATGTCTCGTTTAGATACCTGTTAAAACTCTTAGTGCAGTTTTACTTTCATTTGATCTTAACGGGTTGTTAGCATCTTTGATTGTCTAAGCCCTTTCCCTTTTCTTCGGCTTTGTCTATTTCTTCCAATATTACATTGAGCTGATATCGCACACTGGAATAGAAAGAAAAAAATAGCAGATGTACTAGCAAAGATGGCCTTTTTGGGGGCCGGAACCCTAATGGGACTTTGCCGCCTAAACGGGCACCTGAAAAAGCTCAATATAGTGGATGAAGAAGAATGTAGATTCTGTGGCATGGAAGAAGAAACCTCCATCTACATACTTGCAAACTGCACGGCAATTCAGAATCCTAGGGCACAACACCTAAGTTATTATTGGATAGATGAGGGATATTTACCTAAGTTGAAGCCTGCAGATATCCTAAAACTCCTCAGGGAAATAGAACTGAAGGAGCTACTAGTCTCTGAGACGTTCTTCAGGAAGTAAATAGAAGTGAGGGGGCACAATAGATGTTTTAGGTCTCAGTGAATGTCACCCCATTAAACATACATACATACATACATAGGTACATGGACAGTTCAACGGTCACTGTTTTTGAAAAATATATTTCAAAAGTTTGTAAAGCGTTAGAATAAAACTGTATTATAACCCTGCAATTCGTTGTTCGGGTTTAATAGGAATGGTAGGTATAGGAAAATATTTCAGCTTGTCTCAAATACCTACCCAAAAATTGGTGCCAGCTCTCATACTATAGGATAAAAATGTAGGTTCGTCTTACCTCTGTAACATATAAATGAAGTTAAATATGCAGTTGAAGGTGGTTAGAAGAAGATCGGCTGTACTGAGGTTAACGAGGAAATAGTTGGTTACGGTCCTCATCTTTCGGTGAGCTGAAACAAAGATGGATTTCTCTCGTCAAAGCAAATTATTTTCAGTTCGGATACGATAAATAAGGATACTGAATTGATTAGCTGAAACGTTTGTGTCTTTCCTAAATGAACCTTAATAATGTTTCAATTACCAAATTGGAGAAAAATAAAACTGTTTATGTCGAAAGACATTGTTGGATTTTAAAGTATGATAATGATAATTATAATTGCTTTTATTGGCCAAACATACATTGCATACAAATAAAGAAAATGATAAAATGTTTGCCAAATGGCAGGGTTCAATAAATCAAGAATTTGCTATTCTACCCAACTCATTTCAAATAAATTGCCCCATTTATGCTGAAAATGATCAACTGTTTTTTTCACTGAGGTTTTGTACTGAATGTTCACTGGCTTTTATCTTTGCTTCCAAGTTGATTAGTTTTTAATCTTAAGTTGCTTCCCTTTGTATTTTCAAGAATTTCACATCAGTTATCGCTTGCTGTGATTTAAATTCTGTTTGGTGTGGATGAAGCTTGTGGGGTTATTGGTATGATTGAGACGGTTATCTTTCAAAGAAAAGCTGCGGACCACTGAAGGTGTCATTTAACGGCTTCTCCGTAGATATCGAACTGAAAACGTGAGAGATGACCAAAATTGAACGACCAAAGGTTGCCGCTGACTGTGTATCAAAGAGTAATAATTATTACTCTATGCTGTGTATACCCACAGAGAACATCTGAGTGCTCGTCAGCGTTTTATGAATGCATCTAGTGTTTCGGTTTCGATTGAAACAGAACGTTGAAGATTACAAGAGATCCACTTACGTCCACGACGACTTTTGAGAAGAGTTCCATCAACACAAATTGATAAGCTCATTGCTCACAGATGAGTCGAGGTATGATGTGTTCATGTATGGACTCTCCTTCTACTGCCCAGAAATCGAAGACCGGTGCAGGAAGGTCATTCGTGCAGTGGTGGTACAGTTGTTGTTTGGGGAGGCATTTGTTTTGATGGGCGTACAAAATTGTAAGTAATTGATAGTAACACGACTTCGCTGATTTACGTACAAGCTATTAACAATATTATCGTTTATTTCATGCTGCTATTGGACCAACTTTTTTCTTTTCAGAAACGTGCATGAGTAGTCGAAGACATTTTGGATTTCCATGGTATCCAGCATTTGACACTGCCCCCTCGATCGACCAACCTCAAACCAGTTACAAAGAGTATGCAAAGGCATTCTTGGCTGTAATAATGAGTATTAGAGAAATCCATACTCTCTATTAAGGTATGTACATTAATTTTTAATAAAATTAAGATGGTATACAAATTCAAATTGTTGTTTCAAAATAAACAAAAGGGGCAAACAAACGCTCACATAAAAGGAAAAACATTCATACATATAAACGTTTATTTACATACGAGTACATTCTCCGAATTTATAAACTCTTTAAAATTACCAAAAATAAAAAAATGCCATTATTGAAAGCTTATGCACTGAAATGGTCTATTTGTTTTGTAGTTATTAATGTGATTTCAGCTTTGTCTTCGGTCCAGGATTATGCTCTTAGAGCTTCTGGACGGATAATATCTACCTTGTACTGATGAGGAGCAAATACGCCGAAACCGGTCTGCAAATGATATTGTTCATTCTAATTATAAACCAGAATTGTTGGTTCTATATTTTCGTATATACCAGCCCCGTTTAACTTGGAAGTGTAATTCATTGTCTGGCCGGGCACATAGCCCGAGAAGTAGATGTTGCTTCCTAGTGAACGGTCTACCCTTTGCAAAGTAATTTTCTAATTTCTAAAGCGTTTTAATAGTTTTATACTATTATTCTGACTTCTATGGTCTATTTGTATTTTTTATTTCATGTGAGGAAATATATTCATTATTTTAAAAGGTAAAGAATCTTTCACAATATTTCGTTGACTTAAGGATTTAGTAATAAAAATGTATAAAACAGTAAACCATAAATATCACAAAATATTTCAAACACAAATTTAACTTTTATTTTCAAATTGGAATTGAACAAATTATACTGTTGAAACATACAGGGTGGCCCACCTTGTACGCCTTGATTTATTACATCTAATTGGTAGATGTTATCCAAAAATGTTCCAAATAAAAAATAATGTAGTTCAATAATTTCCACATTTTAAAAACATTTTGTACTATACAGGGTATCTGCAAAATAGTGGAAGGTATCGGAGATGCTTTTTTAAAATAATAACTGATATGAAATTGAAATAGAATCGAAAAGGAACAAAGTACACGGACTCTAACTGTAAATAAAAAAAATCTGGAGGTACGTAGAAAAAATACATATACTTACACTTATATTATTTACGTCAATACATTGCATACTTACAACTAATGAACTAATTCTATATTATTTACTACTAACTATTTAACTCAAATCTAGTTCTGTATTCATTTAAATTAATAACTAAGGGTATTACAGTGACATTTTCATTTCGATTGGTACTTTCAACCTTAATAATATGCTGAATCGAATTTTTCCAGCTATCAATGAAAATAATGATGGTCGAAGCTTGAATATTTAACATTTCTTGCTGGTACTTATAAAGCGTTTGGAGCACAACCTGTTTCTGATCCAGTATGTATTATTGTTATTCTTTGTCCTTTATTTGATAAAGCCTTTGTTTTGCATTTTCCTTCGTAGGAGTATCATGGGTGTGATACCATGTCTCGTTTTAACATCTATATTTTTTGGAATAACTTGTAAGTCACCGTGACGCTATATTCGTAAACGATATGACTCCATTATCGCTTGCCTCTTATTGATGGTAGACTTTGTTTAACCATCCTTGTCCAGCTTTATCTCTCATTCATGAAATGGATGAGACGGGATTATGACGTCATTAACGTATGTCAAGGTAAATTTTATTTTCCACTTTTGACAGTTCAGTTGTCATATTTTGATTTGTTAAGTATTTTTGGGTCATTTTCGCCTTTTTCTATTAATTTTTCATTGTCAAAATGCCTTCCCGGTATAATGAGAAGGAGCAAAGTTTAATTTTGAAATTGATTAATTACTTTTCAAGAGAAAGAGATGCTGAAATGCCGCTCTTACCGTTAAATGCAGTCCACAACGTTATCTGAATGATCTGATCTGAATGAATCGGACTCCCACAATAATGAAGATGATTTTGTTAGTGATGAAGCTTTTAGACTTTGCATATTATTTCATTACATATGCTATTTCAGTTTACCTTTCTTATCCGTTTGTTCGTTCCTTTTTCCTGTTTTTATTGAGAGTGTTTTCAGAAATAAATTTGTTTATTGCCTGTTTTCTCCCATACATGCGTTTTTTTGCATTTCTCAGGAATACTTACGAAATTGTTTCTCACAATGACACAGACATTAATTACTATACAACTTTTAAAAATACGAGCATATAGATATTCTATCTAATTTTAAATAACCTTTGGGTTCACCCCAAATATATAATCGTATAGTACATTTTTAATATACAGTGCTATTCAAAAGTCCCCTCCCCCCCTCGTATCTTTTGAACGGCTACACTTACATTAATAAAATTTGGCGTGTGAAAATAAAGTGTTGTAAACTTCTCTACGAATGGTAACAGGTGACGTAATAGTAATAGATGACGTCACAGTGCCACTCTGGCCAATAATTTTAAATAGGACCTTATGGCGAGTGATATCTCGTTTGAAAGGCATTGACATTGGCTACATAGCCATATTAATTTTGTTTGGGTTTAAACTAATTTTGACGGATAAATTAAATAAATACCAAAATTATTATTTCACATTTAAATACTGAAGATTTTTTAGTCCGCCTCTGGTTAGTTGTCAAAAAAATTGACGTTTTTAATTTAATAGTATTTGTTGCTTTGCAAAGTTTTTCTGAATAGCTCAAATATTTAATTTTATTATTGTTTAACGAGACGTTTAAGAGTTTACATAGGCAAAATGGTACGTACTCAAGCCGACAAAGTAGCAGCTATCTTAATAATTGGTGAATCTGGAAAGAATCTCCAACAAGCGGAACGTTTATTTAATGAGAGATACCCAGATCGCCCTATCTCTAGAACTTATTTGAGGGAGCTTCTTCACAAGTTTGAAGCAACAGGTAGTGTTCAAGATGCCAAACGATCTGGTCGACCAACATTTAGTGATGATATTACTGTCAGGAAGTAGACGGAGCACATTTCGAACCCTTGCTATAAGAATCCATTGTTGACATTTGATTAATTAAATTTAAAAAAATAGTTTCAATAGTTTTGGTATTTATTTAATTTATCCGTCAAAATTAGTTTAAACCCAAACAAAATTAATATGGCTATGTAGCCAATGTCAATGCCTTTCAAACAAGAAATCACTTGCCATAAGGTCCTATTTAAAATTATTGGCCAGAGTGGCACTGTGACGTCATCTATTACTATTACGTCACCTGTTACCATTCGTAGAGAAGTTTACAACACTTTATTTCCACCCTCCAAATTTTATTAATGTAAGTGTAGTGTAGTGAAAGAATTCAGTTAAAAAAAACGGAGATTTCAAGTTAAAACAAAACTAAATTATGTAAAAAGGTACGCAACGCAAAAAGCAAAATACAATTTTTGGCATTACCAATTTATTCATACAAACACACCTTAACATGCATCGTTGAAAACAATTATTTACATATGTCATTGATTATAATTTTGAGGTTAAGTATAAAATAACATTCACCTAATATAAAGACGTTTTCTTGCGCCGATGTCTATTCGAATATATATTTGAAAACGATAATTTGTGACGTCACCATTTCTATAGAACGCGAAAATGTCGTCCTCATATTTAGTTTTAAAACTTGTTTTGTTGTCAAATGGATTGGAGAAACACAAAAAATATAACATCGTTTTCTGAGAATGTTTTAATAGTTTATTTTGAAGAATTACAAAAGAAAATGAAACCATCATCCGTATGGACACATTATTCAATTATCAAAACAGTTTTAAATATAAAGCATAATAAAACGTAAATCTGAAGGATTTATTGGTAAAAAATCAAAAATATTTTTACCAGATGAGATATTTAAATGAAGCGCCTGATAATCAATTTCTTTTTTCAAAAGTATGTATATATTAAATCAAATAATTAAATTTTTTTTTTAAGAAATAAATAGATGAATCATTATAAATTATAAATGCAGTTTTAATTCTCAAATATTCGAAAAGTCATAGCCTAGCTGTTTAAGCGGCAACATATAAAAGTTATGTGGTTAGAGGGTCAGGTTTCGATCCCTACCCAGACCCCACTTTTTTAAAGTTTACTGTTAAATTTTTTTTAATTATTTTAGGTAGCAATGATATTCGGACTCATGGGAGCATGCCGCAGACATGAACTCCACGATTTAAAAATTGAAAATATTCAAGATAAAAGCAATAGATTAATTGTCAATATAGTTAAAACAAAAACTCAAAGAACATTTACAATCACCGGCAAATATTATGATATTTGCAAAAAATATATCAATCTTCGACCAACAAACTGTCCTTCTCAACATTTCTTTTTAAATTACCAAAATGGTAAATGTACAGTACAAAACATTGGAATAAACAAATTTGGAAACTTGGGCAAGCAAATTGCCACGTTTTTAGTGCTTCCCAATCCCAATTTATATACGGGACACTGCTTTCGTAGAACATCTGCAATCGTATTGGTAGATGGCGGCGGTGATATTACCACCTTAAAAAGACACGGTGGTTGGAAATCCACTACGGTTGCAGAGGGTTATATTGAAGAAAGTATCCAAATAAAATAAATGTATCGAATAAAATTTTTAATTCAATTGAAAATAGGAATGAAACTAACTTTAACATGCCCTCCAGTTCAACAACCATCCGAACAGGATCAGCCCTCCAAATAAATTTTACAAATTGTACAATAAATAATTTATACATGCACAAAGAAGATTAAAGAATTAATATTATTATGTTCAAAAGTTTTAAATTTATTTGTTGTACAATTTGTAAAATTTATTTGTTGAAGTTCCTTCCATTGTTCTTGTTTTTTATAATAAATGATAATTATTAATTAAATAATTCTTATTAATCGGAGTAGAAAAAATATTGTATGCAACTTTCATGTAATGGCCATTAATACACTCGCATATTATATACGAAACTCGCCTGCGGCTCGTTTCGTATCCTACAACATGCTCGAGTTTTAATGGCTATCATTACATGATCGTTGCATAAAATACTATTATTTTATTCACTTGTATCAATAAGAATTTTGTTGCCTGGCAGTTTTTTGAGTTGAATTACCTAATGGCAACAAAATTCGAATTATAAATGTCAAGTTTACTTCGACTCAAAAAAAAGCTAGAGTGTAATTCGGTAAGACAATTACTATTTTGCTGCATGCTAGTATTTTGAGCGGTGGTAGTAACTGTTTCATGCATGGTAGTACGAATGGAACCAATGATTTCTCTATGATGTTCTTCATCTAGCTGAAGGTACGGTTTTAATGACGATGGGTTGATATATGTCCCGTAACTTTCACAAGTTTTTGTTCACCTATACCACTCCTGGACAATTCAGTTACGACGACAGCTCGATTAGAATGGTTCGTAATTTTCACCCGCTTAATATCAAGTCCAATATTTTTCGCCGAAGATTTGGTCCATTTAGATATTTCGTTGATCCCAATAGGAGAATTCTTATACCATCCTTTCGAATTTGTTTTTTGCCAGAAAGGATTTGCGAGTTAAAAAAAACGTTTTACATGTGATATGGTTTTCCCGTCTTTCCATAATTTGTTTAAAAAATCTTACTGGACATACACAATCTTCTGGAGTGTTTGCTACCAACCCCTTAGAGCCCTTTCAGACTAGGATACTGTATCCAAGATACAGAATTTAGGCCAGATACAGTCAAGAGACTTTTGTCAGAATATAGTTTTGTAATAGTATATTATATACCTAGGCAGTAAAGTGGCATTTTTCAGGCCGAAAGAAGATATGGACAGGCGAGGCACAGCCGAGCCTGGCCACTTCTTATGATTGTATTTGAATCAGACATTGACAACTGCTAACAATTTTTTTTATTTTTATACTGACGTTTAATGGTGTTGTTTATTTTAAGCGATTCGTTTTTTTTCTTCTGAATATGATGTGATTGAAATTTTTATTTAATTTGTCAATCGGGGCGCCAACTAGCGTGGAAACGTAAAATTTATTTTCTCGCCTCCGTAAAGCTCGTAAAATTCAACTTTCTCATAGTGTAGGATGAAAACAAATTTTTTCAAAGACAATATCAGTGTTGTAGGGTGCTTTTTAGGAAATGGACATTGAAGAGTGCATTATGCTGTGGTATATTTTATACAAAAAGAAAAAAGTTGAAAGGAGACGAACTATGTGGGTTCATCCTGTTGTAGAATTAAGGGAAACTAAAGGAACCTTATTTCACCTGTACAAACTACTATTACTCTAATCCATAAAACTTCGAAAGTAACATAAATTAGCGAATAAATTCATTATCAATCGTTAATAAGCAATAAGAGATTTGATTGAACTTTTGTTATTCATCCTGAGATGATTATTGTTAAAATCAATAAGTTTTCAACAACAAATAGTCTAGTTTCGGGAAATTTGATAATATAATATAGTTATTTATGCAACAAGTGTGTAAAGTAACCCTTTTTTGACGAATGTGAATATGTGTTTCACTGTTTCAACGCATTGTATAATTACTTTTATAAATATACCTACCATACTCAGTTTGTTGAGCACCTGCCATTTTTTTTAAATTTTCACACATCTGTTTGGAAATTTCCACCCAACAATTTTGTTTTTTATTCCTATCGAAATAATTTTCATCGCTTGTATCCCATAAATAAGAATTTGGTTCTACCAAACTTATGAATCAAAATATTGACGCTCCATCGTGCAATAGAAAAATCTATCCATCCTAATTCACTTCTACTAATGGATAATAAAAATTGTGTACACCTATGCTATAATGCTTTTTGAATCGCAAAAGTATGCAAGTCTGAACAGGAACATAAGTCACAATGATAATTCGGTATCCCGGATTCAGATACTGTCGCCGGCGGCTGAAGGGGCGAGATTCAGAAATTTAGTATCGCGATACGATATGCCGTGATGAATACAGTGCGAATACCTACATTTAAACACGTATTTTTTGTATCTTGGATACGCGTATCTCAGATACAGTATCCTAGCCTGAAAGGGCTCTTACTGTCGGCCAACTTCTGATTTCCCCCTTGTGCTGTCTTCGTAAACACTGGGTTATATTCAACTCTTCCGGTCTCTCTTCCACGGTTGTCTGTCTCGATTTTAAAATAGAATACCATACAATTTGCTGCTTCTCCACCTCTCCAGGCCAATTCATACGCAGCAATGTGAAAAAATTTTCTTTGGAGTCCTACAGGTTCTTTTTCACTCCAGGACAGTGCCATTTCAAAAATTCCTCGTTTTGTGAGAGCGTTAGAATTCACCTTCCTTTTTTCTGGGATTGCTTGTAAAATTTTGAGTTTTGTGTCGCGTGCATTTCTCGCTTTCTTAAACTGTATGTCCGTGAACGGATTAAAAATTCTTTTATAATCTTCAAAGTACTTCTCTTGTAACATTTTTGCTGAAGTGTTCCAAATCGTTTTTACTGCACTCTCTTTATAATCTTCTCCATTGTTCTTCTTCATGTTGAATGCCCAGTCACATAAAATAGAAGCTAACTCTTCAGTGGAAGTTTCTGCACTGAGTTCATATTTTTTTTTCCAAACAAAACATCGCAAATTGTCGCCAAATTGGTGCAGTTGAATTCACAGTATTGCGAGGCCCATTATCATTGATGGCTTTTTAAATTTCTCCACTCGAAGACTCTCCAAATCGCGACATTTCCACAAATGAACACATTTCTGACAACGTCATCAAAAATTTGTTTACTATGCTGGTTGTCATGCTTTCAAAAGTTAGGTTCCGTTATTGTCACTGGAAAAGTTAGGGCAAACTTTTTTCGCTGTCATAATGACAAAATCACGCGGCTTATGGGATTTTTTATATATATGAATTAAATTCTCCATTTAAAAAAATAAAATGATTCAAACACATTTTTCACAAATCGTTTCGCATCCGGCGATAAAGGCAGTTTTTTGTCTTAGGACGCCACAAAGAAAGTTTTATACACAAGATTACATTCGGAGTGAAATGTTTAACACTAAAAACTAAAATTCTGAGACAATATTAAAAATGATTATCCCAAAATCCCCACAAATACTAAGCAAATACTATTTCGATGTAGTTGCTCAATGAAAACGTAGATTTAACCGACCATATGAATTATATTTATCATTTTTCCATGACAAACCTTTCACTTCAACTATAAGAATTATTAATCTCGGATATTATTAAGTATATGAGGAAGAACTTTTTTAATATCTCAATGGAAGTTTTAAGCTGTAGCAAACAATTTGATGTCAACATTGTTGTCATCTTTCAAGCTAACTTAAACCGAAAAATATTCTAAACTTATAATTTAGTTCCTAGAAGAAAGAGTAGAGGGTTCAAATAATAATGTCAATTGCAAGTGAATGACGTAGATACCGAAAAAGGATAGCTGCAACACTTGTATACACGGTGATAAACTTTTGTGACAGAGTCCGTTTATTTGTGTTATTATAGGAGATACCAAAAAAAGTTATTTACAAAAATGGATTAAAAGCATACAGAGTCTTCCATAACACTGTACCGCAACAAACATATTATGTTTTTTTAAAGGAATCACCCAGTTTTTTATTTTAAATTTAAAAACCACTTCACTTTCTCGTTACAAGAATACACCGTTGTTATATGTTATACTGGGTATTTAAAAAGTTATAACCAAATTTCTTTGAAAATCGTAGCAAGTTCAACGTCTTGTTTGAAAAGGGATACAAGAGCAATGATATGTTGATGCCATAGTTTTTAAATGATTGTCAAACTTATTGATTTTGTGCTAATACTCTTTAAATTTAATACAGGGTACGTCAAAACTGTTTTGTTTTTAACTACGATTCCTTTGCATTCTTCTTCCCATCACTCATTTATTTTAATTCTATTCTCGCTTCCAATTAACTTCTCTGGTGCATTCATACTGGAATTTTTAATTATGTTTCATTTGCTATCAATTTCTGTATCCTCATCGATTTTAGTTAATTATGCGTCTATCTCCTCCAGATATTTCACTCGTTTTTCCCTTATGCTTTTTGTATTCCATTTTCGTCTTTTTATTAATTTCTTCGTTTGCTCTGTTTTTCCTACGATACTTTTTTGTAAATAACTTTCCTTGGCATCTCCTATAATAACAAATTTAACGGACTTTGTCACAAAAGTTGATCACCCTGTATAGATTATTTGTTCTAAGTTCTATATTACACGAGTAAAACTGGTAGTTTGTATTCCGATTCGAATGTAGAAAATTTATATTAAAAGGACTCTATCTTTGCACGTTTTAGTTGGTGAAAGCATGACTTGAATAGAAATGGGAATTTCTTGCCTTAAACGATTGGGTTTAGCAAATTAACAAAAAATATCAAATTTAATAGCCCAGAAGTTATTAAAGAAGAAGTTCATTAATATTTATTTATAAGAGATCAAAAAATTGGATTTCCACATGTTTTTCAAGTTCAACGGGACGTAAAATTTTTATGGTACCATAAATATGAAAAGAGAGGCGATATTTGAAACTATACACGATTGTTATTTTTTTTCGAAGACGTGTTTAGAAATTGAGGTGTTTTCCGTTGTGAAACGAATAAAAAAAGCCAGTCAAAGCGTAAAACGATAATGGGGTATTTCGAAAAATTGTATTTTATGAAAAAAAATATTCCTCTGGAAAGTGTTTGGTTTGTAGAAACAAATAAACTAGGTTGTGGAAGTAATTGGAGATATCTTTTCAAGACACTACAAACAGAAAAAGGATCAATTTTATTCTACTTTTTAACCTGTTCTTATCCAATTTTACTCCAAGCTGTTCTGAGCCTACGCGAAAAATTTTTACAATATTTCGTAAAATCGATGATACTTGATGAAAAAAAAAATTTAGCCATCCAGTTAGTGGTAGACTTTTGTATTTTTTTTTCAATACACAATAATTCTTTGAATTTCATTTTTAAAGTGGGTCCTAATTACATAACACCCGGTAAACTATTACATACCTACCTAATTAATACTACTATTAATACATAGAAAATATCACAGAAACCAATAACTTTAGGTATTGGAAAGGCTATTTAAAAATAATAGGATGATGATAGTACTCTTCGAAAATGATATAAAATTGAAATTACTGAGAAAATATTGTACTTAAGTTTAGATTCTTCATTTAAAAATTAGCAAAATCGTTCGTGTTTATAAATTTTGATAATCATTTAAAATATTTGGCTTCGCGTATCGTTGTGAGTAAAATGAGTGTGCACTGTTTCACAATAAAATAACAGTATGCGGCAAAGTCTCTCTTTTTGAGGATTAAAAAGCCGAAAAGATAGAAACGCCATAACTCATGTCTAGTCTTGACCTACTCACAAGCGAACAATTAATTCTCATTGGTGCAATGTAGCTTCCGATTGGTCTATGAAAAATTTACTTGAATTGTTAGTTCACATGGACTGTTAACGTCCCAGGGTAGGTTTAGTTCATTTCGGTTATTTACGAGATATTGTGTTCTTAGATGTTGCTGTGATTGATATTTTGGTTTATTGACTAAACCTATTTTGTTGGTAATAATTTAAATTATGGCTTTTTGGCGACCATTCGAAGAGAAAGAGATTATAGGCTCCGAACAATGAGTATACTAGAAGAGCAAACAGACCTATTATTCTATGCCAACATAAACAATGTCAAAGTTTATTTATTTATTCTGCTTGATTCCATGTCGCAGTGAATATAATAAGTTGTTTGATTGTTGTATGTATAAAACATGAATATTTTATTGTTAAAAATTTTTACCAAAGGTTTTGAAATTTCTGAAAGTGGAGAGTAGGGATTTGAGACAATATACAGAAAGAAATTTTGTATGTTCTAGTCGCTATCTACGCCAAAAATTATAGAAAATATGTACAGGCAACTTAAACAAAAGATTAATGGGTCAAAGCATGGAGTTGCTGAAAGAACACATAATTGACAAAAGTTTCAAAAAGATCCATTAGTACAATTATCGGTAAAACAACTGCCATTCATCGGAAAAAGAGAGTACAGAAATCGCTAGTGCGTCGGGATCCTGCAATAATGAAAAATTTGTTTGAAACCGGTTCTGCTTCTGCTTACAGATTTCATTATCTCGCCGACAATTTGTGAAACGGTGCAAATTAATTTTACTCACAACTATACAGTTTTGAAAGAATATTGGTTATAACTTTTAAAATACCCTGTATAACAGATTACAACCTTATATTTTTGTAATGCAGAAGTGGAGTAGATTTCAGTTTTAAAGAAAATATAGGATTTTCCATGTAAAAAACCATAACTTTCAACTGGCACCGAGTTATAGAACACCCTGTAACTTTGTAATCAATTTTAAAATGTGATGCTTAAAGCTGTCTACAGTTTTTATAATTAATTTTTTTCATGATAGCAGACGTACGAAGAGTAAAGGTCACTATTTTCGTAGTTTTCAGCTTAGTTTTTTTATATTAAATAAAGTAATTAATTAAATATGGCTGAGGTTTTGTTAGGCCAAATGACAAATACGAGGAATAGACAACGTACAGCATAACGTAATATAAGTGTTACGTTTCAACTGTAATCTTTGGAAATATAGGAAATAAATTAGTTCCAACATGAGTTCGAAACTATCAAGAATTGTTATGAACATGCGCAGGAGCATTTTCGTATTCCAACAACAATCCGTGACATTTTGGTGACTGTTACTAAGCACTTCCATGTTAGAGTCCGACCACAATAACTTTGGGACACCACGTGATTCAACGTAGGGCCGCCTCGAATTCGATGCTGATATCTGACTGGCAGCGGCTTGGAGCCAGCGGCGGAGCAACGTGCGCTTTATTTTATGTAGCTTCTTCGTTTTCATGTCAGTGTTGACAGCAGCCCAGACAGTACTTTGCTTTCGGTCTTCTTGTGCGATTTTGTTGTTGCGAATAGTGAATTTTTCATGTCTTGGAAATTTTTGTGTCATGTCTCCCAAGAGAGTAAAACAGGGAAATGCTTTTGCATAGTTAAACAAAGGAAATTATGGATCGGGTTGCTGCATTTATGCCCATTTATGTATTGGATGAATTAAACCCTATTGAAAAAATATGGGTACGGCAGCTCATAAAACTACATTTGTTTTAAAGGATGTTGAAGCATTATCCCGAAAAAAATTCGACGAGTTGCCGCTTAGTGAATGGACGAATATTTGTCGACACGTCAAATAATATGAAAACTCACAAATGTAACGAGAACATATCCTCGATAATATAATATGATAATATAATTATGATCATTTATTTTTGATGAAAGTATCTCAGATCTTGATAGCGAGAGTAATACACCTGCATAACTATTACAATCGGCAGATGACTCAGATTATTAATAAGATTATCTTTATGATAAGTTAAGTTGACATGATAGATACATTTGTGAAAGTGTTCAGGTTTGGAATATATTAACTTTAGATTAGATAAATTGTTTTTCTCTTTGCTAATTATTTAATGAATTCAAAACTGGACCAGTTTTAATCCCGTCGCCTACCTGCATTAAGCGAGTGATACCATTATGTAATTTTCTACAGGTATCCAAAACCATAAAGTTCGATATAATATATTTGAAATAAATTCCTAACAATAAATTTGGTATCAAAATTACATTTTCATATGCAAGTCAGTAACGCCACTGACTGATATGCCACACCCGCGACCACGTGGTATCCCAAAGTTATAGTAGTCGGACTCTACACGCAAACGGTTTGGAGCTTGTCGTAGCTTGTGTTTTTACCACGCACTTATTAAACATATTTTACATACACTTTGGCAAATACAGGAATGAATGTGAAATAGTCACGCCCGTCAATGCGCGTTACTAGATAATGGTAGTAGGGATTAGTACGGTTCCTCAAGCAGGTATACTTGACTACTATATTGTCAGTTCTATTGTGTCTGTTAAATAGTGAAGAGCACTGCGTGGGTACCTACTTTCATTGTTTTTATTGGATACCGAGAATTATAATAACAGACACAGCGAAACATTATGTTTACACCGGATATGCTAAAAGTTGATTTATACCATTTGATTAAACACCACAAACCACAATTTAAAAGGTATGAAATAGATCAGATTTTAAACAGACATGGTCACGAAACCCTTAGACTTCCGCCTTACCACCCTGACCTGAATTCCATCGAACTACATAGTTTGGGCTTCATTGAAACAATATGTAGCAGACAGAAACGTCAATTATAATTTGACAGAGGTAAAAAATCATGGTACCGAACTTTTTAAAACGTACGTTGAAAATGAATGGAAGTCACGGTGTAACCATGCAATAAAGTATGAAAAATGTAAATGGACATGGAACCTTGCCTTGATGTAGCCAAAGACCAAAATATAATTTGTCCACAGGACGACGACAGTGACACTTTAGATTTAGAAAATGATGAAAGTGAAAGTGACATAAACAATAGTGAGAGCGACGTACAAATATCGTTTAAATTAATTTAGTGAATAAATACTATATTAATACCTTCATTTACGACTCCTGAATAATTAAAGAATGTTTCTTAATATACTTTGATTATTTACCGTACTAATTCACCAAGCGCATATTACCCTCTTTATCATCCGAATACTTTCTCATTTTAACTTCGCGCCTCTCGTACGTTTCTCGACATTCACTCCTGTATTTGCCAAACTGTATAATATCGTAGGGTGCTCCTAAGCAGTTAAAAAATCATGGGCTACGAAGACAGTATAGTAAAAGTCACCATTGTTTTTTGTTACGTCACTCATAAGCTTCCGAATCAAATCAATAACACAGTTTTCACCAGCGGCGCATCATTGTTAGAGAGTTAGGCATGTATTTCTGGTGATCTAATTATGACAGGAAATAAATAAAAATCAAATTTAACATACCATAGTTAGACTACAATTTGAAATTCTACAAATAAATAGTTACAAAACTCACCTCTTAAATGGCATTTAACGCCAGAAGTGGTCCGCCATTAGCCAATTCCTTCTAATACACTCACGTTTACTTTCGTTCAAACGTTTTCCAGGAATTTTGTCGAAAAATATCACAATAAATGTGAATGAACTTTACCTATTTAAAGTAATGACAATGATGACGAACTTCAATGGTGACAGAATGATTTCCGCATAAAGTGACGTTTTGCGTTTTAAATACAATCGTTGTCACAACACAAGACTGAGTGACAAACCGATAAAGACGTAATGGCGTAGCTTAATTCTGGCACAAAAGACATATTATAATATGTACCTTTCCATTTGTTTCAATTGGACAGTGATATCCACATAAAATTAGAGTGTCTTTGATACATTCAGGAAAATATGACGTAACGAGAAACATTCGTGATTTTTACTATACGTTCTTATTTGAGTAATCCTTGTTTTTTCAACAGCAATTTTATTCGGGTCCTCTTGTCTCAATAAATAAACGATTAACAAAACGATAATCTGAACACAAAAACGACGCAATTGCTGCCCTACGCAAACGATGTTGTAATGTTATCAACATCAGAAAAAGAACTAAAAAGGGCATGCCAAGCATTTGTAGAGGCAACAGAGATAGCGAGCTTGAGAGTAAACGCAGAGAAGTCAAAGTTTTTAAAAATGACAACCCCACAAAGAAGAGGAACAAAGAGTAATTTTGTAGTAGAGCTGAACGGACAGAGATCAATGGAATTCGAACAAGTCTAAAACTATATCTACCTAGGTACAGTTATTAAGGAGGATGGCGATGAGGAGATGAACATAGAAACAAGACTAACAAAAGGAAGTAAACAGACAGGAGCTCTAAATAAAATAATAACTTCAAAGAAGATAGCTAGAAAGACAAAGTTACACCTATACAAAACAGTTATTAGGCCAACGGTACTATGGGGTAGTGAAACTTGGATATTGAGTAAAGAAGAGGAAAATAAAGTAAACATATCGGAATGGAAAATACTCAGAAGAATACTAGGAGGGAAAAAAGAAGAAGGGATATGAAAAAGAAGAACAAACCAAGAAATAAGGGGTTTATTTGGTGAACAAGAAATAAGCAGCGTAATAAGAGCAAAAAGACTTGGAATGCTAGGCCATATACAGCGGATGCCAGAATGACAAAAAAAATGATTGATATAAACATAGAAGAAACGCGGAAACGAGGAAGACCAAAAAAAGGTGGTATAGTGAAGCCATTGAAGACATAAAAGAGGGAGGAATACCGGACTGGAAGGTGAAAGCAAGAGATAGGAAACAATGGAAAGAGATTATCACAAAGATATGTGCCTAAAAGGCCTGTGTGTCGCATTATAAATATATACAAATGTTAGTCTGAGCTTAGTACGCATAAACAAAAGCGTTACCTTTTGCTGCGCTGTTACAAACTTCACTACTTCTAGAAATTAGCTGTTCCAACAGAGTAGACAATGTTGTTCCCTATTACCTTTTAACCGTATCTATTACCCCATTACGTTTTGATCTATTACCTTTTTATGTATGATTTGGCAATGGCATTTGCGCACAGGATCAGAACAGGTAAAGGACAAAATTGACAAAAGAGAAGAATACTAAATGCCTGAATTCTACCGATCGTATTCTACAGTATTATTACTACTATTATTCCAGTCGACAGCAATCGAAAGTCTCACTCTGTATATCATCTGCATACTGTCGACAAGTCTTCTCTTATTCCTGACTTATTGCTATGAACTATATTGAAGTTTTTATTAAGAAATCGTCGACAAACGACGTGTGAATAGAGTCGATAGTAGAATTCTATAGCGTGCAGAGTCCCAGTACAGTTACGTATTTGTTCCAAATACGTGCGCATGAGCAAAAACAAATTTGAAATTAATACGAAACGCATCTACAGTAAAATTTACGAATGTTTCTCGTTACGTCATACTTCCCTGAATGTATCAAAGACAGTCTAATTTTATGTGGATATCACTGACCGCGTATGTTCAATTAAAACAAATGGAAAGGTACATATTATAATATGTCTTTCGTGCCTGAATTAAGCTACGCGATTACGTCTTTATCGGTTTGTCACTCTGTCTTGTATTGTGACAACGATTGTACTTAAAAAGCGAAACGTCACTTTATGCGGAAATCATTTTGTCACCATTGAAGTTCGTCGTCATTGTCATTACTTTAAATAGGTAAAGTTCATTCACATTTATTGTGATATTTTTCAACAAAATCCGTGGTAAACGTTTGGAGGAAAGTAAACGTGAGCGTATTGGAAAATTACATGAATATTTCCAAAAGGAATTGGCTAATGGCGGACCAGTTTTGCCGTTAAATGCCATTCAAGAGGTAAGTTTTGTAACAATTTATTTGTACAATTTCAAAATGTTGTCTAACTATGGTATGTTAAATTTGGTTTTATTTATTTCCTCCTAATTAGATCACCAGATATTCATGCCGAACCATCTAACAATGATGCGCCGCTGGTGAAAACTGTCATATTGATAAGATTCGGGTGTTTATGAGTTATGACGTAACGAGAATCATTCGTGACTTTTACTATAAGATTGTCTTTTGGAATCATTAAAAGGTTATGAACTTTCTTGAAACGTCACTGATCCCGTCGTTGAAACATTTTCAGTTCCTTTTTTTCCAAATATTTACGAATTTAATTTTCTTACAACACTTCAACTTTCTTTATAAAACAAATATCTCACGTTATTTTTTAAATACGTTTTGTCGCAAACGTCTAATCGTCTTTTTTAAAAAAATATATATATAAATAAATCGTGGTTGTACAAAATTTATTTTATTCGCTGTAGATAATAACTTTTGTCACACATCACAAACAGCAGTTTCGATATAATATATTGTTAATATAATCTTTTTCGAAGCATATTAAGCCCTGTTCAATGTTAAAGTTTGATAAAATGAAAATAATGGGCTTTAAAAATACGTAGGGAAAAATCACACAATCACTCTGTCGCTGATACAGAGTAGCAATCAATTTAAAATATCGTCACCAGTGGCGTTTTTTAGATAGAAGAATTCCAGGTTGAGTAAATTGTCAAACTCTATACAGGATGTTTTCGAAGTAATCTGAAATATTGTTGTGGCCGATTCGTATTTCAATTTTAAGACGAAAAGTTGCTATAAACAATATAAACATGTATGATAAGTTTTGTCGTTAATGAGATACACTAGAGTGAATTATGAACTCATAATTCACGCTTCTGCATTTAAATAACATGCCATGACAACTCAACACTCACAAAATTCGCCCATTTCTATATGTAAAATTTGACGTACTCCAGAAATTTATTAATTTTGACGTTAGAATTGTCAATAATACCAGATACCAGGTTCCAGATTATTACTTTCTGTTCTACACTAGCCTTATTTAATAAAGAAATCAAGGGTCGTGGACAATGTATAGTATTCTACTCGCAATTTATGGCCTTTATTCACTCGGGTGACTCTGCGTGAATAATGGCTATCATAAATTGCTCGTTTAATAATATACTATTATTTCATCGCTCCGAATTAATTCATGACCTCTAAGCAACTCTTCTTTAACGTTTCACTTTTATTATTTTAACGTTGTGTGACAATGGTTGTCATGGCAACGTGGAATTTCCACTGTAATTTTTGAAATTCCATTCAATAATTTAGCATTCGTTGCATTGATAGGTACAACATGTATGAGTGAAATATTCGCGATAATTTTGTTAGTTCCTATTAACTTAGTGGAATTAATAAGTGACCATTTTTCTGTCAAAAATAAAGTGCCTTCTATTGCAAAAGTCACTCTGAATAAAGTCAAAATACATTTTGTTGGCCAACTTATAATGTTTATAGAAACCAACCAATTATATTATGAATGTTTTAGCTTTTCTTTCCTGCTTACCTTCTGAAATATACATTATTGGACATACTTTTTTCTTATTGTTATTCTTTTGCTAAAATGCTACAAAAACATATTTCAGGCGGCTTTAAATAAGAGTTTTAGAAATTAAGTTAATTTTAGCCGTTATAGTCTATTTCGGAAAGGTATTGCGTAATAAAATGGGGAATTCCGTCCAGTTCGACTCAATTTCGGTGTCGGCCATAGGCGTAGGTCTTGAAATAGTATTGTTTGTGATATTAAAATTTCAAGTAATTGCGTAAGAGAATTAGGAAAAGTATGTTTTCTGGCCTGAAATGTCAATATCGAAATATTGTGTAGGGATTACTTAGGTAGTAGATTATACAGTTATGTTTTGCGTTTAACAGGTACCGTTTAACCTTCTATTAGTGCCTCTACCTAATTCCAACCCTATTTCAGATTCGGCTTAACCATGCGCCGCAAGGTGCCTTACCCAAAATTTTTAGACCTTTAAAAGTATATTTGTTTAGTTTAACGCATCAGTATTTGCTGTTAAGCCGTAAATAGTGTTCACAGTATTATAAGATTAGTAATAAAATGGCGACATTTACACCAACGAAAAGATGTTCCAATAATTCTCCAGATCAGTGAATGAAAAACTTAATATTTTAAATGTACACGATTACATAAAATACGATTACCCGAAATTTACTGTACAAGAAACTGTCGACCGATGTTCCCGAATGACTGGAGTTGGAAAGTCCACCGTTTTTAAATTATTGCGGGGGAGAAAGTAGGCCAAGTGGAGCCTCCCAAGATAAGTCCTGGCAGACCAGTAAAAGTCCTTGATAAAAACACCAAAAGTGTAATTCGAAGAAAAGTTCACTCTTTTTATTTTAAAAAAGAAATACCCACCCTCGATAAGATTTTAATGGAGCTGGGCCAGGATGACAGTATTCCGTGGATAACTAAAAAACTTTAATGGACCACTTTGAGAAATATGGATTTTGCCTGGGAAAAGCATAGCCGTAAAGCACTTTTATTTACAACCATATATGTAATGCTGTCATTACTAACGTCATTGAAGGTTGGGAAGTGTCACATTACACTCCTCTACTTACCGCCCTCACTTCCCGCCCTCATTTCATCTATTCTAGATAAATAGTTTTTACTTTTCTCTGGCACCAAGCCCTGGGCTGCTGCGTGAGCAGCCTGTCGTACTTCTGGTGGGGTACAATCCATAAACTCTTCGTCGGAAGACATGGTTTTCAATTTATAATTCGTGAATTTAATATCCAACTTCATCTGATATTTACTCATATTGGTGACAATTGTATACCCCGTATTCACGGTAACAATATATCTACTTGATTATTCTGAGAAAACCGCGTTCTTGGTAATTTGTCGTTAAATGTAATATTTTAGAAATGTTCAGAACGAAACAGATTTATTAATTTTGATCGAAATATGATGGTTGTAAATAAAATAGTATAGATACAAACCTTGGTAGGAAGTTTCATTCCTGTCTCGAGATCATAGCTAACTAACTGATCTCACGACAGGAATGTATCACTTCCCACCTCGGTGTGTAATATACTATTATTCACAATCGGTCAGTAATATAGACATTTCTTACCTTTAAAATGGTAGGGAAGTGACTCATTACTTACTTTCACTTCCACTTCCACTTACTTTTCCGGCTAGAAGCAATTGTCACTTTTCTGAAGTATGACAATATTGTGTTATGCTGGTTTTAAAAAAAGTTAATACCTTTCTTTGCTTTTCTACGGAATTATTCCCTCAACCGCAGCTTCTTGGAGTTCTGAAGGAGTACAGGTTAATTCAAATTAAGACATTACGTACTTGTTTGAGCAAAAAAATTAAAATTTCGTGACAGTAAGAATATTTGAAGACATAATTGTCCAAACCAATAAATGAGTGATATTGCCTAGCAACAGATTCATGAAGTTCTTTGTCGAAAAAAATATTAAATTGTGATAACAAATTTTCTTAAAACTAATGTTTTTAAAAGCTTGTAACTAAGCGATTGTGAATAAAATAGTATAAATACCACGCGGGAAGGATCATTCCAGCCAAGGCTTTAAGAAGAAGGTTTGCTAAACTTTCAGTCGTGCCATACGGGAGATTACCACGAGGACATGGATTCGGATGTTTTTGAAGACTATTTTGGTGAAATGATAAAATATCTTCTGGCTGATTCAGTAGTAGTTATGGATAACGCAAGTTATCATTCTCGACGCATAGAGAAGACTCCAACTTCATCTTGGAGAAAACAAGAAATTATTGACTGGTTAACCACCAAAAGTATTGAATTTGAAGATGATTTGATAAAAAAGAACTATTAGCTATAGCAAATTTACACAAACATTCTATAGAACTTATATGGGCGCAAGTGAAAGGATTTGTGACAAGATACAACACGACATTCAAAATGAAAGACGTTAAGATACTGTCTCATCAAGCCATTAAGGAGGTGACACCAGAGAAGTGGCGAAAAGCAGTCCAGCATGTCATTAAAGAAGAGGAGAAAATGTGGGATCTTGACTACTTGATCGATCGGACCGTCGACCCGTTAATTATAACGTCAAGAGGAGATGACAGTTCCTCAGATGACGAAAAATATTATGATTTTTTATAATTTAATTTCTGTATAATGTATTTTTTGTATAATGTTCAATAAAAAATAAGTGTACCTAATACTATGTACATAATGCCTAATTTTTATTCTGTTAAAATAAAGTTCTTCCCTTTTCACGAGTATCCTACCGGCACGCCTTTGGCACACTATTTTCAGTGTTTGTGAATGGATAACAATAGGCCAAACCCATATATTGACCCCAACCCGGGTGGTACTACCCGCACTTGATAGAAAGAAAGAATTTTACAATGAAATCAATGCCAAACTATGAAAGTGGCTTAAATATTCGTTGGGTCACTCTGTGCTCCCTTTGCATACTTAATGAGGTTTTATTACCCTATACTTTTCTGAAATAAACTATAGTAACTCAATTTTATTACAAAAATTTGAGAAACATTAATTTAAAAAATTGTTATTTGAAATCCAATATCTTTATAGTTTTAAATTCAAATAAAACTTTAAAAAACATATTTCCCATGAGTTTATATAGTTGACTCTGACGCACTGTATTTTTACAATAGAAGTTGATTTTATTTGTTCGTACCTAACTAAGGTTTATTACTAAAATTTCAGGAACATTGAAAACATTAAGAAAATCAACATCTACACAGAATAGGTCGTAGGGTTCATCTTCTCATCATGTTGTGAGGAATTCCAATTTATTAAATTTTCGAAACTCCCACGCACCAGAATTAATTCCCGGTTTCACTTATGTTTTTGTTGGAAATAAATTTCCTTCGTCTTTGTGCCTACAGTAAAAGTTAAAGGAAAATTATGGTTTGAGGTTGCTAGAAGAAAATACATACAGACTACGTTTAGATACTATTGCTGTGATGATCATTTTGATGTAAGTAATTATATATACAGGATGCCCCAGGAATGAGAGGCCAAAACTTGGGAATGAGTAGGTGGTGTTAAAATAATGTCAATACTTCATATAACTTTTTTTTCTAAGGACCTTCTTTGTTGAGTTATAGGGCTTTAAAGTTGGAAATTCAAAATACATTTTTATTCATAACTCCAAAGCTGTAATTTCGAACTTAATGAAAATTTGGTGGATTGTCAAGTACATCCATTCATTTATTTTGTCCATACCAATAAGTATACTAATGTTGCAGATTTGGCTCACCGGATAAAAAGTCAGAACTTTTAAAGTGATAAGGCAGCAAACTTTAAAATACTGTCAGTTTATTCTCCAACTATTTTTGTGAAAAAAAGGAACCCTTTGTCCGAATCGATAACATCAGTGGTTTCCGAGAAATATGGAATTTCGTGAGATGATTATTTTGGAAATGGGTTATAACCAAATAGGCTGCCGTCAATTATTTGTCATACGCATTAGTTAACTATCCTTTAGTTTAGAAAATTTAGTTTTATCAAGTAGGAAGCTGTCAATTTATTTGCTATACTCGTGAGTTAAATAGGAATTCTTTAATTATTTCTGTATTCTTTGAAATGGCAGAATATACGTTCAATGAATATGCAGATATGCAGATAGACACCTTGAAATTCTCGCGAAGCAATGAGACTTTATTCTGAACATTTTCCTAATAGAATTTTACCAGACAGAAAAACTTTTGATCGTGTTTACAGAAATTTACGTGAAAAAGGCATTATTTTATGAAATATTGCAATTATGCATTTTAAAAGGTAATACATTTTATTGTTAGGTACATTTATACGGAAAGCAGGTCGTGTGGGTCCCGTAAGAAATATCCGTACTATTGTTTTAGAGCACCATTTCCTAGATGAAGTAGATAACAACCTTATATCAAGTGTTAGAAAACTTGGGATCTAACATAATGTTTCAAAAACCACCGTGCATAGAATACTTCAAGAAAATCTTTCACGTCTGTACCATTTTCAAAAAGTACAGGGTTTGGATCCAGGAGACTATCCAGCACGCCTTCAATATGCGCGCTGGTTTTTAGAAAAACTAAGACATAATCAAGATTTTATTAAATCGGTATTGTTTACTGATGAAGCGGGATTTACGAGAAATGGCGTTGTCAATTCTCATAATTTACATTTGTGGGCCGATGAGAATCCACACGGCATAATTCAGACACGGCATCAACAAAGGTTTGGGCTGGGATAATTGGAGTCCACTTAGTTGGTCCATTTATAGTTGATGGTTGTTTAGATGGACAGTTGTTTTTTGACTTTTTGGAAAATCATTTAAATTACCTATTGGAAGATGTACCTATACAAACCAGAATTAATATGTGGTACATGCACGATGGTGCTCCACCTCATTTTAGCATTGTGGTACGTGATCACTTAAACGTTGCATACCCCCAAATGGATTGGATGGGGAGGTCCAATTTCATGGCCCCCGCGTAGTCCGGGTCTACATCCAATGGATTCATTCCTCTGGGGCTACCTGAAAAGTTTCGGATATGCAAAACCCATACAAACAAAGAATAAATTGTTGGATCGAATTCATTTCCATTGCGATGCTATAAGGAACAATCCAGGAATGTTGTTTCAAGTACAACGAAACATTATTCGTAGGCTCAATAAATGTGTAGGGGTAGGAGGTGTGCACATTTTGAACATTTATTAGATCGAAATTTTTTTTGTATTTTGTTATTATGTTACTCTGGATAATTCTTACTTCTAATATACGTTTTTTGAAAGTTATGAGTTAATTTGTTCTGCTGAACATTACTTAAAGAATGGTTGAGGCATATGATACATACATTGACAGCTCCCTTCTTGATAAAATAACATTTTTTGAGGATAGTTGATGCATATGACAAATAATTGATGGTAGCCTACTTGGTTCTAACCCATTTCCTAAATAATGATAGAATCTGAATATGCTCTAAGATGTCTTACGAAATTCCATATTTCTCGGAAACCACTGATGTTATCGATTCGGACGAAGGACACCTTTTTTTCAGAAAAATAGTTGGAGAATAAACTGACAGTATTTTAAAATTTCTTGCCTAGTCACTTTAAAAGTTCTGACCTTTTATCCGGTGAGCCAAGTCCGATCCTGACTTTCTGCAACATTAGTATACTTACTGGTATGGACAAAATAAATGAATGGATGTACTTGACAATCCACCAAATTTTCATTAAGTTCGAAATTACAGTTTTGGAGTTATGAATAAAAATGTATTTTGAATTTCCAACTTTAAAGCCCTATAACTCAACAAAGAAGGTCCGTAGAAAAAAAAGTTATATAAAGTATTGACATTATTTTAACACCACCCCTCATTCCTGGGACACCCTGTATATATGGGTGTATTTGCTCGGACGAACCCAGTCATTCTATTAATTTAAGAAAAATATCTAACACTAAAAAAAATAAAAACGAACTGTAAAATCTATAAAATATTCTAAAAGCCGTAAGAAACAATATAAATCGGAAGTAAATTTAAACAACTCCCAAGTCATTCATTATCATTATAAAAGCAATACAACATAGGCATAAACTGTACTTCGTCACAATTTTGAAAAAGAAGAATTGTGGTCCTATGTCAACCCTTTTGTAGCTAACCACGTAGTAGTAGATAAACTCTTTATTCGAAATCAACTACAAAAGCTTGGTGAAAAATGTATGACATGTCTAACCATCAACTTGTCAATCTGTTTCTCTATTAATAGTCATCTCATGTCATCTTGGAAAGTATCAAAATGACACTGATGTAAAAACGTTTATATAAATGTAGTGTTCAAATATTGCTCAGGAGCATGTTCAGAAATACCACATTTCTCCCCTACAAAAGAAATGCTCTAATCCGGGTATCGTCGTGGAAGTTTTCTGTCTCGTGGAGGATTTCTTCTATAAACTTTAGGGTCATTTTAAAAAGGTGAATCTTCTTGCAAATCTAATTCGTCTACGTCAGAGTGGTGAAGATCTTTTGAAATAGATGGTTCACATTGATTTGGGTGGTTTATAATGGAACATTTTGAAGTAGAGGGTTGTTCTAGATCTGGAGGAATTCTTAGCGAAAAGTTGGCATTTTGATTTTCATCGGCGTCATCATTGGAAACTGAATTCGGTATAGGCTCGGTTCTTCGTTTTCTTAGCTGCTCGCTATGCTTACGTCGAAGCTGTCCATCTATGTTTACATGATACGAAAGAGGACCATTTTGTTTAACAATTTGACCCGCTACTGAACCTTTGGTAAGTGGATTATTTACCCATACAGCTTCGCCTTCATAAAAATTGGTTTGTGGTCTTATAAATTTATCATGATTTTTCTTTTGTCTAATACATTCCATATCGATATTTTTGGCAATATCAGGTTTCAACAAATCAAATTTGCTTCTAAGGTTACGACCATACATTAGTTCACTAGGCGTTCTGCCGGTTGATCTTCTAACGGTATTTCTATAAGAAAACAGAAAAGACTGAAGCCTGTCGAATTGACTATTCTGTTGGTCGCTAGATCTCATTCGTTCCTTAAAGGTTCTCACTGTTCGTTCAGCTAAGCCATTTGATTTTGGATGATATGGTGTAAACTTTATGTGGGATATTCCATTTACAGCACAGAAATCTTCAAAACTGTCGGACGTTAACTGAGGACCATTATCGGTCACTATTAGTTTTGGTAAACCAAAACGTGCAAAAGTTTATTTTAAAACTTTTATGGTAGTTTCTGATGTAATATTTGTCATGCAAATTATTTCCAACCAATGGGTATAAGAATCAATTAGTACCATCCACATTTTTCCCTCAAATGCTCCAGCAAAATCTAGGTGAAGACGAGACCACGGCTCACGAGAGATACCCCAAGAATACAATGGAGATCTCTGATCATTTTGTCGTGCTTCTTGGCAGAAAATACATTGTTCAGTTACACTAGCCAAATCCTTGTTTATATTTGGCCAGTAAACATGTAACTTAGCTAATGATTGCATGGCTGTGATACCTGGGTGTCCATCATGTAGCATGGCTAAGAGTTTTGGTTGTAAAGATGTGGGTATACAAACGCGTCCTTTCCATAAAAGCATGTCTTCCTCAATCGATAACTCATCTCGTTTTTCATAAAAAGTGTGGAAACTACTGTCTAGGCTTTTCTTATCCGGCCAATACGATTTTACAAAGGTCATAACTTTTGAAATGATATTATCCTTAACCATCTCTGATTTTAAAATTTCTTTCCTGACTGGTAATTTTTGTACCCTTAGCCGTAGTAATTTAGCATGATTGGGAAACTGAACACAGCTGGAGCAATCCAATGGAAGTGTTGAAAGTGAATCGGCAGGAGAATTTTCTTTCCCAGGTTGGTATTCTATGTTATAGTTGTAACTGTTAAGTGTCATTGCCCAACGTAATAATCGGTTACTTGCAATTTTGGGAGTTTTGTCGAGTCTCTCCAAAAATTATTTCCAATGGTTTATGGTCCGTTAAGAGGGTGAAACGTCTTCCATACAGATACTGATGAAATTTGGTGACAGCGTATACTAAGCCTAACGCCTCCTTGTCTATTGTTGAGTAGTGTTTTTCTGAATCCTTAAATGATCTTGAAGCAAACGCGATCGGTTTTAGGCTTCCATCCTTATATTTTTGGGAGAGAACCGCTCCTGTACCCACGTTACTTGCATCACTGGTCACCACCAAAGGTTTATCAGGATCATAATGTACCAACGTGTCTTGAGATGTTAAGGTTTCTTTAAGGTCATTAACTATGACGGTATCTTCGGATGTCCAATGCCACTTTGTATTTTTCTTAAGATGTCGGTGTAAAGGTACACATTTCACATGAAGATTTTCGATGAATCGACCATAATATGTTATGGCTCCTAAAAAGGATCTCAATTCACAGGATATCCGATATATGCGGTTTTTTGAAGATTGTTCTTCATTTTTTGGTTTAATTGTTATGGTTTATTTACGATAAAAAGACGATGATGTCATTTTTAGTTACTTTCTTGCATATCGGAGTAAATATAAATTTACCAGCCGTAAATACAATTTATACTTAATGGCCAGGGCAATTTTCACCTTACGGGTTGGCAAAACTTCAAGACGTTGTCAAATCAATTGGAAAAATTCAGTAGTTTTGACACAATTGAGATTAGGTTCAGTATGTCATTCCTTGTTAATTGACATCGATCATCGTATTTACAAGTTTTTCTGGTGCTCCTGAATTAATTATTTCTTCAATGTTGGGAAAATAGTTGTTTTCGTTACTAATGAATTAGTCAAATCTGCAGTGTGTGGTTTAACGCTTAAAAATGCCCAAGAAATAGAGCAGTAAATGCCGAGAGATGGTTATATATTATTATCAATACATATTTAAGATTATATTTAAATTTATTCAGTTCGATGTTTTTAATGATAGGTTAGATTATTAAAACTTGTGATATTCTTGTATAAATTGAATTATATTTATATTTCAATTTCCCCAAGATGATTTATTTCTTCCAGTGTTCTTGAAGATCAAATGTTAATTGAGATATAGAATGATTGGTTACTATTTTTTGTATTTTATCCACACCTTTCACAAAAATACATACTCATATTAAATAAATTTAAGAATATTATACAAGCCTTTTATTTATAAATAAACACCTTCAATGTATGTTTTACGAGGTACCTACAGGCGAATAAAAAAGAACTGTCACATTGACTGTTCCAGCTTCCTTTGAATAAAGAAAAAATCTACATCAGAAAATTTTGTTTTGCAACGTCATCGTCTTTTTATCGTAAATAAACCATAGTTCGAATATTGAATTGATTAACATTTTTCTTTATTTTTTCTGATAAACCCTGAACATAAGCGATTGTTTTTAAAAATTATGCTAGATGAATTATTATTATTATTGGGAATTAACAATGAGCCACTCTCTATATTCCTAATTTCTTTGTTTATAAATTCTTATGGGTAATTATTGTTATTTATAACGGATTTTAGTAAAGTTTTTACCTTTGTGAATCGATTAGGTACTATTAGAACAAAAAAATGATTTTAGCCCTATCGTATAAAGATTTTCCCCTTTTTCAAAATTCAAATACTTACGAGTATTGGCTTACGGTAAACACTTGTGTCATACACCGTAGCTATCATTGATGCTGTTAACGAAATTACTCCAGAAATCCTGCGAAATACTTATAGAGAATATAGAAAGAGAATTGAGAGATATTTTGAAGCTGGGGAGGATGTATTGAATAGATGTTTTTTGTTTACTTAGTGTTTCTTACATTATTATTCTGTATTGTTATTTTTGACAGTAATGCGAAAAGTACACGCTATGGCTCTTTTCCGCACCGAAATGTCAAACAAACCTACCTATGACCTGTCAACTTTTTTTGACAATTCAACCTAATAGTGAATTTCTTATTGATGTACAATCTTTAAATTAAATGTAAAAACATTAACCTATTAAGCATTATTTTAGGAATTGTGAACCAAGATCAAAATAATTTTATGTTCTGAGTTGTCCAAAACTTTATAAATTACTGTATTTCTTTCATTAATAAATGTGGTTGTAGAAAAAATATTGTGTACAACTTATACGCAAATCACTTTTCCCACTCGCTAGATTTAATATATATTATTTAATAATAATAAATAATAATATTTAATAATAATAAATTACTGTATTTCTTTCATTAATAAATGTGGTTGTAGAAAAAAATTGTGTACAACTTGTACGCAAATCACTTTTCCCACTCGCTAGATTTAGTATATATTATTTAATAATAATATTTAATAATAATAAATTACTGTATTTCTTTCATTAATAAAAGTGGTTGTAGAAAAAATATTGTGTACAACTTGTACGCAAATCACTTTTTCCACTCGCTAGGTTTGCGTACAAGTTGTACACAATATTTTTTCTACAACATTTATTAATGAAATAAATACAGTAATTTATTATTATTAAATATTAATATTTATTATTATTAAATAATATATATTAAATCTTGCGAGTGGGAAAAGTGATTTGCGTACAAGTTGTGAACAATATTTTTTCTACAACCACATTTATTAATGAAAGAAATACAGTAATTTATATAGTTATTTTTTTTTAAACTTTGAACAGAAAGAACATACAAAATGAAAATTTAATATAGAAAAATCAGTTGAGTGTATGTTTAATAGTGAACAATGAATAATGAATAAATAAATAATCAAATAAATAGTTTACTTATTTTTGGTTTAAATTTAAAATTTTTACACCCAGAAATTCACTAAGTATAATAAACATGTTGAATTGTCAAAAAAAGTTGACAGGTTATAGGTAGCTTTTTTTGACATTTCGGTGCGGAAAAGTGCCATAGCGTGTACTTTTCCAACAGTTATCAAAAGAATTAAGAAAAGGTCTGCTTTGCGTATAAAAATTTGTGTAGAAAAGCGTGTTTTGCATAGTGGTTGTAGGAAATAGTTATTTATGTAACTAGTGTGTAAAGTAGCCTTTTTTTTGACGAATGTGAATATTGTCGCATGAGCCGCAGGCGAATGCGACAATCACATGAGTCGAAAAAAAGGTCTTTACACACGAATTGCATGCAATATTTTTTCTACTAGCGAATATTTAATCAAAATACAAAAGTTTAATAGTGATTTTCTTCACGCACTAGTGCGTAAAGAAACATACTTTACGCACTAGTGCGTAAAGTAAGTTAAATTTTTCAATAGAAGAATCTTTAACGCTATTATTAATTTCTAATAAGATATATTATAAATGATTTGGAAATTATAATCAAAATATGAACAAATTAACAAAACAACAAACGAATTCAATTATTAATAATATGAATATTCCGTGCCACATCTATTTGGTGGTGTATTTGCCAAGTAATCTGAGAGATCGTCAGAGGAATCCATCTTTATTTTTATAATAATCTAAAATAACATCATAGTTTTCTAAAAATATTCAATTCTTAAATATAAAATACAATTGCTCTAGGTATGGTCGGAAGATCTCAATTTAAATTTTAAATGTCAGATTCAATTCACAAAGAAATGTCAGTCACTCACCACCAACTTATGCCTATTTACCGTATTATTTCCAGTACTCAATAATTATTTAACAATAATTATTAGGTTTCTATCTCCAATTTATGAAAAAAACTTATATTTAATATCCGTTTTTTATGCCTATATTTTTATAAGACTAGATATCTATAACTACATACATATTGGAATTTTTTCTTTACGCACTAGTGCGTGAAATAAAGTTTTACGCACTCGAAAATGTGTCTAAAGTACGTACTTTACACACGGTAGTAGAAAAATATGTTTTCGTTATACATAATTCAATGGACTGCCTAAGCTCTGACGTCACAACTTTTACAAACGAATCGATAACGCGTGTAAAACGTCATAAGAGATTTTTAATTTGCGGTTTGCTATTAATATAGTTATAAATAAGAGTGATCGTTGTTAGAAATAAGTAAAAAGAGATCAGTTGGAGACTTTTTTACACGAAAATCTGCAAGGTAAGGTTTGCAAAGCGTTTTTAAAAGTGTAACAATAGTTGAGGTTATGTGCTTCTCTGGTGCTTATGCTGTGTTTTTGTATTCAAAGTTTTGTAAATTTTATTGATAAAATAATGAAAATCCTTTTCCAGATTTACATTTAGTTTCAAAAACTTCTTTAATTAATCACTTTTTATATATTTCTGATACCGATCAATCTTATTTATAACTAAATCAACAGCAAACGTCAAATTAGAGCTTTCGGTTTGTTTGGAAAAGTTTTTATGACCACGCCTCTTATGACGTCAGACTTAGGCAGTCCATTATTGTTGTTACACTCAATTTGGCCCTTTCTGTAAGAGTCTAATTTAGTCTCTTTACAAATGTACCGGTCCAAAAATCAATAGAACTTATCAAATCAAAATTAGAAATTGATTATGCCCGGTTGCAAGAACGCTTATTAAAAATAATGAATGATTAACGGCTAATCAATGGCTCATCAATGGAATAATAACTCGTTAATTGTTCATTAATCAACCATCATTCACACATCAAATGTAACGGATAGCTGCAATGATGAACAATTATTAATCGACCATTATCCACAATTTGCGTTGCACGAACAATAATTATCTGTTGATGAACCATTAACAACCGTTAATCATTCATAATTGTAATGGAAGATGATTTGTCAATTATTCATTCATCAATTTGACAGTTGTCGAAAAAAGTTTTTATTTATTTATTGTAATTCGTTAATTCAATTTTTCGTTGCACATTTCGAATCACAGGGTAAGTTTACCTAACTGGAATAGTCTATTCTAGTATTTACATAACGGAATCCGATTTAGCGTACCTTTCCTATTTGGAAAATGAACCTCCACGTAGACATCCCAGGCAAATCGCAATGATATCCTTTGAGTATATAAAAATGGTGCTTAAAAATACAATCACCAACAAAATTATCTAGTGGAAAGTGTCGAACAGTTTGAAGATGCCATGTATAAAGAAGAGTTGGATCATGCGAATAATCCGATCAATTGCCAGTCTTGTCAGTTCATGCGCATTTGCAAATCCATAATTAACTCGTTCCATGAACTGGTTTCATTAGGCAGTGAAAATGTAATTTATAGTAGATTATTCCACGAGTCAATAATGATGCTATTATTCTCGAGGAATTTTTACGAACCGAGCCGCGTTAGTGGCGAGGGAGTAACATTCCGAGAGAATAATAGCCATTATTGCGAGTAGTATACTCTACTTTATTTACGACAAATTTATTTATTTTAGATTTTCAATGAACAACTTTATTTGTCAATAACATTTAAATTAGTGACAGTACAATTAATAAACTGAATTGGTCGTAAATTATGATTAACTTTGGGAGAGTTTTCAACACGAATATTTGGTGAAAGATTCTTCATTTTCATTCATTTTAATACAAATACACAAACACTACGCGTTTGACACTGACACTTTTGAGTTTGGTTATATTGTTTCCATGGTATTATTTAATTATAGAAATTTTGTGATAGGAGTACAAGAGGGAATAAAGACTATTAATCCCTCGCCATTATTCCCTAAGGGATTAATATATGGCATTATACTTCAAAAACCACAAGTATAATACTTATATTATATATTAGTCGTAAATAAAGTGTATTTATAGTATAATGAAAATGTAATTATAATGGACGTTGCATGAATCCGCCTTAAGTATTAATTCATAATATATAGCTCATTAGATGTTAAGTTATTCAAGTATTAGTATATTTAGTCAAGTGTAATGACAAGTGTAGTTATTATTACTTGTCATATTTAGTGCATATAGCAACAATAAACGGCTCCCAAAGGACCAGGGATTCCTCTAGTTACCGTGGAAGCCCACCAACACACAGGGAACATACCGAAGATATTTCCTTGTATATGTTTATACCAATGTTAGTTATTCCTTCTATTAAAATGATGAAACCATTCAACACTCTATATATCTTTAAAGATAAAAATTATCACATTATGTTTAAAGGAAATTTTCCTCTTAAAACTGTTTGACGAATCGTGTACAACATATATTTCATATTACTGTAAAAATAGAACCAAAAAAACGTATGAGAAAAAAATTAATAAGTTTGCTTACCCAGTACTATCCAAATGACGATACAATTCCCACAAGTCGCCGTTATAATCATGAACAGAAAAATCGTGCTCCAAGCCAACTGGACAATAATCGAAATAGAATGATCGTTGTCGGTTGTTCCGAGAGTCGGATTAACGGGACATAAAGGACCGTAATCCAGTCCTTCGAAGGTACCATTAAAGGGCGACTGGGATGACTGCAAAAAAATATATAAAACTTCATAAGAAACTGCAAAAAATTATATTTGTGGATATAGTAACGATATTTACTTCGGGTCATTCTACAGCAGGCATGAGCAGTGTGCGGCCCCTGAGCCAATTTAGAATAATTTAGAATCTCTAAAATTAAAAAGGTTAAAGGTTTGAAAAATATTTTATTTTTATAATTACGTATGCCTAATTAGAATACGTAAAAATTTATGCGATACTTGTGTTTGTTTTTATAGGGCCAGCTTCTTGATGACAGGTTCAAATTTTGTAGTGGCGGCCCTCAGTAGGTAATGAAGATGATCGTCTGTTATGTCCATAGAGATAATAAAGATGGCGAATGAAATTGGTGATGCTGTCTCTCTCTAACATCGCGTGATGCACATGCGCGAAGACTGTAACACTACTAACCTTTTTAGGAATATTAGAAAGAGAAAGCAATTCCAAACTGGTTGTCCATCTCTTTCTAATGGGTGGACGAATACGCTTACACGAGCCCCTATGGCAGGCCTACTGTATGTGTATTATCTCTATGGTTAGGTCTGATTGTGATAAAGGACATCAGAAAACTCACTGCTGATTTCTTCCAAAAATGCTTGAAATTTCCGACGATTCAAACCACGGGAACGAATGAAGTTCACAATGTGTCTTACGACATTCATGACATGGTTCATTTCGAGTATTTTACAACACAAAGCCTGCTGGTGAATGATGCAATGAACAGGTAATGTCAGCTCCAAGTTTTAGATTACCATTCGATTCAAAATTTCAGTCACTAATTCAGGGTCCCTGCCAACACTTTATTGTAATAATTATAATAATCCATTCCTTGAACTAATCTTGCTTGGTGTGCCATCTATTGTTAGACAGCAAAAATCATTCCAACTTAAATTTAACCTTTTTAACAACTTTAACTGCACAACTTCTTCTAAAAGTTCATCTTCTGAAGCGCAGTCTTCCATGCTTTGTAAAGATGCAAGCTCTTCAATTATTGTGAATTCTTGATCTATTCGTCGCACAAAAAAGTGACAGCGCATGTCTCGTCCCCAACCTCTTTTTTTTAATAACTGCAACTGAGATTCGCGAGCTTTATCTGTAAAATTATCATACTTTGTTTTTTGTTTTGTTTCATAATGCCTCTGGATATTGAATTCTTTGAAAACAACTACAGATTCACGACAAATCAGGCAATTGTTTCGGACATGTTTATTATTTGTTTTCACGTTGAAAGTAGCAAATACGCAGCATCAAAACGCAACAAACATGTTTTCTATGATCGCAATCCCCGCGCGTAACCGTGCGTTTATCACCATATTTGGTGATGTTTGAAAAACGTTGAGTTTTGAGGTTTTGTGGACGAATTGTGAATATTTATAGATGTGCCCGTTAGGGTCTTGCGAAGCTCAAAAATGGCACGCAATCTTGAAAAGGTTGGTCATGCCTGTTATACAATATGTTATTTTTATATTTACTATTGTTTGAGTCCTTTGTACACATGGGACTAAGTAGTTTGTGTTGTTGTTTCCCCAAGAGCTCGTTATGGGGAAATTGTAGAGAATAAATATTGACTCTCCATATAGCTTAACATTTAAGCGAATACTATTTGAGTCCTAATATGGACAAAAGTCATTTTTTCTATAATTTTTTGTAATATAGTAATATTATATAAATAATGCTATAAAAAGAATGCAACGTGGACAAACCCACGATAATTAAACAGCAACGTGACGTATGGACGACTATGTAATCCGAAGAGAAAAATCGATATGACCAAGGACAGCTCAATTCTCAGGCGCTGTTATTTTTTGGCGGTTTAAAAATATTAATTGACTTATTCTTGAATGTCTCTAAATACAATTAGACGTATTCAGAATTTTTGTACGACAATATAATTTTTTGGAGATTTACTCGAGTTTAAAAATAATATATCTGCACGTTCCCACTTAAATAACCATTGAATTTCCTCTAGAAGTATTCTAAAATTTGTCTATAGAAACTAAACGAATCGCGTGCTGTATTCAGAATTTTTATTTTACAGAGTATCTAGCGAGGAGATTTGGTATTTTTTGTTGCACTATAACTGGCAAACTATTGAAATCAAATAGGAAGTGTATAATTATTGAGGTATTAATGAGTTCATAACAAATCCAAAACAAGAGAGGTACCTGACTTAGGCTTATGAGAAATCCAAGGCAGAAGAAACTCCGAATTGGTAACTTCTATATTTAGAAGGTGGTTAAAATACAGGGAGTAATGGCGGATACACATCAGTTATGTTAAAAATCTGAAATTACGAAGCTGAACTTATACCGGAAGTTGACGTCAACTTTGTCATTAAATAGAACCTAATATTTTATTTTCGAATTCTACAAGATTTTTGGATGATATATCGCCCCCTTAGTGCAACAAGTAGATAACTTGAAATTTATGCATTTTGAGTTATCCAGTTAAATCTGACCCATTTTCCATGCTCTTTTTAATGCAACAACTACAGTCCGCAGAAGCAAACATGAGCCCTGGTGGGCGTGTTCATGTCGCTGTAGTTGTATTTTTGTAGTAACCATCGATAACCAAGTATCGATACCATAAGTGTCAACTGTTAAGAGATATGTAAACAAAGTCGAACTTACTAAAAATTTAACTTTAAATATTAATAAAAAAATTTATATTGGACCAAAAATAAAACTACCATTTGCCCTAAATGTCTATATTTTCAAATTACATGACTGTAGTAATGTCATGAAAAGGAAGGGTCAAGTTTCTATGGAAAGCAACAAAATATAAACTGGTTATGTAGCCTATTCCTACATCTATCTGCTTACACATCAGGATCTTTTGGAATAGAGCCGTCGAATGCCTTTTGTTAACTTGGATATTTAGAGATGTAATTTTTTCCAGTGTTCATTTTTCTTAACAGCCGAAAGTTAAAGTGCATGAGAGTGTTGTATTGGAATATACACTTCACCACTACCAATTAGCTAAGTCTTATAATATATTTAGTTGTTGCTTTAAACAAGAATGTATGGCAATAATTTTGTGTGATTTTCTGTTCTAACTACATCAACTTTATTTCATTTGCTTTATTCAAACACAACAAGATATTAGAAACTATAATATTATTTAATTAACAACATTGTTAAGTTTTACATTTTATATGTAACACATTACATTCAAAGTTCAAAAAAATAAAATCAATCACAAAATTGATGTGTGAGAACTATTTATTTTTTTTGTAAATGATCACTACTTATTCAGTTGGGTATCACAAATAAAACAATTTTTGATTTTTTAAATTTTAATACAAATTTATAATCAAATATTAATACATGGTGTTCCAATTTGATAAAAATGTAGATGACTTCTGAACAAAAGGGTCGTTTGTTTTACGATCTTTGTTTGGGGTGACTGAGGTATTCAGTCATTTCTTCGGGTAGGTTATCATTAAAAACACTTCCATTTCATACAATATTTATTGGCAACTACTTACAACATTTAGTAGCTTGCCAATTACGAGCATCACATCACTGAGGTTACGTTATACTTTTTGAGCAAAATCACTTTACTTGAAGCTATTGTGAGCAATGGTTAAAACAGCACTATTTGCGATTTTTCTTATACATCTACGACGAAATACCTATCCGGTAACTGCTACCGACTAAGTCAATAATCAATGGTTTTATATTCAGCAAAATGACGAGGATGATTGATGAATGTATAAAAATAATAGGAACTGACTCTCAAGTCGAAGAGGGCATTGTGTACTTAAATTAAGGGTTGATTGTCTAGTGTCCTAGTGGCAAGACTCCTATTGGTCAGAACTTCCGCGTAATTCCTATAAGAACAAAGAGGGGGCCAACGGACAACGGTATGCTCTCAGACAAGTCAAGACTTGTCTGTGACAGTGGCGTCCGAGTTTATGACAATTTTGGTATGAAACATAGGCGTAGGCGATTCTGGCAGTATGAGAAAATAAGCGATTAATCAAGGTTAATTCGGGAACGGTTTTAAACGAGGAACTAGAGACATGGGTGCTTTGAAACAGTGGAATCAGTACTCAGCTTAAATGATTACAATTTAAACAACTTCATTAATTGAAAGTATTATACATTATATTTGAAAAGACATTAGATTTCAAGCAAAAATCAACATGTATTGAATTGAAATTGTTTATTTAGCTAATTAACCATGGACGTTATATACATTCATGTAATAAATGTATGCGTTACTTTATAGCACAAGATATTAAATATGAACAAAATAAGATACTGTTGTCTACAAAAATGTTTACCAGTTTATTACTGATCACTTTCATATTCATCACTCCCACTTTCATCTGATGAACCAGTGTTGACAGTGGAACACATATTTTCTACCACATCATCTAATAGTCCATCATTCCTCCACATTTCTTCCGCTATATGGTCCACATGGTCACAGTGTTTGTTCCACTCCAAAGAACCAACTTCATCAAAGGCTGCTCGAACCAATAATTGTTCTATTTGAGCAGCACATTGAGAAACATTTTTCATTGCCACTTTATGTTTAACACTACTCCATATTCGCTCAATTGGATTGAGGTTGCAGTGATATGGAGGCAACCGTACCAGAGTATGTCCATGGTTTTTCAACAACTCGTCCACATAGTAAATTTTAGAATGGTTGGCACGTTTGACAAGATACAAAAGTTCTGCTTTAAGCGTATCATTTGTGGTTGAGATGCCATTAGCTTCAAGCCATTCTCTAATAATATGCTTCCGAGTTGATTGGGTTGGTGGTTTATTAATTTGAATACTGTGGTAAGGGGCATTGTCCATAATCACAATACCATTAGGAGGTATTAGTTGAGTTTCTAACCAGTTCATAAAATTTGTATGGTTCATGTCATCGTGATAATCCTCTGATTTGCTTTTTGACTTGAAAATTAGTAGTCCATTCTTAGCAATCCCATAACGTCCACTAGCGTGTACTATTATTACTGTTGACCAGCTTTGTTGGATGTATACACTCCAGCTTCATCTTTCCATTGCCAGCATTTACTAACACCATATAATGGATGGATATAAGTTTCATCTAAATAAGTTATTGGCCTCTTGTTGTGACCCAGAGCATCATTTTCCCTCAAACTTCTTAAATAACGAGCCCGCCAAGCTACAATATCATTACGTTCCATCAAAAGTTTTCTTTTATTGTGGCACTTTTTGTACTGAAAACCAAAATTTTTCCAGCGCTTTCTTAAGGTGTCTGGACCGCCAGAGTAATTGACTTTATTTTTCATTTTATTTACCAAAATCTTTATTGTTGGAATTTGTTCCAAATACCCAAGTCACAATCATCCAATTGTATTTTGTTGGTACCTCCACTTTTTTGTTTTTTTGAGGGTGACCTCAGTAAAGCACCTTCTTGCAACAGTGATTTCTCCTTTCTTATGCGTTTTATGCAGGTTACTTATTTTCCTGTCGCTGCTACAGCTAATTCTGTGGCTTTGTCCAAAGGGAATGAACACACACCAGCAGCTTTTTGTTTATCAAAAAATTCCACAACGTTTTTAATAATATTGCTAGCTTCCGTGTGCACTATTTTCCTCGATTTTCTGTACACATTGTTGAGACAAAATTAACTGCAAGAAAAACAAACATTATTAGGTCTGATGAATATTTAATATTGTAATTGGTTATTGTATGTTGTTCTAGGTAATGTTTATCAATAATAATTATAGTACATACCTTACTATGTTAAGTTAATTATCAAATTAGTCTTAACAAAGACTGATGGTTCTGTAATTTATGAAGCTAACAGCAAATAAGAGAATAACGTGTAAAAATATAGATTATAAACGTCAGCTGACATCAAATACTAAATAGAATGTAGTCCAGTGTTGCCGATGCAAAAATGAAAATTACACGAACTTACGATTCAAATGATCAGAATTTGTCAAAATTTCCAAAAGGAAACAGTAGTTACCTAAATAAAGTCTTCGACCCTAGTCAATATGGAAAATCCCCAAAAACAATAGCCATTTTATAATATATCCCTTCTGCAAAATATTCGAAAAGCTATTGGATCTAAATTAGCGAAACTGTCTAAAATCGGATAATTATCCTCGCATTGACAAAACTGATATAGACACTAAAATTGATGTATGTTGATGAAATCACTCGGTTATGTTATTTCGATTATGTTAACAAATTACTAATGTACGTTCGTTAACATTATCTTCTGATTGGCTCGTTACGATGACCTTATTTTAGTTCGCATATTTTCCGGGGCTCTTGTTTGCTTCTGTTAACTGTAGATATATTGTACAATCAGCCAGACGTGTTTTAGGAGTGACCAAAAACAGTTAACTCTCAATATGTACATTCTATAAGTAGACATCTTGAGATACCTAGCTGTAGCTCAAAACTATGAATTTGAAGTTATCTACTTGTTGCACTAAGGGGATCAGATATTTAATTTTTTTTTAAATTCTCAAAAACATTTTAGTCCATATTGAATTGACAGCCATGTCCTACCCTTTGGCAAGTTTATCTGAAACCGTGAAAGGAATGCAGTCGAAAACATTTGATATAACCGCGTTTAACTATGAAAAAGCTAAAGTGCTAAGTATGTAGTGATAATAATTGGAAAATCTACTTTTTATTATTAACAATATGATTAAACGTTAATTCTTTAATGTGCTTGTTTCCTTGGATTTTGTCTATTAACATTATTTTTTCAATTTATGAATATTAAAAGATGAACACTTTTCTAAATTTGTTATGGGCTTCTTCAAGCTCTGGCAGCGTTGTGCTAAAACTATAATTTTCACGTCCTCCGAACTAACTCAATTGGTGGAATGAATCAAAGGCCTTCGTTGCTTAGCGACCAGCTGACTTCCTATTCGCAAACGCGTGCGTGTGTTCTTCCCTCTCACTTTGTCAATTATCCAGTGGCGTTGGTATTGTCAGTGTCAGATGTTGAATTATTTCGTATCCATATTGAATTCAAGTACGATTCTTAACATTATTTGTTTTCAACAAATACCGTGTTTTGAAAAATACCTTACCTTTAAAGCAAACCAAAAATCAGTTTCTATATATAATTATTATTATATAATGATTATTATTATTTTTAATACTTTTATAAAAATAGGTACCGTACGCCATTGGTACGTTTTTGACAGATATCCGCCATGTTTCCTCGTCCCTTACCGATGCCGCGTAGCTTCAGATAAACTTGCCAAACTATACTAATATTGAAATAATTGAATGTTGTTATGTTTTAATTAAGATATAGAAAGTATAGGGAATACCAATACCAAACGAATTGGCTTAAAAAAATACAACGGAAAAAGTAATAAAATACAGAGTGTTCTATTTAAAGTAAGCAACTCATAAATAATATAAATTGTGCATGTTGGTGGCTAAGTTTAAAACACCTTGTATGAAACATCAATGAGTTGGACATAACGGGCAAGCTCTTGTTGTTTATTGGTTACAATTTCACGTCACTAGTTTCGTTGTTCAAAGTGGACTAGGATTTTTTGAAAATTTTGAACAAAATCCAAATACTTATCTCGAAAATTTTTTGTATAGGACATTGTACACAAATTTTATCCAAAATTTCATGTACTTCCGGTATAACCGCAAGTGCCAGGACATTATTATATTTGAACCAAAACCCACAGCTTCCTTATTTCAAGTTTTTTAACATAACTTTATCCGCCATTTAATAAAAACTTTTTGCGCCACACCCTGTAAAAATCAAATTTATTCTGGTAGAATTATTACCCCAGCACAAAGGTATACAGACAACAAAAACTGATTATTACAACTTTCGTTAGATGATAATTAACAAATATCCTGCAAAACTATCTAACCAAATGCATTTGTTAAAAAATGAAAAGTGGGTAGAGGCAAACAGAGAAAACCTAAATGGAGTAGATTAACGAAAATATCCCTTGTTATTATAATGAAGGATATTTACTTAGTTTGTAATGCCTGCCTTTTTGCTGGTGTAGTTGATAACAATGTTTGTGCAGCTCACAGGAAATTTTTATTTCATATTTCAGCGAATTCTTTTAAAATCCCTTTGAAAATAAAACGGGAAGATGTGTAACAATGATTTAGCACAGGCAGTTCGGTGCCGATTTTTCAACTGTTTCCTGGTAATTTTCGGCGGCGACGACGTCCTATATCTCATTTTTAATAAAATCACTCATCGATAAATTTGACAATCCACTTGGAAAGTGACAAAAAGTAATAAAAAAAAGGTCTTTTTCCGTTTCCTTTAAAAGATTCTAGCTACATAATGTATTTGTAGCGATATAAATATATATTGAATTCATAAAAAGTTTTATTAAAGTTAATAATATAGTCCAGACTTTGCATTTATCGATTTGTTTTTAAATCCGCACCTAACAGTACAGCACAAAGTGTAGGGTATCTTTTATATCGGCCAAAGTAGTTAATAATTCAAAAGGATTTTTGGCAGCCATTCTATATTATCGAAGGGAGCGGGAATTCTCCTAGTAACTCCAAATTCTGGGACACTGTATTTCGGCATCTATTTTTTTTTTTTCGTAGAGCAGTTGTAAATCCATTTTCTTTTTGATTATAAAAAACAATGTTACCAGAGGTCCGCTGTTGAGGTGGAAGTTTATACCAAATATACAGAAATCCACCGAAGATACTATAGCTTGCGCAAGCGCGGAGGAACATTGCGTTGCATTCTGTTGAGAATTGATCAATTGATAGCTGATCTAAACCTAACCCAACCTTGACTCTATCCCACTTTATATTTTACCTTTGTTTTATTATAGTGTTAAAAATTGGTAATTAGATATTCAAATGTATTTTTCAATTGTCAAGTTGACAGGCGATGAGCATTTTTTGATAATTTCATGTGACAGCGTCGAAGCGAAACAGAAAGGCGAAAAGCAAAACGTGCTCCGAATTGTTACTCCGTTTATTTATTTTGTATTGTCAGAATATTCAAAAGGTATGTTGAAAATTGTATCAAATTAAGCTATATTTTTTTTTGTCAAATTGGATACTGATTATTTTGTATATCGGCAGGTACCTTTTGATGCACTTTTGGAAATCTGTTCATTAAACTGAATTTTTGCAACTTTGGACTCAGTTTATTTACACCAACAAACCCAAATCCCACTAAATTAAACAACACATTCCTACTTTGCCGCCGTCCCGAGGGCACCTAAATTTCGTCTAACGGCGAACTTAAGTTCGTTATTTCAATAATTCCTTCCGAGTCCCTAGTTCCGTTTGTTGTAAGACTTACAAACCCAATAAAATAAATGAAATTATCAACACATTTATCCTTACGTTGTGTATTTGAAGAAGGGGAAGGAAATATATTATTTGCTTTCACCCTTCCCCTTAAAATAGAATAATTCTAAACCAAATTGCGGACAGAATTCTTACAAAATAGCTATTTATGTAACCAGTTATGAAATGCATCATTTTGTGTAATGAGTGAAATTTTTGCGGGGCGAGCGAGGTCCCGTAAAATGACACGAGTTACACAAAAAAGCATTTCATAACGTGTTTCATACAAGATTTTATCTAATTTTGACAAAATGAAAATTTAATTTATCTAACAATAAAGCATTTCATACAAGATTTTATCTAATTTTGACAAAAAGAAAATTTAATTAATTTTATGAGTTTTTTAACAATTTTCAATGAATTTTCCTGATTTGAAAACAGCACTTTTTGACTCCTACAAGTTATGCAACCAATATTACACAAGACAATACTTTTATTTTATACATTAATTTCAGACTTTTCTTTATTATTTTACCATTAATATAAATTAAAACCGAAAATAGCTAATAATGCATAAAATAAAAAGTAAATTGTTTTAGTTGTTCTTATTGTTAGTAGTTCTCTTCAGTTCTAGTTGTTGTTATTTTTCTATAACATGACATTAAACTTTCTTCTTTTCTCTCTTGTTTTTATTAACTGGTGATAAAATTAATTTTTCATCACCAATTACATAATATTTTTCATTATGTAACTGGTTACGAAAAATGTGACGTTATATGTCAAAAAAAGATAAATAAACTTCAATCCTCCGTTGAACGGAATTTAATCATGAAAAATGAGTTGTCCTCCGTTGTGAGGCGGCAAGCATATATTATTAGTAGTCATTTTAAATTCGTAATTTCGCCGGTACAACTTTAGCCACGCTGTTAAAAAACCATGGAGTAGATCGTGTTTTTAAGATAAAGTTTGAAAGAACACCGAACTCAAAAACAAAAATTTCATACACCTATAATATTTTATGAAAAAGTTTTTAGAATAAATTTGATGATATATGATCGTCATATAATTGGGTGAAAAATTACCGAAGTTGTAGGCGTTGATGTGGCTTCGTAAAGTTTCAAGGATCGACCAAATTTTATAAGAAAATCCTGTTGAAATATTAAATATTCCCTCAGCCTTTTATGGACTGATTAAGTTGTTTTTGTAGGTAAAAATTCATCGATTCGATGTTGTTTTTGATCTGAATTATTTGAAAATTTCGGTACGAGTAAAAAATTTAGATTGATCCTTTATTTTCACACCGATTTTGATGATTTTTATATCGAAAAGCATCTATTCAACGAGATTTAGTTATTAACGAGATCAATCAGTTCAAAATCCAATTAAAATATACTCTATATGTCAATTCAAGTGAAAAAATTTCAAAATCAAAATTCCTCATCAATTTTAAAACCGATTCCGATGATTTTTTAAATCGAAATAAAGCTCAATCAATTTGTTTAGTTAATTAGTTCCACAAACGGTGGAAGATGATGTTAAACGACATAAAACTATGTAATAATAAATTAAGGATAGAAATACAGCTTTGAGTACACTTATTATTAATAAAGTATTAATAAATTTATTTATAAAATGTGTCATTTAATAATTTTAGTTTTGTCAAATTCTAGAACGCTTCAATCATTTAAATGTCTATCCTGTCAGTTATAATTATTAAATATTGTTGATACTTGATACTGAAACATACAGCATGAACCGTTTTGGTAAAGTTGAGTCCGAAATTTTTATATGAGATCGAACTCCATGTATTCCAATTCCTGGCGCCAATTTAAATTAAATACCAAACACATCAGACTGCAGAACAACAACAGCCAATCATAAGCCTTACATACACACTTTGAGATCATGGTGTTTTATTGGTTGCTAGCTCATTTGGCAGTAGGTGAGGTAAGTGAGGTTAGGATACAGAAATGAAAAATTTTGTGAGTAAGAAATCCGTTTTTGTCCTCGTCTTCAAAGATATCGGAAACTGTGATCGTTTGGTGGTGAAATATGATATGTTTTATAAAGAATATTTTAGAATTCTATTTCTCCACGATTATATAACAATGAATTCACGCTAAATCAAATCAAATCGTGTCTTTCAAAAGGTGAATCGTATGTCGTTTGAAACGTCAAAATAATCATTTAATTTAAAATAAAATAAAAACAGTAGCGATAGTGAAGATTTAAATACGTATATTAATGTTATCTCTATTATTATTCTTTTTAATGTGATAATTTCATTAAAAAATGTAAATGTTTTTATTAAAAATATGAGTTACCTATATTTATGTTATCATTTTAATAAAAAAATTTGGTTGATAGCTCCGTGATAGAGATACTTGACTCTTACGCGGGCGATGGAGGTACGATTCCCGATGGAATTTTTTTTTAAACATAATCGTGCAGAAAGTATAGTCTTTTACTTGTGTAGAATGGCTATTATTCACTTGGGTGATTCCAAAACGATCGAGCGCAGCGTTGTTTGACTACTCTGGTATCCTTCATTCTCTGTAAGTGTCCCCACCAACTCAGTTGCTCCTTTTTTATGAATTCTAGTAAATGATCTACTTTTAATTCCTCTCTTATTGTCTGGTTTATAATACGGTCTCTTCTTCTTGTTATTCCTTCAACTCTTCTTAGGTATTTCATCTCCGTTACGTATTTAAATGGGTCTATTTTCCGATTAAATTCTTGATAATACTTTTCGCGGAAATATTCCAAATTGTTTTCACAACTTCCTCATTATAATCGGTGCTATTAGCTCCTATTGAAAGCCCAGTCGAACAATACCTATCAAGTGTTTGGTCGAAGTCTCCTCAAGAAGTTCATAATTTCGCTCTTCACAAAATGCCGAAAACTGCTTCCAAACGCATTTCAGCGTTTTCATCTTGTTCAGAGGCGTTAAAGATCGAATTGTTTCGCTTATTTCCAAACTTGAAGCTATTCCGAAACGATTAATTTCGATTTTAAAGCCCGGTTGAACATTTGAAGCTTAAAATTGAGCTAAACTGAGCTGGGCTTAAAATATAAGCTTAGCGCAACCCTAAACCTGTTGTACAAACATGGTTCTGTAGCAGCTCTACTAAACCTATATTTGCAAGTGTTGGTAGAACTTATTTCGAACTGACGCATGCGTATGAAGTAAATCGGTCAAAAAATGTTTGTCAAATGAAGATGTCACCTAACTAATTTGGTATTGGGGGGGATTGTTCGTAACTATTAGTTTTGCAAGTTATTTCCTTTGATATACAATCTGTCACAAAGCGAACGGTTTCTTTAAAAAGAAGAAATCTTTGAATAAACTCATGATATCTCCATTCAAAGTGATTTATACTCTCTCTATACACCCAAGGTCTTCTCGGGATTTCAAAGTTCCAAAAAATCCTCATCATGGGTTAAAGTATCCATATTTAACTTAGATAAAATTAAGTACAGGTTACGTTTGCATACAATTTATTTACATTTAAGCCACGGAATATGATAACAATTTATGTTCCGTGCTTAAGCTCACATTGAACCTGTCCTCTTGAAGGCTTTACTAAGCTTAAGGTTTCAATCCAGCTCAACCGTAAGCTTACTTTGTACAACAGCAATCTGACGGTGAACCTGAGTTCACACTTGAGCCTTCACTAAGCTACACTTGTACAACCGGACCTAAGACGTTTTCCGGCTTTTTGAGAAACTTCAAAAGGTTGTTACTATCACACATTTGTTGGACCCATGGAAAAGCCGAAGTGGTTAAATCACGACGTAAAGCGTATAATCGTTTATTTATTATACGCCGTAACTATGATCAATTCAAAATTTCAATTGACTAATCAAGAAATTGACGACGATGTTAAAAACAGTGTTCGTAGAGTTGTGCATGGTATGTATTTCGCAAAAGAAGTGCCAACATTGGACAAGATTGTGCAAGCCGCCCAGAATGACGAAAACCTGCCACAACTATCAAGAACTAGAACAAGAATTTTCGGCGGGAAAACCAGAACAGAAAATCTTTTCTTATTGATAGGCCGGATATTGTTTGCTGGAGACGAGAATACTCAATCCGAAAATATACTGAATTCCCCACAAGCTGTCATGGAGGGTTGGTCAACAGGATTAAGAGTTCCCTCTGGAAAGGGACGCAGTCTTATTATAACCCATATAGGCAGTGAAATTGGATTTTTGGATCAAGGATTATTGGAATTTCAATCTAATTCAAGCAAAGACTACCACGAAGAAATGACAGCTGACGTTTTTGAGGAATATTTCCAACAAATGATCGAATACATTCCCCAGAATTCAGTTATTGTAATGGTTAACGCCAGCTATCATTCTCGATTAGTAGAGAAGCTTCCCACAAGTTCATGGAAAAAAGCGACGATAATTGAGTGGTTGCAGTGTAAAGCCTTAAATTTCGATGATACAATGGTGGAAGAAGAACTTTTGCAAATTGTTGGACAGAGTAAGGAAAAGTTTAAAAAATTTGTAATCGATGAGATGGAAAAAGGTAGAGGTATTATTGTACATCGCTTACTTCCTTACCACTGTGAGCCGGCGGGTGTCAACCGGGCTCCAAACGACCCTATTTACCTGTATTGCCGAAAAGGTCACTTAATCCTAACCGTCAACCGGGCACTAAAAATTCGAAGGTGGTTTGGTAGGGGTAGGTTTGGTTGGGTTATTATTGAAAATTATTATAATTTATTCTTCAAAAATAGACTAAAAATACGAAGGTGGTTTGGTAGGGATAGGTTTGGTTGGGTTATTATTGAAAATTATTATAATTTATTCTTCAAAAATTGTGTAAAAATTGAAAATTATTTTTACAACCAGGTAGTCAGTGCCCGGTTGATGATGATCCTTTTAAGGATTAAAAATTCTGGAGCCCGGTTCACCTATCGGATTATTTGCTACTACCTGCTTGGTGCCCGGTTGGTATCCGCCCCTGTGAGCTGAACCCAATAGAGCTTATATGGGCACAAGTTAAAGGTTATGTTGCCAGGAACAACAAAACTTTTAAACTTCAAGAAGTTCGGCAACTTTTGATGGATTCATTGGCGAATGTGACTGCCGAAAACTGGCAGAGCGCCATTGAACATGTTATAGCTGAGGAGGGGAAAATGTGGGATCTTGACGACTTAATCGACGAAAGTACAGAGATCGAACCGTTAATTATTAACTTAGGACAAGCCGATTCTTCAGATTTTTCGTATGAAGAATTTAGTTAATAATTCTCTATATATTATAGTTAAAGTAATGTTCACCTGCAATAATTTGTTATTATTTTTTTATTTTTTACAAGAATATGTGTGTATATAAATCTTAGTGCACAATTACTTTGTATTTCCATTATAATATTAATTATAATAAACGTTGAGCAAAAATCATAAATAACCCTGTTCTACGACTATGGACCGTTTGGTTCACTGCGTATGCTTCATTTGCATTTTATTACTTGTTGTTATTTGACCGATTACCTGGTCGCATTTTCTTTCTTTTTAGTCTATATACATTGTAAAACATAAATAAGGGATACACACTTTTGAGACACCCGACTTCCGTTTTCCGTTTATTATAGGCGCTCAGTGCTATCAACTGCTTTGAAACTAACTTTAAAATGTGATAAGTTTTAATGAAGTTGTTTATGAGTGGATGGCATGATCAAGGACCCAATATAAATTCTCTAATTTACCCAAAATACTCTCCTGATCATGTCTAAATCAAGCAACTGTTCCGGTCATCTGTTATCGATAGGATTAGGGTTGCTGTATGCAATTTCTGAGGATTAGTTTAATTACATCCGGTGCTTCAATACGGAAATAGATTATATTCCCTGCCGAATTTAATTCTGAAAACTAATTCTCTCATAATCCATAATTATTTGTTATTTAAAATAGATATAACATACAGGGTGGTACAAATATACGATTCTTTTGAATACAAACATCCTTGTAATTTAATCCGGTCATTAAATCGAAGGAAGAAAAAAATCCTGTGATCCTTTAACGAATTCAACGGGGTCTCCTTGTTAAATTGTCGCAAAACAAAACGAAATCCTCTAACAAAGTTTGAAGGTAATTAAAAATGTATTTACCATCCTTTAGCGCACTTTATACGGTTCAAACAATTGAATTATAAAGAAAGCTGCACTCCCCATGGTTACAGAAAATTAATGTTCATTCTATACGGTATCTATTTGATGCGAAAAAGTTCTACGAAAGAAACTGAAAAAGTTAATTGTCGAACAAGAAGAAGCTTTTAATTTCGTACTACACAGAGACGAATTAATTGCTGCGTAATTTCCCACTAGATGTTTGCTTTTATAGAATACCTTAATTAGGCTTTTCGATGGTATGTTCGTGCCGATAAAACTTAACGGAATAAAACCAAAAAAAATAGCGTCTAATTACAAACGAATTAAAAGTATAATATATTATCGTAGTTTTTGTTAAGAAACGTGAAGAGTTCCTTTAACATTGACGAAACAATCTTATGACGGCAAATTGCAATATTGCAATAAATCATATTATGGCCAATAGCTGCTGTAGAAGAGATCGCCAGTGGCGGACTATTAAAATTATTTTAAAAAGGATTAAATTCACAAATATCTAGTGCGCAAACTTTGCGATTCCATTTCCACTTGTTTTTGTCGATTTTACTATATGTGAATCCCATCCTCATCTTCTTCTAGCTTCCAAAGTAGGAACAATCTGGCTTTCATAAAGGGAATATATTTTTCTTCTTATTATATCCTGTTGGCCATTGTTCAGACGACGAGATTGAAAATCACAACGTTTTTTTCGTCCACTTAATTTTTCACTGTTAATAATATCCTTTATAGAGGATATTGGTGTCTTTGTAAATAAGCAGGTTTCTTTTAAAGCTTTTTGTTTAATGAATCCTCTTCTTACAAAACAATTTTTTACATTTTTTACCATTTGTTTTGCATCTAATCACAAGTGTTTTCGACGCAACATTACGAAACAAATTAATGATAAGTTATAATACTCGTATAGAGAGCTCTTTGAAAACGCACGCGAAAACGGAATATTTAATACTGCCGAATGAATTCAATGCAGCCAGCATACATCCCGATACAAACCTGATGGCCCGCCCTTGCCTTGTCAGTCGGCTGTTCTTGGGTTTCATCTCTGTAAGAAGGTCGTAAACGGACGTATTTAGATGATTTCCGACAAAAGCTAAGACGATATACTTTGAGACAAACGATACATGTTTTTTTATTTAATAAAAGTAGAGTCACTATGTAGTAATATTCAGTTTGTTCTTTAAAAATATTTTATTTCTGGTTTTTACTAAAGTACATTCTAGCTGTCAACCTGACACTGACTTAGTTTTTCCCAGGTCACTCTACTACATTACCCCTCCCCTAAACAAAAAAGAATATCAAAAATATAATAGCACGTTTGTGCAATAATGAATGGTATGTAACAATGTTCTAAAATACTAAAATAAAAAAAAAACAACTCAATAATCGTGAAAAGAAAAAAAAAACTAGTCTTGATATCTTGAAGGCAATACAATTTTTCGAGGTGGATTTCTTCTGACTGAGTTTGAGTTTCACAGGAGTCGTACCTTCGGTATTGTTGACTGATGTATTCATTCCGGAGGTAGAAGGTTGAAATTGATAATTTTCTTCACAGGTTTGTGGATCGAGATTTTGGTCAGTTTCATCCAGTGATGAACTTCCGGTTTTACGATAAATTTCCTCGTTTGTTGACATAACTTCATCGTTTGTAACATCAAGTGAAAACTGATTATTGCTTCTTTCGTTTGATCCTCCTGTATCCAATCCATTGCATTAAAAACGAGGTCGAAGCTGGTCTGCATGTTTTCTTTTGTGACCCAGTTCTGTATTCACAATATAAGAGTAAGGACCAGTTTGTTTTACAATGTTACCTGCCTCTGATCCTCTTGTCAACGGATTGTTAATCCAGACAGTTTCATCTTCCACAAATTGTGTAGATTTTGTGCCTTTATCATGGTTCATTATTTGATTCCATTTTTGTTTCTCCATATTTCTCTGTATGTCTGGTTTTAACTGATCAAATATGCACCTACGAGTCTTCACAAACATTAACTCACTTGGTGCTCTTCCTGTAGAGCGCTGTACAGTATTTCTGTATGAAAACAGAAACTGCTGAAGGCGTAAAAATTGATCTGGTTCATCTTTAATGCTCATTCTTTCCTTGAATGTCTTTACCATTCTTTCAGCTAGTCCATTTGATTGGGGGTGATATGGCGTTACTCGAATATGTACAATACTCTTTTGTTTACAGAACAGTTCAAACTCGTCAGACGTAAGTTGTGGTCCATTATCTGATACAATAAATTTTGGTAGACCAAACCGTGCGAAAATGTCTAATAATGCCTTAATAGTATTTGATGATGTGGTAGAAGTCATAGGAACTACCTCCAGCCACCTGGTATATGCATCAACCACCAGTAACCACATTTTTCCTTGAAACGGCCCTGCAAAATCGATATGAATCCTTGACCATTGTTCTGGTGGAGCTGCCCACGGATATAAGGGCATTTTTCGTTCATTTTGACGTGATTGTTGACAAGCGGTGCACTGTTTTACAAACATCTCAATTTCATTATCAATATGTGGCCAATAAACATGCAATCTAGACATGGATTGCATTGCGGTAACTCCAGGATGCCCATCATGAAGCATGCTTAGAACTTATCTCTGCAATGTCGTTGGTATACAGATTCTTCCTTTCCAAAGAATTATCCCCTCTTCAAAAGACAGTTCATCTCGTTTTTCGTAGTAGGGAATGATTTCGTCTGATAAGTGCTTTTTTAAACATAACATCTCTGAGAGTACTATCCTTGGATGATAATCTCTTCAGTTCACTGGATGTCAGTGGTAATTGATGTAAACGTAGATTCAAAAGATGAGCTCTTCCAGGAAAACCCATTTCTTCTACTGATGAAATCTTTTCAGACTGATTATCAAGTGGTAATCGAGATAATAAGTCAGCTGGAGCATTATTAGATCCTGGGGTATATTTAATTGTGTAATTGTAGCTGTTCAGAATCATTGCCCATCGAAGCAAACGGTTACTAGCAACTTTTAGACTTTCTCGTTTCTCACTAAAAATATGCTCTAGCGGTTTATGATCAGTTGATAGATAGAAATGTCTGCCATACAGATATTGATGGAATTTCGTTACCGCATATATTATACCAAGTGCTTCTTTATCTATTGTGCTATAACGAGTCTCTACGTCAGTCCATGTTCTTGATGCATATGCAATGGGCCTCAACGATTCATCAGGATATTTATGTGCTAATACAGCTCCTGCACCTTTGTTTGATGCGTCACTCGATACATATAATGGTAGTTCTGGATTATAATGTACCAAAGTATCATTTGAAGAAAGTATGTTTTTCAATGTCTCAAAAATTTTTTTATCGTCGGATGTCCATTTCCATTTTGTATCTTTGCGTAATAATCTGTGTAATGGGGCACAAATCGTGTGAAGGTTTTTTATAAATCTACCATAATATGTAATAGATCCCAAAAATGACCGAAGCTCGGTAATATTTGTGGGTTCTGGCATATCCTTTATGGCTGTGATACGTTCGCGCGTTGGATGGATTCCTTTTTTATCTATTTGATGTCCTAGATATGTCACACTTTCTTGTAACCATTTACATTTTGACTTCTGGGTTGTTATTCCCGCCGACTGTAAGCGTTCTAAAACTTGTTCTACTCGTTTTAAATGTTCGTCAATATTTCCTGCTGTTACTAAAATGTCGTCTAAATAACAGACTGTACCTTCCAATCCAGACAATAGTTGATCCATTATTCTTTGAAATAGTGCTGGTGCAAATGAAACTCCAAATGGTAACTTCCTATACCTAAAATAACCCTTATGCGTCGCAATAACTAAATATTTTCGTGACTCAGGATGAACAGATAGCTGTAAATAAGCATCCTTAAGATCTATTTTTGAGAAGTGTGTGCCACCAGACATTTTTGAAGTAATTTCTTCAAATCGAGGTAGAGGATAGTCATCGGTTTGGACGTGTTTATTTATAGTAACTGTAAAATCGCCACATATACGCACACTGCCATTTGATTTCATGACCACCACAACTGGAGAAGCCCATTCAACGGGAGTTATTGTCGTATCTACAGGTTCCAAAACGTTCTCTTTTACTAATCTGTTCAATTCTGCTGTTATTTGCTCTTGCAGGGCAATCGGCACTGGTCTAGCTCTAAATGCTCTAGGAACTACACTATTTGGAATGTGTATTTTTGCACTGTGTCCATTTATTGTTCCTATATTATTATTGAATAAGCTAGGAAATTTTTCAAATAATCTGTCAATATCTAAATGTAATGGTCCTTTTACATTTGCTTCATGTTCTTGTCTTGTATTTTGTATAGGTCCTCTTAGTGAACATACTTTTGACCCAGGTGGCAGTTTTAAATCGAAAGCTAAGACCCAGTCTAAACCAAAAAGTGGATAATCATTTGTGTCAATTACATAAAGAAGTAACATTTTTGATTTGTTAAAGGCGCATACACGAACATTTATCACTCCTAATGTTTTTAGTTGGACTCCTGTATATGCAAACAAGTTTCCTGTGCTACTTAAACGTGGTTTCCCAAGTCTCTCCCAATCCAAGCGTCCTATAACTGAATGTGAAGCGCCTGGATCATAAAGCATTTCGAGTTTTCTGTTTTCCACTATAACCATTAACATTACCTTGTTTGGTGATTTAACATTACGCACATGACGTAAAAAACTGTCTGTTGATGAAAAACTGTTTCTACGACTCCTGTCTTCTTGTGGCATATCTGAATCTATGAAATATGTTCGTTGTTTTCTCGCACGTGCCTGGCATTACTTTTATTATATTTCATCTCCATACGACCACTTAAAATACACACTTTTGCGAAATGTCCTAATTTGTTGCATGCAGAACATTTTTTTTCTTTCGCTGGGCAATGATTTCGGTCACTATGTTTAGCATTACCACAAAACATACACAGATTATTTTTATTGAGTGTATTTGGTGTTTGCTTTGATGTTCCACCCATGTTTGTATTAAAGCCACTACGATATTTTTGGTTCTTATTCAAACGATTTACAGTACCTGTATCGGTAGGAAACATTGTTATAAGTCTTTTGCTATGGATTGATGCTTGCTCAAGTTGAAATGCTAACGTTTCTACTGCGCTTAATGATGCTTGGTTTGTTGTATGTTTTAAAATGATTTCTTGTTACCATGCCGAATTATTAATACCAATCACTAACTGGTCACGTAGACGTTCGTTTAAATTTTCGCCGAATTCACAAGAACCAGCTAAACCACGTAAGACAGACATAAATTTGGTTATAGTTTCATCTTCACGACGCCATCTGAGTGCAAAAGTCACTCTTTCCGACAGGACATACGTTTTCTTTCCATAATATTTTGACAATACATCCAAAAGGTCCTTATATGTTTGATTTGTTACAGCATGTGGTTTAAAATGGTCAACTAAAATCTTAAATGCATCAGATCCCACCTTAGCAAGAAGAAACATCTTTTTCTCTTTCTCCGTACTTTCAATTCCATGAATAACTAGTTCTACCTCGAAACGTTGAAGGTAATAATCCCATTCTTCCCTATCCGGGCAAAATTTTTCAAAATGAAAATTTTTGCTGGGCACTGACAGTCCTGCTGTGTCCAATCCGTCTTGCGACATGGTGTTTTACTTTTCCTCGTCGCCAAATGTAGTAATATTCAGTTTGTTCTTTAAAAATATTTTATTTCTGGTTTTTACTAAAGTACATTCTAGCTGTCAACCTGACACTGACTTAGTTTTTCCCAGGTCACTCTACTACAACTAAGCCAGTATAACTGCCAGTTTCACAATATTAAGTTACCTCATGGTTAACAAGTAACCATCGATCATGACAAAATTTGGGTTTCACATTATGTGGTGAAGGGTATAGCTGTTGGTTAACTATTAAAATATTTAACTTCAACCCAAAGTACAGGTAACTGTACTAACCAAGGAAATCTAACCTAATTTATGGTTGTCAACTGCTACAACTGTCAAATTTTAAAATTGTATAGTGTTATTTTCTTACGGTTTTTTGTGAATCATGGACACTGACAGGCAGACAGAAGTGCAAAATACAAGCAGTAGAAAGGAAATATCTGAGAAGAGTTAAAGGAGTCAAAAGAATAGATAAAGTAAGAAATACAAAAATAAGAAAGGATCTAGAAATAAAATCGACACTAGAATATATTCAATAAAGATAATTGGGATGGTGGAGACTTCTACAAAAATGTCAAATTCCAGACAAGTTAAGCAAGTATGGGAGGCAAGAAATATAAATAAGAGAAAACAAGGGAAGCCGAGAGACAGTAGCGATGTAAAAATTATTCAAGAAAAGGGATAATCATGGAATGAGGCAAAAATATTAGCAAGCAATAAGAAGGAATGAGCAATAACAACGTAAACATTACGACCAAATATAAGATTAATATTGTTAAGTAATGAAATGTTTCACCCTACACCATTGGAAAATGGTCTTTGGGTTATTGATAATATATTATATTGTTATTTTTAATTAGAAACAATTAGAAATATGAACGATTACGATGATAATGTCTATAGTAGCGACGATGAAGCCAGACCGCCAAAAATTATTCGCCCAAGACATGATTCATTCGAAGAATTCGATAATCACGATTTTTTCAGCAGATTTCGTTTGGCCAAGAGGACAGTAGAAAGTCTGTTGGAAGAAATTGAGGAGGCTATTTCCCATCCTACAGGAAGGTAAGTTTTATCAATTTATAAAGAGTTGAATAATCATGTAAAATATTATTGCAAGCTTAAGTCCTCTCTCTCTCTCTCTCTCTCTCTCTCTGTATCTGTGGAGTAGGGAGGGTGAGTTAGGCCCACAGCACTTAGACCACATGTGACCCATTGTACATCCTCCCTATGAGTTGTCTTCCTAGGTCATCGTCCATCTTGTCCTTTCGAGGAAGGTGGACAGGTCACTAGGAGATATCTCCTTTATATCGGCAGGTGTAGGCCAAGACCGAACACACACTCTCTTATTGACGATAACTCCGGGCACTCGCATAAGACATGCCTGACAGATTCATCTTCCTGTTCACACATCCTGCATAGAGGTGTGTCCACTAGCCCCACTGTATGGAGGTGTTTCCTTAATTGACAGTGGCCAGGTAGAAATCCTACCGTTAAACGCAGGTTTTTCGTGGTCATCGACAAATATATTTTCGTCTCCAGCTTCCCAGCAAGACTGCATCCCTTGATTTCATCCCAGCATGGATGTAACGTTTAGCTAGTTCCTCAATTGACAATTGTCGAATTCGTCAGGCCTGTTAAGAAAAAATATAGAAAATCATATATGTAATGTATGTCGTAGCTTGTCACTGTCAGTTGATGTCATGTTTATTCGATTAATAAATTTATCTATAAACTAATAATAAGCCTTTAATTACCCACATCAAACAGGTTATGGCCCAGGACTGTTCCTTGGGTAAATTGTGGGTAATTTTTCTTAGCGTAATCGCGAAAAGTTTGCAAGAAGTGAAAAAGGTGCAGCAACAAAATGGCAGCTGTGAGTAGTCTTTCTGTGCCAATTTTGGAAGCGAATAATTTCAACAACTGGAGATTTCGCATCTTGACTTTGCTAACTAGAGAACAGTGTAATGATGTTATTGAAAAGGATTCGCCACCGTCGACCGCATCAATTGAGGAGCAACAAAAATTCAAGAGACTTGATGCTAAAGCAAAGTCTATAATCGTTCAGGGTGTGTCAGATAAGCATTTGGACATTGTTAAAGATTGTGCTACTGCAAAAGAGCAATTACAAGCTCTAAAAGATATATTTGTTAGAACAAGTTCTTTTACTAAATTATCTTTGTGGAGAAAATTGTTCAGTTTACGTTCTGGAATCAATGAAAGTTTGGAGGACCATTTCTTGAAATTCGATTCAATAATACGTGACCTTAAAGACCTTGGATCAACTATCGATGAGAGTGATCGTGTGTGCCACTTACTGTTATCATTGCCATCCAAATGAAAATACAAATGAAGAAAAAGTTGAATCAAAAATTCAACCATATGAATCAAACGAAGAAGAAACAGATAAAGAGGAATTTCATGATGCAGAAGATCCAAGAGAAGAAAACAGAGAGAAAAGTTATATAGAGAGCGAAGAAGATATTGAAAATGACAACGACGAAGTAATGGAAAATGTAACACAAACTAGAAGTGGAAGAGAAATTAAAAGACCAAAACATCTAGATGAATATGAAATTTATAAAGCTTATTGCTTATTGTCTGAATCATATGAAGAGCCGAAGACCTACAATGAAGCCAAAAAGTGTCCAGAATGGAATGAAGCAATCCAAAAAGAATTAAATTCACATCAAAAGATGAATACTTGGACTCCAGCTCAAATACCAAATAATCAGATTGCAATAGACACCCGTTGGGTTTTTAAATTGAAAGAAGATGGCACTAAAAAGGCCCGATTAGTGGCTAGAGGCTTCCAAGAACCATATGAAATAGGCGGTGAGTTTAGTTATGCACCAGTCAGCAGGCTTTCAACAATACGAATTCTTATGTCCGTAGCAGTACAAAAGGGATGGAAATTAAAACAAGTGGATGTGCCTACTGCATTTTTAAATGGTCAGCTGGACAAAGAGATATATATTAAAAGGCCTGAAGGACTAAAAAGTGACTCGAACTATTTTAGACTTAATAGAGCATTATATGGATTGAGAAGTGCTCCAAAGTGCTGGAATATTAAATTCAATGAAGTCATGTTAAAGTTGAAATTTGAAAGATCAAAACACGATTTTTGTCTCTACAAAAAAGAAAATATATTTTTAGTACTTTTTGTAGATGATGCTCTCATAACTGGAACAGAAAAGGAGATAAATAAATTGATTGGAAACTTGCATGAAGAATTTAATATTAAAATCAGTACTGAAGTCTCAATATACTTAAGAATGGAAATTACACATACTGAAGACGGCTTGAAAATTGTACAAACCAGAATGATTGATCGATTGTGCAAAGAATTTGGTTTAGATCGATTGTGCAAAGAATTTGGTTTAGACGAATGTCGATCAGTGACTACGCCAATAGAGGTTAATTTTAACCTGAATGAAGATCTAATCAGAACAGACATTCCCTATCGCAGATTGGTATGCAGTATGATGTATATTTCATTGGTATCTAGACCAGATATATCATTTAGTGTATCATACCTTAGTAGATACTTGGATAAGGCTACCAATCAAGCCTGGATTGCAGCAAAACGAGTACTCCGATACCTGAAATCAACTAATCTCCTTGGATTGAATTACACCAAAGGAAATGGGGAACTTGTAGTAATGTCAGATGCCGATTGGGAAGGAGATAGACAGACCAGAAAGAGTGTCAGCGGATTTATCTGTTTTCGTTCCGGAAATCCCATTGCTTGGCACTCCAAAAAGCAAAATTGTGTTGCTTTATCAACTATGGAAGCTGAATACATATCAGCAGCTTCTGCAGCTCAAGAGCTTATGAATGTTAAGGGCGTCTTATCAGAATTTAATACTCAGATGGAAGAAAGTGTTAAGCTGAAAGTGGACAATATAAGTGCAATTTCAATGATGAATACATTTGAGAATTCAAAAAGAGGTAAACATATCGAAATTCGTTATCACTTTATCAAAGATTTATGTATTAAAAAGAAGATTTTAATTGACTAAGTATATTAATACTAATCAAAATTGTGCTGATTTGTTTACAAAAGCTCTGGATAGAATCAAATTTGAATCATTTAGAAAAGGCATGATGAAATGATAATTGTATTTATATAATTCATTAGTTACAATATTTTGTATTTGTGCATTCATTATTTTTGTTAAGATTTTTAGAAAATGTGTTTTGATTTCTTTTGTTTGTTTACGTTTTCAATGAAATGTATTGTTTATAATTTTGTGCCATTAAATCAGCTGTTGCTGTCAATTGTTGTTAGGTTAGAATAACAATAACATTCCATTGAGGCGGTGTGTTAAGAAAAAATATAGAAAATCATATAATATGTAATGTATGTCGTAGCTTGTCACTGTCAGTTAATGTCATGTTTATTCGATTAATAAATTTATCTATAAACTAATAATAAGCCTTTAATTACCCACATCAAACAAGGCCGTGGGTGTCGCTTAAGGTGTCCATCCCGTTTTACGGGTCCTGTTATAACAAATTTACATTTGATATCACAAGAACATAAATAACATATAGACTAGAATAGTTACCTCTTCGATTGTATCGTTGGAAAGCATTTCCTCACGTTTCAGTCTTGCTTGACGTGTCACTTCAATTTCTGACATACATTACGAGGTTTGCCAAACCTGAAAAAAAAAAAAATTATGCAATGATTAAGGGGTCTATTTCGTAGCACATAACGACGTCGTTCGTGAGCGATTATCGTTTATGAAAGACTTTCTCTATTTTATAGTCAACGGTAGTCGTTGTTGGACGACCAAAATGGCTACCAAGTTGTCGTCCACCGACGATACCTTGACAGCTCCCGTTGAGAGGGTGTCGGCCACTTTGCGCCCGACCGTTTTGCGCTCCTACCTGAAATCGGCCACTTTGCGCTCTGCTACTTTCATAATCTACTTTATTTTCTTCGATCTGCCCATTTGCAATATAATTTTAAATTCCTCCTACCTACAATAATAGTCCGGTAAAGGGTAAGTTAAAAATATTAGTTTTACAAGAAAAGAGAAAGAATTTTTCGATTCGGATTAGGGTAGGGGGTAAGGTAGGGTGGTTTTGGTTGGGTTATTATTGAAAATTATTATAATAATCTGTCAATTACACAATTCAATTTTTTGATTCGGATTAGGGTAGGGTGGTTTAGTTAAAAAAGTGTATGGAAAGCGAGGAGATGTTCTTTTCATAGAGAACGACACGGGGTGTCTTGGAACTACGCTTGGCAACGTCGGTGAAGAGAGCTACATTTAGACGCTCCTATTTTTCTGTAGTAGGTACCATGGGTTTTAAGCAAATTTTCTAAGCTAACCTTTACCGGGCTATTATGTTATAATAAATTTAAAATTATATTGCAAATCGGTAAATCCTAGAAAAAAGGATAATACATTTCTATTATGAAAATCGCAGAGCGCAAACAGGTCGATTTCAGGTAAGAGCGCAAAACGGCCGAGCGCAAAACGGCCGTATTCGTTGAGAGAGTAAAAAGTCGTTAACTAATCTAAAATAAGGTGAAGGTCTATGTGCTCGCCTTTATTTATCTAAAGTGTTCGTATTAATAAAAATTATGGCAGGTGAAATAGCTAATTTGGTTTTAGATGAGTTACAAAGGAGGTAATGAATTGGATTGTCAACATAAATATCTGTTTAAAATGTTAATTTTTAATAACTTGGTATCTACATTTAGAGAAGAAACCCGAGAAAGATTACGTACACTGAGAGATACCAGTAATCCTTTTGAACTCCCATGGGAACTTTTTAGGCAGTTATATAGACTGGATGCTGTATCGGCAAAAGATTTATTTGAGGAAATTTGACCTTATATATCTACGTTTTTTTAATTAAATCATTATCCTCAATAGAAACAGTCCCAAATTATCAAAATGGACATAAGAAGTGACAGGGAAACACAAAACATTTAGAAAAATAATATTCGACGTACGTTTTCTGTCAATTTAATAATACCAACCTTCAAATTTGCCGTTAACTTTGATCACTAAAATAGACACTGAACGACAATGTTACAGAATAGAGTTAAGAGAAATTGTCGTTGACAAATAAGTCGTCTGCGTAACGAAATCGTCTGGAAACGACGAATTAAAAATAGATTCCTAATATACGTAATTCCGACGTTTGTCGACACGGAGATGTATTAAAAGGACCTCGCAAAATTTTTTTTATCATATTCAAATGCTTCTAAAAATTAGATAAGTCGTCGAAAGGACTAATCCAATTTGGAACATTTTGAATAATTTTATTTTAACGAAAACTCGACAAAACTTTTAAGGAACGGAAAAAAAAGGAGGTAGAGACGCGAGAGAGTGAGCCGACCTTTGTTACGCTGAAAGACTTGATGATATTTCTCGAAAATCTACGTTGGGTCTACAGTTTAAGTTAAAGGAATAGTAGAATTCTTGTGACTTAAAGAAGGAATAAAATTAATTATCGGAAAGTAGAAAAGAGAAGCTTAAGTTGACGTTTAACATGTCCAATCGGTTCTGGTAGATATTCGAGAGAGGGTGAAAATCTCCCCGAGCGCTGTTTGTCAGCTTTCAAAGATTGACAATTTGTAGAATCCTTTCTTTTTTTTTAAACCCTATCGGAAAATGTTTCCAAAACGAAAAACTGCTAGACACCATGAAAAAAGGTCGATTATTTTATGATAAAATTGCATCAGTAGATACCATCAGTGGCAGTGACGTGTTTTTTGTGGAAGGGTTATATTGACTGAATAGGATACAAAAATTCATTTTTTCATGTAAAAATTCATCTTGTGTCGATTGGTAATGTATCGATTGCAGCTATTTGCGTGTTTTAAGGTTTTCTCTGCTCCCATTTTGACTAGATAGGCCTTTTCAAAGTGCTATGTTAAAATTTCAATAAAATTCCAACTAAAATTTTATTATACTATTTTGAAAGGATATTCAGAACGTATCAAAAAACTGATTTCGCCGGCAGATTTCTCATTCCAAAAAGCCTTTCTTACATTATCTCATCATCCTCTAAATACAACTTAACAAATAAAAATTATTAAAACGTATTCAAATACTCAATTTCAAGTATCAGACAATATTTACAAAAAAATTGACCTACCGCATATCCTTCACTTACGTAAAAATCGATTTATTATCGAATGAATAGATTTTACAGATAGGTGCACTACGAAATTTTCAAAATTGTTTTTATATATCTTCGATCTACAACTATAACACGTCCTGTCTGAAAGGAACTCTAGCACATATCCAGAGGAAAGGAAGGGCTAAGCACCATCTCGACCTGGAAAATGAGCTTGAGGATCTGAACAGGGCAATGATCGATGCATTTGAATCGAGCTGCCCTCTTCAAGAACAACGAAGCAGCAAAGATGCACCCTGGTGGAACAAAATCTGTCAGAATTAAGATCTCATACCCGGGACCTCTTTAATAGAGCAAAATTCACCGGGGACTGGCAGAGATACACCGAGGTGAGAAACACCTACTACAAGGAAATTAGAAAAGCTAAAAGAAATAGCTTCAGGAAATTCTGTGAAGATATAAACACAACACCTGCTGCGGCAAGACTTTACAAAGTCATGGCGAAAAGTAGGGTCAACACAGATATGGCTTTGAGGAAGCCAGACGGCAAATATACCGAAAATGAGGAGGAAAGAGTGCGACTCTTACTAGAAACTCATTTTCCTGGAAGCACCCCAAACAGAGGAGTTAATCCTCTCGAAGGTCATAACAGGCCTTCGAGAGAAAGTACTACAATGGCCAAGCACATTTGTAGTAACGATAGGTTGAAATGGGCTATGAACACCTTTTCACCTTTCAAAGCACCTGGAGCAGATGGGATTTTCCCAGCATTGCTCCAGCAAGGACAAGACGAAATTCTTCCACATTTGGTTAGAATTAGTTGAAGTAGTTTGGAACTGGGTTATATACCAGAAGCATGGGGAAGGGCAATAGTAACCTTCATCCCAAAAGCTGGAAAAAGGGACACAACAAACCCCAAATCCTTCAGACCAATTAGCCTAACATCGTTTGTGCTTAAAACGATGGAAAAAGCTATTGACAACTATATTAGAACGGAAATCCTAGAGAGACTACCTCTCCACCCGTATCAGCACGTCTACCGGGCAGGCAGATCTACGGAGACTGCACTGGTACAACTGACGGAGGATATCCGAGGTGCCTTAGACAACCAAGAAACTGTAGTATGTGCATTTTTGGACATAGAAGGAGCTTTTGACAACACTCCACATGAGGCTGTCAAGAGAGCATTAAATAGAAGAGGTGTAGACAGCACAACATCCAAATAGATGTCGGAACTGCTCACCACCAGAGTAGCAGAGACGAGAACGAGCAAAGACATTGTCTCCATCTGCACAACCAGAGGATGCCCACAGGGAGGAGTAGCATCCCCATTAATGTGGAGTCTGACGGTTGACGAACTCCTGTGTGGTTGGACGGACCTCGGAATATCCTGCCAAGGATATGCCGATGATATTGTCATAACAGCCAGGGGAAAATTTGAAAACACCCTTTGTGACATCGTACAAAAGGGTCTGAACTATACAAATAGCTGGTGTAGGCAAGTGGGACTCAGCATCAACCCCACCAAAACCATCTTGATAGCCTTCACTAAGAAAAGAAAACTCAACCTCAAAACCATTAAACTTGATGGGAACGACGTTGAATGGAGACAAGAAGTCAAGTATCTAGGTTTGACTCTAGACAGCAAACTCCTGTGGAACAAACACGAGAAGGAGATTACATACAAAGCAAAAATGGCTCTAATTGTGTGCAGGAATCTGGCAGGGAGAAACTGGGGTTGTAACCCAAAAATCCTGAGCTGGATGTACACTGCCATAGTGAGACCAATTATCACTTATGGAGCCATTGCGTGGAGTAGTAGAACTAGCCTCTTGACGACGAGAGAAAACCTCTCTAAAATTCAAAGACTAGCCTGTATATGCATAACAGGAGGAATGAGTACATGCCCAACGGCAGCAATGGAAGTGATTCTCAACCTCACACCATTACATATGGTGGTGGAGAGTGTTGCAGAAAGAACAAGATACAGACTAAGTAGAGAGGGAATCATTAAAAAGAAAACCACCTCTTCACTTCTTAGAAATCAGACAACCTGGGACATGCCACAAGATGGTATGATGAAAAAGTATAACTTTTCAAAGAAATTCGTTACGGAATTAAGCAACAAGAAGGAATGGGATCCAAATACCATTACCATACTTGGAAAGAATGCCATTCAATGGTACACAGACGGCTCAAAAGCGATAGAAGGAACTGGGATAGGAGTGTACGGGCCAGGAACCAAACACTCTGAAAGCTTGGGAAAAACCCCAAGTATCTTTCAAGCGGAAATTCACGCAATAAGAAAGTGTGCCCAGTTCAATATTGACAAAGGATATAGAAGGCAAGGGATTATCATAATGTCTGATAGTCAAGCAGCCATTAAAGCGCTGAGTTCCTGTGTAATCAGTTCCAAAATGGTGTGGGAATGCCTAGGCAAACTTAATGAACTAGGCGAGAACAATATAGTCACCTTACTGTGGATTCCAGGACACACTGGAATAGAAGGAAACCAACTAGCAGATGAACTAGCAAAGAGGGGGAGTGAAATACCCTTTTGGGGGCCGGAACCTTTTTGCGGAATCAGCTCCAATGTAATATTGGAAGAAATAGGTAAAGCCGAAGAAAAGAGAAGATCTGACAATTGGAAAGATCTAGTAGGGCTTAGGCAATCAAAGATTCTTCTGGGTGACTACAACCTGTTGAGATCAAATGAATGCATAAGTCAAAGCAAAACTGCACTAAGAGTTTTAACAGGAATCCTAACGGGACATTGTCGCCTGAATGGACACCTTAAAAAGCTCAAAATAGTGGAGGAAAAAGATTGTAGATTTTGTGGAATGGAAGAAGAAACCTCCATCTACATACTTGCGAACTGCACAGTATTTCAGAATCCTAGGGCACAGTACCTGGGAGACTACTGGATAGAAGAGGGACAGTTACCTAAGTTGAGGCCTGCAGATATCCTAAAATTCCTCCGGGAAATAGGACTAAAGGAGCTACTAGTATCTGAGACTCTCCTAGAGGAACATTTGTGTTGCGAGCCTAACAATTTCAGAAAATATATCTGACAACATTGCTTTATTTTATGGTCATCACACTGACAATAGTTAGAGTATACTACTTATCCACTTTCATTCCAGAAGCTTCGTGCCTTTTATACAGTGTGCACATAAAGTAACGTAACTTGCTAATATTTCGATTTCCTTAGTTGAATAAAAGTTTTTTCAAATAATCCAGACCATCTGCATAAGTCGATTAGAAATATGCAGGGTGCACCGTTGCTCCAAAATACATTATTAACATATTAAATTACAAATACAACCGTCAAGACCGCATAATTCTACCTTTAATATTTCCAAAGTTACATTCGTTTGAATCTAAAATTATAAAAAAATTGCAAATCTGCAGTTTGGAGGATTCTGAAACTTTTTGAAGAAGTGGGTTCAACTAAAAATCGCCCTAAAACTGGCCTACCAAAGACCGTAACTAATGAAAAATTCTTGGACGTTATGCAAAGTTTTGTAGAAAATCCTTTTACATCCATTCGGAAAACTGCATTAGAACATGATGGTCATGATGTTAGTGTGAGATCCGTCTACGACATTATTAAGAAGAATACGTTTCATCCTTATAAAGTAACTCTATTACAAGAATTATCTGAAGATGATTATGACCGCAGAATAGAATTTTGTGAAACTATAATGCAAAAGGTAGATACAGTCCCTCATTTTACATGTAAGGTAGTATTTTCCGATGAAACCATGTTTATGTTAAATGGTACAGTTAATCGCCACAATTGTAGATATTGGAGTGATACTAATCCTCAGTGGATGTGGGAACATAGAACATAAAGACATTCAAAAGTTAATGTTTGGGCAGGTATTATCGGCACCACTGTTATCGGACCATTCTTTGTAGAAGGCAATTTGAACGGACCAAAGTATTTAGATTTATTAAGAAATCAAATAGTTCCTGCTATAAGAAATGGAGTTGGTAACAATTTTAATGACACTTGATTTCAGCAGGATGGTGCATCACCACACTTTAATGTTGCTGTTCGAAATTACTTAAATGAAGTTTTCCAAGACAGGTGGATTGAGTGGCCAGCCAGATCTCCAGATTTATCGCCTTTAGACTATTTCTTCTGGATGAACTGAGAAATAGAATACTGTTAACAGCCCATCAAATAACAAATCAGCAATTGCGTAATAGGTACCATATCAGCTTTTTATAATCGACTTGGATACTGTCAAATAGAAGAAGGAAAACAATTTTAACGTCTCATTAAATAAGATTAGTTATTTGTTCCTGTAATGGAAGAAGAAACCTCCATCCACATACTTGCGAACTGCACAGTATTTCAGAATCCTAGGGCACAGTACCTGGGAGACTACTGGATAGAAGAGGGACAGTTACCTAAGTTGAGGCCTGCAGATATCCTAAAATTCCTCCGGGAAATAGGACTAAAGGAGCTACTAGTATCTGAGACTCTCCTCAGAAACTAAGTAGAAGTAAGGGGGCACAATAGATCTTTTAGGTCTCAGTGAATGTTACCCCAAAATACATACATACATACATACATACATATTTGTTCCTGTAAATTATTTTTCTCAATGACTGTAGAAAAAATAAGATTAGAATTATGCGGCTTGACGGTTATATTTGTAATTTAATAGATTATGAAAAACTGAAAATATATACATACATGGTGTACAATTTTTAAAAAAAATATGTTTAGTAAGATATTTTGGAGCAGCAGTGCACCCTGAATACTTCTAACCGACTTATGCAGATGGTCTGGATTATTTGAAAAAACTTTTATTCAATATTTTTTTTGTAAACCTAACGGAAATGGAAATATTAGCAAGTTACTTTATGTACACACTGTATAGGCAACTTTTTTAGAGGTGATTTTCGTAAGTAATATCATAAGGGCATCTAATTTTTCTGAAAGGAATCATAAAAACACGTTGCTAAGTAATATCTTAACAAGAAGCATGAGTGTAGGTAGCGACTATTGGACTCGTATTTTTGTTAAAAAAGTATTACTTTCATTGTGTTTTTTCGATTTTTTCACAGGAAAAATTAGTTACCCGAATGGTATTTGACAAGAGTATTTCATGAGTATAGCAGGTATTAATTTGAAAGCTGAAAACATATAATTTATTTAATCACAAAATACTACAAACTTAATTATTTATGGTACATATTAAAATATAACTTGCAATTTTGGTTCACAATAATATAGGAGTTGTGTTTGAAATATTTGTTAATAACTCATTTATAACGTTGATGGATGTAGGTAAATCATGTTGTTAACAGTGGCTGCTCCTCGAAGGAGGCTCAGCCTCCTCAACAATTTATCCAGCAAATAGCACCAGGAATATTTTGTTGATTATTCTTCATTTTATTTCCTGTTTATCTAATAATTTTCAAATTTTACAATTAATTCCCCGTTTTCACTAGTTATTTTTGAATCTGACAACAGTGCCCTGAGGCTAGATTCTGCAAACATCTCAATACCGAAACAGGTGTTGCACAACAGAGTTGCCGTTTTTTCGACCAGTCCAATTGCTAATACCGTAAAAAATAGCGGAAATGGCAACACTCTCAGGAGGCTTGCCTCTAACGGTCGCGATGATACACGAAGGCACATCGTGTTGCGTGCGTTTTCGACTTGACGAATAATAGCTTATTCGAATGTTTTTCAAAAGAGTTTCCCAATACACTTTTAGATAACTTAGTTCTAAAATATAAATTTATTGATAAAATAGCACTGCACAATGAATTATGCGTTGTATACTCTGATAGATATTTTAGGCCAGTTCCTACGACACTCACGCCGATATGATAACATTTATGATAAATAATGATTTGCAACAAGTTTTACCTCAGTTTTTTAAACTACTTTGTTTGAGAGTCACCATTCCTGTCACGTCGGCATCGGTGGAGAGATCATTTTCTACTTTCAAACGAATTAAAATTTACCTGCGAAATACAATGGGCCAAAATCGTTTATACGATGTTAGTTTAATATCTATTGAAAAAGATTTAGTAAAACGCTTAAAACAAAATGATACATTTTATGATAATACTATTGATAATTTTTCGCAAACTAAAGACCGTAGGATTCCGTTAATATATAAAAAAAGTTAATATGGAAAATTCCAAAATTAAGAATCCAAAAAAAACAAAAAACGAACAAAAAAAATTTTATATTGCATTTTAAGTTTTCCGTAGGAATTTTTTCTTCAAATATTATCTATGTTGATAATAATAACAAAAAAAACATGTTGTGGATATGTTAGGATCAAACACCGATTTCAGCGAATGGTCGAAAAATACGCCCAAAACGCGTTCTGGCCCTCAGCATATTGCCAAAATCCGAAATTACGCTTTCCGGCCGCTTAATGTAGACCAGAACGCATTCGGGACATTTTGCGAATGCCAGAACGCGTCTAACACACAATTAAACCGTCCAAAAACCCATTTTGTGCATGTCTCAGCTTGCAAACGACACATACTTAAAACGTCTACTTGTTTTTACACGAACTATTGTTATGACACACTGTTACGTATTACCCTTACCCTTACCCTTATGTTTACAAGCTTTTGCTACCTTTACCTCTGTAAGTAAGGGTAAGTAAGGGTAAGGGTACTATGTAACAGCAAGTGTCATAACAATAGTTCGTGTAAAAACAAGTAGATGTTTTAGGTATGCCATTAAGTCATCAGAATTATACGTAGACGAATAACAAAATTCTTTCAGACTAACTTGAGAAAGTCAATACACATTCTGGCAATTGCAAAGGCTCCAGAACGCGTTCTGGTCTACACTTAACGACCGGAAAACGATATTTCTGACATTGGCAATATACTAGTGGCCAGAACGCGTTTTGGCCGTATTTTTCGACCATTGACCGATATCGGTGTTTGATCCTAACAGATGTACAATCAAACATTTATGTATTTCATATACTGATGGTGGTTTATTGTTATTCCTACAAAAATGAAAAAAGTGTTAAAGCATGTAGGCATATTATTAAATTTTATGGATTTTTAAAAATTTTTAAAAAAATTATTTGAAAAGATATATAGCTGTGAGTAGAATTAGTTTGCATTGTCTCTTTGATGATTAAAAAGCCGTAAAGATAAAAATCCATAAATCATTTCTAGTCTTGACCCACAACCGATCGATTGATTCTCATTGGTACAATGTAGCTTCCGATTGGTCTATGAAAAATGTACCTACTTAAATTTTTAGTCCACATTAATTGTGAACGTCCCATGGTGGGCTTAGTTCATTTCTGTTATTTACGAGAGATTGTGTTCTCAGATGTTGTTGTGACATTCGAAGAGAAAGATATTGTTATAGGCTCCGAACAATGAATATACTAGAAGAGTAAACAGACGTATTATTCTATGCCAACATAAACAATTTCAAAGTTTAATTATTTATTCCATTTCGCAGTGAATAAGTTTGTTGATTGTATAACACATGAATATTTAATTGTTAAAATTTTTTACCAAAGGTTTTGAAATCTCCTAAAGTGGAGAGTAGGGATTTGAGACAATAGACAGAAAGAAATTTGGTATGTTGCAATCGCTATGTAGGCAAAAAATGATACACAATATTTACAGGCAACTAAAACAAGAAAAGAATGGGTCAAACCATGGAGCTGCTGAAAGAATACATAATTGACAAAAGTTTAAAAACTATCCATTATTACAGTTCAGTTATCGGTAAATCAACTTCTATTAATCGGAAAAAGAGAGTAAAGAAATCGATAGTGCGTTGGGATCCTGCAATAATTAAAAATTTGTCTGAAACCGGCTCTGCTTCTGCTTACAGATTTCTTTATCTCGCCGACAAATTGGGAAACGGAGCAAACTAATTTTACCTACTCACAACTATACCAAAGTGCATTAACCAGCTGTGTATATCAGATTTTTCAGTAGTTGTTACTGGCACTTAATTTACCATCTTACTATAACTCGCAGAATACATAATTAGTGTGGTTAGGTTTCAGGTTCATTAAAAGTTAGTATTCAAACGATTGATGGCTGTAACGCTTAGTTTTAAGCTTCTGAAACTCTGTAAAATATAATTAAATTCATTAAATAATATCACAAGTTTCAATATTTTAACCCATCATTAAAAACATTCAACTTTATAAATCTAATTATATATCATAAATAACAATTAAAGTAAGTGCGGTATTACTCAAGTCTCTTACATCAGTAGCATTGTCGTAATAAAAATAACTTATCAAAGATGTGACCATTCATTCATTCGATTGGGTTGTGCTCAACAGCCTAAGCACTTGAACTGAATCTTTGTACCATTTCCCATGTTATCTACTTCCATTCCAGAAGCTTTGTCTCTCCTATGTAGGAAGGTGTGACTATCTCTTGGCATTTACTTTTTCACTGCTAGGGCATTTTAATGCGTTTAACTACACATTAATTAGTTACGAAAATAACTGTATTTTTCAATATTGAATAAATAATAATTCGGGAGCTGTAGACTTGTAAAGACGATGATCGTTGGCAATAAACAATAACAGCCTTATTAATAATAAACACGATAACAGCATACTAACTAATGGTTACTAAGAGCATACTTAGGTATAGTATGCTACGCAAATCATATTAATAATTGAATACTTAGAAACATGTAACAAACAATATGTTTTCATAAGATAAATATGACAACAACGATGTAAAATGCGTAAACGGCTATATTCACTCTTATTTCTTTTTGTAAAATTTTTTGATGTTCCGTCATGTTCTGTGATAAAATATACAGTGCTATTCAAAAGTCCCCTCCCTCCCTCGTATCTTTTGAACGGCTACACTTACATTAATAAAATTTGTAGTGTGAAAATAAAGTGTTGTAAACTTCTCTACGAATGGTAACAGGTGATGTCACAGTGCCACTCTGGCCAATAATTTTAAATAGGACCTTATGGCAAGTGATATCTCGTTTGAAAGGCATTGACATTGGCTACATAGCCATATTAATTTTGTTTGGGTTTAAACTAATTTTGACGGATGAATTAAGAAATTATTATTACACATTTAAATATTGAAGATTTTTTAATCCGCCTCTGGTTAGTTGTCAAAAAAGTTGACGTTTTTAATTTAATAGTATTTGTTGCTTTGCAAAGTTTTTCTAAATAGCTTAAATATTTAATTTTATTATTGTTTAACGAGACGTTTAAGAGTTTACATAGGCAAAATGGTACGTACTCAAGCCGACAAAGTAGCAGCTATCTTAATAATTGGTGAATCTGAAAAGAATCTCCATGAAGTGGAACGTTTATTTAATGAGAGATACCCAGATCGCCCTATCTCGAGAACTTATTTGAGGAAGCTTCTTCACAAGTTTGAAGCAACAGGTAGTGTTCCAGATTCTAAACGATCTGGTCGACCAACATTTAGTGATGATAAAAAATTGATATAGTTGCTGAAATGGTAGTAAACCCTACTTCCTCTTCAACTAAAGTTGCGTCTATCTGTGAAGTAAGTAAAAGTACAGTACAGAGAGTGTTGGCTAAAAATAAATTTCATCCATTCAAGTTAAAAATGGTGCACCACATTTCGGATGACGACCCCGACAGAAGACTCGAATTCTGTGAATGTGTGACAAATAAAATTAGTCAAAACCCACATTACACAAAAACAATTTGTTTTAGTGACGAAAGTACTTTTTGCCTCAATGGAAATGTGAATACACAAAATGTAAGGTATTGGAGTGACACAAATCCTCACACCTTTCGTGAACAACATACCCAATTTCCAGAAAAAGTCAATGTTTGGGCAGGTATTTTGGGAAACCACATAGTTGGTCTTGTTTTCCGAAATTCAAATTTAAGCGCTGAAGTGTATCTGGAGATGTTACAAAATGCAATTGAGCCGTTAATTCTTGAAATTCTGTAAGATAATCCAGATGAATTCGGCCATCTGGAAATAACATTTCAACAAGATGGTACTCCTGCACATTATTATGGTGCAGTAAGACGTTACCTGGATGAAGAATATCGAGGTAGAGGGATCGGCAGGCGAGGTCCTATAGAATGGCCACCTCGGTCACCAGATCTGACACCATTAGATTTTTTTTCTATGGGGGTACTTGAAATCCAAGGTTTATATTACGGCATCAGATAGCATTGGCGTTTTGAAAGAAATAATTATTGAAGAATGCAATGCAATTTCAGCTGACACATTCGAACGAGTACGACAAGAGTTTACTAATAGGATGTATTACAATCAGAAAGTAGACGGAGCACATTTCGAACACTTGCTATAAGAATCCATTGTTGATATTTGATTAATTAAAGTTACATTAGCTATTTGTATGCTTAGGCCGCGAAATACCTTTTTAACGTACCGAAAGAACAGTTATCGCCGAGGCCGCTTGCGGCCGAGGCAAGATAATCTTGAGGTCGTTAAAAAGTTTCGCGGCCATGGCATACACACTATTTTTCGTGCAATCGTTAAAATTATTAAACTAGATAATTGTAAATAAATATATTATTGCTCTAAAATCAACAGCAGTTCAATTTATTTAACAATGTGTGCTATGGAAATAATATGTTTCAATATATACAAAATACTTTGACAGTTCTTACTTCAACTTCTGGAGTAAATATAAGTAATAATACAAACTGTACAATTAATGTTAATATTCATCCTAAATAATATAAGTACTTATGTATTTGTTGATATTCAATACAAAATCATCCTTGTCTTTGTAGTATTTTAGAAATGTCAAATTTGGAAGTGATATTCAAATTTGGAAGTGACGTTTGGTTTCGCAGCCGTTGCTATGGGTAACGGCCGCGAAATTGAATTTCGCGGACTGTGTTGAGAACGCGAAATACTGACTTCGCGTCCGATTGCACGAAAAAATAATTTTGGTATTTATTTCATTTATCCGTCAAAATTAGTTTAAGCCCAAACAAAATTAATATGGCTATGTAGCCAATGTCAATGCCTTTCAAACGAGATATCACTCGCCATAAGGTTCTATTTGAAATTATTGGCCAGAGTTGCACTGTGACGTCATCTATTACTATTACGTCACCTGTTACCATTCGTGGAGAAGTTTACAACACTTTATTTTCACGCTCCAAATTTTATTAATGTAAGTGTAGCCGTTCAAAAGATACGAGGGGGGAAGGGGACTTTTGAATAGCACTGTATACTTCTGTGCTTTGTAATGGTAATATTTGATGTTCTGAGTTCTGATTGTTGATACTAGCCCTTTTGTTCTCGTAAAGATAGCTCGTGAATACCCCTGAATATCGGGGTTCCTCAGCCTCGACTACTTCTTGGTTAATTTCAATTAAGTCATCTGCATTCATATTGAAAATATTATGACTAAAATAGGTAGAGTTTGTTTAATCGACCTTTGCCGTTACGTCAGAATCGGTGACGTGTTCTGCTGTTTTACGTTTGTCTCATATTAGTTGAATGTTATTTTACACTTAACCTCAAAATTATAATCAATGACATATGTTAAGGTGTGTATGTATGAATAAATTAGTAATGCAAAAAATTGTATTTTGCTTTATGCGTTACGTACTTTTTTACTTAATTTAGTTTTGTTTTAACTTGAAATCCCCGTTTTTTTTAAATGATTTGTTTCAAATTTTCAGCTTGAGGATGTTTAACGCCCCTGAGCATGATTTTTTACTGAATTTAAAAAATTACGGATTACCGAATCGTGGTTAAATGGGGAATTATGTAATAGATATTAACAATGTATTATACGATTATATTTTTGGGGTGAATCCAATGGTTATTTAAAATCTATATGCTCAAATTTTTGAAAATTGTATAGTAATTATTGTCTGTGTCATTGTGAGAACCAATTTCGTAAGTATTCCTGAGAAATGCAAAAAAACACGTGTGGGAAAAAACAGGCAATAAATAAATTTATTTCTGAAAAAACTCCCAATAAAAACAGAAAAAAGGAACGAACAAACGGATAAGAAAGGTAAACTGAAATAACATATGTAATGAAATAATATGCAAAGTCTAAGCTTCGTCACTGACAAAATCATCTTCATCATCATTGTGGGAGTAAGGAGAAAATGAGATACATCAATGTATTTTTGTTTTTCCCAGTCATCACTGATTAATTGATTTGTGTGCGTGATATAGTGCTTCCATTTCTCAAGAGTAACCTAAAATAAAATTTTATTTAAACACCATAAAATATTCTGTTAATGAAGGGATTTAAAAACAATTTCACTCATCAATAAAATACCTCATTTTGGCCTTACTTATTTTGAAATTCTAGCTAAAACTTGAAGCTGTAGCCTGAGATATTATCATATTTGAAATACATACAGGGTAAGCTATCTTATTAAATCTCGACTGGTTCAATTTAAATCAACAAACGGTTTTATAATTAACCTTAATGAAACCAAATCTTGCCTGTGCAAGGGCTTCATCCCATATATTTAATACAGCAGTGGATGTAACAGCCCAATTTACTACCCGACTTGAAAACAAGACTAGCATTTTCCACAAAACAATCCTCGGAACCTGCATGTAGGACAATATAACGAACACCTTCTCCAGTTTTCTTTCTCACAGTTTTTAAAGACCCATCTTGCCAGCTTTTTCTAAATGCTTCCTTACTGAAGATCCAGGTTTCATCTAAGACGACTGGTCTCAATGAAAAATTATCACTTTGATTTTTTGTATACTCCCGCAAAAATTTTTTATTATTTTTTGCGTAACTGCCGATTGCTTCATTAGATATTTTCGATTTGATATTGAGCATTTCCTCCACTTAAATTTTAGTTTGGCCAAAGCACCGGCTAAGGAGCTCAAGGATATCTCAACTATATCAATATCTTTAAGTTTTTTATGGAGGGACCTAATTGTGACGTGTTCGCCTGTTGAAACAAAATGAATAAGTTGAAGTTTAATAATTGCAATAGAAAAACTGAGTATGTATCTATCTACCTGCAGAATACATCGCATACACTCGTGTTCTTATTGCATGTTGATGTATGATATAAATTGATGATCCTCGAGCAGAAACACGTCCGGCATGAACTTTGATTTTGTGGTCTTTATCTCTTTCTATTCCACTAGTAACTAGTTCTTGAACAGTTCTAATAGATATTTCTAGATCATCAGCAACACGCTATAAAATTTAATAAAATCAAATCAAGATAGACACTAACTCTAATTTTGCATAATACAGATAGATACTTACGTTGTAGACTGCATTTAACGGTAAAAGCGGCATTCCAGCATCCCTTTCTTTTGAAAAGTAATTAATCAACTCCAAAATTAAACTTTACTCTTCCTCATTATACCGGGAAGGCATTTTGACAATGAAAAATTAATTGAAAAAGGCGAAAATGACCAAAAATACTGATCAAATTAAAATGTGACAACTGAACTGTCAAAAGTTACAAATAAAAATTACGTCGACATTAGTTAAGAAATACGTTAATGACGTCATAATTCCATCTCATCCATTTTATGAATGAGAGATAAAGCTGGGCAATGTATGACGTAACGGCAAAGGTCGATTAAACAAACATAATCAAGTACAACTTACCTGTATAAAAATGACTCTATTATAATCACCACAAAGGGACAATTAATTAAACTAACATTTGATCAAAAAAGATTAGGTTGAGTTAAACACGGTGTGAAACATACCCAATAGTTATTTGTTTTACTAGGCATTAAATCTGCTTTTCTGCCGTGTGAAACATATAATTTTTTCTTCAAATTTGTTCCAATTCCACGCAAAATCGACTTTTTCATATTTAAATTATTATCATCAGCATCATTTCGAGTTTTCTCAATTTCATTGTCAATTTTAATAACCAGTTTGATTGAAATTATTACTTGGAAGGTTGCCTAGCAACGAACTTTTTCTGCCTAGGCAGTAAAAGTGGACTTTTTCTGCCAAGGCATTAAAAGTACAACTTCTAAGCCTGTCAAGTGTCATTAAAAGGCCGCTTTTAATGTCATTTGGAGAAAAACTTATTACTAAGGATTTAGTATCATTCTAGTGTTAAAATAATGTTGAATGTATTTATTAATACCTATGCTTTTTACTAGTTTAGTTTTAAAGTCCTGTTAGAATAATCTAAATTTCATTATTAATAAGGCTGTAAATGACTAAACCTAACCTCAATTGTGTCAAAACTGCTGAATCTTTCGAATTGATCTGACAACGTTCCAAAGTTTTGCCAACACGTAAGCTGTAAATTGCCCTGGCCGTTGAGTATAAATTGTATCTACGGCTGGTAAATTTATATTTATTCCGATCAGATGGAAAGTAACTAAAAATGACGCCATCGTCGATTTATCGTAAATAAACCATAGCTTTTAGGTGGTACCATAGAGAAATAATATACAAATGAGAGTTTTCGATCCTGTATTAACGTTGATTGCAGCGCACCAGGAAGGGTTGTCGGAACTAATTTTTAAAGGCGGGATATTTAAATTTCTTGGCTTGGATTATGGGTAGGTGAATTTTACAATTTGTCTAAAAATTGTATATTACATAATTATTTCATTACAAAAAATAAAGTTATATTTCATTTTTTCTAATGAAATGATTATAATTATACAATTTTAAGACACATAATTTAGATAAATAAGAAATCAACACACATTCAAAATTTTCATTTAACTGCACTACTAAAATTTCATTATGCAGCGTTGCTGAAAAGTCTCGCACCAAGGGATTATCTTTGAAACGGATAAGGGGAAAGTTATGAAATTCTAGGACGATGAATGAGACTCTATTCTGCATATTTTAGAGCAAATGTCAAATGTTTTGACGTCAGCGTTTAGCGTACGGCCGCCATCTTGATTTTTTTTAAATGTTTAAATGACAACCTAGGTCGTGTGACCCATCACAAAAAAGCTTATTTTTCTATCTTTCCAAAAATAATCCCAATGTATAACTTGACTCGGATATTATGATAGAAATTTAGAAAAATATTAAAATTTTAATTTTAATCAAAACTGCGTATTACAGAAATTTATAAACTTAACAATTATTGTTGCAAATACTTCCTTACAATAAGTGCTCAAAATGCTGGCCATTTGTTTGTTGACAATGAAACAATCTCTCTTCGAAGCTACGAATAGAATCGTTGATCATTTGTGGAGTGATTCCCTGCATTTCGAGACGTATGAGATCCTTTAAATCGTTTAAGTTAGTTGGTCTGTTTACACAAACGCGGTCTTTCAAGTAGCCCCAGAGAAAAAAATCGAGTGGTGTCTAGTCGGGTGATCTTGCCGGCCACTCAATTGCACCTCTTCGACCAATCCATCTCTGAGGGAAAATTGTATTTAAATATTGCCTAACGTCTCTTTGATAATGTGGAGGTGCGCCATCTTGTTGAAAGTTTACGTTAATATTAGGAAATAACCAATTTATTTCAGGTATAATCTCATTTTGGAGTAAGTCAAGATATTTAGCACCGGTCAGCGTACCTTCAATAAAAAAAGGACCGATCAAATGGTTTTTAACCAAACCCGCCCACACATTTACTTTTTGTGGACGCTGTGTATGAACCTCCTCCATCCAGTACGGATTACAATCTGACCAGTACCGACAATTATGTCTGTTAACAGAACCGTTCAAGCAAAATGTGGCTTCATCACTGAATACCAAAATATCTAAGAAATTGTTTTGCATCCTTATTTTCTTTGTAACTATTTCACAAAATTGTAATCGCCTATCAAAATCATCCTCGCCCAACTGTTGATGATTTTGAACTTTATAAGGATGAAAGTTATTTTTATAGTTTGTATAGACTGTCTAGAAATACCGTGATTTCTTGCCTATATACTTGTAGATGTCTTAGGATTTTCTTGAACATCTAAAGTTTTACTTTCATTAGTTGCACTTTCCGGTCTACCAGACTTAGGAATATCTTTTACACTACCAGTTTCATTAAATTTATTTACTAATCTCGTCACTGTAGATCTACTTAAAGGTGGACGTTCAGGATTTAAATCGTTAAAAAGATGAGTTACTTCGTCATGGGTACGTTTACGATCACCATATCCAACTAACATTAAGATTTGGATGCGTTGTTTTTCTGATAAATGTGCCATTATTGAAATTTGAAATTAGTATCAGTTTTGACAATTTGTACATAAATAATGAATTAATGATGTGGTTTTTATTGTTTTTTGTTTTATTTTAAAATCCTACAAGTCCAAATAATTAGTAGGTACGGTACACTTTAATTTAATTTAGAAAAATGAAAACGATATTTTATAGGACATTTTGTAGTAAAGTGATACATTGGGATTATTTTTGGAAAGAGAAAAAAATTAGCTTTTTTGTGATGGGTCACACAACCTAGGTTGTCATTTGAAAAAATACAAGATGGCGGCCGTACGCTAAACGCTGACGTCAAAAACATTTGACATTTGCTCTAAAATATGCAGAATAGAGTCTCATCCATCGTCCTAGAATTTCATAACTTTCCCTTTATCCGTTTCAAAGATAATCCCTTGGTGCGAGACTTTTCAGCAACGCTGTATTTAAGAAAGTTAATCGAATATCACATCAAATTCCACATTACTTTAAAATAATTGACAAAAAAACAAATACTTTTATAAAAAGGAATTAGGAACTAGATTATCCATTTCCATGAAATAAGGAACAGGTCTGAAACAAAAAAATTAAAGGCAGTTCATTAAGCTACAAAGAAACAATTATTATTTTTGTTTGCTATACCATCATTATTGTCAGAAAAAATAAGCTTTCGTTTTACAGGCAGTACCGTATTTTCAAAAGCTTGAGTATTATTATTATTATTATGTTCAACTACTTTTGGTTGTGAATGATGTAAGGGTTGCAAAGGTAGATCAAATCTAATAGGTCTTTTGCGTAATGAACTTGTAAATGCATTATTATCCAAATGATCTTCACACAACCTTTGATCTTTGGAAGTACTGTATACATATAAGGAAGTTCTAAGATTTTGTACTACTGTCCCCTTTGATTAATATCAGATGGAAATTTGAAAAATATTTTATTCTTAAACTCCAAATTGCGAAGTGGCCAAAAATATATGCTATTACAATTCAACTATGACGAATTACACCTGGTGATGACATTTTAAAGGTTCACTTATTTTTATTTCCTTTATTAGAACTAAAATCCTGAATAAATTTAAAACTAAACTCTGATAGGTATTTATATTATTTTCGTCTACTAACCAAACATAATTCTATATTGTATTTGTATTTTGACCCATCAGTCCATCCTTTCTTAACCGTATCGTGTGTATCATACCGAGTTTCTTCCAAATAGATAATTGCTAATAAATATTACTTACTTACTTACAATTTCCACTCAAAAACACACACACTTTCTTGATGTCAGACCACCGACTAAAGAGAACACTTGCAATCATCTCTCAAAAATAGTTATAGTTCAGTCAAACTAATATTTCGTTTCGTTTATTAATCGTCTTCATTAACAAACTAGTTTATTAAATAACTTTTAACGATTATTAGTTGAAATTATAACATTAAATGAATTTATCGTCAACGAAGTATAAGCATTTTAAATAATTATAATATTGACTGGGCTATGCTGGTACACTCTTAGTCTTAGCGATTCAAACAAAAAGCCGGCAACTTCAAGTTCGCACTATACCTTTTACGTCAACTATACCATTTCAATTTCATTGGCATTGAAACTTGGAAAAACATCAAGAAAATAATCAAATTCAAATAGGAAACAACAAATAAGGGTGAAGGAAGATGTTGCATAAATAGTTATTTATTATACAAGGGTTATTTATTATACAAGCGGAGGGAGACAAAAAACTGAGAACTAAAATCTAATATTTTTCCCGTGTAAAATACACCATTTTTTTCTGTGACTAGAAAAATGACGATGTAATATTGAAAAAATGTCTTATTTTGGTTGCTCTAAATGGATTAAAAATGGCGTGGATTTGAATGTTTATGTTTGTCATGATGACAAAACGCTGTAAAAAAATGTCAGATGAGTGCAATAATATATCTATATATATATATATATATATATATATATACTTTCACGGCGTGAAGTGGCATCCGCCCATGTTAAAATCGCGGCAGCTGTGGCGTCCGCGGCACTATGGCATCCGATATACGGACGTCACAGTGCATCGAGCTCAAACGTATCGCAAATGGTTCAGTGAATGCTTGGGAATCTATTGCTGATGAAATCAGCAGGACGTCACTTTGGTCATTTTTTGTATAAACCTATACACCAAGGTTCACAGGTTCTCCGTACGCGGCGTTATAGTAGCGCACTTATATATTTATTATACATATGACGTACACTGTGACATCCTTCAGTATACATATCGAAGAACGGTATCGTTTGGCATCCGTATATGTATTTTTCTTGCACAGTGGCATCCTGGCAGTGTTGCCGACTTCACTTCTGTTTATCGAAAGCTTTTAATATTGAAAGTAATGTTTTTTTCTCATTTTTGTAGTTTCAATTTTCTGATACCATTGATGATAGTGCCCAGGATGTTAGTTATTAAATGAAAAATTATATTTCCATTCTACAATTCACTCAAAATAAAACACTAGCGATATGAAGTAGAACTACTACTCAATGTGAATGTTAATTTTCGAATGGGTATATTTTTCTACTTCACTATACCTGAGTTCAACTTTTTTCTGTAAAACATAAAGCAATCAGATTACTAAGTGGGTTGTTGTGGCTGACCTAAAATATTGAATTTATACAAATTTCGGGACTGTCTCTCAGGCACATATATCAATTATTACTAGAAAAAATGTCTTCAATAAAAGTTGTAGAGAGTAATGAAAGCTATGTACACAATATAGTTTATTTTCCCAACGCCATAGCGGTTTGATGTTGGGAAAAACTCTAGTCTGTTTATTACTACACCGCCGGTTCCAAACAGTGCAGTGCAAAAATGAAAACTATGTTCTAATATACAGGGTGTCCGATAAAATAAATGCAAACTTGAACATGTGCAAATGTTTCTACTGTTGTGATGTCTGTATACAGGGTGTCCCAGAACAACATATAATTAGTCATACAGTGTGAACTAGAGCTCAAAATAGGACGATTGATATCAACTTACCTTTATACTAAGATGCACCATGGAGCCGTGTGAGGCTGTTTAATGACTTTTTCATTCTCTTGAATAATTCAAAACCCATGAAAGATTAGGCTCTGAATTTTCAAGAAAAACTTTGAAAATGAGTTTCAAAAAGAAAAGTGTGAACATGAAAATTTTCAACAAAGTCTTGAATTCACAAGAATTGCTAGACTTAGGTGTAACGCTAATAAAGATCATATTAAAAGAATGAGGGATCTGAAGAGGTAATTAATGATTTATTTCATGATCTGAAGAGGTAATTAACGAAGTTGATGTCCACTTTCAGTATAACCTGATGGATCACCATCTTGAAAATAGTTCGCTGAGTAGTCAGGAATCCATCATGACTCTGTACAATTTTTCAGATCAGTATCATCATTATAGCTCTTCTCTATTATGCGTTTTAGATAGAACATTAGACAGAATAGACAAAAAAAAATATTTTTATTATACTTAACAGAAAATACTACATTTTCAACTGTTTATAAAATACAGTAAATATGACATTTTCGGAACAGCGCACGGAAATTTTTTCCCGATCCCTATTTCCGTGCGCTTAATAATAAACATAGATATCCATAATACTAGATATCCTATGGCAACCCGAAGAAAAAAAAGAAACGAGTAATGTGTCTATAGCAACGATTTATTTATTAATGACAAATTTTATTTTCTGTCAGTGAAAATTAAGTATTTATGTATTTATTACATTTTGCAAAAATGAATTCAGATTGTGAAGAAAATCGGGATATTCCCGAAAATATCTTACAACGAGCGGCAGAAGTGAGTGCAGATTTATTACCAGTGAAATCCAGGTTGAGATATGAACAAGAATATAACAGTTTTACCGAATGGCGGATTCAGAAACGAATCAAAATTGTGAGTGACGATATTCTTTTAGTATATTTTTCTGAAAAAGCCAACACTATGAAATCCTCCACTTTATGGAGTCGATTCTCATTCTATGATAAAGAGTTGTTTGGCAATAAAAGAAATTACTCACCATCAATATCCAAAAACGATTGCTTTTTTGAAACGACAAGCTGTAGGATATATACCAAAGAAATCCAAGATTCTTACAGCAGAACAAGTAACCAAATTTTTATGTGAAGCTTCAGATGGAGAATATCTACTAGCAAAAGTAATTTTAGTGTTTGGCATCTTCGGTGCATGCCGCAGAGATGATTTAATACTTTTGAGTTTAGATGATGTGGAAGATAATGGGCGTTTCCTTGTCGTGTTCTTACGAGATGGAAAAACTCACAGGTCAAGATGTTTTACCATTACCAATGAAAATTGCAAATTCGATCCCTGTACAATTTACCGTAAATACGCAGATCTCCGCCCTAAACATATGGAGAGTAGAAGATTATTTGTTGCATACCGAAACCAAAGATGTTACGCTCAACATGTTGGGTGCCATACTATCAGTGGTATTCCAAAACTTGTTGCAAAATACCTAAAACTAAAAAATCCCGAAGAATATACCGGACATGGGCTAAGCTAAGGCGCTCTTCGGCAACCATGTTGGTGGAAAGCGGCGGTGATTTGCTCACTTTGAAAAGACACGGAGGATGGCTTTCTTCCAATGTAGCAGAAGGATATATAGAAGAGTCCATACAAAAAAAAACTGAAGTATCACGGAAGTTGTTTAGCCCTTGTAACTTGGAAACTACAACATCTGTAACAGTCAATCAAGAGAACCAAAGCACACACGAACACTCCGCTTCAACATCTTTAGCAGAGTCTTTAGTTCAACAAAAAGAAATGCAAAAGGGATTGAGCTTCAACAATAATACGAATTGTACAATAAATATTACTATTAATAATAACGGTTCTGTCCAAAATTAATTTTCTTAGAATTACCTACTTGTATTTTTTTTGTTAATTTGAGTTGTATGTACTTACATTTTTACTGTTTTAAAAATAAAAATAAATATTCCCGATTTTCTTAATAATTTTTTGCGATATTTTTTGTTTATGTTGATTTCAGGTACCTAAGTATAATAAAAAATATCGTTCATTACTCGTCCAGAAATGGATTTTCCGTTCTTGCATGACTTCCCGTGTTCGGCGGCGCCTCACACGAGAATTTGTCACGCGCGCACGGAAAAATCCTCATTTCTGTACTGGTAATGAAATATACTATTAATGAAACATAAAAATCTTCATACAAAAAATAAATGAACATATTTTCTCTTTATATATAGTTTGTTCACGGAGTTAATAGCCAGCCCGCTATTTTCTTATTAAATGAGCGGTCGATTTGAAATTTGGGTGATCTGTTTGGGTACATGGGATAAATATTACATGTATTTAAACAGCCCTCTGTTTCTGGTTCAAGCAGAAGCTTAACGAAGTTCGTTAGTACAAAAGGCACTCCATAAATCCATGTATCAAGTTTTCAAGTATCTAAATATTGAGGAATAATTAGGGTATTTCATTTGAAAAAAAAAACGAACTTCATTGAATTTACCTTTGAACCGTAAATCATAGTCAGATGTTTGAATACCTGAAATCTCTATCCCAACTACTCATACAGTTCACCCAAATTTCACATGAATTTCTAACAACTGTCAATATCCCTATTACTAGAATATGTGTTTCATTCTCGTCTCCCAAAAGAAAAATTAATACGTATTTAAAATTACTGGAAGTCATTTTGAACGCGATCTATACACAATATACACGTCGCACAGATTCTGAAAGAAATTCAAATATACCTACTATTAATCTATCAAGGTCCCATTGTTGCCAAATAATAGGAAGCCACAGTGTGCTTAATCTCGATGCATTCGGGTTGCTCTATATACATACTGTGTATATCGGGGGATGCCACAGCGCTACAAATCTATACGGATGCCACTTTAACCGCTATCGCGATATATATATATATATATATATATATAATGCGGGAAAATAGTATATTTCATTACCAGTACAGAAATGAGGATTTTTCCGTGCGCGCGGGAAGTCATGCAAGAACGGAAAATCAATTTCTGGACGAGTAATGAACGATATTTTTTATTATACTTAGGTACCTGAAATCAACATAAACAAAAAATATCGCAAAAAATTATTAAGAAAATCGGGAATATTTATTTTTATTTTTAAAACAGTAAAAATGTAAGTACATACAACTCAAATTAACAAAAAAAATACAAGTAGGTAATTCTAAGAAAATTAATTTTGGACAGAACCGTTATTATTAATAGTAATATTTATTGTACAATTCGTATTATTGCTGAAGCTCAATCCCTTTTGCATTTCTTTTTGTTGAACTAAAGACTCTGCTAAAGATGTTGAAGCGGAGTGTTCGTGTGTGCTTTGGTTCTCTTGATTGACTGTTACAGATGTTGTAGTTTCCAAGTTACAAGGGCTAAACAACTTCCGTGATACTTCAATTTTTCTTTGTATGGACTCTTCTATATATCCTTCTGCTACATTGGAAGAAAGCCATCCTCCGTGTCTTTTCTAAGTGAGCAAATCACCGCCGCTTTCCACCAACATGGTTGCCGAAGAGCGCCTTAGCCCATGTCCGGTATATTCTTCGGGATTTTTTAGTTTTAGGTATTTTGCAACAAGTTTTGGAATACCACTGATAGTATGGCACCCAACATGTTGAGCGTAACATCTTTGGTTTCGGTATGCAACAAATAATCTTCTACTCTCCATAATATGTTTAGGGCGGAGATCTGCGTATTTACGGTAAATTGTACAGGGATCGAATTTGCAATTTTCATTGGTAATGGTAAAACTTCTTGACCTGTGAGTTTTTCCATCTCGTAAGAACACGACAAGGAAACGCCCATTATCTTCCACATCATCTAAACTCAAACGTATTAAATCATCTCTGCGGCATGCACCGAAGATGCCAAACACTAAAATTACTTTTGCTAGTAGATATTCTCCATCTGAAGCTTCACATAAAAATTTGGTTACTTGTTCTGCTGTAAGAATCTTGGATTTCTTTGGTATATATCACACAGCTTGTCGTTTCAAAAAAGCAATCGTTTTTGGATATTGATGGTGAGTATTTTCTTTTATTGCCAAACAACTCTTTAACATAGAGAATCGACTCCATAAAGTGGAGGATTTCATAGTGTTGGCTTTTTCAGAAAAATATACTAAAAGAATATCGTCACTCACAATTTTGATTCGTTTCTGAGTCCGCCATTCGGTAAAACTGTTATATTCTTGTTCATATCTCAACCTGGATTTCACTGGTAATAAATCTGCACGCACTTCTGCCGCTCGTTGTAAGATATTTTCGGGAATATCCCGATTTTCTTCACAATCTGAATTCATTTTTGCAAAATGTAATAAATACATAAATACTTAATTTTCACTGACAGAAAATAAAATTTGTCATTAATAAATAAATCGTTGCTATAGACACATTACTCGTTTCTTTTTTTTCTTCGGGTTGCCATAGGATATCTAGTATTATGGATATCTATGTTTATTATTAAGCGCACGGAAATAGGGATCGGGAAAAAATGTCCGTGCGCTGTTCCGAAAATGTCATATTTACTGTATTTTATAAACAGTTGAAAATGTAGTATTTTCTGTTAAGTATAATAAAAAAGTAATTTCATAAAAAGTGATTTTTGTTACCGGACAACAATAATGAAATGTCAAACTTTTTTCCCGTCACAGAAAAAACATTTTTTTTGCTTTTTATTCCTCTGTGTTTTTTTTTAAATTCATTCATGTTTTAATAATTTTCAAATATAATGTAAATATAAGCTTCTAGTCTCTACGACACTCATTTATTTATATACGTTCATCCCAAAGTATTTTATTATGAAAAACGGTTCCGAGGCTCGTATTCCTTTCTAGTCCCGGCTAAAATTGCCCCATTCGGTCATTGTTCGGATTACCTTCAGATATGTCATTGTGTTGCTTTTACTCTTAAATTCGTTATTTTATCAAAGCCCCAGCTTTAAATTAAGGTGGTACAAAACAATTTAGACGTTATCCGAAACCACATATTTTCTATGACATACAACGAACAGTTTAAATCTGTGCCGTAAAAATTTAATTACGGACATGTCTCGAGATTTAGGGTTGTAAAGGTGGAGAAGATTCAAAATTGTGAAACTTTCGATGGGCCAATGGAGCTGGAGAGCTTTTAACTTTTTAACAACGAGTTATTGTGATTGAACAAATAGATCGGTTAAAACTTTGTTAATTTAACTAAAGTTGATTATTTGAACATGTATTTGTAAACATTTGGTATACGAGACATTATTTCCGGAATTGATAACGACACGAATGTAAAGTTAACATTATAGAAATGATTTGTTCTAAAGGAAATGACACGCCAATATAAAATTTTGTCTGTAAAAAAATAACTTTATTTGTTTCTAGCTGAATAAAAAGATAAAACGGAAAATTTCCCTAACATACATCAAAAATGCAAATCAGCTCTATGCGGCTTCAGTTTTTTGTGCCCATTATTTTTTTTGTAATCCATTTACTATGTCATGAGTGTAATCTTGAGTAGTTCATAAATATCTATTAAACCCTGGTCTTAGTTAGGACAAAAATCTTTAGGTTCATCTTCGAAAGGAAATTTCGAACCTCTCTCACTTTTTCTTCTGTTTTGGTCATTCATTCATTTACATGAGTGTAATCTTCAGTAGTTTATAGATGTTTATCAAACGTTGGTCTTTTTTAAAGACAAACATCCTTAAATTTATCAACTAAATTTTTGAACTTCTCTTACGTTCCTCTTCTTTTAGTGTACTTTTGGTGGGGTTCTCGTTAATAATGGTGTAGGTACCTCAAAGCTCATTTTTGGGTCCCGTTATTTTTTTATAGTCATTAACCATGTCATGAGTAAAATCTTGGGAAGTTCGTTGATCTCTATTCAGCTTTCGTCAGTAACTTTTCATTGCATACAAATAGACCAGGGTCGATAATCTTTGAAACAAAAAAAAAATAGTATTAGGATGAAACCCATTGGAAAATGAGGAGAATATTATAAAAATGAAAGGAAAAATAATTTACGGGCGATCTGAGGTCGGGAAGGGGAAGGGGTGAGTTTTTAAGGGTAAAAACGGTTTATCTCGATTTCCGGCAAAACTACAAGTCATATGGAAAAAAGTCAATGGCAATGTTGTAGGTAATAAAAAGATCTACAACTTTTGTATTCACACTTTTTCCACATAACCTCAAAATTTATGTGGAAAATTTAAAACAAGTTTTTGGTTTTTTATTTTTATCTTCTACAAACATTTTTTTCCCACGAAATTTGGTGAAAACTTACCTATTTATGTCCCAAATACTCTGTAATTCATCTGATTTGAAATATTTATTTTTTCACCTTATTTTGACTTAATATCAAATAGCACCCTAATTTTCAATCGAAAATTCACCCGTCAAAATATAAGCTTTTTTCAAAAAGTGGGTGTGCTTTCTGTTCGTTGAAATCTACTCTCCGATGGTATAAAAAAATATATTACTATAGTAAATCGAAAATAACTCGAATTTGAAAAAAAATTTTTAATGCCATTTTTATACAATTTTATCTAAAAAAAGTGACTGTTGCAATTTTTTCCAATTAAAAATTTTATTTATTAAATTCTAAGTACATTTATGTTATAGAAAATCTCATAATATATAAAAATAAATGTAAATCGTACTATTGAATTTAGATAGGTACTTTATTCTGATTACGTTATTCATGACAATATTGTTTTGCATTTTCTGAGAAGATCTACTATAGTAATACATTTTTTTACACCATCGGAAAGTAGAGATTTCAACAGAACAGAAAGCACACCAATTTTTTGAAAAAAATTTGATATTTCGACGGGTGTATTTTCGATTGAAATTAGATACTAAGTGAAAATAAGGTGAAAAAATAAATATTTCAAATCAAATAAATTACAGTGTATTTGGAACATAAAAAGGTAAGTTTTCACAAAATTTCGTGGGTAAACATTTTTTTTTTGTAGAAAATAAAAAACCAAAAACTTTTTTTTTTAATTTTCCACATAAATTTTGAGGTTATGTGAAAAAAGTATAAAAACAAAAGTTGTAGATCTTTTTATTACGTACACCTTTGTCATTTGACTTTTTTCCCTAGTTTTGCCGGGAATCGAGATAAACCTTTTTTATCACTGAAAACTCATCCCCTTCCCGACCTCAGATCGCCCATAAATTATTTTTCCTTTAATTTTTTTAATATTCTAACCAATGGGTTTCATCCCACTATTATTTTTTTTCACTTTTTATCATTTTTAAAGGCTTCTACCCTGGTCTAAAATTTCTAGGCGTCTGGTCTGTGTATCATTCCAATCCAAAATAGAGTAATTAAAAAAAACAGTTTTCCCAGATTTATTTTTCTATTTTTTCAGTGTACCTCCAATAATTTCGTTTTTTTTACTATCATTTATTAATTCTGTCTGCACACCCCCAAATTCCATAAACTTTCCGTAATTACCATGTTGTTTTTACGATTTACAACATTATACACATACACACATTGATTAAATGAGTTTTCAGTTGAAACAAAACGAAACATTTACTCTCAAAACCGTACAGATCGTATCATCGATTTTCATCATTTGTCTAATTAATAAAATATCAAGAGCATGTTATAAATTTGCTCTTATCTTATATTATCATCTCGCTTTTTATCGAATTTTATAACGGAATAATTTGGTCAAGGTCGACGAATGCGGCTACTGGATGGCTTCGAAGGTGACACCCACAGATAACATACTTATAGATAGGCATCTGACCGTGGCGCTAACTAGGGCGAATTAATTTTGACGGGTGGCGCCATCTTACAGGTCGGAAAAGTAAGCTCTAACACCTTTTACATGGTTGTGGTCCTCGCTAACTGCCGAAAAAGTAGATTCCTGTAATTTAACAGTTTTTGGCGGCATATTCAAAATTACTGTAATATTACTTTTATTGAAATATGGCATTTATGGTCCATTTTTTGATATTTCATTTAAAGTAACTCAACATTTGATTGATATTATATTAATAACATTCAAATAGTCAAGTTAGATTAAATGAAATGTCAAAATATGGACCATACAATGCCTGAAGTGGGAAAAATTAAACAATAATCAACCAGTTTATATACTTTTATTCATTACCAAAAATAACAATAAACAGATCGTTTTTTCTCATCTATTTCAAGACAAACAGAAAGACATAATATAAGAGCTTAACAATACAGTTAATAATAAATAAAATTTGAGTAAATAATTTTGAAAAGAATCAGCATGCGCTGTAAGGTGATGAAAACTTTTTAATTAGATAATAATGATTATAGTTTTCATCAACAGTAAAAAAATGCATGTTTAAAAAGCAAATATAGAAATAGTGAGCTCACACTATGGATTGCAGAAATAATTAAATATAACACAAAGAAATGATAGAATGAGACTGAAACTTTTATATCTTTTGGCTCAACTAATTCACACTTTAACAACAAACTTGAAGCACGACATACATGAACCGTAAAATGGCGTAAGACTACAATGTGAGCCGTAGCCGTGAGGCATGCGCAAATATCTAAAATAACTACCAGCAGCGTTACAGTTTTCATTAAATCAGCAATTTTAGTAACTTTTCCGATCCAGTAGGTGGCCGTACCATCGCTCGTTCAGAGTTACCATACCCTGGTGACACCCGCGTCATTTATTGTTATTCACTGCTTTTCAATACGCAGTAATTACTTTAGAAAGAGATAACTAGTGAGAGGTAGATTGAAAGAAATAACAGGAATTGGGGGGGGCATAAGGTGTGAAAAAACAAAACAAAAGGAAACTGGAAGGAGAGTGAAAAAATGCGAAAAAGAGAAGGGAAAGAAGGCAGCAGGAAGCTAGAAAATTAAAATTAGAGAAGGAGAAAGTAAATTGAATAATGGAAGGGAAAAAAGATAAGTCAAAAAGGTAATCGGGAAACAGAAGCCTAGATTAAGGGAAGAAAGAAAGAGAGAGACAGTAAGAATATGGGTGAGGGGGAGGGGAAGGGTAGAAATGAAATTATTGAAGGAGGAAAAAGGGAAGAAGAGGAAGTGAAAAAAAGTGGAAGAGAAGAAAGAGAAAAAAAATAGTTAACAGAAGATAGAAGAGTACATAGAAAATAATTTGGGGAACAGAATACCAGAAATCGATGAGAGAAAAGGAAAAATGAGAAAATTGACCACAGAAAAAAAAGGGAGAGAACAGAATAAGGGAGAAAAAAAATAGAGGAAGTAAGAATTTGTGAATAGTGGTAAAATATGAAATTGGGAACAGAAAAGTAAGAAACGAGGGGAAAATAAAGATGGGAACAAAGAATGGGAGAGAGCGATAGAAGGAGAGAAGAAATGAAATAATTTGAAGATGAAAAGGCAAGGAGAGGAACGTAGTGACAATAAGAATTAGAGGAAGAGAGAAAGTATAAAGAGGACAAGAGTGAAAGGAAGGGAGAGAAAGGAAATAAGAAAAATAGTGGACAAAAGAATTGAGTAGAATAGGGATTATGGAACGGAAGAGTAGACACTGATGAAAAGGGAAAGATAAAAAGAAATAGAGAGATCGAATATGTAATAATTAATGAACAAAAAAAGGTAGGGCAGAAATAGAGTGAGAGAGAGGGAGAGAAATACAGAAAAAGTAGAAGAGAGAGAAAAATTACCGAGATAACGGAAAATGTGAAAAAATATGTTTTAAAAAAACTTGCTTTTTTGCATTCTTTATTTAATATTGAATTTCACATGTTGGTACGTGTACATCTGTGTTTTTTTGTTTGTACAAAATAAAGCGAAAGATTGCAAACTATTTATCAATTTCAAACCAGAGAAATGGGTGTTTATAAATTATTATTCATTCCGAACGCAGAAATATTGTTTGTTGTTCACCATGCAAATTCGTCTGGAAAGATAATATCAATGTTTAAAAATACTAAATTATTTTTATTTCACAATATTTTTTAAAAGTTTTACAAAAAATTTGACCCGACCGGTTTCGATGTTTATACATCATTTTCAAGGGGTGGAATGAAAACATTGTTTATTATGTAACTAAGAAAATGAAAGGAATACTTCTAAATAAAGTAAACAAGTGTATTATTAGCTAGGTTAAAAGGTGTATATTATTATAAATTTGTATTTTTTTTGTGTTACTATTTTGTTTGATTTTGGTGTGGTTCGTTTTATATTTACCAAGAAATTATTTTTTATTTTTGCATGGCTTCTCCGTCAGAGAATCGACTACTCACCTCAAAGTCGTGTTTCAGGGATAGTAGAGATATCGGTTCGTAGATGGAGTTCCAATCGTGAAATGAAATTTATGAGTTTACTCTGATTTTGTTTTAATGCAACAATATATAATTTAAACCACAATAAAATTTCTACGGCTATCAATAACTCATTTGATTAGTACATACGACAATATAAAATCATTAATTAATTATGCAATTTTTTTACTACCAATACTTGCAACTCATCAAATAAAATACGGAACACGGTATTCCGATTTAACCGAATAAACAGCTGATCGGCTCTACCGGCTGGAATCTAATCTATATGAAAACTGAAAAGAAGAAATGTATCGGAAACGAAATAAAAAAACTTACGTTATATACCTTGCGAGTATTAGTAAAAATTTGATATCAGATTCTCTGGTAAGTATAAGGTTCTATTCTACATAATACAACCTATGCACTTCAAATCACTTTGAATATACTGCAAACCTTAATCTTTCATAAGACCAAACCACAGAAAATATTTTATAATTTTTCTTTTCAGCGTCTGGATACTGGAACCTCGTTCAAATTAATCTATGTGATTAATATATCTCGTACAAAAATGCACAATGCAAATAATATTTGATTAAGTGGTTATCTCACCAATTCAGAAGACTCGAAGTTTGGTTTGTGGTAAGTTATTATCCACAACTCGTCTCAACTTCCGACGATCTCGAAATTTATCTCTTTACATACAGGCACTCTCGTTCTCCTGTTTAGCACCTTGTTATTTGTATCCCCTGGTTTCTTTTTCCAGAAGAAAAATATTCAAATTCTTTTTATCAAATTTTTCTGTGACCCCTTTCTCTGCTTCTCCCCGTCAACAACCTCCTTAGTTTCCCCTTAGCAACCTGTCTTGAAAACCTTCATTTACTTTTTTTATTAATCATGTAAATACTTCTTTAACTTTACTTTGACACTTCATGACATTTTAATTACATTTGTTATTCACAATATCATTAATTAAAATTTTCAACATAAACTAAATCAGAGTATCTTTATAACTTATCTTACACATTATTAAAAATCTTACTTTTTAAATCAAACCACATAACAAAAGTGACATACAAACATTATATTCCGATTGGGTATCCTCTTGACAGTATACTTCAAATAATTGTTATTATGAATCTACCTTTTTATAATTAATGCCAACATCTATTGTTATATAAATTTTACCTACAGGGTGTGTATGAATTGTTCATTGTTAATTGTATATTGTATTTCTATAAGTTGTTTCTAATTTGTTATAATTGTGACATCTCGAATTTCTATTAAAATAATTATATCATGATTCAATCTATAATAATATATGTACATATTTTCGCGATGAGCAGAATTTAGAAAAGATAGATGGAAACACATTAAAATATATCGGTCAAACAGTCTAATAAAGAAGATTGTAAAGTATCTATTTGCTCATTTACAAGAGTATACTGAGGATCATTGGAGTACCTTCTTATTTCTAAAGACTCTAAAAAGTTAAGTTTAGTATAATTCTGACAGTCATGTAATAACTGTATTTGATTGTTCAAATTTGGTTTGTGGTTTTGTTCTAACAAATGTTTTGCGTAATTTGATCTGTTGTTTCGGTAGGCTCCAAGATGCTCAGTATACCTTATATTAAGATTTCTTCTTGTTTGACCAATATATACTGCATCACATTCAGAGCAGTTGATTTTATAGACATCAGATTTCTCAAGTGAAAAAAAAATATTGTGGAATAAAAATAATGAGTATTTTTAAACATTGATATGCATGAATTTCACAGTGTAAGGGTTGAAACTATCAATTTATGGAAAGATAATATAAATGAAAAGTGAAAAAGACGGAGCGAACAATTTAAATTAAGTGTCTTGTATTATGAAATTCGTTGCAATGACGTATAAAAGCAGATTGAATTATCCTCTTCAACCTCCCTTTTTCTCACCCACCCACTCACCGAAACAATTGAAGATGTTTTTGATCGAGACGGTTTCTTAGAATTCGCTTAAATATAGAGGTACCTAAGGCTTTCAAGAGAATACTTATTAATAAGCTTCGATAAATTGACTTAATAGACGTATAAAAAATGTACTGTTTAATTTTGAATACCTACCAAATATAAAAATTTAAGTGGGACTTTCAGTATGTCCGAACAACATTAGACTCAACCAAAATACAATTTAAGTAACTAAAACCACCGAGAGGACGTTGTCTGTTGCGCAGGTAAGCTTGCTTCTCTTATCAGTTATACAGGATGTCCATAAACATGATGAAGTAAAAAAATGTTGAAAGCTGAAATAGTTTGTAATATGAGCCTTCGTTTGGGAGTCATAGACGTCTAAAGTTTAGAAATGAAAACTTATGTTCACATAATTTCCAAACTATACATTGTAAACCTATACAATTTTGTTGACTGAATACGTATGTACATCCATGTACTGCGTTTGACTAAAACAACTTAATTTCTGATAGTTGGATATTGGGTTTTAGAACGAGCAGAAATTTTATAAAGAACACCTTTTTTGATAAAACTAATATTAAAAAAGTTCTCTATATGTAGCCAGCTTACTTCGGTACTTATTTGAGATTTTAAACCAGAATTTAGTGTTTCTTAAAGACCCTGTACAACACATATGTGACAATTTAATTCCAACGTATTTTAACATTGGAAGCATTTAAAAAACCTTCTCTAAAATCCCTAGGGTCTCTAGATTTTAATCAGCGTAGAATGGTACTGGATATTTTCCGTAGGAAATTGGTACATGTTTTAATTTATACGGAAGAAGGGCATTAACAGTTACAAAAACGTTGGTCTATGTATCGCCGAGTTCAGCGAAAATTTGTAGTGGTGTTTCCCTAAGTGGCCTCGTTGATTGTAGAATATTCCAAACGCTTTTTCATTTTAATTTGTCGATCTTTTTTTATTGTTAAGTTAAAACGCCGGCCGTTTCTAAAAAATATTGAAAATTTCTTTATCTACATACATACATTTTTGAAAAAAATTGATATAAACGTCCAAATGATTAATTTAAATATATTTAAGATTCCCTTCTATCAAAAAAAATCCAAATCTGGTACGCCCGTCTAAATATACATGATTTTTATCACAAGAGGAAATAGTCCGGGAGAGGTCAATGCTGCCGAGTGCAATGATAGGTCCAAAGATAAAAATGTGATATTCTTATGTATTTTGAGCCGTCGAATCCGAATATGCCCAGCGTTTTTGCGAAAAACCGGAACGTTTTGTTTAAATCGCAATCGTTTAAACAAATTATGAACAAATGGTTTGTTCGGTACGGACAAATTTTTTTATACAAATATGGCCCATTTTAGAAAAAAAGATCTCCTGTCATTTTTCCGGATAAGGCTTATTTAAAACGTTATAAATTTTTGAAAGTCGAAAAATCGACGATTTTCACTAACTTTCGATGTTAATAACTTTTGACCTACTGAACATTTTTCAAAATGGAAAAATCCTACTTGTTCTTTGAGCCTTACTCTACAAATTGGTATACTCCGACATTAGCGCAAGTCCGGCGTTTGGCACTTAGCGCGATTGACAATTAAGCGCTTTTTCAACGTTTAGGCAAGCCTCGATTACCGCGCGCTGAACGCAGGCGGATCTATTCTGGCGCGCATTATATGTGGTTAACTTACTATGCAATCTCAAGCCAGAAAGTGACCTATAGACTAGTATGGGATTGCATCGAAGAACTGAAGACGTTAGCCAATCGGAATAACGTCAAGCTGACCTGGGTACCAGGTCATCAGGGTATCGAGGGCAATGAAAAAGCTGAGGAACTTGCAAAAAGAGGGTCAGAGGATACGCAGCCTGAACCAGGACAGATTCTCCGAAAACTATAGAACGAGGATCTGTAAAGACCTGGATCAGAGAACAACATAAAAATTTCTGGGTAAACGTCCCTAGGAAAATGCATAGGAAAACCTTTATAAAAGAACCGTGCCTGAAACGTACACCGGATCTGCTAATACTGTGCAGAAATCAGCTGAGAATCATAACATAACTGGTCAGGTCATGCATCAGTAATGGAACACCTGTACAAATTAAAACTATACAACGGAGACCTTATATACAGATTATGCGGTAGGAAAACGGAGACAGTGAAACATATACTGTTTACATGCGAGACTCTTGATCGCAAAAGACAGTAATTACTTGGTTGAAAACGCTGAGCTATAAAGCAAACACCCAGCTAAGAACTTGTACAAACTGGTGCAGGGGACAAAGGTGCTGGACTGGGTGCTATAAGAAAGCAAGAGCAAAAATAAGCCATTAGGCTGCAGTGTTATCGGAGACTTGTCAGACTGGCACGGGAAAAAAAGAAATATAATATGGCGCTGAATGTACGAAAGGACATGTATTTAAAAACAATCGAAATTTCTCTTTTTTCTTCAATAAGAAAGGTCATGATCACTGAAAAAGGTCGTAATTTTTGTTCTCATATGTAGAATGAAGTTTCTAATAGATCTGGTTGGGTTTCTTCTGGCTATACGCTCATAAAAAAACGACAAAATCTTAGGAGTTTTCTGCTACAAACCAGGTAAAAATAACGTTTGAGCACTGCTGAAACACCTTATTGCTATTACTTTCTAATCCGGAAATGTTAAAATAAGTGCGACCCGACTATACCTACATATTGTGTGTTGTGAATTGAGAACCAGCTTGTTTAGAGGGTTAAATATGTTGATTTACTGCTTTAATTCATAATATTTTCATTCTTCCAGTGAAAAATTTCGATATAAAAAATATCCACTCAATTCATACAGTTCTGTTAATTGCTTGTTTTGTCACTAGTTAGCAGTTTTCAGCTCAAACGTCCGTAAAAATAACAAAAACTATCGAAATATCTTGAAAAAGTCAATAATTTAGTATTAAACTGTTTCATATTTTGAAATAAAACAATGAAATTAAATTTCTTCCATATCAAATTCGTGATTTAGCAAAAGTTTTTTTTGTTACAGATATTGTCTCTTATAGGTAGTAGTTGTTATACACACCGGTACCACTGACATAGTTATAGCTATCAAAGATTTAGCCAAAAATTTGGGCAATGATGTGCAAATTAACGCCCCGGAAAAAATTTACACTGACACAGATGGTAGACGGTGTTTTCTAGAAAAATAATATACATACGTATTTAAAAAACACTTTTTGAAAAATGACGAAAACGTTACCGAAATAACTAGCGTTGAAAATGAAAATTAATTACGAATTTCATTAATTCCATATCCAAAATTAATGAAATATTAAACATCATCGACACTGTAGTACTTATTAAAACCTGTTCACGTTTACATTCACAATATAAACGGTATTCAATTAATTTATAGTGTCGTGGTATTATTATTATTATTATTATTACTTCAGTAGTGAGACGACGCTTCCTTTCTAGATGATTCTGTATAATAAAAGCAATACAAAATTTAATAACACTATAATCTAATTCACGTTATGACTCATGTCGAATGTCGCTGTGAGCAAAATACAAAAAGAACCATGATGTGATATTTACGGTTTTATTATACAGGGCGTATAATTGTGCACCCATTGATGAGTTTTTCTGTAATAAGTTTTAAAATCGATATGATGTATCGTGCGTGATAGATCGCTTTTTAGACCAGGGTAGAAGCCTTTAAAAAGTGAAAAAAAATAATAGTAGGATGAAACCCATTGGCAAAGGTGGAGAATATTATAAAAATTAAAGGAAAAATAATTTACGGGCGATCTGAGGTCGGGAAAGGGGTGAGTTTTTGAGGGTAAAAAACGGTTTATCTCGATTTCCTATGGAAAAAAGTTAAATGGCAAAGTTGTAGGTAATAAAAAGATCTACTTACAACTTTTGTTTTTATACTTTTTTCCCATAACCTCAAAATTTATGTTGTAAATTTAAAAAAACAAGTTTTCGGTTTTTTATTTTTATCTTTTCCAAAAAAAAATTCTTTCACGACTTTGACATAGTAGGTCGCGTGACAGTTTGGCCGAAGGGTTTTTGAGGAATAGTTTAGCGTGCCTTTAGCCTGGTTGTTTATCCATTGGATCTCTTTAGTAAGATTTTTTGCAATTCCACATGAGGGTTCTGGCCCTATCATGACCTCAGTCGCTCCATGCTTGGCTAGTTCTTCGGCTTTTTCATTGCCTTTTATTCCTTGGTGACCTGGCACCCAGGCTAGGGTCACTCTACTGTGACAACCTAGTCTGTTGAGGGCCTTACGACACTCCGACACCAGATTTGACGTTGTCCGATATGAGCTTATCGCCTTTAGTGCTGCTTGGCTGTCGGAGTAGATGACGATTCTTTGGTTATCCACCTCCCGTCTCATCAACTCTTCTGCACATCATTGCACGGTCATTACCTCTGCCTGAAAGACAGTGGCATGTTTCCCTAGGCTTAGATAGATCGAGATCTTTTCTTGTACCCCTTATATTCCGGCTCCTACTCCATAGTCTGCTTTAGAGCCATCAGTGTACCAGTTGAGATTCGCTGTTGTAGGAGGCCATGCTTCCCAGTCCTTTCTCTCTGGAATGACTACTGTGTATTCGTTTTTAAAGCAATATTGAGAGGCAATCTGATCCATTGGCATTCCCAGTATTGGATCTGCCTTTATTTCTTCATATAACTTTTTAGAGGCCTTGCCGTGTCCTTGACTTATCGGAGGAGGGCCCTGTAATAATATGTGACTACCACATCTTGCATTTCCCTGAATGAAGATATGCAGTGGCGGTAGGTTTAGTATTACCTCCAGGGCTACAGTCAGTCAGCGTCGTTTTCATGGCACCTGTGATACTCAAGCAAGCTTGCCTTTGGATACCACTTAGCTGCCTCTGCGCTCCAATCTGTAGTGTCCTGGGCCACCAGACTACTGATCCATAGGTTATCCACGGCCTCACGACCTGTGTATACCACTGGTTTAATTAAACAAGAAAAAAACGACATACGTAACATTTACAGAACAAAGTTTAAGTATTTAACTGAGTTGTTATAGTACAGTGCTATTCAAAAGTCCCCTCCCCCCCTCGTATCTTTTGATCGGCTACACTTACATTAATAAAATTTGGAGTGTGAAAATAAAGTGTTGTAAACTTCTCTACGAATGGTAACAGGTGACGTAATAGTAATAGATGACGTCACAGTGCCACTCTGGCCAGTAATTTTAAATAGGACCTTATGGCAAGTGATATCTCGTTTGAAAGGCATTGACATTGGCTACAGAGCCATATTAATTTTGTTTGGGTGTAAACTAATTAAATCTAATAAATACCAAAATTATTGAAATAATTTTTTTAAATTTAATTATTCAAATATCAACAATGGATTCTTATAGCAAGTGTTCGAAATGTGCTCCGTCTACTTCCTGACAGTAATACAGCCTATTAGTAAACTCTTGTCGTACTCGTTCGAATGTGTCAGCTGAAATTGTATTGCATTCTTCAATAATTCTTTCTTTCAAAACGCCAATGCTATCTGGTGCCGTAGTATAAACCCTGGATTTCAAGTACCCCGATAGAAAAAATCTAATGGTGTCAGATCTGGTGACCAAGGTGGCCATTCTATAGGACCTCGCCGGCCGATCCATCTACCTCGATATTCTTCATCCAGGCAACGTCTTACTGCACCATAATAATGTGCACATAGAAAAAAAGGAATGTTTGAATATAGTATTTCGATTTATTTGAGATACAAATACTTGGTTTTAGTAATATTCTTTTCAGTCAAACATTATTGTTTGGAATGAAATAAATTGGTTTATTTCACTCAAATAATACGTTTATTTCAATTTAGGTTTCGAAAATTATTCAAAGCGATGCAATGATTTGATTGAATGTAGTATTTCGATTTATTTGATTTCAAAATACATGGTTCAAGTAATAATCATTTCACTCAAAAATCATTGTTTGGAATGAAGTAAATGGGCTTATTTCACTCAAATAATATATTCTTTTTCAATTTCGGTCTGACAAATTATTCGAACCAATGAAATTTTTCTATGAACGCAAAAGTTTACCGACCGACGTCAAGTCGAGTATCCTATCCAGTAGTGCGTCGTGTGTCTGTGATACTCACTGTGTGCAAATGGTAGAAGTAAGAGAATTCTTTAGAGAACATAATTTACATGACTTAGAAAGTGTTTTCGAAGGTAAGTTGATTGTCAATTTATTGTCCAAAGTTGTATTGTTTTAAGATGTTTTCATTAATAACACATTAAATACATAATTATACCTAATATCAGAAAATTATTTTTATACTATACAGGGTGTACCTTGAATAGCGAACTACTCGAAAAATATGTATTTTTAGTCAAACACATGTAATGAGAAAGTTGTTCAGAATTATTTTCTCCTCTAGATGGGACATACAAATTTGGCCAAGAGTTATGTTTAGGTCCTTGCAGGGGACCACAACAATTTTTTAGAATGAAACATCCTATTTTTGACAGCTGATTCGAACTGAACGGAAAAGTTTATGTTTGAATATGTTTAAAAAAAAATTCTTCTTGGGTCCCATAGAGCCCCCTTTTTTGTAATCGAATAGTACGGAATTTCAGTAAAGCCTTGGAAAAAGTTGTTCTCCTCTTCTAGATGTACTTCATTAAGTGAAGGCTTCATAATTACTTTCCCATTTAAACGTGTTGTATACTGAATATGCATATTTTTCTAGTTATTCGTCTGATCTGTTACTTAACGTACAACCTGTAGTATGTCTATTCCAGAGTACGTATTAAACTTCATTCGATTTGGAATTTCATTTGTTTCGATTTAGTATTTCATTTGTTTCGATTTAGTATTTCATTGGTTTCGATGTAATATTTCATTTATTCTGATTAAGAATTTCAATAATCTATTTATTTATTATTATTTATTTATTTAGTTATTTCATTTGTGTTGGGCAATCTGCTTAAATTGATGAAGGATTTAGATGACCTCTGAAATCATGTGGTATGAAATAACTGCAATGTGTAAAACTCAATACATTTTCAGATCACAGAGGATGAAACAATAATAATTCAGTCAAATGTGGATGGAAGACCTAGCAAAAAAAGAAAAATAGAAGAGGAGGAACAGACTATTACTCTTCTAAAGTATATTGAAGATTCATCTCCAGTGTCATCAACCCCTTCTAGTTCCAGAAGTGAAACTACACATTAATTGGAAAATATCGACTTAGTAGCAAATTTAGATATTATCTGAAAGTAATGTAATTGCAAAAATGGTTTTCGTTTGTCGTTTTATAAAATATAAATAAAGTGTTAAGAAAAATTAATTTTTTATCCAACTCCTGTCCATTGGAAATACTTCGAAAACAGGGTTTTCACGGGAAAAATGAATAGGAGCTCCTAGGGTTATTTTTACTTAATATTTGTTACTTTTATGTGGTTCACATTCTTCAGGCAAGAATTTTATATTTTTAAACGAATTCTATCAATTCTTAATTTACCTAATTATTTCTATGGTTCAAATGACTATTCTCCATTTCATATTCTAAAATAATATCACAAAAACAATATATTTTTTGAATTAAATAAATATTTGTTTTACTTGAGTAGCTCACACTCTTCATTCCAGTATCATTTTCAATCAATTCCTAATTATACAATTGTTTCAAATAGCAATATTCTTGATTCAATATTACGAATTCTGAAATTAAATGATTATTTAAACAAAATTAATAACTATATTTATTTTTTAACAGTCTGGTATTAACCAAACAATGAGTATTCTAAAATATAAGGAAATATTTGTTTCATTTGAGTATTTACTATTCTTGAATATACAAAATTGTTTATTTGCTTCCATAGTGGAATAAATTCTCAGATGAAAATAAATTATATTATTCTTGCATCAAATGAACCCGAAGAATTGAATGGAAGAAATATAACAATTGACTTCATCAAATGTTTTCTTGTATCAAACAAATATTGGTGTTGGAATCCAAATAACGTAGCGTTTTCTTTTAAATAATAGTTTTATTTCGCCATATTGAAACAACAAATTTGTTTGACTGAAATATTTTGCTTGATTTGATTCAATACCTTGTTTTTTCTGTGCAGGAGCACCATCTTGTTGAAATGTTATTTCCAGATGGCCGAATTCATCTGGATTATCTTCCAGAATTTCAAGAGTTAACGGCTCAATTGCATTTTGTAACATCTCCAGATACACTTCACCGCTTAAATTTGAATTTAGGAAAACAGGACCAAATATGTGGTTTCCCAAAATACCTGCCCAAACATTGACTTTTTCTGGAAATTGGGTATGTTGTTCACGAAAGGTGTGAGGATTTGTGTCACTCCAATACCTTACATTTTGTGTATTCACATTTCCATTGAGGCAAAAAGTATTTTCGTCACTAAAACAAATTGTTTTTGTGTAATGTGGGTTTTGACTAATTTTATTTGTCATACATTCACAGAATTCGAGTCTTCTGTCGGGGTCGTCATCCGAAAGGTGGTGCACCATTGTAACTTGTATGGATGAAATTTATTTTTAGCCAACACTCTCTGTACTGTACTTTTACTTACTTCACAGATAGACGCAACTTTAGTTGAAGAGGAAGTAGGGTTTACTACCATTTCAGCAACTATATCAATTTTTTTATCATCACTAAATGTTGGTCGACCAGACCGTTTGGCATCTTGAACACTACCTGTTGCTTCAAACTTGTGAAGAAGCTCCCTCAAATAAGTTCTCGAGATAGGGCGATCTGGGTATCTCTCATTAAATAAACGTTCCGCTTCATGGAGATTCTTTCCATATTCACCAATTATTAAGATAGCTGCTACTTTGTCGGCTTGAGTACGTACCATTTTGCCTATCTAAACTCTTAAACGTCTCGTTAAACAATAATAAAATAAAATGTTTAAGCTATTTAGGAAAACTTTGCAAAGCAACAAATACTATTAAATTAAAAACGTCAATTTTTTGACAACTAACCAGAGGCGGACTGAAAAATCTTCAATATTTAAATGTGAAATAATAATTTTGGTATTTATTTAATTTATCCGTCAAAATTAGTTTAAATCCAAACAAAATTAATATGGCTATGTAGCCAATGTCTATGCCTTTCAAACGAGATATCACTTGACGTAAGGTCCTATTTAAAATTATTGGCCAGAGTGGCACTGTGACGTCATCTATTACTATTACGTCACCTGTTACCATTCGTAGAGAAGTTTATAACACTTTATTTGCACCCTCCAAATTTTATTAATGTAAGTGTAGCCGTTCAAAAGATACGAGGGGGGAGGGGACTTTTGAATAGCACTGTATAACCATTTGGTCATGTTGGGATTTAATCCCCAATTCTTTCCACACATTTGCTTGCACCTTCCAAGAGCGATTCTGGCCTTGTGTGTGGTTTTTTCGATGTGAGAATTCCATCTATAAACTTGCCATAACTTGTCCTCCATTTATACCAAAATATCTATATATTGGACACTACTCACACGTCAGTCAGTATACATCATAGAGATACTACAGATAGAGGCAACAAGCCAGCTCGGAACCCGTCAGCAAGAAAGAGAGATTTAGAAAGTCGGAGGTTTAGGCTGTCTTTCTCTAATAGCGCGCATGCTTTATACAAAAACAAAGTCAGAAAAACCTCTGATCGTCTATCTTTTTCTCTCTCACCGGAGTTCGGTGGGACATTCCCTATAGCCTATAGCTTATTGCCTCTATTTGTAGTATCTCTATGGTATACATACATACATGTGATAGATGAAACAACCAAAAAGTAATACTTCGCCTCCCATAATAGTGAGCTGAATCTAATTGAGTTAATATGAGCCGATGTAAAACAATACTTAGCCTAACATTTCAATTCGGAGACATGAAAATTCTTTTTGAATAAAGAATAGTACCAATTTCTCCAGAAAAATGGAAAAAGTGTGTGGGAGCTGAATAACATTATTTAAATTGAAACATATCCAGTTATGATTACAATTATTCAATGAACGTAGTTCTTCAGGTCTATCTGATTCATCAGAGTAGGGGTAGCACCAAATCGAGTAACTTAGCACCTGCATTGGCTTTTTAGATTTTACGACAAATACTGACAAATGCATACTACGTCTACCTTCAATTTAGAGTATAATACAGCTAAGACAATCAAAGATACTTCTGAGTATCAGCATGCGTCTTAGCCGGTCTGAATGAGCGTCTCAAAGAGTTCAAACTAGTGAAGATGAAAAAATATAAATCCTTTCGAATCACAGAACCATGCAGGGGTCACAACTTTGGATAAAAGGAGACAAGTTATTCAAACTGAAGCGTGTAGATATCCTTAAATTTTTTTTCGTGCAATCGGACGCGAAGTCAGTATTTCGCGTTCTCAACACAGTCCGCGAAATTCAATTTCGCGGCCGTTGCCCATAGCAACGGCTGCGAAACCAAACGTCACTTCCAAATTTGAATATCACTTCCAAATTTGACATTTCTAAAATACTACAAAGACAAGGATTATTTTTTATTGAATACCAACAACAAATGAGTGCTTATATTATTTTGGATGAATATTAACATTAATTGTATCTACAGTTTGTATTATTACTTATAATTTACTCCAGAACTTGAAGAAAGAACTGTCAAAATATTTTGTATATATTGTAACATATCATTTCCATAGCACACATTGTTAAAAAAATTGAACTGCTTTTAGAGCAATAATATATTTATTTACAATTATCTAGTTTAATAATTTTAATGATTGCACGAAAAATAGTGTGTATGCCATGGCCGCGAAACTCTTTAACGACCTCAAGATTATCTTGCCTCGGCCGCAAGCGGCCTCGGCGATAACTGTTCTTTCGGTACGTTAAAAAGGTATTTCGCGGCCTAGGCATACAAATAACTATTATGGTAGGTACTTTTTTAGTCTCAGTGAAACAAATTTACCAGTTGCTGAAATAAATAAAATGTCCGAGTGTATCAGTGGAATGTAGCAAGATAAAGGTATAATTTATTTGATATTATTCTATTAAATTGGTTTAACCAAACAAAAGAACATTTAAATAATTCTGTTTGTTGTAAATAATAACTGGAAAACATAAACGACTGCTGTGAATTATACTAAATAAATAAACAATTGGTTATTTAAATATAGGTATGTAGATAAGTAAATTTTAATGTATTCAGTTAGTTTTATGGTTGCGATAATCTTCAACGTTTTATTGAAGTTCTACTTTATACATTACATTTAGATCATTTGATAGAATCAGCCAAAGACCTTTGGGTTTGGTTTCCGTGGATGCGAAAAGGGATACCGACAATATCGTTTAGTATAGTTGAGAGTAGAATTAGTTTGCACTGTTTCACGGTATAATAACAGTATGCGGCAAAGGTCCCTTTGAGGATTAAAAAGCCGAAAAGATAAACAAGCCATAAATCACTTCGACCCACAAGCGAACAATTGATTCTCATTGGTGCAATGTAGCTTCCGATTGGTCTATGCAAAATTTACAAGAAGGGTGAGTCCATGTGGACTGTAAATTTCACAGGTTCCGCTTCTAGTTTTAGATTTCTTTATCTCGCCGACAAACTGTGAAACGGTGAAAATTAATTCTACTCTCAACTATAAAACTTCATAAATTGGTTGGATTTTTGAATAAAACTGTTTGATTCACGTCTGTGAATATCATTTAACTAGGATACGATGATTTTTTTAATTAAAAATATACAAAAAATTAAAATCCCGTCCATAAGGATCCTTCGATTTATTTATTTGAAAAAAAATGTCACATGGATTAAAATCAGGAAAATATAGGGAATAGATTATTATCTTCTGTACAATCCTTGTGGTATACAAAAGGACCCAGCCGTAATATATCAGAAATGCGACATATTAGAAAGAAATGCCGAAACTTGAGGGGGACATTTTTTAGCGCTAATGTCATAAACGTCAGGCTCACCCCTTCCCTACAGGTGTCAGGTATCAAGTCATACATCATTCAAGAGGTCTGGTAAATCTCTATTCAATCATTTTGTTTTGCCTTCGATGCCAAATTTCTACTTAGAGTTAATCGTTGTTTAAAATTAGCTCTTCCAACTATTCGTATAACCGCGTATTATGTTATGACAGAAAGACTCTTTAAGAATAAAAAATTTACAAATAGTGAAAAGACAACAATTGTTAACAAAAAATAATTGTTATTTAATCATGTGACTACCGTTAACATTCAGGCAATAATAATGATAGAAATTATTCACGCAGGGTCAAATCGAGTCGTGTTAATACTGGAGATCTAGGTAACCACTCTATAGCACCAATCCACTTGTATGGATAATTTTGGTTTGACCAATTTCTTACACGAAGGTCAAAATGTGGTGTTTGGTAATGTCCCTCACGAATAATATGTGGATTTGTATCATCCCAATAGCGACATTTATGCCGATTGGCTAATCCATTTAAAAAGAAGGTAGACTCGTCGCTAAAACAAATATTATGTACTGAAGTTTCATTGGAGTTAAGCTTATTTGCCATCATTCAACAAAATTTGATTCTGCCATCGGGATCATCTTCATTTAGTTCGTTCAAAGGGTATATCTTATACGAGTGAAATTTGTGCATATAATAATGATAATAATAATAATAATAGATTTATTGACCAAGATAAACAAAAAATAATAATCTGAATATTACAGTAAATAAAGTATAATTTTGGTCAAAAGGACTACTGATCAGTAAAACTGTTCTTCCTCAGAAAAAAGGAAAAGAAAAAAAAAGAAGAAATATACCTACTATCTAAATAGACAATACACTCCAAGTCCTACGTTATAAGGCTACAAAGGTATGGTTTTAGGATAGATTTGTACATTGGTCATTAAAAATAAGTTTGGTTACTCTTTTCTTGAATACTGAGATAGGCAATTCTTTTAATTCGTCCGGTAGAAGGTTATAATGTTTCGAGATCTGATAAGTGAAAGAATTTTCAAATTGAGTTGTTCGCTGTTTAGGAATATTGATTAGATGTTTTCGACGAATGTTCACATTGTGAACATCTGTCCGAAAAGAGATTTTGTTGTAGAGATATGGAGGGCTCTGTGCTGCTATAACTTTATGAAATAGGCATAGTGCATGAACCTTTCTGCGATTCTCCATATTCAGCCAGTTTGCTATTTTCAGGGTGTGTGATATTTTACCAAATTTATTCCATGGGTAAGTCTTAGACAAGAGTTTTGCAGTTTTTGTAATCTTCTCTGTTCGACACTATTAAGACTGGGACCATAGACGTAGTCACAATAATTCGCTAGCGAGAGAACTGATGTATCACACAGTTCTTTTTTCAGTTAACTATTTAAAACCGGCGGGTGTCAACCGGGCTCCAAACGACCCTATTTACCTGTTTTGCCGAGAAGGTCACTTAATCCTATCTGTCAACCGGGCACTAAAAATACGAAGGTGGTTTGGTAGGGGTAGGTTTGGTTGGGTTATTATTGAAAATTTTTATAATTTATTCTTAAAAAATTGACTAAAAATACGAAGGTGGTTTGGTAGGGGTAGGTTTGGTTGGGTTATTAATGAAAATTATTATAATTTTATTCTTCAAAAATTGACTAAAAATACGAAGGTGGTTTGGTAGGGGTAGGTTTGGTTGGGTTATTATTGAAAATTATTATAATTTATTCTTCATAAATTGACTAAAAATACGAAGGTGGTTTGGTAGGGGTAGGTTTTGTTGGGTTATTATTGAAAATTATTATAATTTATTATTCAAAAATTGACTAAAAATACGAAGGTGGTTTGGTAGGGGTAGGTTTGGTTGGGTTATTATTGAAAATTATTATAATTTATTCTTAAAAAATTGACTAAAAATACGAAGGTGGTTTGGTAGGGGTAGGTTTGGTTGGGTTATTATTGAAAATTATTATAATTTTATTCTTCAAAAATTGACTAAAAATACGAAGGTGGTTTGGTAGGGGTAGGTTTGGTTGGGTTATTATTGAAAATTATTATAATTTATTCTTCATAAATTGACTAAAAATACGAAGGTGGTTTGGTAGGGGTAGGTTTGGTTGGGTTATTATTGAAAATTATTATAATTTATTATTCAAAAATTGACTAAAAATACGAAGGTGGTTTGGTAGGGGTAGGTTTGGTTGGGTTATTATTGAAAATTATTATAATTTATTCTTGAAAAATTGACTAAAAATACGAAGGTGGTTTGGTAGGGATAGGTTTGGTTGGGTTATTATTGAAAATTATTATAATTTATTCTTCAAAAATTGACTAAAAATACGAAGGTGGTTTGGTAGGGGTAGGTTTGGTTGGGTTATTATTGAAAATTATTATAATTTATTCTTCATAAATTGACTAAAAATACGAAGGTGGTTTGGTAGGGGTAGGTTTGGTTGGGTTATTATTGAAAATTATTATAATTTATTCTTCAAAAATTGACTAAAAATACGATGGTGGTTTGGTAGGGGTAGGTTTGGTTGGGTTATTATTGAAAATTATTATAATTTATTCTTCAAAAATTGACTAAAAATACGGAGGTGGTTTGGTAGGGGTATTTGCTACTAACTGATTGGTGCCCGGTTGGTATCCGCCCATTTAAATTCTGTCTATTTAAAAATAATAATTTGAGTTTGGCATATGACTTTTGAAAGATATGAGATATATGGTGATCGAATTTAAGTTTGTCATCTAAATAAAGTTTTTTGCGCAAGTTGTAGACGTTATTACGCTCTTGTTGATCTTGATATTACAATTAAAATATTCCGCAGACCTTCTTCCAAAATGCAGAACCACTGATTTTGACGGATTTATCATTAGATCGTGTTTTGAAGAAAGCTCCACCAACGCGTTAATATCCTCATTAATATTTTTTTCTGATTCTGCAATTAATAAAGGGTCAAAAAAGTAGTATAATTGAGTATCATCAGCGTACATATGAAAAGTGCAGTTTTTCAGAACCAATGTAAAATTACTGTATATATTGTATACAAGGAAGATCATTGTATACAGAACATACGGAAAGGTGCGTTAAAGCTGCTACTTTCCTCATGGATGTTGTTGGATCCATAGCAAAATTTTCAATCACTTCTATTTGTGTGTCTTCATCTAGAACTCCTTTCCTCTCACGCTTCTTATCCAAGGTCAACATACTTATTATCGACATGTGTTTGCGTGGGTGTTTTTCATACATTTTTTTCAGTAGCTGCTTTTCTAGCACTTTCGCCACATTTTCCCTGAAGAAAAAATATTTCGGCAGTTTTTGGCTTGACATGCATTCTTTGCGCACTCGCAACCATCGATGCATAATTTTGTGTTTGTTTTGTTGTGGTTTTGTCATTGTTTGCTTCCTATGGGTCATTCTCTAATCATTTTCTAGGTCGTTTCTGTTTTCTGTAATATTCTGCTGTAGGTTTATCTCGTCAGGTCTCTCAGCTCTGTCTTCGGATAAGATCTAAGCTCTTCGGAAAGCTTTCTATCTCTCGCGTCCAGTATCTCCAGTACCATTTCTGGCTCTAAATAATTACTAAGTTCAATATGGCGACGCGTTTCGCTAGCACAGTAGCTTTCTAAAAAATTTTTAATTTATAATGTGCATCAATACGGAATTTTACGGATATTGACAAAAATATTATAATCTATTTACATGGAAATAAAAAGCAAAAAGTGTCTAAATATGGGATTAACTAAAGTATTGAACAAGTTTACCTGGAAATTAATTCACAACAATCTCACCCGAACCTTTCTAGGTAAAAAGGTTTAATAAGGGAGAGTTGTTGATATCTATTTGGTCGTTAAGAAGATTATCTGAATATTTGTAGTAATAATCTTTTAAATTGATTATTTTTGTCTTTATGATAAGGATATACCTACTTGTTCTAAAGTATGTTTTAGTATCTATCTTATTTATGATATTGTCTATTAAATTTGGATCGTAATTATTATTATTATTTTTTTTTTATTTTAGCTTAACGTGCCTCGACAGCGCTGGTCATTGGCACAGAAAAAATAAATACAGATATTTACACAATTATTACAGATATTTAAATTAGATTTTACAGTATATATTAGTAGCTTTCAGGAACTGTAAGACTTTCTTGATTTCGGTAGGGCAGTGGAGCATTTCCTTGAGGTTGGGCCTAAGATCAAGCTGTTTATATAAAGCAGAAAATTGTTTGCAGTCCGTCAGTATGTGCTTAACGGTCACAATATCGTTACAGCTAGGGCAAACGGGACGATTTCCTGAAGACATCAGATATCCGTGTGAGAGTTTGGTATGACTGATTCGGATTCTTCTGATTGTAGTAGCCTCTCTCCGGGTTAAAAAGTTCAGGGAGAGAGGAGAAGTGGATGGATGGATATCATGAAGTGCTGTCGTGCTATTGTGCCACAGGTGTTGCCAAGAATCTTGTGTGACGTTTTTGAAGTGGATCTTCAGGTCGGTTGCGAGTTGGACAATGTGTGTTGGGTTGTTGTTAGTGGTAGCATCTTTCGCGTGGCGGTCCGCAGTTTCGTTACCATCAATGCCGATGTGAGATGGAAGCCAGATGAGAGAGACTGTTATATTTTGAGCAACGAGAGTTTGATAGATGTCGTGTATATTCTGGACAATTGGGTGGTCAGTGAAGATTGACTTGATTGACTGAGGGCCGGTTTATCAATTGCAGTTTTTATCCAGCAGTTAGGTATCTGTCAGATAAAGTTCCAGTTGGGTTTTTGAGATATTTTTTATCCACTAGTTTATCAACTGTCAGATAAAGAATGTTGGTAATAGTGAGTGATAAATATAAAAGATTTGATTGGTTGTTTGCTTCACCATGGTTTTTACTATATTGGCATTCTTCAAAATAACATTTTATGCTTTATTAGCGACTTTAGATCGTTGTTGGGTTATTATATTTGTTTCTTTTATATTTTAATACTATGGATTTTGTGGATTACGTATTAGATAGTGATGAGGACTTTGATATAGTGGAAGTCCTTCAACACGAACGAAGGCCCTACGTAGTGAGAGAAAGAGTCGATAATTTTGAGAAATGGGATGAGCAAGATTTTCATGCAAGATTTTTTATTTTCAGTTACATTCTTCGCTTTATTGGCCAGTTTTAAAAGTAAATTTCTTTCTTCCAGAGTGAAATTGCTCCCTCGTTTTTTATTATTAATTTCCATTTTATCAAAATAAATCAGGCTTTTACAATACACACTTCAAATAGAATTGACAAAACATAACTAGGTTCAGATGTCACTGCTGTCAGTCCAAGCATTCCTGTTTTCCTATTTTTAGAATTTTAAACGATTTGCGGAAAAATAGTAAGTGTTTACTTCGTTGGAAAAGCCACAGTCGTCCAGGAATGTTAGGCTTTTCCTACTCGGTAAACAATATACTATGTCCTTGTCAAGCTCGGAAAGTGATAGTTTACAGGGCGAGCACGCAAGTTTCAGGTGACGCCGAAGGCGGAGCCTTGAAAGGATGCGAGCCCTGTAAATATACTTTCCGAGTGTGGCGCATACAATATTTTTTGTGCAGCTACCAACAATAATTAGACAATAATATAGGACCAGAATATTCATTGCTCAAAATTTATAACAAAACTCAACTCATTTATTATTAATATTTATGGTGATTGTGCAGTTATGCAAAGTACAATTATTCCTGTCAATATAGGAATCATAATTACCTAACAAAACAACTTCATTTAATACCTTTATTTTTTCTCTTCGTTACATTTTTCGAAAAATTCATAGGCTTTTTCTTGGATTTTGCTGGTAATGATGCATTAGTGGCGGCAGCTGCCGCTTCTTTAATTTGGAATGGAATGTTTTCTACGTCACTTTCATCGCCACTCATCTTTAAGTGGTTTAGAAACTTGTAATAATACACAAAGTGTATCAAAACGTCAAAAACATCTACTGACAGATAGCTACGGTATTTAACGAAAACGAAAATTCTCATTGGCTAGATGCTGGTATTTTGTCTTTAGTGAAAATTTTTTTCATAAGAGCTCGGAATAGTAGGTACTTTGCCGAGCTGTTCTGTCACTTTACCGAGCAGTTAAGTGAATTTTCCGATCTACACCGGCATCGACGCACTTTCCGAGTTAAAAAATGATGGGTGAAAGGAATTATCTAAAGTGGCAGCATAAAATAGTAATTTACGTCACAAGACCGGAAAGTAGTGTTTTTCAGGTCGAGACAAGCAGATAGAAGGGCGAGCCGAATGCGAGTTCTGGAAGCTTGGAGAGACCTGAAAAACACTAATTTCCGGTTGCGTGACGTACAATTTTTTTTAAGATAGACACTTCGATATACAAAATCTGAATTCATATTACTGTTAAATTAGCGCACTCGCGAAATAAGTTTGACATAAACGACAAATTAAAAATCAACGAACTGTCATCACTCGACAATATATCGAAACGTTGTTATCATAGTAACGAAATCAAGGTAGATTGTATTATAAAAGAGCGATTGGAAAATGAAAAATCAGGGATCGGGAATTAGTATATTTCATTACCAGTACAGAAATGAGGATTTTTCCGTGCGCGCGTGACAAATTCATGCAAGAACGGAAAATCCATTTCTGGACGAGTAATGAACGATATTTTTTATTATACTTAGGTACCTGAAATCAACATAAACAAAAAATATCGCAAAAAATTATTAAGAAAATCGGGAATATTTATTTTTATTTTTAAAACAGTAAAAATGTAAGTACATACAACTCAAATTAACAAAAAAAATACAAGTAGGTAATTCTAAGAAAATTAATTTTGGACAGAACCGTTATTATTAATAGTAATATTTATTGTACAATTCGTATTATTGCTGAAGCTCAATCCCTTTTGCATTTCTTTTTGTTGAACTAAAGACTCTGCTAAAGATGTTGAAGCGGAGTGTTCGTGTGTGCTTTGGTTCTCTTGATTGACTGTTACAGATGTTGTAGTTTCCAAGTTACAAGGGCTAAACAACTTCCGTGATACTTCAATTTTTCTTTGTATGGACTCTTCTATATATCCTTCTGCTACATTGGAAGAAAGCCATCCTCCGTGTCTTTTCAAAGTGAGCAAATCACCGCTGCTTTCCACCAACATGGTTGCCGAAGAGCGCCTTAGCCCATGTCCGGTATATTCTTCGGGATTTTTTAGTTTTAGGTATTTTGCAACAAGTTTTGGAATACCACTGATAGTATGGCACCCAACATGTTGAGCGTAACATCTTTGGTTTCGGTATGCAACAAATAATCTTCTACTCTCCATATGTTTAGGGCGGAGATCTGCGTATTTACGGTAAATTGTACAGGGATCGAATTTGCAATTTTCATTGGTAATGGTAAAACTTCTTGACCTGTGAGTTTTTCCATCTCGTAAGAACACGACAAGGAAACGCCCATTATCTTCCACATCATCTAAACTCAAACGTATTAAATCATCTCTGCGGCATGCACCGAAGATGCCAAACACTAAAATTACTTTTGCTAGTAGATATTCTCTATCTGAAGCTTCACATAAAAATTTGGTTACTTGTTCTGCTGTAAGAATCTTGGATTTCTTTGGTATATATCCTACGGCTTGTCGTTTCAAAAAAGCAATCGTTTTTGGATATTGATGGTGAGTATTTTCTTTTATTGCCAAACAACTCTTTAACATAGAGAATCGACTCCATAAAGTGGAGGATTTCATAGTGTTGGCTTTTTCAGAAACATATACTAAAAGAATATAGTCACTCACAATTTTGATTCGTTTCTGAGTCGGCCATTCGGTAAAACTGTTATATTCTTGTTCATATCTCAACCTGGATTTCACTGGTAATAAATCTGCACTCACTTCTGCCGCTCGCTGTAAGATATTTTCGGGAATATCCCGATTTTCTTCACAATCTGAATTCATTTTTGCAAAATATAATAAATACATAAATACTTAATTTTCACTGACAAAAAATAAAATTTGTCATTAATAAATAAATCGTTGCTATAGACACATTACTCGTTTCTTTTTTTTCTTCGGGTTGCCATAGGATATCTAGTATTATGGATATCTATGTTTATTATTAAGCGCACGGAAATAGGGATCGGGAAAAAATTTCCGTGCGCTGTTCCGAAAATGTCATATTTACTGTATTTTATAAACAGTTGAAAATGTAGTATTTTCTGTTAAGTATAATAAAAAAGCTTTTGCCGGTCCCTCACGTCCATTTTCCGGTTTTGATCGGCAAAACGTTATTTTGTGGACGAAAAATTGTCCAGAATGTGTATATTTTCTGGTCGGTCTTAAAAAAAAATACTTTCGTTCAAGTGCTAGGAGGAAATTTAAAAAACACATTAATATGTATTTCTAATATGGCTGCTGGAATTCATCGAGACGTTGAAATTCCAAATATTCATAAACCTTTGTAATTCAATTCCTTTTAAAAACAAACCAAATTTTGATTTAACCGTCTGTTTTTTTCTTATGTTATTTTTCGATGTACCCTCGTTATATTCGAGTTAATGGATTTGGAGAAACCAATTGTGCGGGCAAAAAAAGTAATTTTCTGCCTAAGCAAACACAGTAAAAGTGTTGAAGTGGACCAGCGATATTCAGGGAAAATTTTCTATGGAACGTAGTTTCTTAAAATCTCCTATTTTATTATTTCTGTAGGTATAATTGGTAGTAAAAATTTTTTTTTTACCTTCCATCCCGCTCGTAAAGTTCTTCATTTCACAAAACAGAACAAAAAAACATTCACGAATTATACGAGTTATTTTCGCGCTCTAGTCAAAAGACGGAAGTTCCAAAGCCCGACCGAACTCGAAGAATTTTGTATGCCGACTGCGAATCCTATGGAGTTGTAGTTTTCAACGTGCAGCGCATCAATGCCGTTTGCAATACGATGGAAGCAATAAATTCAAAAAAATGGTATAAAATAGAGCGTCATGAAAAAAAACCCAAAACTTTATTAACAATTTTATTTTAATTTTAACTTGCAAACTCACATAAAAAGGCAATAAATATTTCAATTGCTCTCTTCCAATACTTATATTCTCGTTTGAATCCTAATATATCGACATAACTGTAATCGCCAAAAAATTCTGTGACGAATGAACAGTTTCGAGCTCCTACGGTGAATTTGTTGTCGCTAAGGATTTTTGTATTTTGACTTTAACTTGTCAAAACTATCATTACATTATTATTGTGTAATATTGAGGAATTATTCTATTATTATTTTCCTGATCAAGATCTACAAAATATTGAAATTTTTATCAAACTCCTTAATTATATTTGAAATGTAAAAGTATGCTAGGCTCTTTGGCAGATTTAAATCACTTTGCTCCTACTAAACAACATCCAAGCTGATCAGAAACTGTCAAAAAAATACTCTACAATAAGAAGACTCTAAAAAATATCTCTAAGAATTCCAGCAGATACCTTTATGTGTTTCTGCTTACGAAGATCTATGCCAAGTATGACCAACGTGCCCCTAGCCTCAGATTAATACATTAAAAAGAAACATTTGTTTACATTTAAAAGTGAACCCAGCATCATCACATTCTAAGGTAACTTGCCGACCCTTTGCCAGATGTCTTACTTTTCCTTTGAATTGCGACAACTTAATTATAGGACACGATAGAAATGTACAAAATAAAAATGTACTTTTAAGAAATTACATAAAAACGACTTTAAAATAATTATCCTAAGTAGTTTATGTAATAAAAATTTGTTTGAAACTTTTGAGGTTTAAACGAAACAAATGAGTGTTAATAATTTTGTCTGTCTGAAATATGGCAACACCAAGAAAAGTCCGGAAATCATTTTACTATCAATTTTACCTGATTTTACTACGAAGTTTCAACGTTCCTAGTTTATTGAAGCTCTTGATTTCGTCTTTTCAACTGATATTTGTGTGTGTGCGTACAGATATAATTAAAAACAATATTTTTTTGTGAAAATCATGGTTCGTCAGTGACAAATTTGGAAAAAAACAGTTAGAATTTTCCTAACCTCTCTTTTCACCTGTAAGTAAATAGTTCTATTGGCCAGTGGCACTGTCCGACTAGTCCAACAGTTTCTCCCCACTCCTTGAAAGTCATTGATGAAAACATATGTATGGCGATAGAATGTTAGCCGTCTTTTCGGATAGTTTTATGAATGACTTGCGTATCACTCTAAGCCACTAGTTAATTTAGAATCTCTCTTTAGAATAAATGTGTTATTTCTAAAAATACAAAATTGATGTGAAACTTGAGTTTGTTTTTGTAGGGCCAGCTTCTTGATGTAAGGTTTAATGAAATTTGGTAGTGGCGGCCCTCAATAGGTAATGAAGATGATCGTCTGTAAGGCGAGACATTTCTTTGCTCTTGATACACTTCATTCTTGCTCGCACAATTATGTTGACCCAAACATTGAAAAAACTCGTTTTGCCAGTTTCTTTATTTCGGGAAAACTCTCCTCAGCAAGATTTTTATAAAAGATTTTTCGTTTTTCTTTGTACCAGTCTTCAGGATAAGTATTGGTTTTTAATTCTATCATTTCCATTTGAAAATTTTCTTGAACTGTAGTTTCATAAATTTGGAAAGGATTTTCAATCAAACAAAATAACATAGTTTGCTCTTTAAGTTTCTAAAAACGCGTTTGAAACTCAATTTTTCAAATCATTGCAGTGGCTGCATAGGTCTGTCAAAAAAGCCAAGTCCCAAAGCTACGATGCATCAGAAAGATCAATGTACGGTTTTTAGGGTTCCGTACCCAAAGGGTAAAAATCGGACCCTAATACCATTGTCTAAGAAAACCGTTGTCCGCCCTTCTGTATGTCTGTATGTCCGTCTGTCACTAGGCTGTATCTCATGAACCGTGATAGTTAGACAATTGAAATTTTCACAGAAGATGTATTTCCGTTGACACTATAATAACAAATATTTAAAACAATTGAAAAATGGAATTGAAATAAAACAAATATTTAAAGGGTGTTACCATACCACAAACGTAATTTTATTCCAATTTTCACCGGTTTTAATTTCTCCGTTAGAAAAAACTTAATCTCGGAAAGAAGGTTAAAAAAACATGATAATACTTGGGAAAATTCTTTGCCGATTTCTTCCAAAAATGCTTGAAATTTCCGATGATTTAAACCACAGGAACGAATGAAGTTCACAATGTGTATTTTACAACACAAAGCCTGCTGGTGAATGATGCAATGAACAGGTAATGGCAGCTCCAAGTTTTAGATTACCATTCGATTCAAAATTTCAGTCACTAATCCATTTCATGAACCAATCTTGCTTGGTGTGCCATCCGTTGTTAGACCACCAAGTATATTCCAACTTAACTTTAATCTTTTTAAGCACTGCACAACTTTTTAAAAAAGCTCATTTACTGATACTTAGTAAAGATGCAAGCTCTTCAGTTATGGTGGATTCTTGACCTACACCTCGCACGAAAGTGAGTGATTGCGTTGTATCACAAATGTCAGTGCTTTTGTCCAAAGCCAAGGCGAAAATGGTAAATGTTTGTGCCTTTGTTTGCAGATGGTCTTGTACATTTTGGCCAATGATGTCTTGCCGTATCAAGCGCAAAGCTGTCCTACAGTCCTCCATTTTGAAATGGGGAGCATGTATAAATTCGTTAAGTAGCTTTAGGTTAAGAATGAATCGTTTACCTCCCCAGGTTTATCTGCTGAAAAAATATTAGAAAGAAATTGATTAGGTTCAGGAAAGCAATATTTTTGACTGTACCCGATACCAAATAGTCGTTAATAGATTGTTTAACTGACTGTTTTTCAGTTTCTGGATATTTTATATTTTTGGGTGGTGCCCTTTGGATGAGTTTACGTAAAAAAGGTATCTTATAACCTTGAATCCAAGACAGTAGCACTGGATGTCAACCAGTTTTGGCATATGTTTGGGTAGACATTGGCATGGCCAAGGCTAGGCTACTTAGTCTTGGACCAAGCTTGGGACTACGTTGAACGGCCAAGGCTGGGTCAACCAGTCTTGGCCTAAGCTTGGGTAGGCATTGGCATGACCAAGGCTAGGATACCCACTTTTGGCCCAAGCTTGGGGTATCATTGGCATGGCCGTGACTAGGTTAAGCAGTCTGGCCCACGCATGGGCCAATATAAGTACGCCGAAGCTAGGTTTCCCAGTACTGGCCCAGGCTTGGCCCCTTTGTTAACTCTGGGGACTTCCTGCATGGGATGTCTTCTACGCGACGAGTGATGGTGGTCCAGGAAACACTTTTTCTTTGAATATCGAGCATTTATCTGGGACTATTTCTTCAACAGCTGCGTTGATGCACTTCTTTATAAACTTGCCACAGCTGGGCGCTTGCTGTTTTTTCGCAATTAGACTAGCAGTCTTATAACTTGCTATAACGATGTCATCCTTTTCTTCTACCTGTCGCGAAAACATACTTTTGACAGTTCTTGTCTCGTCCTCAAACTTTTTTTTTTAAAACTGCAACTGAGATTCGCGAGCTTTATCTGTAAAATTATCATACTTTGTTTTTTTGTTTTGATTCATAATGCGTCTGGGTATTGAATTCTTTTAAAAACAGCTACAGAGATTCACAAAAAATCAGGCAAGTTGGTTTCTCGTTAAATTGTATGGAAAAGTATAAATACATCCAAGTGTCTTGAAAACAGCGATCTTCTTCTCACACTTTGTTTAAGTCATGTCAATGCACATTAAAAATTGACTTATTATCTTCTAGTTTTTACTTTGAAAGTATCAAACAAACTAACTCAAATCTGCACTCGACACATCTATTTATAGCAGCAGCAATTAGTCCAATCAATCTGTTGGAGCCCCTATGTTAAAGTGGAACAAAATGTAAACAGCAAAAAAAATATGGGCACATAGGTCGTGCTATTTAAAAAAAGATAGCGTTTAGTGCACTAGCAAATTCAATCGTGAACATGTGCAAAAAAATTCGCAAAAGTGCAAAAAACGGTTTTTTGCGTTTAAAAAAAGCTACAACTCCTAAAAGAAAAAGTTAAATAAGAAAGTTGTGGATATTAAATATACCTATCATTTAATCTTTGGTCCATAATTTTCCGAGAAAAACGGGAAAACCCACCGAAAATAGCGTTTTTTATTTTTTGTAATAAAAAATTCATTTTTCAATCAATCAACTTGAAACTTTGAAAAAATGTAGATGTAAGTAAGCCGAAAATAATGCTATTTTTGAAAATTGAAATAAAATTTTTTATTACAATTTTGCGAAAAAAGGTGTTTTGGCAAATGGGCTCTTCCTGCCCTTGGGGTGGTCCTACAGAGTTCATTGGAAGCTTATTTTATTCGTGAAGACTTGTACTATAATCTTATTAATAAATTACATTGATTATATATAATTTTAGCGTCGAAAAAGGCATTGCGAAATAATGTAAAATTTACAGACTGGTTTTTTGATAATAGCTTTATCATTTTTTATGGCATTCGATTTGCACACAAAAAAAGAAGATTGTTGGATCAAGAGTAAAACAAAACTAAAATGTAATTATATAAATTAAAATCTCTTTTGTATAATATGACAAACAATAGTTAAATTATTGATTATGACACCTACGTTTATTGTACAGTGACAAAAATAAAACAAATAATAAATCTATATTTCCTGGGTTTTTTTGCCAACTTTCCCAAATGAGAATACAATTTTGCATTAATCTCGTTGGAGTAATTTGATATGTTAACCCACTTTGGAGCCACGCTCTATCAGCAAGCGCAGCGACGCCTTGAACAAACGCGCTGCTGCCCAAGACGGTAGACTGTAGTGAAGTTCTTTACCCTGGTCAAACCCAAACGAATAGTAGGGTGAAATAAAATACCCTTGGAATAAAAGTATCTATTACTATTGCAAACAGTGGGTTGTAAGGCCACAGCAAGCAAACCCCACCGGCTAAATTGCCTTTAAAAAGTTTAAATTAAACACTCACTAAAATTTAAAATCGCAACTAATGGCTAGTCCAAAACCTGGCCTGTTTTTTATACTCACCAGAAAATGGTGTATGACTATAAACTATAAACTCTTGTTACACTGAAATGGCGTCGTAGAAATAGAAATTAATTGGAATTAAATGATTTTCTCGTAATGAGATTCGGAAAGAAATTTTACTTGACAAATCTATTATCTGTCACACTGACACTTCTCTCGATCAAATCAATGACGGCGTGAAATAAATATATTATTATTTTGAAGGAATATGAATTCCGAACATATTGGGCCCCGTTGAAACGTTTTAGTTTCAATATTCTGGTTTAAATGAAATTTAACTAAATGTCTGATCTTTCTTTTAAAAATGTGGCAACACGCCAACATAGGAAATAAAAATATAATAGGAACAACAAAGAGAAAAAACCAACGCAATAATTGTTTAAAAACTGATTACTGAACAGCTTGAAATGAATTATTTGGTTCAGGGAAGGGAACGATTTTTGATATTGATCTGGTAAGTATATGTACCAGTGGCGGTTTTAACTTTAACTACCCTAACCTTTCCATCCGGCCCCGGCATTACTTCCACGATTCTTCCAGTTGACCAATGTAAGGGGGGTAGCCCGTCTTCCTTTAGAAGTACTAAGGAATCAATTTTTATATTTTCGGAAGAATTTAACCACTTGCTTCGATTTTGTAGTTGGTGTAAGTAATCTACAGACCAGCGTCGCCAGAATTGTTGCTGTAATTTTGTACACTGTTGCCACAGTGTCAATCGATTTCCGGGAATAGAAGTGTTGTCTTTTTCGGCAAAGGCTGTTAGGCTTGTGCCTATGAGAAAATGTCCTGGTGTTAAACACTCAAGATCAGAAGGATCGTCGGAAAGTGGCGAAATTGGTCTGCTATTCAATATAGCTTCTATTTGCGCTAAAACGGTTGAAAATTCCTCAAAAGTGAGGATAGAATTGCCTATAATTTTTAACATTAATTTTTTCGAAATCTTAATCCCGCTTTCCCATATACCACCCCAATGGGGCGCTCGTGGTGGAATAAATTTCCAATCAATATTTGATGTAGTCAAATAATTTTGAACGGATTGAACATTGTTTTGATTTTTGAAAAAACTTTGTAATTCTTTAAAATTATTGTCAGCACCTTGAAAATTTGTAGCGTTGTCAGAATAGATCATAGTGGGATTACCACGTCGGGAAACAAATCGTTTGAGAGTTAAAATAAATGCCTCAGTGGATAAGGAAGTGACTGCTTCAATATGTATTGCTTTTGTGACTAAGCATACAAAAAGTGCTATATAGCATTTGATTTTAGGCGATTTTCTTATATTTGAGGATTTTATTAAAAATAAGCCTCCGAAATCCAATCCTATTTTTTGAAATGGTCGAGCTAGGGTTACCCTGTCTCGAGGAAGATCGGCCATGATTTGAGTGTGAGGTTTTGATGAAAATCTAAAGCATTTATGGCAATTATGAATAATCTTTTTTGTTGTTCTTAACCCATTTAAAGGCCAAAAGTTTAGGCGAAAATTTGACAACACGGTATTCGCTCCAGCGTGTCCTAGTCTAATATGTTCTGATTCTAACATTGAATTGACCGTACTATTTTTTGAAGGTAATAAAAGAGGATGCTTCTGATTGAAGGGGATGTCAGCGTGCTCGAGACGGCCACCGACACGTATCATTCCGGTTTTGTCTATAAAAGGTTTTAATTTATTAATTTGTTTATCAGAAACATTTTTTTTTAGTTTAAGTTCATTGATTTCTTTTTCAAAATAGAAATTTTGAATGGTTTTGATTATGAAATTTTCAGTAACTCTCAATTCGGTTACATTTAAAGGTCCGGATATTTTGTTTAAATTTTTACAATTCAATATGAATCTGTGAACATACGCTATCGTTCTTTTTAATCTTGTGTAGCTAGAAAATTTCGAAAATGAACTTATCCAGAAGTTTTCTTCTGTTGGTGCTGTCAAGATTACAGTTTTTGATTCCGGAATTTCGGAAATGTCAATTTTCGGATTTGCGAAATTATCAAATTTTGATAAGTCGTGTTTCATTAAAAAGTTTGGTCCATGCCACCAAATTTTGTTGGAAATTAAATTTTTCGCTGGGGCCCCACGTGATACAACATCAGCGGGATTTTCTATAGTATTTACATACCTCCAGGAGAATTCTTTAGTCGTTGCTTGTATTTTGGCGACTCGGTTGCCTACAAATATGGACCAACGACACGGTTCGCCTTTGATCCAGCATAGCGCTATTTGGCTATCTGACCATAAGTTTACACTATCTATTTGTATCTTCGATTGAAAGTTTTGATAGATTTTCTCTACTAGTTTAGACAGGAGTAACATGGCGGACAATTCTAATCGAGGGAGTGTTATGGTGTTAGAAATTGGGGATACACGTGATTTCGCAGAAATTAGGTTACAGGAAACTGTACGATCCGAATAAATGGTTCTTATATAAACACAGACCCCGTATGCTTTTAAGCTGGCATCGCCGAAGCCATGCATTTCGATCTGAATAATCGTTTTATCTAAGAAAATGTATCTGGAAATTTTTAGTTGAGATAGGTGCGGTAAATAGCTAATAAAAGCTTGCCAGTCATTCAATAGTTTTGTATCGGTGATTTCATTGTCCCAGTCGATTTTAGCTAGCCACAATTGTTTGACTAGAAGTTTTCCTAATAATATGATAGGATTGTAGAGCCCAAGCGGATCATAGCATCGCGCTATGGTTGAAAGAATTTTTCTTTTTGTTACGGGGAACATAGAGATGGTAGTGGGAACAGAAATACTTAGGATATCGGAGTTTGGAATCCAATTTAGACCAAGGACTTTGTTTTGAGAATGATCTAGACTAAGATCAATAATTTGTTCAGAATTTTGAAAAAGTTTAGTGTCGTTAGAATTCGATATTTTAGAAAGAACTTTAGAATTATTTGAGGCCCACTTATGTAGTTCAAAACCATGGGTACCTAATATAGTTTGAAGCTCATGAATTAATCGAGTTAATTCAGATTCGGAATTTGCGCCAGAGATTATATCGTCCATATAAGTCTCGGCCATTAGAGAGTTTGATGCTAAAGGAAACTTGGAGTGATTAGTGCTTGCTATTTCTTTCAAGACACGTTGAGCGATGAATGGGGAGAAATTGCAACCGTAGGTTAGGGTTGTCAGTTCTATACATTGTAGGGGTAGGTCTGGACTTTCCCTCCACAATATATTTTGTAGAAAGCAATGTTCAGGATTTATGACTATTTGTCGAAACATCTTTTGTAAATCAGAAGTTAATGCGAATTTATTTAGTCTGAAGCGGCAAAGAATATCGAATAAATCATTTTGTACCTGATAACCTTTCAGAGTTATGTCATTCAGACTTTTTCCAGAAGTAGTGGGACAACTAGAGTCAAAAACTACTCTTAGTTTTGTCGAAATAGCTTGTTCACGCACTATGCACAAATGCGGAATAAAATATTTTAATTCTTCCTTAGAATTTGTGAGAGAAAGCGGTATAAACTTTGCATGTTTTAAGAGTACATATTCAGCAATAAATTTGCTGTAGTCAGAGAATAATTTCGGATTCTTATGAAGTCTTTTTTCAAGAGAAAGAAAGCGTTTTTTAGCGATAAGGAATGAGTCACCAAGTTCTAGGTGTTCTTTGTCAGATTTTAGCGGAAAGTTGACTTGAAATCTTCCATTTTCAAGAATTTTCGTAGTGTTTCGGAAAATAGTTTCCGCAAGTTCATCATCTAATGAAATATTATCTTTAGAGGGTATATCCTCATGGGTCCAGAATTTAGAAAGAGCTGAATTTAAGTCCTCATCATTTGATGTCGAGATATGATTACAAATTGTAACTTCAGATTCATTATTCCCAACAGTTACTGAACTAAAGGAGACATTATTTTGAATATTACCAGCAACTACCCATCCCAAACCAGTTTTTTGCAGTGTAGGAAATTTTTTACCTAAGTTTATGATTCCATTCATGAGGAGAGTGTAATATAAGTCCGCTCCCACGAGTACATCAATGGGCGACGGTAGGTGAAAATCGGGATTTGCTAGAACAATGTCGCGTGGAATTTTTAAACGGGACAAATCAAGTTTAATCTGCGGTAGTTTGCATGTTATCGTTGGAAGGACAGCACAATTGACCTCATATTGTCTTCTAGGGTCAGAATGTGGGAAAAACTTTAAATTAACCATTTTACTGATAGTTTGTACGGAATTAGAAATACCAGTAATTTGTAAAGTTCTATTATATGGGATTAATTGCAATCTATCGACTAGCTCTTGTGATACAAAAGAGTTTTGGGAACCACTGCCTAATAGAATAGTAATTTTCACTGGGTTTTCGCAGTGATCATATACGATTACCTTTGCAGTGGCTAGCAGTACATGTGAAGTTGTGCGGAAAGAGCCGACATCGATTGAGAAGGGATGGAAGTGCTGGGTTCAGCATTAGGGACATGAGAATTTTCTGTTTGATTTCCTGGAATATTATTATTGGTATTTGGTCTGGAAGCACCGTTTCGGTTTGCCGTAGGCCTATGAGAATCATTGAAGTTTCCGTCATTTTGGCGGTTGAAGTTATAGTTTCTCCAATTTGATGAATTAGAGTTTGAATTGTGTCCATTCGTATTATTATTATTATACCTATTTTGAGAAATTTGAGGATTTAAATTACCTCCGTGATTTTGTGCGCTACTGGACGCTTGAAATGAATCGGAATGGAGGAATGTATGATGTCTCTTGCGACATATTGAGCAAGAAACTAGAGAATGGCAAGCTGCTATTGTATGAAATCCTCCCAGGCAGTTTTTACAAATATTGTTTGAGTTCAAGAATCTGTATTTTTCATTTAAATTTAGGTTTTTGAATGAGTCGCACTTGTATATGCGATGTGAAGAATTTTTACAATAAAAACACATTGACTTTTGATCTTCATGATTATTGGAATTTACATGTAATGAAGATCTGTTATATTTCGGTGCAGATTTTGTTTTTGATTCATTTGCACTGGGATTTGAATTTGGTATAGCTTGTGTTCGTTCAAGAATGCCACATCTTTCATCTAAAAGATCTAAGAATTCGTCAAGGGACATAGTTTCATTCTTTTTCTTATTTTGTTCAAAAAGTTTTCTAGTTGAAATATCTAGTTTCTTGTCAATTAAATATATGATGATGTATTCTAACAATATTTGAGGATCTAAATTTAATTTGTAAAGCGATTGAGCAGTTTTGAAAACGTGTGCTGACAGTGCTCTCAGTGCTACAGGGCAGGTTTTGTTTACAGGTTTTAAATCATATAATTCTGAGATGAGATTATGAAGTACTATTGATTGGTCATCGTATCTTCGTTTAAGGGTATTTACAGCTATTTCGAAGTTATCACCTGATAAATCAAGGCTGTCGATCAATTGCAAGGGTTCATTTTCTAAGCATGATTTTAAGTATAATAATTTTTCAGTGTCATCCAAATCACTGTTTGAAATAATCAATTTTTCGAAAACTTTAATAAATGAAGACCATTCGGAGACGACTCCTTTGAATTTAGGTAATGAAATCTTTGGTAACTGGGCTTTTGATTTTGAAACATTATTATTTTGTACATAATTGGTTGAATTTTGATTGATTGTTAATTCATCGATTCTACATCTTAATTTTGAATCGGTTTCATAATATTTACTTTCTAATATATTTCTGTCCTCAAAATCAGTTAATTCTGCTTCAGAGTTTTCGATAATCATTTCAATTTTTGTTTGTATTTCATTATATGCTAAATAATGTTCTCTCAAATTCATTAATCTAGTTTGACACTCTTTTAAAAATTCATTTTTGTTTACAATTTCAAATTCTGTAATAGCCCATGTGTTTATCCGGGTAATTTGCCCTTTTATGGTGCGTCTTTGAAGCTTTAATGCATCCAACGACATATTGAATAAATAATTTACCTACTTGCAATTAACGACTAATAAATTAATAAAAATATTGGAAGTGGAAATTGAGTTTTTGAATAATAAGCACTGGCACTTTTTTGACTTATTTTTATTATCACTGCACCAGGAAATGTTAAAAATGGATGGATCCTACCTTTGTTGTAGATTTTTGCTTAGGTACTGGAAGCTGGAATTGTGCTACTACTTGGTAGTCTGGAACTCTGGAACTGCTACCTACTACTTAGTAGCCTGGAAGTCTGGGCTGGAATTGCTACTACTTTGTAGCCTGGAACTTGAAGCACATCAGTTGGGAAGACAATTTGAAAGCTCACTTTTGAGCTTGGAATGTTCGTACACTGGTTTAAGGAGTGTTTTATTTTTGGGTTTGCCAGATCCGGCTCGAAGGACCACAATGGAGTAATTTGATATGTTAACCCACTTTGGAGCCACGCTCTATCAGCAAGCGCAGCGACGCCTTGAACAAACGCGCTGCTGCCCAAGACGGTAGACTGTAGTGAAGTTCTTTACCCTGGTCAAACCCAAACGAATAGTAGGGTGAAATAAAATACCCTTGGAATAAAAGTATCTATTACTATTGCAAACAGTGGGTTGTAAGGCCACAGCAAGCAAACCCCACCGGCTAAATTGCCTTTAAAAAGTTTAAATTAAACACTCACTAAAATTTAAAATCGCAACTAATGGCTAGTCCAAAACCTGGCCTGTTTTTTATACTCACCAGAAAATGGTGTATGACTATAAACTATAAACTCTTGTTACACTGAAATGGCGTCGTAGAAATAGAAATTAATTGGAATTAAATGATTTTCTCGTAATGAGATTCGGAAAGAAATTTTACTTGACAAATCTATTATCTGTCACACTGACACTTCTCTCGATCAAGTCAATGACGGCGTGAAATGAATATATTATTATTTTGAAGGAATATGAATTCCGAACACTCGTGCTACCCCAAAATCATTATAAGAGGAATTTTTTGCGTCAATAAGAAGCAAAGATATAGATGATTTTGTAAGCGTAATCAATTTTGAACGCGCTATTACGGTTTTCAGATGGTTACGTGCTGTACACGTCTTGTGAGCCAGTTGTGGTGTAAGCGCCTTGCTTGTCATCGCAATTCGCAAAGCTCGTATACTTGTCAAGTACGCAAATAATTGTCTATTTGCCAACTACACGAGTCGTCTGAGCCCGGCTTTACATCAAAAATGGCACGCAATCTTGGAGAGGTTGGTAATGTCTGTTGTATACCTTTTTCTTAATTATCCGGACAACAGTCTCTGTATTTTCTGTGCTGTATTCCTCCAGTGTTATTCTAAATTGAATTCAAAAGAGTTATGACAACAATGATATTTTTGTCCCTAAGTCCTGTGAAGCTGAAAAGAATTTAATATATTCCCGAGTCCCATGTATTTATATTCAAAAAAATAAATAAAATTGTTGAGAAATTTTTATTCTGTTCGGGAATGCATGTTGGGTGTATGTTTTTTTTATGTAAAAATGCGAGTTGTGAAAAGGGTGCAATAAAAATACAGTTGTTTCAAATAAATAAAAATGTCTACTAGCTCGGAGAATTTATACGATGACGAATTCCTCTAAATAGCCACTTATCAATTTAGCCTGGGGCTTTTTATTTCTTTTGAACACGATTCTAAGTGGGTTAACCTGTAATAAGAAATTATATTTTTTTTGTGTAAGAAGTTGAAAATGAAAAAGGCAAACACCGTATACCTACCTAAATCGAGCTGTAGTTCACACACGAAAAACAAATCAATTGTGAGAAAAAAATATTATTATAGTCTATTTCGGAAAGGTATAGGGTAATAAAATGGGGAATCCCCTCCAGTTCGGCTCAATTTAGGCCATAGGCGTAGGTCATGAAATAGTATTGTTTGTAATATTAAATTATTAATATTGTTTTAAATTATTGCGGGGGAGAAAGATAGCAGGCCAAGTGAAGCCTCCCAAGAAAAGTCCAGGCAGACCAGTAAAAGTCCTTGATGAAAACACCAAAAGTGTAATTCGAAGAACAGTTCACTCTTTTTATTTTAAAAAAGAAATACCCACCCTAGATAAGATTTTAATGGAGCTTGGCCAGGATGACAGTATTCCGTGGATAACTAAAAACTTTCATGGACCACTTTGAGAAATATGGATTTTGCCTGGGAAAAACATAACCGTAAAGCACTTTTACTGGAAAGCGATGAAATTGTTTGCTGGCGACGAAAATACTTAAGAAGTATAAAGCAGTACAGAACAGAGCAGAAGGAAATCTTTTATCTTGATGAGACGTGGATTAACGAAGGTTACACAGTACCAAAAATGTGGCAAGACAAAAATATAACCAGTGCTCGCCAAGTTTTCATGGAAGGCCTGTCAAAGGGTATTAAGGTGCCTTCAGGTAAAGGGAAAAGACTAATAATCGTCCATATTGGAAGCGAAGAGGGATTTTGAAAAGAAGGTTTGCTAACCTTTCAGTCGTGCCATACGGGAGATTACCTCGGGGACATGGATTCGGATGTTTTTGAAGACTATTTTGGTGAAATGATAAAATAAATATCTTCCGGCTAATTCAGTAGTAGTTATGGATAACGCAAGTTATCATTCTCGACGCATAGAGAAGACTCCAACTTCATCTTGGAGAAAACAAGAAATTATTGACTGGTTAACCACCAAAAGTATTGAATTTGAAGATAATTTGATAAAAAAAGGACTATTAGCTATAGCAAATTTACACAAACATCGTTTTATGAAATACGCCGTGGAAGATATAGCAGAAAAACATAGTGTAACTGTGCTGCGCACACCGCCATATCATTGCGAACTAAATCCTATAGAACTTATATGGGCGAAAGTGGAAGGATTTGTGGCAAGACCCAACACGACATTCAAAATGAAAGACGTTATGCTACTGTTTCATCAAGCCATTAAGGAGGTGACACCAGAGAACTGGCAAAAAGCAGTCCAGCATGTCATTAAAGAAGATGAGAAAATGTGGGATCTTGACTACTTGATCGATCGGATCGTCGACCCGTTAATTATAACGTAAAGAGGAGATGATAGTTCCTCAGATGACGAAGAATATTATGATTTTTTATAATTTAATTTCTGTATAATGTATTTTTTGTATAATGTTCAATAAAAAATAAGTGTACCTAATATTATGTACATAATGCCTAATTTTTATTCTGTTAAAATGAAATTCTTTCCTTTTTACGAGTATCCAACCAGCACACCTTTGGCACACTATTTTCAGTGTTTGTGAATGGATAACAATAGGCTAAATCCATATATTGACCCCAACCCGTGTGGTACTACCTGCACTTGATAAAAATAAAGAATTTTGCAATGAAATCAATACCAAACTATGAAAGTGGCTTAAATATTCGTTGGGTCGCTTCCTTTGCATACCTAATGAGGTTTTATTACCCTATACCTTTCTGAAATAAAATATAGGTACAGATTTTTTACTGTTTAAATCATCTTATTCTAATTGGCAGTTTCAATTGTAATGAATTTCCTTTTTCTATGCCTTTACTGTAAAAAGTCACGGAAGGTGTGTAGAATCTCATTATGGTGAAAGTCGAAATAGTTTCCGGCACTTTACGTGACTTAAAAATTAAAATTTCCCCAAATAACAGTCTCTTTAAGACATATCTATATTGATAGACTAATCGTATTGCTTCTTACCACGTCAGCTGACATGATAACTTTATACTTCGTGTTTATTTACGTGTTTATTTTTGATTGGACAGGATGTTCCAAATTCCAAGCTATTTCGAATATTAGAGGAGATATAAAAAAATTAGTTGGGATATGATTATCTATTTTTTTTGTTAAAAAAGCCGTAGTTCAACTAGATCTTCAGTGAGTTCTATTTTCTAGATGTGAGGAAATTTCTTAAAATTGACTCAAACTGCCATCTCAATTATCTTTTTTATCTTATAGTCAGGAGGAGTAAGTGCCTAACAACAAACTTTTCCGAGAAGGAATATTATGTCCTTAATCATGAACATACCAACCCCCAATTATTTTTCTAAATTCCCAAATGAAAGCAAAACGTATATTTATTTGAAAAAAATTGTAAACATCAAAATTGTTTTTTGCCCTATAACATGATGAAGGTAGATTTTCTACTCTTACAATTCTAAAATTATAATAGACAATTTGAAAGTTTGTTTATTTAAAATACGACGAAAATGACAAAATCGAGATGATAATACAGCGTGTCCACGGATGGAGTATCCTATAGGTGAAAAATGTTTAAATATTAGTTTTAGTGAAAAATGTCATTCTTGATAAAAAGTTTTGCTTGTTCTGAAACCCCATAAAATGAAATAAAACTCAAGTTTTTCAAAACCCGTCTCATTTTATAGCCAGTTTTATGAAAACCGCATGAATTTTTGCACCAAGTTCTAAAATAATGTAATCTAGTGAGTGACGTTTACGTTGTACCAAGTAACTGTCAACTTTTATAAATAATTTTCAAATTGTCATTCTTTAATAAATATTTGACAACAATGTTATCTATTCAAGAATTATAATCACTATCAAAAATAACAATATAAAATAATAATGTAAGAAACACTAGGTAAACAAAAAAACATCTATTCAATATATTCTCCACCAGCTTCAAAACATCTCTTTCTAAATTCTTTGTAAGTATTTCGCATCATTTCTGGTGTAATTTCGTTAACGCCATCAGTGACAGCTCCTTTCAAGTCATCAATATTATGGTTTAAATTACTTCCGTAAACTTTTTGCTTTAAGTAAACCAATACAAAAATCTAAAATAGTTAAATCGGGGGATCGGGGCGGAAAAAATATTGGTCCATAACGTCCCATCCATCGCCCAGGAAAATATTCATCCAGCCAGCCTCTAATTAGCAAAGTCGAATGTGACGAACATCCATCATGATGAAAGTACATTTTACGCCTTTGCTCCAAGGGAAATATATTCTAATTCAGGTATTAAGCAAGGAACACTCACTGTCGATCAATCCCAGAAAGACTGAGATGGTCCTTTTCACCAGGAAAAGAAGTTTATCGGGTTTGAAACCTCCTGAAATCTTCAAAAGCAAACTAAACTTTTCGTAAGAGGTGAAATACCTTGGTATTACCCTCGACAGGAAACTAACATGGAACTCTCATCTACACAACAGAGCAAAAAGAGCATATGTGGCTTATGAGCAGTGTCGGAGGACAGTGGGACGCACATGGGGTTTGTCACCCCGTGTGGTTACCTGGATCTACACTGCAATAATAAGACCCATGTTAACGTATGGAGCAATTGCATGGGGACCGAAGGTTCTACAAGCAACGGCCATCCAAAAAGTATATCAAATACAGCGAATGGCTTGCTTAAACATCACAGGAGCCATGAGAACAACACCAACCGCAGCAATGGAACTAATTACTGGTCTGACCCCTCTGGACCTGTACGTCAAGGAGGTTGCGTTAATGGCCATGGTACGATTGCGCACGGCTGGTGTAAACCCCGAAGTAGGAGTGGGCCAATTGAGGTTGAGCCTGTGGCAGGAAGCGCTCACTGCGCTACCTCTGCTGCAGGCAACCAATGATGCAATTGAACCCAGGTTTTTGTTTAACAAACCCTACAAAATTCAAATAAAACAGAACACAGAGCCAGGTGCTGCAAATGCAATACGCATATATACAGATGGTTCAAAAATGAAAGAAGGCTCAGGATGTGGAGTTTACTCAAGAGCACTAAGCCTAAAGATGAAGTGGGGAATGGGAAACAATACCAGCGTAGTTCAAACAGAACTGGCTGGTATCTCAATTGCCACAAAAGAACTAACCAGAAGAGGAATTTCTGGCAAAAACATAATAATCTGCACTGATAGTAGACAAGCCCTATTAGCCTTAAACAGACAACGTGTTATATCGAGGCTAGTACTAGAGTTCCACCAAGATTTAGCTGACGCCTCGGCAGATAACAATATTATCCTGAGGTGGGTTAAAGGGCACGACAGGAGTAAAGGAAATCGCATTGCTGATTCTTTAGTGACACCTACGGCCTAAAGACTTCGACAATTGCGGAACTAGCCAAACGCTACACCCATACTCAATCCCTTAAGAGATGGGATTGAATCAAAGGATGCAGTCTTGCCAGGATCACCCTGGGCGACCCTGGGAAGCTGGAGCCGAAAAAATATTTGGCGATGACCAGGAGAAACCTACGTTTAACAGTAGGATTTCTGACTGGTCACTGTCAACTAGGGAAACACCTCCATACTATGGGGCTAGTGGACACACCTCTATGCAGGATGTGTGAACAGGAAGATGAAACTGTCAGGCATGTCTTATGCGAGTGTCCGGAGTTATCGTCAATAAGAGAGTGTGTGTTCGGTGAGTCTTGGCCTACACCTGCCGATATAAAGGAGATGTCTCCTAGTGACCTGTCCACCTTCCTGAGAAGGACAGGATGGACAATGACCTAGGAAGACAACTCCTCGGGAGGATGTACAATGGGTCACATGTGGCCTAAGTGCTGTGAGCCTACACTCACCCTCCCTACTCTACAGATACAGATACAGAAGCAGTTGTCCAGCAAATACAAATATTCCTCCTGATTTAATGTATCTTCCAGAAAATACGGTTAAACCCCACACCAAACTTTTTTAGCAAATTGAATATTACAGTTAATCCTGTAACTCGGGTTTTCACTAGCCCAATACCAACAATTTTAGGAAGAAACGACTCCGTTTGTTGTAAACTTTGCTTAATCAAAAAAACAAAACATTATTGTGAAAGAATCGGTCATGCATAAGTTTTTCACCAATCATCGCACAAACGTCTAACCTTGTGTCATAATCATAATCTTGTACGATATGAATAAATTTCGGTTTGAATGGATGAATTTTGTTTTGCTTAAATATTTTCTGTAAGTGACTCTTGCAAAAACCAACCTCCACTGCTGTTTTTCGTAGACTCAACTCTGGATTTTCCCTTAACGAATGCACTAGCTGCATCATCCTCCTCAACGTACGGCTTTTTCAATTTCTTTTTGTCTTGAACAGATCCTGTCTCATCAAACTTCTTTATTAATTTTTTTAATCCACACCGCGTAATGGGTACAGATCTGAATATTTTTCGTGAAATTGTGCGATTGCATACTGTTATTGAATTTTATTTGATATTATGGGGTTTCAGAACAAGCAGAACTTTTTATCAATAACGACATTTTTCACTAAAACTTATATTTGAACATTTTTCACGTAGAGGATACCCCATCCATGGATACGATGTATACCTAAGGAAATGTTTTTAAAAAGTTGCTGTTCTCGAATTTTGAAAATTCTAATGGCGGCAGAGAAAACTGACGTTGTGTTATAATATTTTCAATCGCTGTTCAATTTACGAACATTAACAATAAATTATTGTGGGATGCGGTTTGTTGCAATCGACGGAGTAAGAGTGGTAGTTTGATAAAACATATATTTTCTTACATATTCCAACATTTTCCACCATATCTCGAACGTCTTTAAATGCACTCAAACCCACGTGTTTGTATTAAAAAACATTCTTTGTAAACCTATCACATTTTTCCCCCAGGACCAACAATTCATCTTTCATCAGGATTTTATTATAATTTTTTTTTGCTCTTTTAGTTATAAGAATATTAATTTTTGTTAATTAACTGAAAACTGCAAACTGTAATTGCTTAAAGTAAGTGAATTTCGATATTAAAATTTCAAAACGAAGCCAGTTTTTATTAATCACAAAAGACGATCTTCATTTTTACTTGATATTCGATATTTTCCATCAATTGGTTTATATCAAAGGCTCTTGCCTTAGAAATTGAATTAAAAATTGTATTTACACTAAAAAAAAAGAACCAATCTCTCCTCCATCGAAGTGTGACTCTTTCATTTTTCATTAAATATTGCGTGACAATTTCATAACCGTGGGTGAGATGTTTCATTTTTTCTTTTAATATAAACCGACATTGAAATTTTATTTATATTCACATTTTTGTTTCCTGCTGGGATCACGTCTTTCAAACAATAGCGACGTATAAATTGCCAACGACTGGAATAGGGTTTGGAATGTGCATTTTAGAAAATTGTATTTCTTTGTAATTATTATACAGTTAGAACCAAGAAATGAACCTGTCCTACATTTAAAGAAACATTTTAATTTTAGTCGACAAATATAAATAATATCATTATCGTTCGTTTTTTTAATTTATAGCAATATCTCGAATAGAATATAAACTACGTATATACGTTATATACCAGATTCTGGGAGAAATTGGGGCTGTAACCTTAAAATCCTGATCTGGATGTACACTGCCACAATAGTGAAACCAATCATCACTTATGAACGACGAGAGAAAACCTCTCCAGTATTCAAAGACTAGCGTGTACCTATATGCATTACAGGAGCAATGAGAACATGCCCAACCCCAATAAACAAATTTCGTGACTTACAGTAACTGATATTTTTATAGCGTATTCATAAAGGTTACACAATTATATAAGGAAATGCTTTGTAGTTTTATTGCAACACTTATAGTAAATTAGGTTTATTAGGGTGTTATGCCATTACTGTAAGTTCTAGATTTATAATGAAGTGTTGTAACTATTTATATGACTGTGTTATAAAACTTGAAGTAATCATTACCTCAATTTATATAACAAATTTATATAAGGTTTGCCTTTACTTCCGTAATAAAACTAATGGTTTCTGAGTTTTATAATAGCATCGTTATTTACCTTTTTAAAACTTCAGATACTTAAGTTCTTCTATAAATACGTTATGAAACTTTAAGTAACAAGTTCTTTTATAAATACGTTATGAAACTTTGGGTAACTGATGTTTTCTCTTTGTGTTTCAGTAAAAAGTTAACCTAAAATAGGAGTGGTTATTAACTGTGTAAGAAAATTGTGAATAAAACTATGAATAATAGCTGGAAAAAAATCAAGTACAGCAGTACATTTTGCCGAAAAGTTTCTAGGCGTTTAACCAGAATAACACAAGTAGTGCCAGTATCTTCTGGTAAATTAAAAATCATCACTTTCGTTAATTGACAGGTATCTTCCAGTTCCACTTTATCAACAAATGATGTCAAAATTTCTTCTTTACCTTTGAATATTACCACCAAAACTTCTCTAACAATCACTTGTTTTGTGCTGTAACACTCAACTAACACTTAATAATTTATAGTAGACTTGAAGTTTTATAGAATCACCATTTATGGATATATAGAGTTACTTTAAGTTTAATAGTGTTACCGACAGTAATTTTGCGGTAACTAATTTTTATAAGGGTGTAGGCTTTATCCGACATGATAATTTTCTAAAACGCAGATATAAACAGGAATAGAAAATTAAATATTTAACAAAATTTTGGAAAACTGAATTTAGATTGGACTCTTATTTTACATTATATTGTAAGAACATATGATTGATTCTGTCTTATGAACAAATTTAAAAAAATTAAAATAATTATTTTTTAAAATTCAATAAAATTTTTTTTAATAATAGGTACATATTTCAAAGGCCAATGAATTTTTTAGAAGTGCCTTGCTAACATTTACAGTAAAAAATGATTGGCAATATAATTTTGGTCCAACCTTATGTGTGGAAATGATGTGACAAGTATTAAAGTGAACATAATATATCACATCATCCATCTTAATATCATATAAACATGGAGACAAAAATGAATTACTATACTGCCTGATGTTTAAAATTGTGGAATTAACAAAAAGAAACAATATAATAACCAATGTATGCTAAAAAGAGAAAACACATATTGAAAATGTGACAGATGACAGCTTGACAAAGAAATAATTTAGTAATGGTAAGGTTACCAGCAACTTTATAGGAAAAGTTTATAAGAGTAACCAAGTCAGTAATAAAACTAAATATCATTACATCCTCTTCCTAGATGAAGTTTTATAAAGGTACGGGAAATATTTCCGTTACTTTTAGTTATAGACTTATGGGTTTTATAACGTTACTAAATAAAGGTGTTCGCAACTCTTATAAATTGCTCCATTTAAGTGTTGTAAAGGGTTTATAAGGGTTACAGAAATATTACTATGCTTAGCTTATACAGGGTTAGTTTAAAGTATGGAAACATCTGAATATCTCACAAACGGAAGAAGATAAAAAAAAGATTTGAACTCGTGTTGCAAGGTTGCCGTAGCAGCATATTTTCATGATACAACAAAACTTACAGGGTGGCCATGAAAAGCGTAGTGACTGCAGAGATTGATTTTTTAAATGGAACACCCTGTATAATATATCATTTTATGAATCCTTTCGACTTCTAGATTAACTTTGTTATCAAGTACCCTATGCCCAAATTCTACGGTTACGCAGATATCAGCACATTAATTCCCAAGTAACACAATAAGCATATAAGTAGATTTAAAATCGATTTTTGTGTCACTATTGAAGCTAATAGGCAATTAAAATTAAAACTGTCCACTAAAGCTTCTCCAAGTAGCATTCATTACGTAATCGCTGCCTAAAGGGAGCGCGCGGTTTGGCCTTAAAGTAGATTTCATAGCTTATAAGCAATTCAACCTGTTGGCCACAATAGCCATAATTGGCACCAAAAGAGCATTTTAAACTTATGTTTTAGCATTTTATTAGATTTGATGGCCAATATTAGCTGTCAAAGCAATATTAAGAAGCAGTCGTAAATTTAATACTCAACTTATTTACAATATCAAATTTCTGTAAGTACCTTTTTTATATATATCTAAAATTTTAATTTAATAAACAACAATTTTTAAACTATATCATTTACAAACTTAAATTAATATGGAAGAATGGACAGTACCTGAATGTCTATTAGTTATAATTTCTTTCTTCAACTTTGAAGATTTCAATGGTGTGGAAACATTGAAAATAAGGCCTGCAGAAATTACAGACAGTTCTACGAGGATTGACTCAGCTCCTCTCTTCGTCAATTGGATATTTCCATGGCTCGTTCACTGTGGATTGTTTTTACTCTGTTTCAATTTCCTCTATAGTGGCATTTAGAGTTATATCAGCAAAACTATGTTTGTGATATTAGTTCGGTGAATTCGATGTGATATTGGCTTACCGGCACTTTGTAAGTATTCTTTTAACTTTATATTTCACTTTTCATTTATTTATATCACTGAATTTTGTTATTAGAGTGATTTTAATACATTATTATAACCTTTTGAATATTTATCTTGGGTTTATCCGGATTTTTTCTTTATTTAAATTTCAATTAAAATTTTTCAATCTGTCTCCTTTTGAGAAATTTTTACCAGTTGTTGATTTTTTCATTTGTTTTTTCAACAAATTTTCTTTTATTTTATTTTCAATCAGATTTATTTTAGAAGTTTGTTACTAAACTAAAATATTGTGACTTTATTCAAATGAAATTATGTCATAGTGTCTATATGGTATTTGTTTCACTTCTATGTAGTTAATTTTAAAATTGCAGTGGTCAAAATTTTGTATTTGTAGTTTTTATAACCTTTAGTTTTAAGTTGGTACTTAACACAATTTTTGTGAAGTTGGTGATCCTGTTTTTATCTGTCAGTTTATAGCTTAAATTCTTTGATTATACAGGGTTTATCAAAAATGATTATTAAAATTAAAATATAGTGTTTGTCAAAATTTTTATGAATTGTTATTTTTATTTTATGATATTTTCATACCATAACAATATATATATATATATATATATATATATATATATATTCTATAGTAAGTCAAAGTGCAAACCATTTACGATTTGACAGTATCCAAGTCTTTTACAAAACTGTCCAATTGAATCACGTAAATATGTTTGTGGTATCAGATCTATCTCTTCCAAAATACGATTTTGTAGAGTTTGTAAATCAACTGGTCTATTTTTGTAAACTTTGTTTTTAAGGTATCCCCACAAGAAAAAATGTAATGGGGTCAAGTCTGGTGACCGGGGCGGCCATTCTATTGCTCTTCGACGTCCTATCCATCTCTGTGGAAACACTGTATCTAAATAGGTACGTACAGCTCGGGTGTAATGAGGGGAAGCACTATCTTGTTGATACCATAGGTTATCAGAAGGTAACATTGGATTGTTAGGATTGGGAAATATGGCTGCTATAGCTGGCACAAAATTATTTCTTAACAAGTCCAGATATCTGTCACCATTTAAATTACCTTCTACAAAAAAGGTCCGATTATGTGATTATTAATAAGCCCCACCCAGACATTTATTTTCTGCGGCCACTGCGTGTGTCTTTCCCTCATCCAACGCGGATTACCTCTAGACCAAATTCGGCAATTATGTCTATTTACTTCTCCGTTGAGGCAAAACGTTGCGTCATCAGAAAATACAATTTTTTTTTCAAAATAAACATCAACGTTCCTTTTTTCGTCAACTATTTCACAGAACTGCAATCTGCAGTCTGGGTCATCTTCTGTAAGTTCTTGACTGTAGTGAATTTTATAAGGTTTCATTTTTTCCGACTTCATAATTCTTACTACGGACGTTTCAGCGATATTGTTGTCTAGTGCCAACTGGTTTGAAGATTTTTGAGGATTTTCCTCAACTTGGGGTAGCACATTTAGTTTTGTTTCATCATCTGTAGCAGTTTTCGGCCTGCCAGGCTTAGGACAGTTTCTAACATATCTAGTCTCTCTATACCTCTTGACCGTTTTGAAAACGGTTGATCTGTTAATAACGTGTTGAGGATTCAATTCATTAAATATGCGTGTAACTTCTTCATACGTTCTTTCGTTGTCGCCAAAGCCTCGTAAAATTAGGATTTGTATGCGTTCTGTATCACTAAGATATGCCATTTTATAAAGTGATTGACGTTAACTAATTTTGACAGTGCATTAATATTTGTTTGCAAAGCATAGCCAGCTTTGTGAGAATATGAAATTATTTTGTAATTGTCGATATCTGCGTAACCATAGAATTTGGGCATAGGGTACCTCATATAAAAGTTAATCTAGAAGTTGAAAGGATTCATAAAATGATATATTATACAGGGTGCTCCATTTAAAAAATCAATCTCTGCAGTCACTACGCTTTTCATGACCACCCTGTAAGTTTTGTTGTATCATGAAAATATGCTCCTACGGCAACCTTGCAACACGAGTTAAAATCTTTTTTTCATCTTCTTCCGTTTGTGAGATGTTCAGATGTTTCCATACTTTAAACTAACCCTGTATAAATTGCAGTTTTTTAAAATAGTGATGGTAACTTTACGGTTACTATTATATAAACGAAAATGTTTATTGGGACGGCAGCCATGGAAGTGCTTCTAACACTCACACCCTTACATATGGTGGTGGAAAATGTTGCAGAAAGAACAAGATACAGACTAAGTAGAGAGGAAATAATTGAAAAAACACCTCCTTACTTGTTAGAAATAAAAACACCTGCGACATGCAACAAGATAGTATGATGAAAAGTTATAACTTTTCAAAGAAATTCGTTACGGAATTAAGCAACAAGAAAGGATACCATTACCAGACTTGGAAATAATGCCATTTGCAATGGTACACAGACGGCTCAAAAGCAATAGAAGGAACTGGAATAGGAGTGTACGGACCAGGAACCAAGCCCTCCGAAAGCTTGGAAAAACCACAAGTATATTTCAAGCGGAAATTCACGCCATAAGAAAGTGTGCCCAGTTCAATATTGACAAAGGATATAGAAGGCAAAAGATTATCAAAATGTCGGATAGTCAAGCAGCCATTAGAGCGCTGAGTTCTTGTGTAATCAGTTCCAAAATGCCTAGTCATACTCAATGAACTAGGCGAGAACAATATAGTAACCCTACTGTGGATTCCAGGATACACTGGAATAGAAGGAAATGAAATAGCAGATGGACTAGCAAAGAGGGGGGCTGGAACCCCTTTGGGGTATCATCCCCAATGTAATATTAGAAGAAATATTGGAAAAACCTAGTAGAGCTTAGACAATGAAATATTCTGATGGGCGACTACAACACGATGAGATTAAATGAATGCATAAGTCAAAGTAAAACTGTACTAGGAGTTTTAACAGGGACATTGCCGCCTGAACGGACACCTGAAAAAGCTCAAAATAGTGGAGGAAGAAGAATGTAGATTCTGTGGCTTGGAAGAAGAAACCTCCATCCACATACTTGCGAACTGCACAGCAATTCAGAATCCCAGGGCACACAACCTAGGAGATTATTGGATAGAAGAGGGGACATTTACCTAAGTTGAAACCTGCAGATATCCTAAAATTCTTCAGGGAAATTAATAGGACTAACCACCAGTCTCTGATACGTTTCTCAGGAACTAAGTAGAAGTAAGAGTTCACAATATATATTTTAGGTCTCTGTGAATGTCACCCCATCATACATATGTTTGGCAAGTTTGGCATCGGTAAGGGGCGAGGAAACATGGCGGATATCTGTACCAATAGCGTACGGTACCTATTTTATAAAGGTATTAAAAATAATAATTATTATTATATAACAATTATTATACATAGAAACTGATTTTTGCTTTGCTTCAAAGATAAGGTATTTTTCAAAACACGGTACTTGTTAAAAACAAATAATGTTAAGAATCGTACTTGAATTCAATATAGATACGAAATAGTTCAAAATCTGACACTGACAATACCAACGCCACTGGATAATCAATGTCAGTCAATTGACAAAGTGAGAGGGAAGAACACACGCACGCGCTTGCCAATAGGAAGTCAGCTGGTCTTTAAGCAACGAAGACCTTTCTATAAATTTCACAAATTGAGTTAGTTCGGAGGACGTGAAAATTATGGTTTTCGCTCAACGCTACCAGAGCTTGAAGAAGCCCATAACAAATTTGGAAAAGTGTTCATATTTTAATATTCATAAATTGAAAAAATAATGTTAATAGACAAAATCCAAGGAAAAAAGCATATTTCAAAGAATTAACGTTTAATCATATTGTTAATAATAAAAAGCCCATTTTCTAATTATTATTATCACTACATACTTAGCACTTTACCTTTTTCATAGTTAAACGTGGCAATATCGAATGTTTTCGACTGCATTCCTTTCACGGCTTCAGATAAACTTGCCAAACTATACATACGTATATGTCAGATTTTAACAAAGAACAAAGACTTATATTTTCAGTGTAGAATATAACAAAACACAGTATCTATTAATTATTTAATTAAAAAAAATATTTTCAACCTAAAGGGAGTTGAATGTACAAAAAATTACATTAATAAAAACGAGAGATTCAACGAATAATATCAGTTGTTTTCATCATCTAAAAAATTTGATGACCTGCCACCGACGGTTATTATGATAGGATCGATACTAGAAGCGTGTACAAAATTTCATTTTCCCAGTCTGACAAAATTAGTTTGTTACAATATACCATGTAATATTGTCGATGGGTTTTGGTAATTTTTTCAATTGTTTCATTCCAAGTCCGAATTACATCATTCGGGGATGTATTATTTTTAATAATTTCTTAGTCGTAGATTCTTTGTGATTTTGTGACCAATTGATTCTGCATAACAGTGCAAATAAATTCCCATATTTGATACTTAAAAAGTTTCGCATGAATATTGATATTTTTAGACTCGGCCCGATCTAGTGATTTTATTTTTGGACAACTAGAACATGGAATTGTTTCCATGAATCATGAATAGTAACTAGCGTTTTCCATGATAATTAAACTGGGTCTCTCTGGGTTCGGTGCAAATTTGGTTTTGAACCATTTTAAAAAGTTTTCGCAGTTCATGTTATATAGCAGTCCTCTCCCCCTATGTGCACGAATATACAAGGTTCAACAGATAAAGGGTCATTTAGAAATATCTTGAGAACCAAAGGTATTTGAATCTTGAAAATTCGAATAAAGGGGTTTTGAAGAGTGAGCCACTTCCGGTCATACCGGAAGTTGTTTATAACTTCGTTTTTGTAAATGGGAAACCTGTACCTACCTTGATCCGCCAATGGGAAATTCCCAGAGGTAGTTATGAATGTCCTACAAGAAGCACTACGAATTGTGGAGGAATGGTGCCTTAAAGAGGACCTTCCAGTTAATAAAAAAAAACCAAACTAGTTGCTTTCCCGAATAGAAGAGTTATCCCGCAGGGTAGAACACTGATATTCGGAGAAGAACTAGAAATATCCAAAGAAGCAAAATATCTGAGAGTGACCGTTGATTCCAAACTGAATTGGAAGACACACCTGGAAAAAATTACTACCAGGGCGACTAGGCTTTTCTGGCAATGCAGAAGAGTTATGGGAAAAACCTGGAGAATACGACCTGAGGTGGTTTACTGACTTTACACAACTGTGATAAAGCCAACGATCACCTATGGTTCAATAGTCTGGTGGAGGAGGACAGAAGATGGCAATTCTTAGGCTGAAATCGGGAGACTGATGGTCACCGAACAACGTTCGAGAAGGACACACTGATACAACTGGGACAATACTAAATGAACCCATATTTCACATGATTTTTGATAGTATGACACCGGAGAATATATTCACTGAGCGAGTAAACATCATCCCATCCCATTCCATCCCATCCCATCCCATCCCATCCCATCCCATCCCATCCCATCCCATCCCATCCCATCCCATCCCATCCCATCCCATCCCATCCCATCCCATCCCATCCCATCCCATCCCATCCCATCCCATCCCATCCCATCCCATCCCATCCCATCCCATCCCATCCCATCCCATCCCATCCCATCCCATCCCATCCCATCCCATCCCATCCCATCCCATCCCATCCCATCCCATCCCATCCCATCCCATCCCATCCCATCCCATCCCATCCCATCCCATCCCATCCCATCCCATCCCATCCCATCCCATCCCATCCCATCCCATCCCATCCCATCCCATCCCATCCCATCCCATCCCATCCCATCCCATCCCATCCCATCCCATCCCATCCCATCCCATCCCATCCCATCCCATCCCATCCCATCCCATCCCATCCCATCCCATCCCATCCCATCCCATCCCATCCCATCCCATCCCATCCCATCCCATCCCATCCCATCCCATCCCATCCCATCCCATCCCATCCCATCCCATCCCATCCCATCCCATCCCATCCCATCCCATCCCATCCCATCCCATCCCATCCCATCCCATCCCATCCCATCCCATCCCATCCCATCCCATCCCATCCCATCCCATCCCATCCCATCCCATCCCATCCCATCCCATCCCATCCCATCCCATCCCATCCCATCCCATCCCATCCCATCCCATCCCATCCCATCCCATCCCATCCCATCCCATCCCATCCCATCCCATCCCATCCCATCCCATCCCATCCCATCCCATCCCATCCCATCCCATCCCATCCCATCCCATCCCATCCCATCCCATCCCATCCCATCCCATCCCATCCCATCCCATCCCATCCCATCCCATCCCATCCCATCCCATCCCATCCCATCCCATCCCATCCCATCCCATCCCATCCCATCCCATCCCATCCCATCCCATCCCATCCCATCCCATCCCATCCCATCCCATCCCATCCCATCCCATCCCATCCCATCCCATCCCATCCCATCCCATCCCATCCCATCCCATCCCATCCCATCCCATCCCATCCCATCCCATCCCATCCCATCCCATCCCATCCCATCCCATCCCATCCCATCCCATCCCATCCCATCCCATTTCATCCCATCCCATCCCATCCCATCCCATCTAGAGAACAGGTGATGCACCCAGGTAATTTTGGAGAAATCATCTGGTTCACCGATGGTTCCAAAACAGCTTTGGCCGATATACGACTGTGTTTCAAGCATAGATGATTGTCTCTATAGCCTGTATTGTTGAAAACATCAGAAAAAACAAAGATATTCACTGACAGCCAGGCTCTGCTTAAGTAATACAACAACTAGGTCTAAACTGGTAAAAAACTGTAAAGAATCCCTCAACAGGCTGGCAAGAGACGACAAAGTATCTCTAATATTGGTGCCGGCACATGAGGTAATGAAATGGCGCACCAGTTACCTAAAGTGGGTTTTAAAGGAGACTTCATAGGTCCGGAATCGTTTTGTGGAATCACAAAAGATTGCATAAGAGGGGAAATCGGGAACTGGCTAGATAGGGAACACCAACTGAAATGGAGGTCGACACAAGGGCACCTCCATACAGAGTCTACTGAATAAGGTAGACAAGGAGCTCTCAACCAGGCTATTGAAACTGAGTAAGAGACATTTGAAGACAGTTACCGACCTGGTGACTGGATACTGCACCATGAGGAAACATCTGCACACAATGGGCAAAGTTAACGGAAGCTCTTTGGAGAGGAAATAATATAACCATTACAACTACTGAAAATTCCTCCAGTCAAACTAGTGGCCTATATAGAAGACACAAAGCTTCTTGATTGGAAGCAGATAACATGGGAAATGGTACAAAGATTCAGTTCAAGTGCTTGGGCTGTTGAGCACAACCCAATCTAATGAATGAATGACCTATCTTGACCCGTTTTTGACTTATATGTTTATACAGATTGCGAAAGGGATTTTCGAACCGTACAATTTACACAAGCACGACAAGGAAAATATGGGAAAAACAGCTTGAAAGAGAGAGAAAGAACATCTGTGCGTGGCCAGCGAGGGCGTGTATTTAGTTCTGGAGGCCGGCCGAATGTCCACTGCCCTCTCATTTCAACCGCTGTTGCCAGAAGCGCAGACTAATTTGTACAAATGATATTTTTGTCTCGTCATCGTTGACTCCTTTTCGAGCTCATGCACTATTAGGCAAAACCAAACACCTCCATCCGGCAACAGTGTCATTTTCAAATACAATGGCATGTGCTTCCAAAGTGATCAATGTTTGTAGCGAAAAGACCTAGGAATAGCAATTTAAATGTGAATTCTCTCTGTAAAGGACACTGTTGCCGGATGGAGGTGTTTGGTTTTGCCTAATAGTGCATGAGCTCGAAAAGGAGTCAACGATGACGAGACAAAAATATCATTTGTACAAATTAGTCTGCGCTTCTGGCAACAGCGTTTGAAATGGGGGGGGGCAGTGGACATTCGGCCGGCCTCTGGAACTAAATACACGCCCTCGCTGGCCACGAACAGTTGTACTTTCTCTCTTTTTCAAGCTGATTTTCTCATATTTTCCTTGTCGTGCTTGTGTAAATCGTACGGTTCGAAAAGCCCTTTCGCAATCTGTATGTGTTTTATATGAAAATTACACTTTTTCACTAGTGCAAAAAATTCAATATCCTCTAATGTAATTTGAATAAACGTTTAAATTCCTCAGGAACTATTTACCGCTTCATCTTTACACTATGAAGTTACCTTTTTTATTTTTCAAGGTACTGTCAAAATTGGAATAAAAACGGTATCCAAAACGTTCGAGTAATTCCTTTTTTTCAAATGATGTGATTCATTATTTTAGATTATTTTCTTCCTATTAATTTTGACCAATCGCTATCAAGAATTGGTATGTCAAATATAAATTTTAAGTGGAAAAATTACTTAACAACTGTCAGCAGTTTTTCTGGAAAAAAAAAATCGAAAAAATTTCATGCAAGTTTGGCATGTTGCCTTGTAAAAACAAACTTGATGGTTTACCACAGTGATTCCCAAAGTGGTGTATATCGACCCCCAGGGGTCTATGACAACCTGCAAGGGGTCTACGTCAGCGAAAAAAATATTTGGGGGTCCATGAAATGAAAATTGGGGTACACGATAGTGGTCCTCAACATTCACTGATAGTACCTATTTACTTACATTATACTATCTTATAATATAAAGACATACATTATTTATGAAAGTACCTATGAAGTGAAAAAATTGTTATAATGTTTATAAAATTGTGTAAGTTGTAGGATGTAGGCATTCGCTTTGTGGTCGCAATACATTTTGAACTTGTAAAAACCTGCACATAATGATATACCAGTATTATCTTGTTACAAGCATACGCGCAGTAAAAGTTCTTGTCAATTTTTGTCTCAGAGCTTCGCGAACTTGCACTAACTTGTTCAATTCGTCACTCTATAAATGCGAATGTGAGACAAATAGGATTGTTCGTTTCCTCATTCTTGAGAAGGAAAGTGCTAAGAAAATATTTTAAAAAATATAGAAATTTACATGAAATCAATATCAGGTAAGTAGGGGGTCTACCAAAAATCAAAAACATGGGAAGGGGTCTCCGACACAAAAAAGTTTGGGAACCTCTGGTTTACCATCTACAAGCTTCGAAGCTCCCTTGAAAAGACAGAAAATAGACACTTCTTCGAGCCAACACCATCAATCGTTTGACACTCCTCACAGCAACATAGAGAATAGTGCTGCTACAAACATAATTTAAAACAATTTAACCGATATGGCTAACAATATACTCCTGTAACCTACAATAATTCTAATTTTTATATTAATTGTAATTTAAAACGAGTTTAAAGTAATTACCTTTCCTAGCTTGAAAGTTATATTGTTCTTATTAATTATTGTTCTTATTATTTTAATTTAAAAAAATGTTGTATTAAAATAAAATGTTTATTCAACTCAGGAAATAAACTTACCAAATATCCCTCGAGCATCTAATTTTTCCTGTGGAAACACTCATTTCTAAGTAATCTGTTTTAACAAATAGCATTTGCGAAAGTAGAAAAATCCTCGTCTTCGACTAAGATTATTAAAACCACCCTCGCTCATGCTATTTGTTAAAACAAATTAATTACTAAGAAACTCGTTTTTCCGAATTTTTCCGGAAAAATTAAATGCACTAGGGATATTACCCCCGAGAAATACGTTGCTCACTATCGGTAGGTATTAGTATTATCTATCCACCATCTCTTGCATTTTTCAAATAAATCAAATATTATGTATCGGTTAATAATGCTTCTTTTGCTACATTGTACATCAAGCATTCCTTTTCGGAACCACTCACGAATTGTTGTACGATACACGATTTCTTTCTTTCCATTTTTCTTTACATATTATGGCTCCTTATCGTAAACTACTTGAAATAAAACGTGAACATCTAGTTATTATTTCAGTAACTTCCTCAGATAAAGTTATTTTGAATTCGGCATCATTGATAGTCTAGCCTGCAATTATGTGTACGCAAATAGTAAAATCGTTAAACCTTAAACCTGTAAGTATATACCAAACTTGTATCCGTTCCGATATTACGAGTCATATAGATCGTTACGATCGCTAAGATTTTTACACAGAATTGCAGCACTCATTTTTATTGTTTTCCATACAGTTGTTGGCGATATCCCAAACGCCTCTGTACCTAGTTCGATCGCTAACTTATTCAATCTTCTTAAAAGACTTGGAAGGATTTACCATCCAGATTGTCGAAAATTAAACTCTTAGAAAAGCTCACAGAGACTGGTGTATGCAAGTTCGTAACACAGGTCAAGTTTTTAGATCTATTGTCTACTAGAAACATGCAACAATAAATCCTGTAAGGCTTTGGTTACCATGGTTTTTATTGTTGTTATCATTCGAATTGTCAAAATAGAACGCGTCAATATCATCAAGTTACTTCATAATGAATGCTATCGATTATAGTTCAGATCCTGAAAGTATCGATTCAGCAAATGCTGCAATACAATAGTTATTTACGTAACTAGTTATGAAAAGAGCGTCGACTTTGTGGACTACATATTCAATGTTGAGATCTGAACTCACCGTGCGCAAAAATGTGAATATCAAGAAGTACACTAAGCGTTTGGCTTAGCTGAAGAGACGGTCAGCAGGATACCATGCAAAAAAATCGGAGATTTTGACGAAGGAGAATGTAGAAAGATTTATAAAAGGTACTGAAGACGAAATATTCCTATTTGCAAAAGTACGACTTAATTTACGATATGTTTATAATTTATTATTAAATAAATCTGTTCCTTAGGTCGCAATGATAATAGGGATTGCGGGAGCCTGCAGGAAGGCAGAACTGACTTTCCTATGAGAAGGAGACGTATTTGATGAAGGCCTAACCTTTTTTAAAATTACAATTCCAGAAAGGAAAACACACGTTATTCGCGAATTTGTGGTCACTGCTGCAAATATTGCTGGTGTCAATCTTGTTGACCTCCTCAAAAAGTATAGAAATATTAGACCTCCTGCTGTAAAGCACGATAGATTTTTTGTGTGATATTATAATGGAAAATGTGGCATACAACCCGTGGGCAAAAATACCATTGGAAAATTACCAGCAAAGATTGCTCAGTACCTGGATCTACCTAATGTTAAAGGATACAAAGGACATTGTTTCCAACGCTCGTCATCGTCTCTCCTGGCAGACTCACGAGCGGACATTCTGAAAATAAAGCAGCACGGAGGATGGAAATCCAACAGTGTAGCCGAAGGTTACGTTAAGAGTTCATTAGAAAATAAGAGAAGAATTTCAGAAAACATTCTGGGACAAGCACCTGGCACACATGTAGATATCACAGCTTCAAATGTAATTAACATTAGACAAGAAGTTCTAGAGTCTAGAGAATATTCACCCAGAAAATGGACTTACTTTAAATAACTGTGTCTTTAATAATGATGTTTTCAATGTTTATAAATTTTAAAATAGTATTGAATTAAAATAATGAGTTAATTGTCAGTTTAAATAATGGGTCAACTTTCGTTTAGCTGAAATCAGTTATGGAAAAACTGTTGCCATGGCAGTCATTGCCATGGTAACGGGTACAAGAAAACCTAAATCATATGGTGAGGAAATGCGTGGTTGCCAAGTTGACCCTACTTTCGTTTAGCTGATATCAGTTATGGAAAAACCATATAATTATTAAATAAATATCACGTTTGGGTCTTTTCATTTTATTTTATACTTCATACCATGAAACCATAACTTGAAAATTTATATCAGTGGCGTATATATACCGATATGCAACCTACAAAACATAAAACAGAATACAATACTTTGTAGCATGGTTGCCAGCTGTAATCGACTTCTTAAGAATCATGGTATTTTTCTACATTATTATTAAGATGCGATTGAATAACTTGATATGCGCGTTACAACGTATTGGATATTTTTCAAGAAGGGGAAGGGGAATGCGTTAAGTTATTCAAGAAGGGGAAGGTGAATCCAATGATTATATTCCCTTCCCCTTTCCCATCTTGAATAGCTTAATGTGCATTACACACGTGAACGCATTCCCCTTCCCCATCTTGAAAAATATCCAATACTTTGTAACGCGCATATCAAAATTCAAGAAGGGGAAGGGTGAATCCAATGATTATATTCCCCACCATATGATTCAGGTTTTTGTGTACCCGTTACCATGGCAATGACTGCCATAGTAACAGTTTTTCCATAACTGATTTCAGCTAAACGAAAGTGGTCAAACCGGCAACCGCGCATTTCCTCACCATATGATTTGGGTGTTTGTTTACTACTAATCACAACAATCGTTGCCATGACACCAGTTTTTCCATAACTGATTTCAGCTAAACGAAAGTTGAGCCGAAATAATTTTCAGTTTTTACAGTAACTAATAAATGATTCTTTGAAACTTAAACAGTTATGTACGTAAAGTTTTTACATAACTAGTTTTCATAACTGAAATATTAATGTTATGAAAAATGTGACGTTTCCTAATGTCAACGAGTGACTTACAAGTGTCACATTTGATAGCGGAATTAGATAAAACCAATTTATTCAATACCTATCAATGTAAGCATCTATTTAACAACTTTATCAAAGATTGTTGCCTAATTAGTTGACTAACAAAATTTTATGGTGACTGTATTAATATTGGACATGTTTACTTGTGATGTTTTTGATGGGATTATATAATTTGGGTTAAACGAAGTTACGAGATAGTTTACCTACGTCAAGTTCCTCAAAATGATAGAGTTCAATAAGATCACGTTGGTATTAATATTTAAACGGGCTATTTATAGCATATAAAATTATAATTTAAAGCTTTTTTTGCTATAAATTCAATCACCTAAGTAGGTACGTCAAACTAAATAGTAAAATGTCAACTCACCATATTACTTTATCTGATTCACATTTCTAAACTTGGACGAGGTTTCCTTCGCGTAAAATATTGAAAAACTTGGGTAGATGTGTCCGGATAACTCCCTTGGCTTTGCCATTTCATCCGGTAAAAGGTTTGTTTTTGAATTCCGAATTGAAATTGTGTGAAACATTGATGAGTTGCAAAAGTCGAAAAAAATTATCTTTTTCTTATAGAACTTTCAAGTGAATTGAAGTTTTTAGTCTTATTACATGGTTGACAGGTTTACTTTTTTTTTACTTAGACTCCGGAAAGAAGTTGACTTTGGCTCCCAAATAGGCCAGTCGGTAGGGGAAATTTTAGACCAAAAGTACAAGTAATTAGCAATACGACTGATTTTTTTTTATAAGTACCTTAAAGTATGTAGATTCATATAAAAAAAAGTTTACCAGTCTATCGATTTCCCAAAATAAAAAAATAAAAATTTTTTTTTTTTTTCGAATTTCTTTAATATTTCGCACTGCGAGGAAGGTAGAGAAGAATAAAAAACACCACCGTGTAGGGGAAGTGTTTTTCAATAAAAAAGGTCTGTTGCGTTCTTTTCGTCCGAGCAATGGTTTGTCAGGAAAAAATTCGGTAAACTAAGTATGTGTTCCGCATCCGCGCGACTCTGCTCCACTGCGGAAGACCTACTTTCTGAATCGCGAAAAAAATATAAATATTTAATCAGATTTTTTATTTATTTTTGGTAAGAGTCAAGGTTGTAAATAATAAATAAAAGGTGATAAATTAATTTTTACATATTTTTATTGAAGAATGCAATGCAATTTCAGCTGACACATTCGAACGAGTACGACACGAATTTACTAATAGGATGTATTACTGTCAGGAAGTAGACGGAGCACATTTCGAACACTTGCTCTAAAAATCCATTGTTGATATTTGATTAATTAAATTTAAAAAAATTATCTCAATAATTTTGGTACTTATTTAATTTATCCGTCAAAATTAGTTTAAACCCAAACAAAATTAATATGGCTATGTAGCCAATGTCAATGCCTTTCAAACGAGATATCACTTGCCATAAGGCCCTATTTAAAATTATTGGCCAGAGTGGCACTGTGACGTCATCTATTACTATTACGTCACCTGTTACCATTCGTAGAGAAGTTTACAACACTTTATTTTCATCACCCTCCAAATTTTATTAATGTATAGCACTGTATACATTCTGTTGAATATTCATCTTTATATTACAGGAGTATCAAATTTTATTTTGAAAAAATAAAGAAGGTTCCTACCCGAATCTATAAAAATTGCTATTTTCGCTTATAATACAAAAAATCATTGAATCCAAAAATGTATATAAATTAATTAATTTTGTAATTATATATTCTTGATCTTAGAAGTTTCCCCAACATTTCTAGGCAAACCCCATTAAAATTACTTTAGTTTTATTAAAGTTACAGTACTGAATATATACATTTTCTTGTAAATTCAAGATTCCTAAAATTTACAAGATAATGAAAAGTGTGGTATTTCGTAATTAGGAAAAATTAATTATCCGTAAATTTTATTTATGGAAGAGACCTCCTAAATAACAGTTTCCATCCTTCGAAAAATTGTTTCAATTCCTCCTTATTATATAATATATTTTTTATTGAGATACTTGGTTTTTGATTAGAATATATATACAGGGTGATTCATTAAGAATGTCCAATCTCTGAACTGTAGATTCTAGACCTCAAAATATGATGATTCTGCTCAACATGCCTTATGCAAATATTGCTAGTTTCCGAGATGTTCAAAGTTTAAATTTAAATTTTGATTTTCGCAATTATTTTTTATGTTTTCACAATTTCTCTTTGAAAATTGGCAATTTTACGTTTTTTGGCATGAGGAATCATAATTTGCACTCTAATTTAACATTGCTAATAGAGGGCGCTAGTTACACTTGTTTGTGTTAATTAAATCAAAGTAAACTTTTTTTGGGCTAAACTTACAACTAAAATGATAAAAAAATATTAAAAAGCGTTAAATTCTACAAAAAAAAGTTACTCTTCTTTGATTCGTAACTCAATCGGTTATCGAGTTATTTGCTTCTAAAAAGTTCAATACATTTTATTTTTTTCTTAAAAAAAATTTCTTATTTCTTAAATATGTAACAATAACAAATTTGTAAACAAAAATAAAAAAACTTCAAAGCAAATGCTCAAAATGCCCACCATTTACTTCAATACACTTTATGATCCGCTTTCGTAAAGATCTCTTAATATCAAAATCACATTCGTGAATTAAGCCGTAGTTTAATTTTTCGTTTTCTTTTCAAGTAGGCTTGTGTCGCTATTAGACAGTTTGTGTAGAGTTTAATTTTTCGTTTTTGTCAAAAAAATATATACCTATTAACCCGATCAGGTTAATTCAAATAACGAAAAATTTATGAAATATTTTAAACCCAACATCTTCTAATTAAGAAGAATTATACTTATTATTCAATGTCAACGAGTTAAACAGATATCCTATTTTTGGTATTTTATTAAAATATAAAAGTACTTCTTTGCCAGAAATAATTTTAAAACATTTTTAAACTGAATATTTCAGGAGAAATCTGGAAATTAAGAATTCCTAAATGTTTGCAACTTTCACTACGGATACGTCACAAACCTGAAGATGAAGTTAGCCACTTTCTGATTATATGTTTTATGGACTAATCGCCAGTTACAAAAAGGCCATTCGAATTTGAAGTTTGAAGAACTGTCAAAGTCTATAATATATTATCTGAGTGGTTTACAGTCTATACGAGTTTGACGTTTCAATATTATAAAAAAATAAAAGCATAGTGTCAATCTTTTTTAATTAAGTTTAGTTGGTTTTTCTCCAACATTTTTCAAGTTAGAATAATGTCAATATCATACAGTGTGGAAACCACTTATGGAATAAAATTCTTTATGTCATTATTTTAGAAAATTATAAAAAATGCCGAGACATGTCAACTTTTGAATTGAGTTGTGCGTTATGTAAACATAAATTTAAATGTACAGGGTGATTCACGCAAGTATGCTATAGTCGGTGTTTTTTTTAATGAAACACCCTGTATATTTGCATATTTTTGAAATCCTCTTAATGAACCGATTCCAATAAACTGAATAATGTATGGTCAATTATGAATTATAGAGTGTGAAATTTTCAAATTAATAATTTATTACACTTGAAATATTGGTACTTTTTTTAATTAGCTAAATATGGATTTATCAAAAATCTAAACTAACTAATTATTAGACGTATTTGTATATTGAACAAAACCTGCTACGCCCATGAATTTTATCATAAATACCTAAAATTTGCCTAAAAACACCAATAATTAGACAAAATCGGTAAATAATGTGGATTGTTTTCTATTCTGTCAGTTGTTGATGTGTTGACAGTTTATACTGAAAAAGTAAAATATTTGTCAAACACTCTTTCCTTGTCGACATAACAATGAAATATTTAACTGAGACTCACCGAATTGAGGTTTTAATGATGATCGGGTACGGGGATAACTGCAGAAGTCAAGTTGAAGTGGCAAACTTATTTAATCACAGGTATCCCGAATCGCCTAATATTTTACAAAGTACTGTGTCTAAAATTCATGCACAATTCAGAGAACTTGGACATGTCAAACCATTGAAAAGAAAACCACACCTCGTTGAAGATTATGTGAAAGTGGATATTTTGTTAAGTGTCGAAGAGAATTTAACTTCAAGTTCACCTCAAATTGCCCGTGAAAATAATGTTAGTCATACAACTGTTCTAAGATGTCTTCATAAAGAAAAACTTCATCCCTACAAATTAACTTTTGTGCAGGAGTTAACAGAAGACGATCCTAATCGTAGAATGGATTTCTGCGAAAGATTGATGAATAAGCTGAACAGAAATGAGATAGCTCTTGGTACCATTCTTTTTTCTGACGAATCAACATTCACATTGAATGGAGAGGTAAACCGACAGAACTGTAGATATTGGTCAGCAGAGAATCCTAATTCGATGCTTGAGACACATACTCAGCACCCTCAAAAGGTGAACGTTTGGGCCGGTATCATAGGCGACCATATTATTGGTCCTATATTTATAGATGGAAATTTGACAGCTGAAAAATATTCAAATATGCTTAGAAATGAAGTTATTCCTGCGTTGGCAAACTTATATCCCAACGCAATAGATCCTAGCTTACCGAATGAAAATGTTTGGTTCCAGCAAGACGGGGCAACACCCCATAATGCTTTAATGGTAAGAACTTATTTAGATGAAATCTTCCCCAATAAATGGATTGGACGAAGAGGTACTATTGAGTGGCCAGCTAGATCGCCAGACCTTACGCAGCTAGATTTTTTTCTGTGGGGTTATCTCAAGAACAAAGTATATGAAACACAACCAACTAGCATTGTAGACCTCAAAGACAGGATAACTACAGAAATACGGAATATTTCACCTCAAACTTTAAACAAAGTTGAGGAGGAGTTCTATAGGAGACTGTGCTATTGCCAACAACTAGGTGGAGAACATTTTGAGCATTTATTTTAATGTATTAAAATCAAATACATCAGGTATTTTATGTATGTGTTTAATAACTGTAAAAATAAAAATTTCACCCTGTATAATTGACCATACATTATTTAGTTTGTTGAAATCGGTTCATTAAGGAAATTTCAAAAATATGCAAATATACAGGGTGTTTCATTAAAAAAAAAACACCGACTATGGCATACGTGCGTGAATCACCCTGTACATTTAAATTTATGTTTACATAACGCACAACTCAATTCAAAAGTTGACGTGTCTCGGCATTTTCTATAATTTTCTAAAATAATGACATAAAGAATTTTATTCCATAAGTGGTTTCCACACTGTATATTTATATTATGAGTAATTTGCTAAATGATTATGTGCTATGACAAAAAAAAGGCCATCTTAAAGCTGACACTTCCCTCTTCAAAACGCCCTATTACAATTATTTATACAGGGTGTTTTCAAATGACACTTACAACGTTTGCATGTAGATACCTCTCATAAAACTGAACAAAATGATATAAGGAATGAGGGGTCCAGCTCATTTACTTTTCGAGATACGGGGTGTTGAAGTTATGAAAAATTAAATGTTTTCATTTGATAACTTTGAAATGGATGGATAAATTGATTTGAAATTTGGCAGGTTGTTTCAAAATGGCATATTTTGATGGAAAAACAATTTTCAATTCTTGATCCAGTGGTGTACGTTTAGAAAAATATGTCACCTTTCCCCTCCCATTTTTTACGCCACTGGCATTTGAAGCAATTTTTATTCAAATTTGTATTCCTCAATGGTTTTCACGTGAAAAACGCATAACCTTTTCATATCAAAAGATATATAGTTTTCAAGTCTGCAAGATCACTTTTTAATAATGAAATAAAAAAATATTTTTTTTGTATTTTTATTAATGACTACCAAACTAGTTATGGTTAGAATATGTAACAAAAACTATTTTGTGAAACGGCAATGCATCTAAAACATTGAGAAAAGATTGTTGAAAATAATTTTCCAAACTTGTGATTTTATTAACATAAGAATTGATGACAATAAAAAATAAGATAGGTAGTTATAGTGAAACCAAAGTCAGTGTGATGACCATAAAATAAAGCAATGTTGTCAGATATATTTTCTAAAATTGTTAGGCTCGCTACACAAATGTTCCTCTTACTTCAGTAAACTGTTAGTTCGTGATGTTATAAGAAAGCTAGGTTGGAAATATTTTTAAAAAAATACATAATGTAAATTTATTAGTAAACATTAAAATAAGTTGCTTGAAATTACTGAAAAAAGAAAAATTAATTAAAACCACTTTTTATATGTTACAATATTTAAGAAAATTTTGAAGAGTTGGCAAGGTAGTAACACCTGCAGTAAAAACTTCGAAACAACCATTCATCAACTGCAGTATTCATCGTAATATAACGAAATAACCGAAGTATAATCCGTTGGACGTTTTTGCAGAAAAAATTATACGGTCTTGAGGGTGTTCGGGGGGGTTGTGTTGTGGTTCGGCTTATAATCCATTGGTATCATTCAGTGTCGGGTGTGAATTTTGTTTTAAAGAAATATTTAATATGATATCTATTTCTTGGTTGAGTGAGTTTAGTGAATTGTTATAGGTATTTATAGGAAAGTGTAGGTGATCTAGTGTAGAAAGGTATCATTAATATAAAACTTTTTGATGGTGTAGTGGTTAGGTCGCGTCAGTGAATTGATATTAATATAATATTCATTTGTTCGTAGACGTTAGGGTAAGTTTTATAATATAATTAATTAGAATGGCATTTTGGAGACCATTTGAAACAACAGTCCAAGATGATGCGAAGGATTATTGAATTGTGGATTTAAATATAAGAAGTTAGATCATCGAATGGTAATAATGGAGTCTCGGCGTATCGCTGAACTTAGACAGGAGTATTTGCGCAAAATAAAAGGGTACCGTGATTCAAATAGAACTAAAATTTATTTAGACGAAACGGTTTGATACACACATGATGTTGTCAAGTGTTTATTCATTTATTTGTTATTCAAACAATCCTTACGGTTTTATTACATGAATAAATATATAAAATAAAATACATTTTAACTTAATATGTAAGAAAATAGTAGTAATGGTAATTATATTATATTTTTTCTTATTTTCTTGGGAATCAAACCACAATAATGTTTTTTTTATTTTTTTATTTCAACGTTTCGGTAGCGTTCCAGCTACCGTTGTCAAGATTAACTAATAATGAATGAATGAAAAATTTTTGGTCCCTATCTGACACAACGAAAAAAATTTGACAACTAGACAATCAATAATATTTTGAAGTTTAAGACTACAAAACTTTGTTGTCAAATTTTATTAAGGTCCATTCATAGTAGATCACCCTCTGGTAAAATGAGAAATAAAATATTTTATTTCATGACATTCTAACGATATGTAGTCCACTAGAAATGGAATCCAGTGAAGTGCACGTTCCAGGAACGGTTTTTATTGGGATAGCGCTTTTTTCTTGCTTATTTTGATTCAAATCATTCTATAAGCGTTAAAAAAGGAATAGTAAAATCTTTATACGATAGGGCCAAAATTAGTTGTTCTAACGATAATCAATTCACAGAGGAGAAAACTTTGCTGAAAAATGTTTTAAATGCCAATAATTACCCGGCAGAATTTGTGAATAAAGAAATTAAGAATATAGAGAAGGGCTCATTGTTAATACCCGATAACAATAACAATAATATTAATAATTCAGCTAACATAATTTTTTAAAACTTGACAATACCGTATGTTAAGGGCTTATCAGAAAGAATTAAGAAAATTGGTAATCAATTCAATATTCGAACTAGCTTCAAATCTAACAATACGTTGAGATCTATTCTAACAAAAACGAAGCCAAAAAATGAAGAACAATTTTCAAAAAACTGCATATATCAGATATCTTGTGAATGCGACAAATTCTATTTAGGTGAAACATCTAGACCATTGAAAGTCCGAATAAATGAACATAAAAAGTATATCAAAGATAGGGAGTTCTTTAAGTCAGGTATTTGCAAACATGCTTGGGAAGAGGGGCATGAAATTCAATGGGATTCGACAAAAATAATATTGAAAGAGCCCAATAATAAAAGACGAAAAATCAAAGAAAGTGCTTTAATACAACTAAATTCAGATAAATGTGTAGCTAGTATTTCAGCCGAATGTAGTCAAATTTGGTTACCAATGTTAGAAAGAGAAATTTCCAATAATCAATTACCGGCGTTATCAGGATAGCATCATAAGTTTTCTTTGGAATGGTTGTTAATCGATACACACTTCAATACACAAAATCACCAAACTGAGTTATACATATTTTGAAAACAAAATAATCATACACAAAAAAGGAACAACAAACGCGTTATATTAACAAAATTTCCAAAATAAGCAAGAAAAAAAGCGCTATCCCAATAAAAACCGTTCCTGGAACGTGCACTTCACTGGATTCCATTTCTAGTGGACTACATATCGTTAGAATGTCATGAAATAAAATATTTTATTTCTCATTTTACCAGAGGTGTGATCTACTATGAATGGACCTTAATAAAATTTGACAACAAAGTTTTGTAGTCTTAAACTTCAAAATATTATTGATTGTCTAGTTGTCAAATTGTTTTCGTTGTGTCAGATAGGGACCAAAAATTTTTCATTCATTCATTATTAGTTAATCTTGACAACGGTAGCTGGAACGCTACCGAAACGTTGAAATAAAAAAATAAAAAAACATTATTGTGGTTTGATTCCCAAGAAAATAAGAAAAAATAACAAGTAATGCCACAAGAAACTTATAGAAGATAATTATATTATAATTAAAACTGTATGAGGATATACACCCACCTTTAAAATATGGTTGGGTTGACGATACAAAAAACTATTCTTTAGATACTCCGTGTTCTAGAGGAAAGCGCTTTATTATTGTATTACAAATTTTATGAATTTTGTATGCAGGTTAATTTTTTTCATTCAAATTGATACAGTAAATTAACATTATTTCACAATATTCGAATTTTTAAAAAATTGATATGCACGCCATTGGGTGGCTTTTTCCTTCAAAGGGATTAAAAATATGGGTCATCACATTAACTTTAGAAGAACTTTACAAATTTAAACAATATACATAATTTTTCACTAAGCAGCCAACAAATCACAAGAGATGTTCAAAATTTTGTCCATTTACATTTAAACATAAACATAACAACGTTTTCTTATTGAAAATCGCATATTTTGGAAAGACTAGTGATTACCGTAAATAATTTCTGTAGCTGCATGGATTCTTGCTATCAGTTCCTCCTCTATTTCTACTATTGTATCGTAGACAAGGGACTTCATGTAACCCCACAGAAAGAAGTCGATAGGATTTAAATCCGGTGACCTCGCAGGCCACATATTGGGTCCACCTCGGCCTATCCAGTTGTTTCCGTAATGTTGGGTTATAAGTGGTTTGGCCGCAATCTCCTGTCAATTTAAGCAAATGTTGTGTGACATGGAAATCTAGGTCGATTTGGATATCTTTCTCTATACAAGCGATCGAAACGTCTACCATTTTTTCTGGCTTCCCCGTATATTAGCTGCATATCAGCCATTTCTTCAAAAGTGTAATCCATCGTATGAAAGTTGCACAAACAAATTTAATCACAAATTATTTATTTGGATTTTGACGTTAAACAAATTGACATTTATCATTCCATCATTGACATCTACAGCCTACTAGACAATAGTAGAAACGAAGGAAGAACTGATAGCAAGAATCCATGCAGCTACAGAAATTATCTCGGGTAGTCGCCAGTCTTTCCAGCGTATGCGATTTTCAATGAGAAAACGTTGTTATGTTTATGTTTAAATGTAAATGGACAACATTTTCAACATCTCATCTGATTTGTTGGCTGCTTAGTGAAAAATTATGTATATTGCTTAAATTTGTAACTACCTATCTTATTTTTTATTGTCATCATTTCTTATGTTAATAAAATCACAAGTTTGGAAAAGTATTTTCAACAATCTTTTCTAAATGTTTTAGATGCATTGCTGTTTCATATAATAGTTTTTGTTACATATTCTAACCATAACTAGTTTGGTAGTCATTAACAAAAAATACAAGAAAAATATTTTTTTATTTCATTATTAAAAAGTGATCTTGCAGACTTCATGAAAACATTAAATATCTTGAAAACTATACATCTTTTGATATGTAAAGGTTATGCGTTTTTCACGTGAAAACCATTGAGGAATACAAATTTGAATAAAAATTGCTTCAAATGCCAGTGGCGTGAAAAATGGGAGGGGAAAGGTGACATATTTTTCTAAATGTGCACCACTGGATCAATAATTGAAAATTGTTTTTCCATCAAAATATGCCCTTTCACATTTTAAAACAACATGCCAAATGTCAAATCAATTTATCCATCCATTTCAAAGTTATCAAATGAAAACATTTAATTTTTCATAACTTCATATCTCGAAAAGTAAATGAGCTGGACCCCTCTCATTCCTTATATCATTTTGTTCAGTTTTATGGGAGGTATCTACATGCAAACGTTGTAAGTGTCATTTGAAAACACCCTGTATATTACATTATAACTGTACAATAGTTTATAATTTACTTCGCCGCGCTTCAGAAAATAGGTTTTCTGCCGTGTGGCAGAGTCGCGCGGATGCGGAATACATACTTAGTTTACCGAATTTTTTCCGGACAAACCATTGCTCGGTCGAAAAAAATGCAAGACACCTTTTTTATTGCAAAACACTTCCCCTGCACGGTGGTGTTTTTTATTTTTCTCTACCTTTCTCCCAGCGCGGAATATTAAAAAATTTCGAAAAAAAAAGTTTTTTGATTTTTTTTTTAATTTGGGAAATCGATAGACTGGTAAACTTTTTTTTATATTAAACTACATACTTTAAGGTACTTATAAAAAAAATCAGCCGAATTACTTATTACTTGTAGTTGTGACCCATATCGATTGACCTAAAACTAAAAGTCGCTTACACCAAATCCACGCGGTTTTAAATACGTTTTCTCTCTCGTATTTAAACCTCATTTGTATTAATATTTCGTACGCATTTCTTTTGAAAATGGTTTAATCATATCGCCTCGAGGAAATAATATTTAATTAAGTAACAACAAAGTTTTACTATCATAAACGAACAATAATATGTCCCAAATTCACGCCTCTTTCATTTCGGTCTCGAAGAGAGAATTTTCAAAACTAAGTTTAAATTTATTTATTCGGAAAGTATAAATTAATTCAACCACCACTATTTCTGAAAAATAATTGAAAGCTTAGAATAAATAAAACACACCGTATGGCCGTTATTTCGAAAGTTATAAATAAATCCATTACGTTTAATTTGATTTACGAATGTCTGTACCTATCTTCGGTGTTTTCTCAGAAAAAATAAATAAACCTAAGAAAGAGAAGAAGAGGTAAAACTCTCTGTGCACTATTTCATTATTAACGTTTACGTTTTTCAACTCAAAAACAGAAATAATTCGTATATAATAGAAGAGCCCTCGAAAAGTTAATCTATTCAAGTGTTTGAAACTGCTTCCGCGCTGAAAACCTCTCCTTTGGAAAAATAACTTGTCTCAATGATACTTGAGATACTGTGAAATTTAATAATACCCACTTGAATCCAGTCCCTTTTCAGTTTTTATTCATAACAGAAGATATAATTATCAATTTGCATACGCTTTAGCTAATTGATAGGATATAAATCCGTCTTTTCGGGAGATCAATACGAAGATGAAATCATTTCTGCAATTTTAGTATTGTTGGATTTTAGCCGAGATTTTGACATCATAAATTGATACTAATATATTACATTATATAGGATTTTCTGAAAGTCCCAATAACCTTCTGGGTGATTGATTATTTAAATAATCGTCAAAAACGTGTTAAAATCCATTTTGGGACCAGTAATGTTTTTAATTTTGTTCGGCATAACAAGGCGAAAATTTAAAACTTAATAACGAATATTTAGCCTTGGTTAATCATGCTAAAAATTTAGGTGTGTAGCGTTGGCAACCAGCATTACGCGGACAACACCTCGTAGCCCCGCGCATAGATGGCGCGCTATAGAAAATGCGAGGACTAAACCTACAGCGATCCTATACCTTCCGGCGACAGCAGTGGACTTGGTTATTGTACGCTTATGTTTAACATTTAATATGATTTCTCAATGCTCTTTTATGTTTAATTTCTTCTAGGATTAGTTTAATTTATTTTGTTGTAATTTGTGGATAATTTTTAATAAAGATATTAAACCTGTTACAGGTGTCATTATAAATTCAGATATAAGATTTCAGAAACACATCAATAAATTGATTCAACGTGCATACTGCTCAAAACTGATATATGGAAATCGTCTTTTTCTCCCCCAACATGTTAAAAAAAAACCTTTGTGAAAGTCTCGTTTTATCACACTTTAATTTTTGGAGATTTGGTATAGGTATGACCCAAACAGTGGTGCCAGCTCTCACGATAAATCGTGAAATCTCACGATTTCATATTATGTAATCTTACGATTTAGGTTAAAATCTCACGATATTTCGGTCCTTAGCTTGTTTATGTAGAATTCCTAAAAAAAATTATTTATATAATAAAATAGAGAACTGTTATAATCTTAAAGTTACTTCCGAGATGACGAATAAAGATAACACGGCCACATTGTACAACGTTGAGGCAAATGCAAGTGACTCAGATTCCTCAGAATAATTTTTAAGTGTTGTTATTTTATGGTAGGTGTTTTTATGTTTTTATGTTATGTTGACCTGTTAATTTTGTTGAATATAGTTTTGTAATAAACTAGCTGGTTTGTATTGCAACACCTTCTCGCTATCTCACATTAGATATTGGCGTTGGCGATTCAAATTATTTCGCGCGCTCTGTTAGCTTGAATCCCACGATTTCTCACGATTTTTTCCAAGCGTTCTCATGAATTCGGTATTAACAGATCTAGCACCACTGGACCCAAATAAATAGCATTTTAAACTTGTTACAAACTTACACCACATTTGACACATCAAATGCTTCGGCAACTACACAAACTTGCTGCAAGTATAAAGCAAACTTGCTAGTTACCACAAATCAAACTTGCATTAACTTAGCTTAGTCAAAGTTTGCACCAAGTCAGCCATGTGAAACTAGCTTAAATTTTATAAACTCAAACTCGTCACGAGTCACGGCAGGGTGTCAAAGGTCAGAATAGCATACAGATTGCGAAAGGGCTTTTCGAACCGTACGATTTACACAAGCACGACAAGGAAAATATGAGAAAAACAGCTTGAAAGAAAGAGAAAGAACAACTGTGCGTGGCCAGCGAGGGCGTGTATTTAGTTCCAGAGGCCGGCCGAATGTCCACTGCCCCCCCCCCCCATTTCAACCGCTGTTGCCAGAAGCGCAGACTAATTTGTACAAATGATATTTTTGTCTCGTCATCGTTGACTCCTTTTCGAGCTCATGCACTATTAGGCAAAACCAAACACCTCCAACCGGCAACAGCGTCCTTTACAGAGAGAATTCACATTTAAATTGCTATTCCTAGGTCTTTTCGCTACAAACATTATTGATCACGTTGGAAGCACATGCCATTGTATTTGAAAATGACACTGTTGCCGGATGGAGGTGTTTGGTTTTGCCTAATAGTGCATGAGGTCGAAAAGGAGTCAACGATGACGAGACAAAAATATCATTTGTACAAATTAGTCTGCGCTTCTGCCAACAGCGATACAATTGAGTACTGCTTAAACACAAAAACTATAAAATATGTTTTGTTTAATTTACATCAAATTTGCAAAAAACTTAAATTTTTTCATTGCAATTTTGTTGCACACTTGTTTCACGCTTAATATCACAAGTTTTCTTCAGCAAATCAATATCAAAAATCAAGCACGTTTGCAGCGAACTTTCGTGCTATTGCTATCTCCTCCTTTAAGTATAAAAACAAAATATCACATAAGTTAATTGAAATAGGATGGTTAAATATGCAGAATAGAACAATGCTTAATGCAATTTGCCTTTTCCACAAAATTATTACCGTTTGACTGACACCCAATTCACCGTTTGAGCCACATACGGCAAGTGAAACTTTTCTTCGCCATCTACATACGTCTAGAGAGCATGTGAAGACGGTAAAAACATTTGCTCAAAAAGAGGAATCATGAATGCACAAAAGATCATCGTAATTGTGTCAGCTGCTATGACTCTATTTAGTAAAAAATTGACCAATATCGGAGGCAAGAATAGTGAGGAAAGTGAAGGTGATGGTTCCGACAATATGCGACATATTTTTCCAGTTGGACATAATATATCGATATTTTTGTCCAAGGATAGATATGAGCCTGTTCGTCTGCAACCTTTTCAGATCTATTTTGGTCCTCTGAATCTAGATTGCATTCTAGAGTTCAATCAGCCAATTAGTCTCGAAACTGATAAAACTTTCATATAAGTAATTTCTTTTCATCGCCTAGTATCTATAAGAAACAACTCATTCGCCAGGCAGTCGCATTGGCATAGGATATGCTCTCCAGTTTCCTCCACTAGGTGACAGAATTTGCACATGATTTCTGGTGTATCGAAAATAATGACAACATACTTAAATATGGTGCATATGTTGCAGGCCAAACTATATAGTTCGTCCTAAGTGCGTTCGGATTAACTAGTTTCACCTAGACCAAACTAGTTTATCCTAACGCACTTGGGATGAACTAGTTTTACCGGATTTTCATATTTAATTTCAGGCCAAACTAGTTTATACTAGGACAAACTAGCATATCCAAGAACAAACTAGTTTGTCCTAGGAAAAACTGATTTCGTAGTGCTTGATGCAATTAATGCTCTCATGTCTGTACCTCGCTCTTGTCTGGCAGTTATTTTTTTTGTTTCTTTTCGTTTTAATTATTTGTCTAGTTTGAAGAGTAATACTACAAATAGAGGCCACAAGTCATTCATAAAACTATCCGAAAAGACGGCTAACATTCTATCGCCATACATATGTAGGTATTCACCAATGACTTCCAAGGAGTGGGGAGAAACTGTCGGACTAGTCGGACAGTGCCACTGGCTAATAGAACTATTTAGTTGCAGGTGAAAAGAGAGGTTAGGAAAATTCCGACTGACGAACCATTATTTACACACAAAAATATTGTTTTTAATTATATCTGTACGCACACACATGCACATTCATTCATTCAGTTTGGTTGTGCCAGAGCTGGGCAATTCCTAGTTAAAAAGTAATTAATAATTACAATCACTTTTTTTTCATGTAATTTGTAATTGTATTTAAGTACATTTTTTTCTTAAAGTAATTTGGAATTGTAATTACAGCAAAATCTGTGGAGGAATTGTACTTTCTAATTATATTATTTAAAATATCTAAATACAATTACTTCCCATAAGTACAATTACTTTTCCAATTACAATTACTTTTTCCAATTACAAGTACATTCATAAGTACAATTACATTTTTTAATTACAATTACTTTTAAATGCATGTTTCAGTTTCAAATCCAAATCCTACAAAGAAAAATAATACAAATAAAAACTTTTTTGACTTCAATGAAGACGTGACATATTCGATTGTAAAAAAAAATGAGATACAGTTATACCTTGTTTTTAAACTAAGAGGAGCGATTTGAATTTAAGTTGGCATTTCTGCTGCCTAGTGATTGGTCAGATTGCCACCAGTTTCACACAGCTCTTTTGATACCACTGACACTTGTCAGTTTTGTGTTTATTTATATAAAAATAGTCATTAGTTCAATCATTACTACCACGTTTGTTGTTTATTGTTTATTTTTAACAAAGTGTTATATTTTACCCAAGGTATTTGCTATTTTTATTATTTATTACCTTTCATGAAAAAAATCCATGCTTCTTTTTTCTTGTTAATAATATAAGTTTCATATCAAGTTTTACATACATTGCTATACTATATTATGATATTTTTCGATAACAAAACTTCTGTTCACTTTTAGTGTTGCTATACCAAAGCCTCAAATGTTAATAACAAATATAATTATACAATTGCATTTCTATATATTCTCATTTATACTCATATTCTTAAAACATTTTTTCTACGCCCATGTCCGTAAACGTCAAAAATCGCACTGACAACATTCCTTGTAAGTGACATTTAACAATAACATCCACGTAATGAAAATCTCATAACATACATGTGCGTTTAGATAGAAAAACTTAGATTTCTTTGTTGAATCAAATTGCAATCAAATTTTCATTTACGTAATACTTTATTTGGTTTATTTACATACTTTTAATCAATTGAAAAACATAAAAGCTCTTAGCATTAGTGAAATACATTTTAGATTAAAAGAGTGATGCCCCTAAATGTCGGCAACACATTTTACCTATGAATATGCCTGTTAGTAATGAAAAAGATGAAATTATGAGCACTCAGAAGAAAATAGATGGGTGTAGAAAAAGTATAGTACGTTACACGAGTTGTAATCCCATTACGCACTCGCCGCTGCGCAATGACCTGTGGCCAATCATCATTCGATATTTAGACATGCCTTGATCCCTCATTGGCCACGACAACAGCGAGCAGTACAATACATATTTCAAGTAATTTCCATTTAGTTCTAAAAGTCTGAACACGACCCTTTCGGAACACACTCCCAATCTAGTAACTTTTAGTGGTGTGCTTAAGGTTTCCTAAAATGCTCCTCCTAGTTTAAAAACAAGGTATAGAAGTATTACAATATCACAATGATTTAAGAAAAAATATTACGATGCTAGATAGCTACCCCTTGATGAGAAAAGTGTTGTTTAAATATAATACGGCACTTCCCTCTTCTGGACCCGTTGAGAGATTATTCTCATTCGCAACAATTGTCAACGCTCCCAGAAGGCATACGCTGTCTGACAGCAATTTTGAAAAACTTGTTATGAAAAGTAACAATATAAACATTTTGTAAATTATAACTATATCTTGCAAATCATGCGTCATTACTTTCTGTCCGCTTGATGAAAAGTAAAAAATATTAATAATTTTACACAAAATATTTGTTTACATTAGTAATCAAACCTTTTCAAAAAAAGTATTTCAAGGATATAAAATTTAAAAAATTAGATTTAAGCGTTTGTGAACTATCCGTAGCTTAAACAATTGATTCCATGACAAAAAAGTATCAGATACTTTTTGACGAGAGTTGATGTATGTATGCACCTGGACCCTAGACCTAGATACGTACACGAATTTGTGTATTTTTGTTTCGTTCTAATCAATAAAACATTTAAAAGTTCACATTTTATTATTAACTTCCCTGCTTTCTAGGGTTTTATCTTTTTTCCTTCAGTTAAAGAGACCTAAAATTGTATAGAAAACAATAATCGCTTTATCCAACCCTCCCTTAACTTTAAGGAATCCTTCAGAGAGTCGCTGCAATCGGCTGTTAATTTAACAGTTTGAATTATGCCTATTTCAAAATTTTATTCGTACCGGTTGGTTCCTCCATTTTATCATAATTTGTTGTTTTATCCGCAAAGTAATTATAAAAGTAATTGTAATTCCTTTTTTAATGCAATTGTAATTAAATCAATATAATTCCTATTTTTATGACATGTACTTTGTAATTGTAATTAATTCCTTTTTTGGAAAAGTACTTTGTAATTGTAATTATTTTTAAAGTACATATAATTACCCAGCACTGGGTTGTGCTCATCAGCCCATGCACTTGAACTGAATCTTTGTACAATTTCCCATGTTATCCACTTCCATTCCATAAGCTTTGTGTCTTCTATGAAGGCCACTATAGTTTGACTGGAGGGATTTTCAGTAGTTATAATGGTTGTATAGTTTCCTCTCCAAAGTGCTTCCGTCTGAGTCCATGTAAGTTATCGCAGAAGCAGAGTATGTGAGTAGGTGTTTCGTCATGAAGATCACATTTCCTGCACAAAGGTTCACTAACTTTGCCCATTTTGTGCAGATGTTTCCTCAGGGTGCAGTGTCCAGTCACCAGGTCGGTAACTGTCTTCAAATGTCTCTTACCCAGTTTCAATAGCATGGTTGAGAGTTCCTTGTCTACCTTGTTCAGTAAACTCTTTGTATGGAGGTGCCCTTGTGTCGACCTCCATTTGAGTTGGTGGTCCCTATCTAGCCAGTTCCTGATTTCCCCTCTTATGCAATCTTTTGTGATTCCACAAAACGGTTTCGGACCTATGAAGTCTCGTTTAGAGCCTTCTTTAGCTAACTCGTCAGCCATTTCATTACCTGCAATCCCCTCATGTGCCGGCACCCATATTAAACGCACACACACAAATTTCAGTTGAAAAGACAAAAACACGAGCTTCAATAAACTAGAAACGTTGAAACTTCGTAGTAAAATCAGGTAAAATTGATAGTAAAATGATTTTCGCCCTTTTCTCGGTGTTGCCATATTTCAGGATAATTATTTTAAAGTCGTTTTTATGTAATTTCTTAAAAGTATATTTTTATTTTGTACGTTTCTATCGTGTCCTATAATTCAGTTGTCGCAATTCAAAGGAAAAGTAAGACATCTGGCAAAGGGTCGGCAAGTTTAAAAAAAATACATTGATGCTAAGATTTTATTTTTATTGTAGTTTGTAACACAAAAACTAAAATAGTACAACATTATTGCTAAATAGTAGGACTATATTTTTTTGTCATTATGATACATTTATTTTCGATATAAATTAAAAAAAGGAGATGCGTAATCCTAAAGCTTAAACAAAATACTTGATATATCATAAGCATTTTATAAAAATATGTCAAACATTTTTAAACAAAATTCATTCAATATATTATACAATTAAGCACGTGTATATATTTATATATATTTCTATAATTATAACAGTACAAACAAAAATAATGATATTACAAATTATATCTTTTTCTTAGGAAACACCTTTCTTAACGTACTATGTGCAGAAATCGATTAAATCAGAAAAACGCTTAGGTATGTTAAATTAAGAAGTCTCCGAGGATCTCTACGGTCTCCGGCTAGTCGAATTGAAAACGAAAAAAAAGCAAATGTTAATTCATCTAGTTTCTTTTGCTGTCAACTTATCGATTAATTCTTGCAGGGGTGCCAGTTCTCGGCGTTCGATTAAATTAAATTCCTACGAAAAAATAACAATTTTGGAGGAGAACATCAATTAAGAAAAGTAACTTACCTGTACAAAGAAAATAAAATGCTTAAATGAGGTATTTAAATGCGCTTCTTCTCCCAACTGAACCACTTCACTGAAATGTTGATGATATATGTGTGCATACACCCGAAACAATCTTTTTAGGATAGTTTTAGCTATGGATTGGAAATTTTTTGGAAATGGTACACCTAAAAACACAATAAATAGCATATTTCAACAAATTAACGCATTTATTTACCTATTTTTGAAGGAAATAATGTTTCATCATCCAACTGATCTTGTACCCAAGTCATTAAATAATCAATATACTTTGGTGCAGAACATTTTATAGGTTTCTTAACGGTATGCCCATCTGCCCAATGGTATTCATATTTTGGTCCAGCTGACATTATTGAACAGCTGTCTTCTGTGCAGAATTCTGTTATCGTTCCATAAAGCATATTAATTTGGTTGAAAAAATCAACAGCTAAAAAAATGTTATCAAAACACACAGTATAATGGATTATTTGTACTTACTATTGACTGCCACCCATTCGTTCAAGTCTTCTCCTTCGGGAAGCATGACTGCCAAACGTAAATTTCCTGAACCCAACGTAGCAGCAGCATGTTTCATCAACTCATACTGATGAGTTCCTTCGGGTATATTTTTCTTTGGTTTAAAAGTTTTTGAAGAACGACTTCCACTAAAAAAAAATTTAAATGTATAATGAAAATATTTTAGTCTACACCAAAGAAATAATATGGGGGTTGAAAATTGTTATAGTTTTTTCTATACAATAATTGGAATAAAACATTTTGTTAGATACATTTTAAGAGCCTAGCTTCTCATACTATTTAATTCAAGTCAAATAATGTAATCGAAAAGATGTTAATATGTAGTACACAATGTTATGAATCAATCTTTTGTTGAATTTTCTCTTAAAAAATAATTATAATTCGCTGATAAAAATAACCAATACAAAACAAGTACTTACAATAAAAAACTCATTCTCAATACATAAGAAAGAAATTGAATAAATTCACTAAAACGTTTAAATAATTGGATATTCTTATTCTCTACATAATTTAGTCACCAATATATCACATTATTTTATTGTGCAGGTTCACAGGAATATAGTTTTTGACATTTGACATTTGAAAATTTTGCGCAAAACAGAACGACACACTAGAAAGATATTGGTATGTTGAGAAAATTTCATTAATAATGAAATGAAATAAGAGGAAAAATGAAAAAAACCTCGTTTTCCACCAATATTAAAAAATAAATAAACTTTCATTGGTTCAATTTTTTGTACATAAATAGTATCGACACCATAGTGATAATTTCCTTTCATACTTTTTGTAATCGATTTATTTAAAATGAAACTTTTTTTATATATAAATATAAATTGAATTTCCACCATTTCTAACGCTTGGTATAGAGTTGTTTGTTAAAAATTCAACGTCCTCAGCATTGTGGCAAAACATTAGTCAAGTTTTATTTGATTGAAATTCCATAAAAATTTATATAATTTTGATTGCTCGTGAAAGTATCGATACTCTTATAGATGACAGTTAGAACACATCGATAATTTGTGATATCGATAGTCCTCATTGTAACGAAACTGAAAAGATATGGAAAATTGAAGTGTAAAAAATAAATAGAATCTCGTTCATAGCGTTTCTAAATTTTCATTTTGTTAAACTCACCATTAAGACTTTACCATTTTGCAAAAATTTTAATTAATCGTAAATTTATTTAGTGTTAAAAAAATGGCGAATATTGCTGCTCAAAGAATTAAACGAGAATTTAAAGAAGTTATCAAAAGTGAAGAGGTTAATAAACCATGAAATGTTCTTATAATAATTGATATTTGATATTACGGTTTTCTTAATTGCGATTTTCGATTTTCAGGTAGCAAAATGTGCCATAAGAGTAGAACTACTAAATGACAGTTACACCGAATTAAAGGGAGAAATTGCAGGTCCCCCCGATACACCATATGAAGGAGGAAACTTTGTCTTAGAAATTAGAGTTCCTGAAACGTACCCTTTCAATCCTCCAAAGGTAATCCTATTATTTTTTTCAACATCGTTGAAAAATATATGTTTTTAAGAATTTCCTATAAACCTACATTTATATGTACAGCATGTTGTTAAAAACAAAATTTTCAATTAGAATTGATATTATTATCAGCTACACTGGTTCTAGTACGAAATACCTAATTTATAATTTGTTTCAGGTTCGATTTATCACAAAAATATGGCATCCAAATATATCTTCAGTAACTGGAGCAATATGTTTAGATATATTGAAAGATCAGTGGTATGTTACTGAAATCATTCTTTAAATCAATACCTTTACTTGAATTATTATTTTATAGGGCAGCAGCAATGACCTTGAGAACTGTTTTATTGTCATTACAAGCACTTCTTTCTGCAGCAGAACCTGATGATCCTCAAGATGCTGTGGTAGCCAAACAATATAAAGATAATTTGGAAATGTTCACGTTAACAGCGAAACATTGGACAAATGCTTATGCTGGAGGTAAGATTTTATCACTACCGAATTGAATGTACTTTTTATAGTAATTGTACAATTACTCACCTTTGCTTAAAATAACATATAGATATTTAGTATAGATTGTGTTGGTTATTATAATTATTTTAAAAATTTTTCTTTTATATCACTCTTTTGTGATTTCTGTGCTACAACAGACCTCTAAAATGTGATTTATTCATGAATTCAGTAATTGTCTACTCTTATGTGTGTGGATATTTATTCTCATACAGAAGGAAATTTTTTTGGAGGGCCATAAGATTCCTGGGAACCTGATGAAGTGGAAACTGCTTTAGTGCCAACTACAAAAAAATTGAATTACATTTTTGTTAAACACTCCTTAGAATAATATAGAGCTTGCTTGAGTTTTTATTAAATCAGGGAAAATATGCCGTATTAACGATTGTGAAACAATTTCAGGTCCCATTGTAAATACGGATTGTAATGAAAAAATTAGGCGACTTATAGATATGGGGATTGAAGAACACCAAGCTCGAGTGTCATTGTCATCTTGTAATTGGGATTTGGAAAGAGCTACAGAACAACTGTTTAGTTAGTGAACAATGATTTTTTTAATGATTTAATTATTTTCTAGGTAGTTTTCTTTCATACTGTTTTATTTTCAATGTAATATATTCTTTACTCTCTTCCTCCCTGTATATATAATATGTAATCTGTTGGTGTGTAATGTCTTTTCCTTCCATCCTTATAAAAATAAATACAATAGAATTCCAAAATTATATTTCACAGCCTAAGAACTTTGTTGTATCTGCTTCCTACTCGATCTCTTCTGAAGCTTCCCATTTGAGTAAATGTTAATTTGTCTTTGAATCCAATGCTTCTTTTTGATCAGCTAATATTGTTGCTCAATATTTTTTTTGAAAATATTTCTATTATTTTATCCTTATCAGTGCTTTTACTTGATAGAGGTAACAAATTTGCGTAAAATGTTTTGAATGTTGAATATAAAAATAATATTTAATTTGGAACTCTCGCTACAATATTTTGTTTGTACTTTATTTAATCTAATTCTGAAATAAATAAAATTGAATGTTTCATCAAACAGGACGATAAATGAAAAATATTTCTTCCATAAATGATACCCGGTGGCCAAAAAAACAAAATTAATTGCAGGATTAATAATTTGATTTCAAATAAAAATTTGTGTCAATGTTTCATCTGATGAGAAATGTGATTATTAAACGTATTTCCACTTTAAACTATACCCGGTGGCAAAAAAATGTATGAAGATGCATTGCAAGGAACTACAAATAATTTGAAGGTAAGGAAGTCCTGAGAATCCTGAAATTACATTTTCTGTAGTTTTTTCCGATTTCTTCGTTTCTTTCTAGATAAATGTAATAATGAGGATCTACTCAAAAAAATGAAGGGATTTGATGAAAGGTAAATAATAAATAAAATTATGCTAAAATTTTCTTTTTACTTTAATAACTTGGAAACAAAACGAGTTTGTGTAACTGATGACGGGTACATTTGAAGAGAAAAAAAACTACTTAAAAACGAATATTATTATGTTCATATTATTTAGTGCAAAAAGAGTTTAACAAGTTTTTGTAAAAATTGATTGTTCAAGCTATTTAGGTACTTGCATTATCTTAAAAGCTACTAAACTAACATATTATCATCATAGAGAGATTATTTACAAATCGAAATGGTGGGCATTTTCGTTATCTTACATATTTCATCATTTCTATTGCAGCTATTAAAAAATATGTATAGAAAATACACACTTATTGTACTAAAATCTATTAGAACCGAAGTTCGAATTTAAACGGAACATTTTTAATACAAAACAAGTTTCATTAATGTAATTTCATAACAGTCATTAATGTGTCACTCCGGGAAGCTTCTCAATACGACCTAAGAGATTAGAAAAATGTAAAACTCGGTACCCTCTAACTCTTATAACATTCAATGGGATTCCACTTTTCTTTACAAGTGTATACTCTGGGCACAAGTGTATTTGGTAGGGATACGAGTATAGTAATGGTTGGTTTAATAGGAGAATATGTCATGTGAACTGAAACTTTGGATTATCTATCTCTAACGTATTGATAACGTTATTTTCCCTAGGACCACCACCATTCTCGGTTTTTTAATTCCATTAACATAAGAATTCTTCTGATGATGTATGTATATTGAGGTGACATCAAGTATGTGGACGGAGATTTCTTCTTCCATACCACAGAATCTACATTCTTCCTATTTTCAGCTTTTTAATGTGCCCATTAAGGCGATAATTTCTCATTAGAACACCGTCAAAAGTGTTAGTGCAGTTTACTCTGACTGAGGCATTCGTTTGATCTCGACTGTCTGTAGGCTGAGCCCTACTATATCTTTCCAATGGTCAGATCTTCTCTTATTTTTGGCGTTGCCTATTTATTACATTCCATACATACTGCTATAAAAAATAAATCAAAATTATATATTATAACCTCAGACTGAACTAAACACAGACAGACTCATGCTTCGACCATATGTTGAAGGAATCCTGACAATTATTTAGGTACAAAAACGCTTGCGTTAAAGTTATTGTGAATGGAAAGTTTCGAGCCGACTGGCGTGCCACTTGGCCAGCGAATTGATTACGAATGTAGCCTTAAAGGTAGTCAATGAAAAGCAGAAATAAAGTAATTAACCGATGTGTAGAGTAGCTTAATTACATTAGTGCGCACTACGACAACAAATAAAGCTATTAATAATCAGTGAAACATTGTTTCATTTACACTGAAACAATTTTGGAAGTACCCGAGAGTACGGATGTCCACATAACACTTAATTGGACATTAGAAACCCAATTATATTTTCCACATCTTAGGTTCTCATGTTAAACCAAACGTTGGTATACTCGTGTAAGAAGAAGCCACGTGAAGTTTACCTACTGACTTGCGCAGAAACCAAAATCGGTCTTGTTAATCTGCCATCTGTCGAATATTTTAAGACGTTTAGCGAGTGTTGTGTGTTTTATTTGATCTAAATCATACTAATTTTATATTAACTTACAAAATGTGAAAACGTTACGTTACTGATTTGAAGTCGAATGTCAATTTTACAATATGGCGCTAGTTTTCACAACAAGTTTGCGCATACGACTGCACCTTCATGTGGCTTCTTCTTTTATCTACCAAATATACTCGTTTATCTTCAGGATATTGTCGTTTATGTTATGTTTTCCATGTGATCAAAGTTCAGTCCTAGTAGTTAATATACCAATCATTTAAAAAAACTTGTTTTATTTAAAAATTGAACAGTTATTACAATTTTTATTTATTTATTTATAAAGTCGATGCTACTGTGCACTTTTAAGTTACATTTTTCATGAAACGCTTAAACGAAAAATGAAGCAAAACCCTACTAAATTTTATAAAGTAACACAAATTTGGTCGCAGCAGCTTGTTTAAGAAGGGCTTCCAAACGGGTAATATGTTTACCTACTTATTGCATCAGAATGATCGGCAACATTGTCAACAATAACAGCTAGACTATGTGCTGTAGGATATTTTTAGCAAATTCTGGCAACATAATATCTGCAGCATATATTATTAAGTTTTTGAAACAATTGCTGAGCAAAAATATTAGTTTTTTCAGTGTTTTTTGTTGGTGTTGAGAAAATTTTGTTAAAATAATTAATACTTGGTGTAATGAAATGATTTTTGGTAATTAATTGAAATTCGAAGTCTTTGGCATTGTTGAACACTTTTTAAATAAGTTGTTATCAAAGATTTATACACTCACCGGCAAAAAAACTCGGCCACCTAAAATTTTGCTGAAGTTCGTTTTCCAAGAACTTTCGTAATTTTTCATCGATTTCAATTGTTTCTACGCCAAATTGTAGATAAATTCTTTAGTATTAGAACAAACTCCAGAAAGTTTTCCAAAAATGTTGATAGCTTATTTATACAGGGTGAAAAAAAACATGTATTTGTAGTCCACATAATTGGCATTTTTCAATATTTCGTATGCCCACCTCTAGAGGAAATAACTGCACGCAATCGCCGAGACATCGAATTGATAAGACGAATAATGCGATTTTGAGGAATTGCGTCATATTCAGCTTGCAACGCAAAACACATCTCGTCAAATGTTTCTGGTAGTATAGGACGACGACGAATGTTTCTTTGAATTTCATCCCAGAGATGTTCAATCGAATTCAGATCCGGGCTACATGCAGGTTATTCTTATCGTTTGATATCAACCTTACCCATATATTGGTTAACAAAATTTGCTACATGCGGTTTTGCATTGTCGTGCGTTGAAATAAAGTAATCTCCAACAAATGGAGCATAGGGAACTACAGCTTCCTGAAGATCGTCTTTTATTTAACGTTGAGAATTTAGAGCTCCGGTTTCTATAAATAATAATTCGGTACGTGCTGCTCTTATCTCGGCGATTGCGTGCAGTTATTTTCGCTAGATGTGGGCATACGAAATACCAACTATGTTTTACTTTTTATTTCAAATCACTGTTGAGTATTAAAACATTACACATTACATTTTTTCACTAAAACAATTCCAGGCTTTTATTTGAATACGTGTATCTTCAAAAGAAATCTAAATATCAAGGTGAAATAAAAACTGAAAGATGGCGAAAGGGATGGTCTTTGTAATAAACTAAGCGTAAACTCTACGAATTTCCCGAACTGTTCCACAGGGTGTTGAAAAATTTGACTACAAATGCATGTTTTTTTTCACCCTGTATAAATGAGCTATCAACATTTTTGGAAAACTCTGCTGAAGTTTGTTTTGATACCAAAGAATTTATCTACAATTTAGAGTAGAAACAATTGAAATCGATTGAAAATTACGAAGATTCTTGGACAACGAACTTCAGCAAAATTTTAGGTGGCCGAGTTTTTTTGGCGGTGAGTGTATATAGATTATAATGCCAAAATATAAAGATATAAAGAAGCCCCTTAAGAAACTGCCTGATGTCTTGTGTATAAAAAGACCCTTTCCATGACGGATGTCGAGGAGTAGATAAATAATCGATAAAAGAATCGATTCTTCTTTTTTCTGGACTTTAACGTAGATTTCCACTGATCCGTCATCCGATTGTTAGTCGTATCACGTCGTATCGGATGATTGAAAATGCCAATTTCCATTGCTTGTGAAAAATCGTACGTTTTAATTAAAAAATAGTGACATATCACTCATTACTTTGGTAACTTGAATGACAACTTCGTGGATATCTTTTCTTCCTCCTATTTCTCAACACAATCTGCGCTTTCAATCGTCTTTCATTATAATTATTATTATTAATTCTGAGATAATTCGCGAAAAAGAGCAAAAGGTGCGACACCTACCGTCAAAATTTTATAGCTTTGGAATGGGGAAAACAAGCCAAATCCCCATTAGAGTATGTGTATAGTGAGCAAGGTATTAATATCGTTTTCTTGATTTCTAGCAGAGTTTGGTGAAGTTGGTTTTATCAGAATACTTATTTAGACTCTAATAATGACCAGCAAGTGCAAGATGTATATTGCTCTGTGCCGCAATGTAGTCAGTAAAAAGATACAAATGTATCAATACATAACTTCCCAACAGATCCAAAATTATGCAGTGTGGTAAAAAATTTTAAAAATTAGGAAACATATTTCCGAATACTTGTCAGTGTGTATCAGGCACTGCTTAGAAACATATTATAAAGGTAATTTTGATGGTCAGTGTTATTTATGCTTTGAAAACCTGTTCGCCTTCTACCATCGGCCGATTTCTGTCTCCAGTATTTTAAAATGTCCACCAAACCAATTTTAACAAGCACCATCTCTCACAAAACACCTTTATCGCCCAAAAATCGAAATTTAATCAAATGGACAGAAAAACAGAAATGGATTTGTTTATTGTTTTCCCCATTCCAATGACAGCTTTGACATATACTGCAGCGCCCACTATCGGAAAAATTTCCGCGAATATCCCAAAGAAAAAGCAAAAGAAGAAAAAGTTAGGTTAAATCGGATAAAAGTTGGACATTTTTCAATTTTTTCAGATGACGCACGCGAGTTAAAACTTTCGGACAAATATTTGGTGGCTTGTCAATTTTGAATTTTTCCACCAATCACAAAACTTTCGGATGACCGTATCGTCGGATAACGGATCTGTGGAAATCCACCTTTAGGCAATAATGTTTCATGAAAAATTACGTAAAATGATATTATATACAAAAAGAAAAATATTTTTAGTGACTATTACAAATATTATCATACAACTAATAGATAATATCGTTGTTGCTTAACAATACTTATTATAATATGTATTTTTACCTAATAATATTGTACATAGTCGAGCGTTAGCATAATATATCTTAAAATTTCAGTCAAGGCGAAAAAGTATTGTAATGGTCTAGGTACTTTCGAATAACTACAAAAATCTATTTAGACTCAACTGCAAAAACTAAAAGTAGTTACGTATTACTGCAACTGGAATATCACTGACTACTAAATCGGATGAATTAAGTGGTCTTATTTCTACTTTTAGTTGGGCAGTTTACAAATTGTTACGACTTAAAAACTAATTTCAGCAATTTCTTAAAATAGATTTCCAAGTGCTTCAATTGACTACTTCTAGCAAAATTAATATTATAATATTTTTTCTTCTAAACATTGTCAAGAATTATTGTGCAAGGTGACGAAAAAAATTAAACAATCTTGATTGTTATGAATATTTTCGTTTTTTGTGTAATTGATTTAAATTCATTACAAATAATTTATCGGAAAATATAAAGAAATATAGAATGGTATAGATCGATGGTGTAATACCCTGTAGAACGAAATAGTGTAACAAATTGTTCCAAATGGAAACGCCAAACGCGTTGTGAAATTCAGATCAGGCAAACTTATTGGAATTAAACATTACCAAGAAGCGTTAGACGAAAAAATAAAATCTGTATGATTGTCTACAACTTACATTAATTTTGAATGATAAATTGTGATCTAATGAAAAATAGGGGTATATTTTGTAATTGCGAGAGCGAAAAAAAAAATATATATATAACAACGAAATATAATAGACAAGTAGGCACATATAGGGATTGTTTAAATAATGGGTTTTTGTTTTTATACAGTATGTAGTAATCTACAAATACAACTACAAGTTTCAACAAGCTTTTTTTTAATCATTTTCTTTTCAATAGTCCATTTGCGTCTACATAAAAAAAGAATGAATCGTTTTTTGTATTTATATGTTTTTTCAAATTTCTTTCTAAAATAAACATATTCGATGCATATATTATATTTATTATAAAGTACAATTTATCACCCTGTGTTCTATTTACAACATTGTTCCCAATTATATCATCTAACCAGTCTTCCTAAATAGGTACTATGTAGGAATGTAACCTAAATTTTTTCTCTGCAAGAATAAGTGTATCTCTCTAAACGTAGGCCTTTCCGAATCCTTCCTCTTCCAACATTCCAACATCAAATCGTATATATCCTTATTATGCGTCGTAGGTCGAGGTAGGTATTTAAATTGTCCATCGTCGCAATGTAAACGCGCCAAGTTCTCCATCACCTCGGGATCCGTCATAAACTCGAACGGCTGTTGTCGACAAAGCGTCAATATTTCCCATAATGTTACGGCGAACGACCAAACATCACTTTTCGTTGTATATCTATAACATCGACAATATTAAATATATAAAAATTTCCTACCAACCTCGTTAAAAATAGCAAGTTTAATTTCACCAGAAAAAAAAACTCAATCTCTCTTATCACCAGTAAACTACTTTTTCTCTCTATCCATCTCTCGCTCTCTCCCTGTGTTCGTCTCTTCTTCCCTCTCTACGCCTTTCTCTTACTGTTTTTCTCTCTCCCTCTCACATTTAAACTGCCTTTCATTCGCACCTAATCTTTTTCATTCTCTCCTTCCTTCTTCCACACTCACCCTCCCTCTTTTCCGTTGTCCTCTCCTCACAACTCTTGCTATCTGTCTATATATGAATACTGTCGATGTCTGCCTCTTCAGATCTATCTGTCTACCAATCCGCGTTTTTCTGTATTTGTCTGTATCTTTGCGTTTATCTGTCTGTGTGTTCATTCACTCGATTGGGTTGTGCTCAACAGCCTAGGCACTTGAACTGAATCTTTGTACCATTTCCCATATTATCTACTTCCATTCCAGAAGCTTTGTGTCTTCTACGTAGGCCACTAGTTTGACTGGAGGGATTTTCAGTAGTTGTAATGGTTGTATTATTTCCTCTCCAAAGTGCTTCCGTCTGAGTCCACGTAAGTTCTCGCAGAAGCAGAGTATGTGAGTAGGTATTTCATCATAGAGTTCACATTTCCTGCACGTAGGTTCACTAACTTTGCCCTTTTTTGTGCAGATGTTTCTTCAGGGTGCAGTGTCCAGTCACCAGGTCGGTAACTGTCTTCAAATGTCTTTTACTCAGTTTCAATAGCCTGGTTCAGAGTTCCTTGTCTACCTTGTTCAGTAAACTCTTTGTATGGAGGTGCCCTTGTGTCGACCTCCATTTGAGTTGGTGTTCCCTATCTAGCCAGTTCCCGATTTCCCCTCTCATGCAATCTTATGTGATTCCACAAGACGGTTCCGGACCTATGAAATCTCCTTTAGAGCCTTCTCTAGTTAAGTGGTCAGCCATTTCATTACCTGCAATCCCATCATGTGCCGGCACCCATATTAGAGACACTTTGTTATCTCTTGCTAGCCTGTTGAGTGATTATTTACAGTTTTTTTTCCCAGTCTAGACCTAGTTGTTGGTGTCTGTGTGTTGTTTGCATCTTTCTTTCTCTTGGAGTCTTTCTGCTTCTCTCTCTTTATATGTCTCTTCATTTGTCGGAGACTGTGTTCACTTCTTTCTGTCCATTTTTTTTATGTGTAGCCTACTGTTTGTCTGCATTTCTATCCATCCGGATGTGTCTAACTGTGTCTGCGTCTTCCTGCATCAGTCTGCGCCCCCCCTGCGTCTGTGAGTGCCTCTTTGCATCTGCGGTAAAAATTTAGCATAATTACCCCAAAAGCAACTTACCTAGTTTGATAAACACTCTCCCACGCCATCCATCTTATGGGTAAAGGTGTATTGCCATCTACTTTATAATAATCGCTAATATATAATTCGTTGTATGTGCCAAAATCGCAGACTTTTATTTGATAACCGTTTCCTATTAAACAATTTCTGGTAGCCAAATCTCTATGAACGAAATTTAACGATTCCAAATAATTCATGCCGGATGCTATTTGTACTCCCATATAGAGGAGACAGTCGAACGATAACGTACGTAGATTATAAGGTAACGTGCTGTTGGCCGTGACGTGCGTCCGTAAAAATTGACATAAATCCCCGTGATCCAAATATTCCATTATTACGCAGAGCGGTTCGTCCAAGCTGCACAAACCTAAGACGCGAGCTATATTTGGATCTTCTAAAGCTGCTAGGATTCGGACGTCGCGGAAAAAGTCTTTCCTAGTAATCAAAAATTGTTTATTAACTTTAACTTTTTTGGTTGTGAAAATTATTACCTTTCTTTGTCAGTTGCGGCGTCTCTTAAAAATTTTATAGCCACCAATCTAGTTTCGTTTGAAAATGTCGATGAAAAATCGTTGATTCCGTTTGCTTCGGCGATATAAACCTTCAAATTCAATAAATAAAACTTTCACTATCTCCGCTTTTACATCATTCTTAAGTGGTACTTACAGTTCCAAAAGTTCCTTCTGATAACTTGGACAACATGCGAAGACGATGTCTTGGTATTTCCATGATATTTTTTCCATCCAATCTATTTTTTAATGCTGCAATCGCTTCTTGTCGAGTAGGAGACTAAAAAAGAGAACGCCGGTTCAAAAATACATTCTAGAAATTCAACAATATACTTACTTGTTTCACAATATCTTCGTTATGCGTAGTTTTTGTAGAAGTTTTTGGTACCTTTGATGACAAACTTGTTATTCTGTTCCTAGACATCGGCAACGTACTTTGCTCGGTGTCGGAAAGTAAGGGGAGACTACTACCTTCTGGAATAACGTATTCATAGTTATCTGAAACAATAATTGAGTCATTATATTCACAAAATGTTGACAATAATCCAAAAGAAATCACACCAGACATCTTCTCTGACAAATGTAGTTGAAATTGGCCAATTTTTGAAGCTCTAGACTCGACAGTCACGTGCATGTGAGCCAAGACATCTGTAAAGTAGGCCCACATGTGACCCATTGTACATCCTCCCGAGGAGTTGTCTTCCAAGGTCATCGTCCATCCTGTCTTTTCCAGGAAGGTGGACAGGTCACTAGGAGACATTTACTTCATATCTCCACACACTCTCTTATTGACGATAACTCCTTGCACTCGCATAACACATGCCTGACAGATTCATCTTCCTGTTCACACATCCTGTATATAGGTGTGTTCACTAGTCCCATTGTATGGAGGTGTTTCCTTACTTGACAGTGGCCAGTCAGAAATCCTACCGTTAAACGTAGGTTTGTCCTGGTCATCGCCAGCTTCCCAGGGTGATCCTGGCAAGACTGCATCCCTTGATCTCATCCCATTTCTTTAGATATTGAACATGGGTGTAACGGTTAGCTAGTTCCGCAATTATCGATTTCATCAGGCCGTAGGCCGGGTCCAAAAATTCTTAGTCCAGCCGCTTCCCTGGCTAAAAAATCAGCAAAGCGGTTACCTTTGCTCCTGTCGTGCCCCTTAACCCACCTCAGGGTAATATTGTTATCTACCGAGGCGTTAGCTAAATCTCGATGGCATTCTAATACTACCCCTGATGTAACACGTTGTCTGTTCAAGGCTAGTAGAGCTTGTTTGCTATCAGTGCAGATTATTATGTTTTTGCCAGAAAATTAGTTCCTTTGTGGCAATGTGATACCAGCCAGTTCTGTTTGAACCACGCTGGTGTTTTTTCCCATTCCCCACTTAATCCTTAGGCTTAGTGATCTGGAGTGAGCCAAGACATGTATGTATGTATGTATGTATTTTGGGGTAACATTCACTGAGACCTAAAAGATCTATTGTGCCCCCTTACTTCTACTTAGTTTCTGAGGAGAGTCTCAGATACTAGTAGCTCCTTTAGTCCTATTTCCCGGAGGAATTTTAGGATATCCGCAGGCCTCAACTTAGGTAACTGTCCCTCTTCTATCCAGTAGTCTCCCAGGTACTGTGCCCTAGGATTCTGAAATACTGTGCAGTTCGCAAGTATGTGGATGGAGGTTTCTTCTTCCATTCCACAAGCCAAGACATACACCTTTGTCTAGTTTTCTTTCAAATTGTTCAAAAATTTGTTTTACCTGCTGGAATTAACTGTTTTTCCATGCTATTCATCACTTTATCTTTCATTTCCATAATCACAGGACTGTAACTGTAGTAAGGAGCAAATTTCATAGCTTGATATGGTTCTTGATATTCGTTGTTCTCGGATATATTCCCCGGATGAGGTAACGGTAATGTCGATCTCAAACTGGATTTCATCGTACCGTGACCAGTTCTATAATCTTCGATTTCTGTAACTCCATAAGCTTCGATTGAACTTCCTTTTTCGCTGAATCCTTTGAAAGTAAAAAAGTTAATTTTAATTTTTTCTTACATAGTAAGATTTTTTCTTACCGTATACAGATTCTGGTCGAAGATGCGGCATGGTATTGTTGGGGAAATCGATGTTCGAAGAGTTTGGACTTCTGAATAGTTTTCTGTTTCGTAGTCTGTAGACAAGTAGAATCATAGTGCCAAGTAATAGTATTGCAAGAATTATTCCTAAAAAAAGGAAACAATTATAAACAATAGTATATTCTGTTACAAGGGCAGTAAATGGGCTTTAGCAGCCCGAGACTATTACATGCATAGGCGAGCGTAGCGAAGCGAGGGCAGCTGATAGATAAGGGCTAATAAAGCGTTTCCTGCATGTGTGACACACAACTATTTTTCGCCTACCGAATAAACCAGAAAATAAAAAAATATAATAAAAAACCTTGGCATATACTGACGTTTAATTAAAAAATTCACGTGAAACGTCAAAGTAATCAAGTGGTATATTACGTAACAAGAGTTGTAAGTAACCCATTACGCACGAAGCCGCGCAATTGACAATATGACAATTTTTGCAGGAAACTAATTAAGTAGATAGCAAATAAGTATTAAATTGTTTTTTATTCAGCCAATCCGTTCCCTGTATTAGTTCATACAGGTTCTTTACTGGTTGGTTGTAGAAGTCTTCTGGAGTCATTTGGGGTCTTCCAAACAGTTTTTGCCTCCTGTGGTCCAGCGTCTCACAGTTGCATAATATGTACAGAGCTGTTTCGGTGTCCTTTTTGCATCTTTTGCATGTAAGGTCTTCGTTATACAGCCCTATTTTGTTCAGGTGCTCCTTTGTGGAAAAGTGTCCCGTAAGAAGCCCCGTTATGGTGCGTAGTTTGTTCCTGCTTATTGAGAGCAGTTCTTTCGCTACTTTTTCTGATGGTTCTTTTATAAATTTCTTCCTATGTGTTTGCCTGGGCGTATTCTTCCAGTGTTTTTTGTGTTGTTCTTTTACCCACTCTTTTAACCATGACCTAGTGGAGCATCTGGGGATGCCACAGATGGTTCGGGTCCGTTCATCAGTGTTGACGATCCTGCTCTTGCAAGTTCGTCAGCTTTTTCATTGCCAGCGATTCCTTTGTGACGTGAGACCCACTCCAGTGTTACACTGTTCCGAGTCGCCAGTCTTCTAAGTTCTTCGTCGCATTCCCATACCAGCCGAGATGTTACCTTAGAGCTCTGAAGTGCTTTAAGGGCAGCTTGACTGTCACTGTAGATCCTGATCTGCCTGTTGTAGGCTCTCATGTTATTTGCCCTTGCACATGCAAGTATTGCATAAACCTCTGCTTGAAATACCGAGGCATATTTACCAAGCGAGACGATTCATTCATATTTGCTCGACTTGCTGTATATACCCGCTCCGGTGTCGAGCTCATTTCTTGATCCGTCTGTACACCAGATCAGTTCATTCGCTCTGCGAGGGGCCTACTTTAAAGGAGATATAATAATTTCAGAAGAATTTGAAGAATTCCCGGTACTTTTTACTACCCAATAGCATACCTATAACAATGATGATTACTATTGCTGGTTCATTTATCTCATTCGGAACCGGAATTTCTATTTTATGGTCGTGTTTTTCTTCATCCAACAAATTTATTTCCGGCGGTACCGTAAGTGGTTCCGATTCCACGGTAAAATTACCGTGCGCAACAACTGAATCGAAAGATACTTCGCTAATCAATATCCATTTCGATGCAAAATATAATTCAACCTTAACGAATTTTCCCACTCGATGATGTAGTTTGATCGAAACGTTCCGCGAACTCTCGAATATTCTATCTTCGATGTATTCGTAAGTTATCGGTTCGCTTCTTGTATATTGTTTTCCTCCTATACTAAATTCTACTTTGGCCATAGAGAAAACCTGAAAATTGAAAGAGAAATTAAGATCTGCCAGATGGGTTTTTGTAAATTGTCTACTTACCTGTACTTCTTTTGTAAATTGGTTGTTACAGTAAATATGTACAGCTGAAAATTCTCTAACTCTATCGAATTCCGTTATAATTTCAATCGGTTTGTTAAGTCTCGTTTCGTTTTTCCACCCGACCCAAGTTTGGCCGTCGTAAAAGTCGGTTTTAAAATCGTCATGTCCGAATTTACCGTCGGTAAGTTGACCCAAACCGTTTTTTAACATATTACCATCCCAATCACCGTCGTATCTACAAAAATTTAAAAAATAAAAAATCAAATTTATTTAGGTAGTGATATTAGTATAATATCAACAATTGGTTTAACAGAAGAACATAACATGCTGAAGAAGTGACAAAATTTCGAAGCGATCAGAACTTTTGTGAGTAGACTGCACAGCTAAAGAAGGTTCTAAAGGAGACTTCATAGATCCGGAACCGTTTTGTGGAATCACAAAAGATTGCATAAGAGGGGACTGGCTAGATATGGAATGCCAACTCAAATGGAGATCAACACAACGGCACCTCCATTCAAAGAGTTTACTGAACAAGGTAGACAAGGAACTCTCAACCAGGCTATTGAAACTGAGTAAGAGACAGTTACCGACACTGCACCCGGAGGAAATATCTGCACAAAATGGGCAAAGTTAGTGAACCTACGTGCAGGAAATGTGAACTCTATGATGAAACACCTACTCACATACTCTGTTTCTGCGAGAACTTACATGGACTCAGACGGAAGCACTTTGGAGAGGAAATAATACAACTACTGAAAATCACTCCAGTCAAACTAGTTGCCTATATAGCAGACACGAAGCTTCTGGAATGAAAGTAGGTAACATGGGAAATGGTACAAAAAGTCAGTTCAAGTGCCTGGGTTGTTGAGCACCACCCAATCGAATGAATGAAGACCGCACACTCGTACTCTCATTATTTATGCGTTCCTGTTCCTAGTTATACCATGAAGCGATATATACTCATTCCTATCACATTGACGCTTACGGCTCATATTAAACTTCCTTCTGTTGTAAACACAGTATTTTTTACCTGAAATCGTAAAATTCCCAATTGTTTCCTCTTTTATCTCCCTGCGGTATTTCGTAGCTGATAACACCGTCAGTCCATTGACACCCGTACAACTCTACGCGCATACAAACTGTTCTTTTGTGATAACTGTATGGGTAAAATCGAAATTTGCTCGCCCATATCGGTGGATCTAATTCGCGTTTCGATTCTAGATAAGGATTCACATTTCCGGGTATCACCTGAAACAATATAAAAAGAAATTAATTTAAAAAAACAAAAACAAAAAATTAAATAAACTTACTTCCTCTCCTTTACTGTTATGGTAGCGTATCCATTTGTGTAACTTAGGTCTCCAGTACTCCAACATATACGCTTCGGCGTACTCTATTCCTTGACCATTGCCGAACCGTCCCTGGGTCTCGGTGGCGGTTATCATCTGCACCGTACGTAGATCCAGTTGGATCCATTCCTCTGGCTCTGTTGTTGCTTGTTTTAACGGACACCAAGCACCTCCGTTTTTATCCGTTCTAATCCTGAAAAAATTCGTAATTATAGTCCATACTTTGCACCAAGTGATTTTTTTACAAATTTGTACATGGGGTATGAATTTGTGTGCAATTTACATAATGATATATTTGCCTTAGAAATATTAGGGTTTGTTACAGAGATACTAAACAGTCCACTTTCCCCTCTCTCTTCCCTCACAACTCTTGCTATCTGTCTATATCTGAATAACTGTCAGTGTCTGTTACCCTACGTCTTTCTATGTCAATCTGTGTATGTCTGTTTTTCTCTATTTCTATGTCTGTCTCTTGCGTATTTCCATTCTATTTGTCTGTGTCTGTCTTCATGTCTGCCTGTTTTTCTGCTTCAGTGTCTCTTAGCGTTTACCTGTCGTGTCTTTCTTTCGGCGTATGTTTATCTGTCTCTCTTTATCGGTCTGTCTATTTGCCTACGTCTATCTTTTCGCTTTAGTTCGTTTCCTCACATGTATTTGTATTTTTGTGTATGTCTGTATCCATCTCTCTGCATATAGCTGTTTCTCGTCTTTTTTTGGCGTCGATCTGCCTGTTTCTTTTTATCGGTCGGGCAATCCCTCCATTTGTCTACGTCTGTCTTTTTCCTTTAGTCAGTCTCCTTGCATTTATTTGTTTGTCTGTATTTTTACGTATGTCTCTCTTTCGGCGTTTGTCTGTCTTTCCATTTGTCTACTTCCGTTTATTTGCGCACATCTATCTGTCCGTGTCAGCTTTCCTTTCTATTGTCTTTTCGAGTTTATCTGTGTATGTCTGTTTCTTTCGGCGTGTGTCTGCCTGTCTCTCTTTATCGATTTGTCTGTCTTTCCATTTGTCTAATTGTCTATATCTAGCCTTCTGCGCCCATTTATCTGTCCACGTCTGTCATTCTGTCTATGCCTGTCTCTCTGCTTCATTCTGTCTCTTCGCGTTTATCGGCAAAATTTAGGACTAAATTTAATTTTTATACCAACTAAATGCTTCTAATTGGTGTTCATGGCAATTTATGTTAATTATTGCGGTTGTACGAGGGAGATTTGTGAAGTAATCCTTTTTGTTATTCTCACCTGCCGTTTTGAGGACCCACATTACCATTATCGAAAGACGAACTGGCGGTTATATCCGAATCGCGTATAACTCCATTCTCCATGCCGAGGGGTGCGATGCATTGTGCTGAAACATTAGATTACACTTAAAACAGTTATTGTTCGTTGACGTTGGAACAAAATTGAAATTTCTTTACCACCATCTTTATAAACGTCTATACGTACGGAGCTTTGCGATTTTAAGATTAATGATATAATAATTGTGAGTTTGGGAGTTTTTCTAATGAAATTTTATGTGGTGATCATCGGAAATTGTACTGGGTGTTTAAATAATTGTGGTGTGGTTGAGAGAAACTAATAAACACATTTTTCATTAATCATTCAAAAAAGGTAGCCAAAAGATAGGAGGACAGTGTCTAAACTTTCGCCTTTATTAATAGACTACTGTAAATTTTTGAGTTACGTCATTTGGTTTGTGTTTTGAGAACCAAAATTAATTTTCAGATACAGGGTGATTGATTAGTATGATAAAACTTAGTAAGTCAGGAGCAGGAGCTGGATTCCATGGTGCTAGACCCAGGTGCAATATCCTTGCAACTGTATTCCAGGCAGAAATCTACTCTATCGACATGTGTGCAATTGAATATCGAATGGGGATATAGAGGCCAAAAGATCCTTATACTCTATGATAGTCAGGCAGCACTAAAATCTTTAGCATGTCCACAGATCTGATCTGGACTGGTCTGGGACTGTCTACAAAAACTATTAACCCTCGCTAACCATAATAGAGTTACTCTTAAGTTGGTCCCGGGGCAAAAGGGAATTGTAGGAAATGAAAAGGCAGGCATCCTAGCAAAGCGAGGGCTTGAGTTTGCATTCACTGGCCCTGAACCAGTATTTGGGATATCTAAAACTGCTGTACGTGGTTGTACATCTCGGTGGACTCAAACTAAACATCAGTCATACTGGAGACACGTGCCAAAACAAGAACACAGCAAACTCCTGGTCAAAAAACCTTCGGAGACGCTGCCTAACGAAATACTAAACCTTAGCAGGGGCCAGATAAGGATAGTGACGGGTTCACTTACCGGTCACTGTACCCTAAGGAAACACATGCATACAATCGGCATATATAGGGAGGAACCTATTTGTTGGTTGTGCATGGAAGAGGAGGAAACAGCCCCTCACATTATCTTCGAATGTGAAGCATTATCTCATTGGAGATATGGGCTCCTAGGAATAGAACATCCAAGGGAGGATTTCTCAAAGAAGGATCTAGTGAAAAGACTGTTGAGCCTGATAAGGGCCACTGGTCTCTTCACATAAACGGCCCAACCAAGAGCTCAAAAGGCCTAAAGGCTAAGGTGCCGATGACTCTAAGCCTCTGACTGGTGGTGCTGAACCAATCAATCATCTAGTAGGTCTGTTATCACGAAAGATACCAAAAAGCCCTACGACGGTGTTCTACAGTGTTCCAAGTACTAACCGCCCTCGACTCTGCTTCACTGTAATGATCGTACCAGAGGTGTTTCACTAGTGCTGAGTCGACGCCCAAAATGTAGCTTAATTTTTGTCATATTCATGTCCTAAGTGATTTCTGCATTGCATTGCATTTCAAATAACGCCTTAAGAAAATAATGCCGCACTAAATGGACACACGGTATAGTATAAAGCATTAGAAAATCAATTAATATGTGTTCAAAACAACTAATCCATGTGGTTATTAAAATAATCTTTTTATTAAAATTGATCGGGGGTATAACTCTCGAAACGTCGCATTTGAAATACTATCCATCCATCACACTTCTCGTTCCTGTATTATTGGAAATCAAGTTAAATTGAGGTGAAAAATCGATCGGCACTCTCGTCCGATGGACAGTTTCATTAATTTCCAACAATGAACCATCGAATAATGATCTACCTATACCAATATCTGGCGAAACAGAGTGAAACTCTCGAGATAATTATCACATTAATCTCGTGAACAAAAAGATGTTTTTTTCAAATTAAAAGTATCCAGTCTTTCTATACGAAACTATTAATAAAAAAAAACGATTTCCTCTTTTAAATTTAATTCAGTGTAGTCAAATATTAACACAGAGAGTTTCTACTGAAACTGTGTAGGAATAATAATGGCGGGCCTTCTGCTTTCAAGTGCCTTCGAAGAAATTTTAGGGTTAAATCCTTCAACTTGGAGAATATTAATAATATGCCGAGGCTGCTATTTATTGCCAGTGTTACATTACACGACGTCAACACAGAGAGAGAGAACTCGGAGATTAATTATTAAGGGATGAAAAATAATTTTTCAAAGTGTCCGTTTTTCTTTTTTTTTTCTATCCGGAAAATATCTCGACGATATTAAAAACTTGTTGCGAAAAGCTGCTTAATCGATCAAAACTTTCAATTTATAAGAAAAAATCGCTGTCACTTGGCATCTACTGGCTATTGAAAACCATCAAAATCCCTTGTCAGTAGCTTGCTCACGGATTAATGGCGCTAAAGTTGTGTTGTGCTGAAAAATATCGGGGCAATTGATAATGTATATCCCCGGTACTACTTAATCTAGACAAACCAGAAGCGACACACGATTTTTAACTGCCACCGTCTATTTTTATGGGAGGATATTTATTGAAAATTTTTCAATTTGCCAGCTTTTCAAAATTAGTTTGTCGTAATGTTCCATGTCATGCCAATGGGTTTTGTTAATGTTTTTAAGTGTTTCATCCGAATTACTTCATTTGCGGATTTCTTGATCGTAGACTCTTTTATTTTCCGACCAAACCATTTCAATGCCGCTGTACTGATAATGATATGGCGGTAAGTGCAAAACATTTTAGACCAACTAGAACATGGAATCGTGAACTTGCGTTATCCACGATAATAATTGAAGTGGGCTCCTGTAGGTTGGCTATAAATATGGTTTTGAACCATTTTTCAAAGTTTTCGCAGGGTTTTCGGTAACTATTAAAAACTATACTTATATTTTCAACAAAACCGTCCTTCCCCCTGTATGCTCAATTATACAGAGTGAATTTTAATTATGGAACGCCTCAATTTATATTTTCAACAAAACCGTCCTTCCCTTTTCTGTGCAGAGAGAGTTTCAATTATGGAACGTCTCAATTGATATTTTCAACAAAACCATCTTTCCCCCCTGTATGCACGATTATACAGAGAGAGTTTTAATTATGGAACTCCAAAATTTATATTTTCTACAAAACCGTCCTTCCCCCTGTATGCAAGATTATACAGAGATAGTTTTAATTATGGAACGCCTCAATTTATATTTTCAACAAAACCGTCCTTCCCCCTGTATGCACGATTATACAGAATGAGTTTTAATTATGGAACGCCTCAATTTATATTTTCGACAAAACCGTCCTTCCCTATTGTATGCGCGATTATACAGATTTATTTTTAATTATGGAACGTCTCAATTGATAATTTAAACAAAACCGTCCTTCCCCCTGTATGCACGATTATACAGAATAAGTTTTAATTATGGAACGCCTCAATTTATAATTTCAACAAAACCGTCCTTCCCCCTGTATACACGATTATATAGAATGAGTATTAATTATGGAACGCCTTAATTTATATTTTCAACAAAACCGTCCTTCCCCCCTATATGCACGATTATACAGAGTGAGTTTTAATTATGGAACGCCTCAATTTATATTTTCAACAAAACCGTCCTTCTTCCCTGTATGCACGATTATACAGAGTGAGTTTTAATTACGGAACGCCTCAATTATCTTGAAACCGCATTGCACGATCTTGATAGATTGTGGTGTGCAAGGCCGATATTATGGGTTTTTACACTGTTGTCAGATCTTTCCTTTTCCGGAATAATAATGAACTTTCTTATTTTAAATGGATCACCCAGTAATTACCGACGCCGGAAGCACTCTACCCCTAACTGCAAATTTTTGCCGAACCCACTAGTGCTCCAACCAGTGGTAGGGTTCCTTATCGAGCCCAACATCAATGGACACGGGACCTCGTACGACGGTGTTTGCCCAGTGGCCACTGCGATTATCACATCAGAGGCGTTCCACTACAGTGCTGGGTCGACGCTCTTTGCGGTTAAAATAATACACTTAGATCGCTATAATTGAATAAACTCGTTAAATTTGAATAATCTCTAATAATTTATATTCCAATAGAAATATCATAACAAGCTCTACTGTCAGTAAATTCTTTGAACGTTTGTTTCATGCAAATCATTGGCTTTCCGCGTGAACGTATTTTATTCGTCTATAATTCTTTTGAACATGTTTATGTTTTGTTTTCTTTGATTGCTGTAAAAGATACAAATTTGCAAACATCAGATGCGGATGAATGTCACGAACAAATCCAACGTTGCCTCATTTATAAAAGTATGAACTGCCAATTTCTTCAAAATCATAACCTTATATTTCCTTGGTAAAACAGATAATTGATTAATTTATCGAGAAGGCCAAAGAAAAATAACCATTCCATTCACCCTTCCCCTTCTGTGAAGGTTCGTCAATAATTTTCCTTGCCCTTCTTGGTAAATTAACCAATAATCTTTTTTTTTCCAAAAAAAAATAAGATTACGATTTTGAATAAATTGACAGTTTATACTTTTATAAGTTTTAATGTTAATTAATATTAATTTATGAAGTTCCCAAATCTATTGAAATTTTATACGGGGTTGGGATAAAGTATGGAACCAAGTAAATATCTTTTAAACGAAACGAACGATATTTATGAAAATTTGCAGGTAAGTGCAATGGAACAAAATGCATCTGATGTGCATTTTTTTGTTAATAATATACTTCCGGTTTAACCGGAAATGCCATCAACTTCTTCAATTTAAATGGGACACCCTATATATTTTTACAGATTTTGAAAGAGCTTGTTATTTTGAATTCATACATAATGAGTTTAGTGTAAAAAAATTTGTAAAAACGAGGAATAACTCACTGTTAGTTGTACAATAGGTGCACATTTCATTATTTTAGAATGATTAGAAACAAAATTACTTCAAATATTCAAAATGCTCGCCGTTTACTTGCTGACAATATGCCATCCTATTAACAAATTCTTGAGTCACTCTTTCCAAGACTTCTCCACGTATTAGTTCACATTCGTCAATAATTCTTTGTCTCAATTCCTGTAAGTTTGTTGGTCGTCTAACGTAAACACGTGATTTTAGATAACCCCAAAGAAAAAAATCTAACGAGCTAATATCCGGAGAACGAGCAGGCCACTCTATGAATCCTCTACGTCCAATCCATCGATTTGGAAAATTCGCATCCAGAAAATCCCTAACCCGTCTATCATAGTGGGGAGGTACTCCATCTTGTTGAAACCATACGTTTCCATACGTCACCATTCACGTTTTTCCGTCGATGAAAAATGGGACTATAAGCCTATTTTCGACAATTCCCATCCAAACTTTTAACTTCTGTGGATGCTGGGTATGTGCTTCATGAATCCAATGAGGATTCTCATTTGACCAATACCTTGAGTTATGGCGGATTAACTGTTCCATTTAAACAAAAAGTTGTCTCATCGGAAAAAACTATGTTAAAAGCAAAATTGTCGTCGACATTACAGATTGCCATTAGCCGTTCGCAAAATTCCAGCCGTCGGTCAAAATCATCGTCTGACAATTCTTGAACCAACTGTACTTTATACGGATGATACTTTTCATTTTTTGATATCTTTCTTACAGAACGTCGACTGATACCATGGTTTAGTGCCAAATTTGTGGTGGAAGTTTGAGGTGATTATTCTAAAAAGATTGCAATATTTTGTTTAACAGTTTCGTTCGCTGCAGTCCGCGGTCTTCCAGGTTTTAGCAAATTTTTTACCATCCCAGTTGTATTAAAACGTTGTAATGTTTTAGTTACTGTTGAGCGTGATATAGGATTTCTCTCCGGATGCAAATTATTAAAAATATAACACACTTCTTCATGAGTTCTAACACGATCACCATAACCGATCATCATTAAAATTTCAATACGCTCTTTTCCTCTTAATTGAACCATTCTAAATTGTAAAATTTATTTCCGTCAATTAGAATTTGACACTTGGAGAACAAAAGACGTACTAAATAGTACTCGTTTATTGATTACTATGCATACAAACAGCATCAATTAGTTTATCTAAATAGTTTTTTGCTCTAATGTAAAAAACTCAAAGGAGGTTGATTAAAGTGCTGTATTCCTCGTTTTTATAATTTTTTTACACTAAACTCAGTATGTATGGATTCAAAATAACAAGCTCTTTCAAAATCTGTAAAAATATATAGGGTGTCCCATTTAAATTAAAGAAGTTGATGGCATTTCCGGTTAAACCGGAAGTATATTATTAACAAAAAAATATACATCAGATGCATTTTGTTCCATTGCACTTACCTGTAAATTTTCATAAATATCGTTCTTTTCGTTTAAAAGATATTTACTTGATTCCATACTTTATCCCAACCCTGTATATGCATAAATAATAGAGAAATAAACTATTTTTGTTTCTATTCCAAAAATTTCGTAGTCCTAGGTACTCAATAGCACAGCATCAATGCTGTTCTTTGGTACATTATTACTATTAGGTTATTGTTAACAACGGAAACTTGGGAAATTTCTATTATTCTTCAACACCAGACGTTAATTTGATATAATATGCATTATTTTTCAAGACAATTACCTTTTTGTATTTATACCGAAAATAATGGCCGGGTATTATATAAACTCCTACGTAAAAATGAATTAATAAAACTAGGTAATTTTTCTTATCATAATCATTATAAATTACGTATTTAAGTAACCATCATTAATTTTTCGAAATAATAACCCGTAATTACCCGCAAATGAATTTTTCTTTCCTCCTCCCATTGTTCCTTAATGAATAGAACATTTTATAAGATCGAAATTACTCGTGAACAGCTCGCTAATGGAACGACGAGGAATATAAATCGATTGCGTCAATGACATTTTTAAATATCTCGACCAACACCACAAAACATATTAAATCTACTGTTTGAACCCATTACTTTGTGAAAACTACTCTTATTAATGTTATAAAGTAAATGATACTAATCCTTTCTAATTAGCTTACTTATTATTACTAGTATTAACGTAAAAAATTAAACAATATACTAAATAAGCAGTTGGAAATTCAATAATACTAATCAAACAATTCAAACATACAACTTACAAGACAACTCTAAACTCATTTCATTTGATGTTACAAATAAGTTGTTTAAAATTCATACAAAAGAGTGCACAACATTGTAAGAAAATTACTAGAGGATAAAAATATTAATCCAGGAATAATATCAGATCAGATATAAGAGTACTTAATTTGTTTGATGTATGTAATTATTAGAACTATTTTACTTTTGATAATAAGGTATACATATATTCAAACATTTGCAAACATTTTTATGGACAGAGAAATCTTTGAAGGTAACATTTCAAAAATTATCTTCTTTTGCTAAAGGTATGTAGATGACATAAGCTTGATTTGTAGGTGGTGAACGACAATTAGAATTATATTTTTCAATCATATTAATAATTTACACCCAAAAATTAAATTTACATTAGAAATTGAAGAAAATAACTCAATTGTTTTGATTTAAAAATTCAAAAAGTCAATAATATACTTGATTTTTCATTTTACAAAAAACCAACACAGACTGATGTGACTACCGTATAATTCAAATCCCATGTCACATAAATTAGCAGCATATAATTCAATGAAACTTAGGCCCGGTTGTACAATTGTAGCTTAGTGAAGGCTCAAGTGTGAAGGCTCAAGGTTCAGCGTCAGATTGCTGTTGTACAAAGTAAGCTTACGGTTGAGCTTGATTTAAACCTTAAGCTTAGTAAAGCCTTCAAGAGGGCAGGTTTAATGTAGGCTTAAGCACGGAACACAAATTGTTATCATGTTCCGTGGCTTAAATGTAAATAAATTGTATGCAAACATAACCAGTACTTAATTTATTTTCAAATTAAAAGTTTATCAAAGTTAAATATGGATGTTTTAACCGATGATGAGGATTTTTTGGAACTTATTGAAATCGTAAAATACCCGAGAAGACCTCGGGTGTATAGAGAGCGTATAAATCACTTTGAATGTTGGAGGGATCACGAGTTTATTAGGAAATTTCTTGCAAAACTAATAGTTACGAACAATCCCCCAAATGCCAAATTAGTTAGGTGACATTTTCATTTGACAAACTTATTTTGACCAATTTACTTCATACGCATGCGTCAGTTCGAAATAAGTTTAGAGAGTTTAGAGGTTTAGAGAGGTGCTACTGAACCATGTTTGTACAACAGGTTTAGGGTTGCGCTAAGCTTATATTTTAAGCCCAGCTCAATTTTAAGCTTCAAATGTACAACCGGGCCTTAGAGCATTTTTAGTTGCTATGAAAAATGTGTGTGTGATTTGGTTTCCCTTGGCTGCGAATCCTCGCGGTCCATTCGCCAACATAAGACTATGAACAAATATAACTTTGATAGTGAAAAATTAATACAATTAAGCGAATAGCCACATCCAAGGATTATCGATTGCATGTAACAAACAAATTAATTACTATTAAAATAGAAAAAAGTGGCATTACAACTAATTTTTCCTGAAATTACTAAAGAAATACATACAAAAACACACAACCATCACATATGCCGGTGACATTTTAATAGTATATTACGTAACAAGAGTTGTAAGTAACCCATTACGCACGAAGTGAAAAAGTTTACGCACGAAACCGCGCACGTACTATACTTTTTCTACGCCCATCTATTTTCTTCTGAGTGCTCATAATTTCATATTTTTCATTACTAACAGTCATATTCATAGGTAAAGTTGAGAAAATGTTCGGATACTATAATTTGTTACCAAAATTGACAGCATAAATGAGATGACGTTTTCTCCCATATCAAGAAAAACCGAATTATTTTTTTTGAAAGTGTAAAATGTGTTGTCGACATGTAGGGGCATCACTCTTTTAATCTAAAATGTATTTCACTAATGCTAAGAGCTTTTATGTTTTTCAATTGATTAAAAGTATGTAAATAAACCAAATAAAGTAGTACGTGAATAAAAATTTGATTGCAATTTGATTCAACAAAGAAATTTAAGTTTTTTTATCAAAACTCACATGTATGTTATGAGATTTTCATTACGTGCATGTTATTGTTCAATGTCACTTACAAGGAATGTTGTCAGTGCGATTTTTGACGTTTACAGACATGGGCGTAGAAAAATAATATTTAAAAGATAACATCTTTAGCAACAAATACAACAACTATTTCATTTAAAACAGAAAGCAATGTAAGTAAAAAATTGTTAAATGTAAAATAAAAAAATATCCCCATTAAAAAAGTGAGGAATATAATATAAACTTGAATGTCCAGAATGTAATGCTGTCTATATTGGTCAAACCAGTGGAAATTTTTAAACTAGACTCAATGAACACTAACGAGCATACAGATTAAAACATCCGGATAAATCCCATAACGCAAAACATTTACTTGACACCAAACATTCATTAACTCCTAATACGCAGCTACAAGTACTACATACAGAGTGATCCTTGAGTAATCATTGTACATAGAAGTACTAATTACAGCACAATCTTCACTTTAAAATATTGGGATTTGAACCAGCTTTAATAAAATGTGAAATTTTTATTTTTTACACATTTTGAAGTGTATGTTCAAAAATTTGACAGTGGGGGTTTTTAGATATGAGAAATCATAATTCTGTACCTATTCCGATGTATTTTGTAGAGAGCGCCACATAGGCCATAGGCCATATTATGTACGCTAAACTTTTTTGCTGTTTAGATTGTAAAAAATATTGATGCCACATCATTTTAACAAAAATTTGTTAGTATCCCCAAATCTTAATCATTTTAGTGATGAATATTATTTAAATAAATTATTTTCGAAAATTGTAGTTTTATGTACGATAATTATTATTTTTCTGTATTAACATGAACTGTATAGGAGATTCCATTTGACGTAATAAGAACCCATCTGAAGTTGCAACTTGTTGTTAAAACCAACGCCATATTGTAAAATCGACATTTGACTTCAAATCAGAATCGTAACTTTTTCACATTTTGTAGGTTAACACAAAATTAGAAAAATAAAAATGTTTTTATTATACTATGTATAGTTTAAATAAAACATAAATTTGGGAATTATTTGGAGAATTTCGAGATATTTTCACATACCACTGATATTTGAAAATACTTGGTATCATTAAAATATTTATACTTTCAATTGACGATTGGCGATGTTCGATGTAATCGTTTGTAACGCCAATGGCATGAAACGGTTCTTACGAGGCGACATATATAGATTTCTGCGCAAGACAGTTGGCTAACTTCAGGTGGCTTCTTTTTATGTGAAACGGAATCTAGCAGTTAACATCAAAAAATGTATGGTGCTTTAAACGGAAGTCCTGATTAGGGCACATTTTATTTATTAAACAAATTAAGAGAAAGTAAACTACTAAAGTCAATGTTCGATATGTCCACCATTTTCTTCGATGCATTTATCTATACGTTTCATAAAAGATAGTCTCATCTTAAATAAAGTCATTGGATCAAAAGACAATGCTGCTCTATTTACCTCTTGCCAAAGTTCGTCGCGGGTATTTATGACATTCTTATAAACCATAAACCGAAGTCGAAACCATTAAATTCTGGGCTACGTAGTGGCAAAGGAAAAGTTATTATTCTACTAACAAATTAAGGTATACAGACGGTTCAAAGACGTTAGACGGCGTAGGAGCCGGTATAGTAGGGCTAAAGCAAGGGATAGCCTTCCCAGTAAGTCTATCAATGAACGTCACAATTTTCCAGGCGGAAATGACGGCGATTCACCACTGTGTGGAGGAAATTAAAAGGCAGAAGAGAGCATATCGTTCAATTGCCATCTTCACAGACAGCCAAGCAGCGCTAAAGGCACTCAACTCCGTAGAGGTCAATTCTAAGCTAGTATGGGATTGTGTGCGGGCCCTAAACACACTGGGTGAGCGTACCAATGTTACGGTAGCCTGGGTACCGGGGCACGAGGGGCATAAGGGCAACGAAAAAGCAGATGAAATGACCAAGCAATGCCATTCGTTGGGCCGGAACCCTTCTGCGGCGTTGCAAAAACCATAACCAGGAAACAAACAAAGAAGTGGGTCGCCCACAAATCGCTGAAATGGTGGAGGAACTTACCAGGACAGAAGCAAGCGAAACAGTTCATATTAGAACACTCGCCAAAATTTACAGCAGATCTGTTGGCCAAAGACAGGAAAACTGTTAAAGCTGTAGTGGGTCTGCTAACGGGGCACTGTAAGCTCAATAGGCATTTAAAGCTTATGGGATTGACAAACGAAGATATGTTCAGGTTTTGTCACCTAGAAGAAGAAACGGCAGAACACATTCTATGTCAGTGCGATAGCCTGGCAAATGTGCGGTTTTTTGCATTAGGCGAAGAAAAGCCATTGGCAGAGAGCTATATGAAAGGTTCAGTCTCCACGCTAATAGACTTTTTAAAAAGAGTCAGTGTGGAGAATGTAATCTAGAGTTTAGAGGACCACAAATGATCTGAAAAGGTCGCAGTGGACTAGGCAGAAAGCCACCTCATAAAATCTAATCTAATCTAACCTTTTTTTTTTTGTTAAAATGATGTGGGTTTAAAATTTTTTACAAAAGTTGCACTAATTTAAACAGCAAAAAAGGTTTGCGTATACATTCATGTCGCATAGGTGGCGCCCTCTAAATATTTATCGAAATAGGTACAAAATTATGATTTCTCCCCCACACTGTAAAATTTTTGTAGATCCACGTCAAGAAGCGTTAAAGGTAGAAAATACAAAATAAAATTGCATTTTATTAAAGCTATACCTCATTTAAAACCAGGAGGAGTAATTTGAATGTAAGTTGGCAATTCTGTAGACCTCTGATTGGTCAGATTCCGCCCAGTTTCACACAACACTTCGTAGCATTGACATCAGCTGATAATTTATTAATTTCCATTTTTGACAATTCTGACAGATGAATATGTTTATTTTTGTCATTGCATCCGCTGTTGTTATTTTATTATTTTTACCCAGTTTCCACTCTATTTCGTTAAAACTGTTCCTTTAAAACCTTCAGTAAGCAATTGTATTGAATATCTGCAATTATGGATCCTTCTACTTCGAGTACAGCTCTTAGCTTATTAGGCCGGCAAAACAATGTAAACGCTGAACATAGGTTATTTAGTACTCTCATAAAAACAATGTACAATAAATGTGTGTAAACAAATATGATATATTGAATGAAAAACCAAAAATATTCATGTTAAATCCAAAATATCTTAAACAGTTGGTGGCGTGGCTGATTTCTTCGTCCATCAAGGCATATTTAATAGATTTGGAACACGACTGTTGACTAATTTCTCGGAACACACCCTTTAGTAACTAATCTGGTAACTTTTAGTGGTGCGTGTATGGCTTTCCAAATTACTCCCCCTGGTTTTTAAATGAACTATAGTTGGTTTAAATCGCAATATTTTAAAATGAAGATAGTACTGTTTACGTCTTTGTAAAAATTACTCAAGGTATTTGTGATAGAAACAAGAACTAGAATTGAAAATTAGGAGACACCTAAGAGACCCACAATATGAAGACATCAATGAACAGATAAATGTATTAAAATGTCTTCTTTAGTAACAATTTATTGTAAAGACCAACAGATACAGTTTTACTTGGTTTCCTTTATCATTCCACAGTTATACTGATCTTAAATGAGAAAAAATATATCCAGGATATCCCATTTCTCCTTTTTTCATTGTCCGGACACCGATCGTTTAGGACGTAGACTGTAGACAAACAAAATAGGGAAAGCTGAAGATGAAAACTGTATCTACTGTTGAGACAGAGATGATGCGGAACACACCATTTTCTATTGCCGGAGATGGGATTTATACGGAAACCGAGCTGACAGGTAGATTGGGGAGACAGTCACAAGGACAAATATGGTGGAGCTTACGTTAAAAAGCAAGGACAACCGGGATATCATAAGAATCCTTCTAAAAGAGATTAGTGCAAAGGAGAGGGAAGAGCGAGCATATCAGTTATGGCGGAAGATCTCGACTTTAAAGATATACCCCTGGGGTGGTTCCAGGGTCGAGACAAGAAGGTGGTTTTTAGTGAGGTCGTCTCTGGTAATGGGCCCTCAATGCTGCCTGGACGTGATTGAACCCTCACCCAGAGGCACTACTACACTCACGGGAAAGGTAGGTTTCCAACTGACAAAAAAAGAGGTAGACAACACATAAAATGTAACTTCTGTCATTCTAACGATGATATGTCAATATCGAAATAATTATTAATATCCTTTTATAATTTACATTATTTATTATATAGAAACGGTTAGTTTTATTTATAAAATTAACAAAATATATTATCCCAGATGTGATATTTGATCAAATAATATCATATATCAGGATTAAGATGGCTATTATTTCTTTAATAAGGATCAATAATGTTGATGACTTCCTGATAAATATATCTAGATTGGTTTTATTACTTACAAGGATCCACTGCATGAGTTGTTTCCACGTAAATTAGTATAAACTTTATCAAAATTCTATAAAATGTCTGCATAATCGGCATCGCAGTGAGGAATTATCCTCAAAAGAGAAATCCCAAAGAGAGTGTGTTTCCTGAAATAGAAAAAAAATTAATTTTTTATAAAAAAAATTTTATTGGTGAAATAATAGACTACAGCACTGTTGTGGTGAAATCTAGCACTGTAATGTACGGAATTTTCAAGATAAGTAAAGAGAGCTCCAATTTTCTACCGCCAGTGGCTTTAAATCAGAATCTCCTGAGAAAGAAAAACTTTTTTTTCTGTTTTCACTCGAGAAAAGACAAAGAGCGAGTGACTAATGAAAGTTTCCCGCTTAAAGGTGAAAACTTTAGCAAAATGGGGGTAACAAGTGATATTATTGTAACCCCGCCGAGGAGTGTCGACCTATGCATGACTCGGCAAGTGCGTGGTGCGAGCTTATCGAGTTGAATCAAAAATAATTTATTATTCTGAATAATACACCGAATAACATACAATTAATAACGTCGCGTGAAGATGTTAAGATTGGGAAAAATAATATTTTTCGTAAAACTTTCCTAGACTAACGAAATTTTAACTATAATTGATGACTTATTAGAGATAGCCGACGAACAAACAAAAAGTTACGGCCAAAAACTTACGTCTAGAACAAAAAGTAAGTACTTGGCAACTCCCGAAAAACAAGTTTTTCGCTAACGGTTATTTTTAAAACTACCAAAATTATAGTGCAGTAAAAGTGGATTTATTCACTTCCATTAAAATATGTATGTGGAATTAGAAGTAGAAAAAAACGTAATAATTCGTAAAAGTTTTCCACTATCCCACCATTGGAAACGTAATCGACGGACCGGAAGGACTGTTGGAGACAGTAAAACTTCCAAACGATCGATATTATTCATTACGTCTTCGTACTCTAGTGGGTTTTTATATTGAGTCGTGTAAACTGCCCTTTATTGACTCTTGACTGGGGACGATGATGAGTATATTTTCGCCATTCGCAATCGTTTTTCTTTTCGAAAAAAGAACTATTCTATTCTGTGTTACTTCCGTTAAATATCAATGAAAACGGTATTGATGTTGCGTTTTATGTACTGTTTGCGATTTAAAAAACCATCACGTACACCAAAAAAGTATTATTTCTAGTTAAAAAGAAAGTTTCTAATGTCTTAACTTTTCATATTTTGCACTTTTGTGAAAATAAATAACACTCCTATCCAATCCCCTTTCAATTTTGATTCATAATAGAAGACATATTATAATAAATAATTGCACAATATATATATAATCAGAACCTTCATGTACCCTAAGGTGTTTTTAATTATGTACAAATTTAGCCTATTCCCGTTTATTTCCAGCCTTTAACTTCGCCTCCTGCCAGTTTAGTCCCCGTTCTTTCAGGATTTCCGCTACTGCATCATCCCAGGTTTTTCGTGGTCTCCGCCTTGGTCGTCTTCCACATGTTTTTGTTTGCCATATAATTTTTGCTTGTTGCTCATTTTTCATGCGTACTAAGTGGCCAAACCACCTTAACTGATTCCTTTCTATGCTTCTTTCTAGGGGTTCTACTTCTAGCTGTTCTCTTATATAATCACTTCGAATTTTGTCTCTTCTTGTCATTCCCAATACTGCTCTTAGATGTTCATCATTGACCATTTTTATTTCATACGAATTTGGAATGGAAAAATACAAATTTGGATTTTAATGTTAAAAATATTGATATTGCCACTTCTACTTACCATTCATTAACATTGAATTGTTTCCGACGATGATTGTGTGTCTATAGCTTTGAATCTGAAAATGAAATTTTAATATAAATTTGTGGATATTTTCTTTTTTTTGACATGCTTTTATTCAACTTGCGATGTACGTTTGTCCGAGTGGAATCTTAAAAATGAATTTTATTAAATCGGTTATCTTTAATAGTGGACTAGGTATTATTTCTGTACTACCACAGTATGAGTATCAAATGAAAGGGCTTGCTGAAGAGAACACGAAAACTAATACAACTTCACATTAAATCCAAAATATTGGGGAGGGTCAAATTGTTAGGTTCAATTATTGAAGAATTAGACTGTATAGTTTGTCTCAAAATATATCGTCTTGACTTTTGCCGGCAATCATAAAATTAATGGGCAAATTGCAATAAATCATATGGCCAATAGCTGCTGTAGAAGAGATCGCCAGTGGCTGACTATTTAAAATTATTTTAAAAATGATCAAATTCACAAATATCTATCTTTTTGTATTTTTATCATACAGGGTCCGGCAAACCTCTGTCATAGCTCTATAACTCTTATCGTATATAACTTACATATTTATTTAAAAGGTATATGGAAACGGTAATTAAAATCAAACATTTTAAAATTATGTTCATGTATACAGGGTGGTCCATTAGTAAACTGGACAAATGACGTAATTTTTTTCAAATGTAATACCATACTTTTTTTACATTTTATGAACCGAAATAGTAAGTACTGTACACTCCCAAATTTTTTTTGTAAAACTCCCAGCCATCTCTGAGAAAACCACCTTTTTCTCAAAAAATTTGAATTTGCAAATCCTTTTTTAAAAAATCGCAACTTTATAAGATTTAAAGCTAAAGTTTTAAAATTACCAATGTACAAAGACAAAGGACTGAAGATTTTTTTAGACTCAGTTTGAAATTTTTATTCTGTACAGGATGGTCTTGAATGAATTTTACATTCCAAAAACTTAAATCGAAGTTATTTCAGTTTTTTCAAATGGGACACCCTGTGTAAATATTCATCAATGGATACTGAATTTGATCCCCTTCAACTTTGCTATTCACTCTCAGTACCTAACTTCCGTCGTTTAAAAGTTATTTGAAGAACAACACATTTTTGGTAAAAAAGTATTATTTTCTGATGAAGCTTCATTTCATAAGAATGGATTCGTTAACAGGAACAATTTCCATTATTATGCCAAAGAAAATCTCCACATAATCAGAGAAACACACAGCCAAGATCGATGGAGTGTGAATACTAAACTAAATACTATTAAGTTAAATAAACTATAACCAGGCAAAAAAAACAATATCCAACTTTATTGGTATGGTTAAATATTATTCTTAATCTACTAATTCTGTTTCACTGTCAGACTTATCATTAAGATTAATTACAATAGGCTCTATACTATTTTGAAAATGAATGTATGAATCTTCAATTTTTATAACGTGCTGTACAGAAATTTTCCAGCTTTGAATGGGTATATTATTAACTACGTTTTTAATTAATTCTGTAACACTGGGACCCAAAGTAGGAGTAACATTTCCAGCTCACAACTTTTATTTTACTTGATGCTTGATATGGGGTTGAATATACAATGGTATGGAGGAAGACGTAGCACAGTATGTCCCTGTTCCTCAGCTAAACTGTCACATGCATATTGTTTTTTAATAACATATGATTTTAACACCACCTTCTTGTAATAAAGTTCAAAATAAATATCATTTTGTAACAAATATTCTTGAATTTCAGTATTTCTACTTGATGAGTTTCGTGCTTTTTGTAGTAGGCGGCTGTGGTAGCTTGCGTTATCCATTGCAATTACACTGTGGTCGGGAATATTTTGCATAAGATGATTTTGAAACCAGTTTTTAAAAAGTTCTGCAGTTGTATCTTCATGATAATCCAAGATTGAATCCTTAATATTCTTTGCAGACAGCAGCAGACAATTTGGAACAAATCCGTTTTCTGATCCAGCGTGAATAATAGTTATGCGCTTTCCTTTGTTTGAAGATGCCATAGTCTTACAGTTTTTACTGGAATCAACCCATCCTTTGGGTACTGTATCGTGTGTATCAAACCATGTTTCGTCCAGGTAGATTATAGATCTGTTTTCGGATCGGTACTTCTTAATGTCCTGAAGAAAATTGAATGTCCAAGTGCGCAATCTTTGCGACTCCATTACCATTTGTTTTTGTCAATTTTACGATATCTGAATTCCGTTTTACCAATAACTCTATGGAGTGTGGCCCGGATAATATTTATATTGGTGTCATCTTCTTCTAGCGTCCAAAGTAGGAACAATCTGGCATTAATAGAGGGAATATATTTTTCTTCTTATTACATCCTGTTGGCCATTGTCCAGACGATGAGATTGAAGAAATTCACTACGTTTTTTCTTTCACTTCATTTTTCACTGTTGATAATATCCTTTATAGAGGATATTGGTGTCTTTGTAAATAAGCAGGTTTCTTTTAAAGCTTCTTGTTCAATGAATCCTCTACTTACAAAACAATCATACACATTTTTCACAATTTTCTTTGCATCTAATGACAAGTGTTTTCGACTCAACATTGCGAAACAAATTAAGAATAATCTATAATACTCGTATAGAAAACGCACGCTAAAGCGGAATATTTAATACTGCCAAATGTATTAAATGCAGCCCTCATACACCCGATACAAACCTAATGGCCCGCCCTTGCCTTGTCTCTCGACTGTTCTTGGGTTTCATTTCAGGTAAAATTCTTTTAAGAAGGTCGTAAATGGTCGTATTTAGATGATTGCAGGCAAAAGCTAAGACGATATACTTTGAGACAAACTTTACTAAATCAACAGGCAAACGACCATGTAACATTAATGCTCGGTTGCAAGAACGCTAATCAAATCTCTCATCATATGATGGTTGATTAAAAAATTATGAACCATCAATGGGAACCCGATTTCACGAGAAAAATAATGGTCTATTAATTGTTCATCATTGCAGGTACCTATCCGTTGCATTTTGATTGTGTAAATGATGGTTGATTTGAAGAATTAACGAGTTATTATTTCATTGATTAGCCGTTAATCATTCATCATTTTTAATAAGCGTTCTTGCAACCGGGCATAAATGATATGCACATACTTAAGAACATTCCCAATCATAACTAAAAAATAAATTAATGGTAAAAAAGACTTTTTTAAAATATTCTTCCATTTAAACAAAAGGGTTCAAAGTCCAAACCACAATAATTTAATTTTGTCCACCAAAAGGACAAATTATTCTGCTACTAGTTTCGGTACATTAATTACCATCATCAGGCTACAATAGAAATGGTATACTTAATAAAAGGATCTCATGAAATTGTGTTAAAACTTGAAACAAACTTTAGTTTTTGTTTTTTCGCTCTAATTGATTAAATAATGAAAACACAGGAAAATGTTAAAATCAAAAATTGTAGCTAATACATTTATCTACAAAATTTGTCTGAACATTTTTTTATTGTATCTGCATTAGGTTTTAAAATATATACGAAATTTCCATAGTAGTATTTTTGAACATCATCAATTTTCACGTTTTTAATTTCATGATAGAAAATAAACAATGACATTTAGAAAAAAAAATTTCATATGAAATGTGTTCTAAAATGGGGTATCTACAAATACATTGAAATTCTAGATATTTTAATGTATTATCATCGATTTTCCACGCTCTCTCACCTGCTTTTTCACCTTTATTTGTGCTCCCTTCTCTTTCTTACCTGAGCCATAGGTGTGTTCTTTTGTATCGCGATCACTTCTTAATAGGTTCATTATAAAGTTCACAAATTTTTAGATAATATCATAAACGGTATAAAAAGTTATAGAAGGTTTGCTGACAGACTTCTGATTTAAGTATTTATTTTAAATAATTGTCTATTATTTAAAAAATTTGATATTTATAGAAAAAGTGTATAGTAGTTTCGAAAGTAGATGCTTCAAAGTGTTGAGTAGTAAAGTTTCATTGAATCATATTAATTTCCAAAAAAAGATAAAATTGAATGAAGTCTAAAAAAACAAGTAAAATTAAGCAAGCAAAAAAAACAGATTTTTAAGAAGCATTCGTTTAAAATTCTAAATATTGATGGCTTTGCTTTTATAATAATAATGTTTTATGCTCATTTGCAATTCTAAATCCAAAAGGAATTTTCGCTGGGATAAGTATTAATTAAATAGGAATTATAATAAACTGATATTACAGTCAGTAAATCTACTTTTTTAAATTTGAAAGTATTTCTATCTAAAAGTTGAGATCTTTCTTTACATTTTACATGAGTTTATTTATTTTTTCAGAATGTTATAAGCCCAAAATTATTAACTTTTAAGTCGAGCGGTTAATAAATTTGGCTCACGGGCCGTTCGCGCGTAACCACGAATTGAATACCACTGAAATTAATTTTATCTCGTAAACTTTTTAATTTACAGAGAAACTTTTTAGACAAAATTTGTAGATAAATGCATCAGCTACAAATTTTTTTGATCTGGAAGTTTTTCTGTATATTTATTATTTAAACAATTAGAGCGAAAAAACAAAAACAAAAATTTTCACTCGACGATTTTCCGGAAAATTCTCATGTTAAACACCTCCCTTTTAAATACCCAATTTTGAATTTTCAAGTTTTTTGTATTTTTTAGTGAGGTTGTATGTGTACTTTGATTAGGCTATATACGGTATTCAAGTCTACGACCATTTTGACCTACACATTTATACTGCATCACAATCATGACAAGATATTTTATAAACACCTCTATTATATCTTTATTCTTTACACAAAATTTGCTTTAACGACAAATCAGTCTTTAATGCTACTGCAATCTTATATTTTTATATTTTTTGAAAACTTTAGCAATTTTATAAGAAATATCACTAAAATATAATAATGAACCTGTAAAATTTTTATTATTATTATCAAAATCATTTACTGTAGGAAAAGAAAGTCTAGATTTAGAAAAGTTTTATATATATTTCCTTTTCAAAAGCTTGATTAGAGAGTGGCAATGAAAAACATATATGGAATAAACTATTAAAAGAAGCTAATTTAATTGCCAAAAAAAAAAGAAAATTAACTTTAAATAAAATCAAACCAATCAATTTAGTACATGTAACATATTTGATTAAGTGATATAAAACTTGTCGCGAGATTTGCATATTTTATAGGAAACATTTTCTTTCATAGAATTACTTATAATAAGTATGTCAATCAAGCAAGACTAGTTAGTACACAGGTAAATCCCGCGACAAGTTTTTAAATATTTTAATAATTTATCTTCATTTAAAAAAAAACACCTCTTTGATAGTTAAAACAGAAGATTAACTTAACCCGCTTTTGTACTATTTCGCATAAATATTTAAATATTTCTGAAAGAAGAAAAAGGAACGAAAATTTACATTTTTCAGATCCAACCTCGAAAGTAATCCAAAGTGAACATCCACAGTCATTTCTCAGTCCTTTTCATGCATTAATTTTTGTGTAGTAGTGAGCAATCTCGCAACGCGGAATTTCAAGTATTTCCACTGTAATTACAAGAATAGAGAGGTATGCTGAATATTTTCAAAGGACACGAGCGGGGCTTTCAACCCTTCAACTCGCTTCAAAGATTTTGGGAATCAACCCGCACCGCAATTTAAACTTATAAAATGAATTACATCTACATAACAAACATAAACAAAACAATAACCAAAAAATATTTCACCAGATTTCAATTAACAAATACTTTTACATCAGCGGGAACGACACAAACAAGGACTATGCTTCAATAAAGATAATTTTTCGGAAAATTGTACATAAAATGACTGGCATTTTACCAATTATACGAGGGTTATACAGCGTGTCCACGGATGGGGTATCCTATAGGTGAAAAGTGTTTTAATATTAGTTTTAGTGAAAAATGTCATTCTTGATAAAAAGTTTTGCTTGTTCTGAAACCCCATAAAATGAAATAAAATTCAAGTTTTTCAAAACCCGTCTCATTTTATAGCCAGTTTTATGAAAACCGAATGAATTTTTGCACCAAGTTCGAAAATAATGTATTAATCTAGTGAGTGACGTTTACGATGAACCAAGTAACTGTCAACTTTTATAAATAATTTCCAAATTGTCATTCTTTAATAAATATTTGACAACTATGTTAACTATTCAACAAAGAGTATATCTTATTAAGTGTTATGGTATTGGGGAAGTTTCGTACCAGTAACCAATAGCAAAATTTCACGAAAAATATCCAGATGTACCCATTACGCGGAGTGGATTAAAAAAATTAATAAAAAAGTTTGATGAGACAGGATCTGTTAAAGACAAAAAGAAATTTAAAAAGGCGTACGTTGAGGAGGATGATGCAGCTAGTGCACTAGCTATGCATTCGTTAAGGGAAAAACCCAAGTTGAGTCTAGTATAACAAAATTCATCCATTGTAATGTAAATGTAATGTAGGTTCTTGCCTAACTGATTTTATATTTGGAGATAACAAAACCAGTTCTCAGGGCTTTGTTATCTAAAGGAAATTAAGAAACGAGAATAGTTAACAAAAGAAATTTGAGGGCGCCACTAATTTTGTTTCCTAAAACAAAATTAGAAAAAAAATCAAATACAAAAATCAGCTAACTTTCAACTGTTGCAATCTACTCGAAAATAATTAAGTTAATGGAAATAAAAACTGTTGGTGGAGGTTTAAAAAATCACACTTTCACAAAAAAAATTAATATGGATAAATATATTGATATTGAATTGAAAGATTGTGTCCAAAAAAAATTACTATAACTAGAAGGGTTAGTAACGACTAATATTATACAAAATATGGTCATCAAAATTTTGTAACAATTAAAACAAAAGATCTTAGGATACAACCTCTTTTTTTCTTGTCTTGTTGTGGTCTTGATGCGTTGAATGGATAGAACAAGTGGTTTTTCTACCTTCTGATTCATGAAAAAAATTGTGTATTCTCCTTTAAAGAAGCATCCTACACGGACAGAATTAGCACACTCTTCTGAAAGAGACTGGTGCGCCTCTGCGTTGCTATGAAACTTGTAGGTACTCTGGGAAATCGTTCTCCTGGAAATTGAACTCCAGGAAACTTTGTTTCGGGAAACTGTAGCCCAGGAAACTTTGTTCCCAGAAACTAATGCATGATAGGTAGGTAGGTATGTCAGGAAACTACATCCCAGAAACTGTGCTTCGGGAAACTGTGTTCCCAGAAACTTGTATATACAGAAACTATATCCCAGGAAACTTATAGGTACATCAGGAAAATACTCCAAGAAACTGTACTTCGGGAAGCTGTTCCAAGAAACTGAGTTCCCAGAAACTTGTATATACAGAAACTATATCCCAGGAAACTTATACGTACATCAGGAAAATACTCCAAGAAACTGTACTTCGGGAAGCTGTTCCAAGAAACTGTGTTCCCAGAAACTTGTATATACAGAAACTATATCCCAGGAAACTTATAGGTACATCAGGAAAATACTCCAAGAAACTGTACTTCGGGAAACTGTGCAGTAATCCAGATTATTATTAGATAAATCGTCTGCAAATTTTTGTTTTCAATATCAGCAAAAATATGGTTTATGGATTACTGCACAGTTCCACACTTGTTGATTTGACGACAGACGATAAGAGAAGACCTCTCGGTACCTTCTCCGTTCTTATTTCAAGAAACTTCAAAATTTTAAATTTCGCGGTAAAATATCTTAAGAATATTGATTTTTGAACCAATAGTTAATACCACTAAGAATTATAAATGTGAAATAATTTATGAATTTTTCGCTTGAAAAATTTTCGGTAAATATTCCACCAAAAATCAAAATTCTAAAGAAATTAATCGATAAATTTATCAGCTGAAAGGTTGAACGCAAAGTTCACGTTTCAAACGTTTACAACAAACAGAGTCGTTTCTTTCCAAAATTGTCGATATTGGGCTAGTGAAAACCCGAGCTACAGGATTAACTGTAATAGTCAATTTGCTAAAAAAGTTAATGTTTGGTGTGCAGTTTTACCGGATCGAATAATCGGACCGTATTTTCTGGAAGATACATTAAATCAGGAGGTATATTAATTGTATTTGCTGGACAACTTCTTAATACCTGAATTATAAAATATTCCCTTGGTGCAAAGGCGTGAAATATACTTTCAACATGATGGATGTTCGTCACCACATTCGACTTTGCTAATTAGAGGATGGCTGGATGAACAATTTCCTGGGCGATGGATGGGACGTTATGGACCAATATTTTTTCCGCCCCGATCCCCCGATTTAACTATGTTAGATTTTTTTTATGGGGCTACTTAAAACAAAAAGTATTCGCAAATAATTTAAACCATAATATTGAAGACTTGAAACGAGCTGTCATTGATGCCGTTAACGAAATTACCCCAGAAATGAAAATGTATCTACTTTTTTTTAACCAAAAATTCCATTTGTAATATATTACACAGTGTCCAAACGTATATACTACATATACGATGGTTGTCTTTTATATTTTGCATATAGAGGTAGAAAAAAAAACCTTTGACCTCGCAGTTTATTATCAATTTTTGGAAAAGTACAAAAAATTTTACATATTCTTTGTGGAGGGTCATTCGTCGTTGCAGCCATTCTCGCTTTCGCTTTAACATGCAGAGTAAGAGGTGGAATATTGAGAATGGCTTCCATTGCAGCAGCTTCTCATCGCAATGGCTCTAATTTTAACAAATGAAAAAGACATAATGAAAAGAGGGAGAGAATATTTCCAAGAATTATTAAACGATCAAACTTAGCCGAATAAAAACACCGAAGAAAAACCAGAAACAAAAAATCAACCCGAAGAAGTAAAAATCCAAAAAATAACAAAGGTTGAAACGTTGAAAAACGGAAAAACACCCGGAAACGATAAAATTACAACCCAAATGATCAAGACTCTAGGAGATGTTGGATTGGAAGTACTATTGGAATTTTTAAATAAATCCTGGCAGAACGAAAAAATTTCAGGAGAGAGGGGAGAAGCACTAATAATCACTACCTATACAGAAAAAAAATTCCCTGTATTATTGTAAAATATTTGGGTTTGAACAACCCCGAAAAGTACCTACACTGGTCTTTGTTTACGTCGAACGTCGGCAACTCTTTTAGCAGAAGCTGGAGCAAGTATGACTACTCTGCAGCACCATGGTGGATGGAAGAGTATCACAGTTGCTGAAGGATATTCAGGGGACAGCATATCCTCAAAAAATGGGGTTTCAAGGATATTGACAGGCGTACCATCTGAATCTCGCACTTCCTTACAGAAACTAGAGACCCAGACAATGAATCATGAGTCAACCTTGGCTCAAGAAAGTTAACCGAAAACTGTTTTTTGCTCCTTAATGCCCGCGCGGGCATTATGTAGATGGTAACACAATAATGTACTGGTATGACATAATAGTACTTATATTATGCAACGCCTTTGGCTGGTTTCGTATCCCGGTTAATGCTTGTGAATTAATAACCATTACATGACAGTTGCATACACTATTTTTGCTACGAACAAGATATTTGATTTGAAAAAAATATTAAAAAAATGCACTAACCGGGTCTCGAACCCAGCATGTACAGATCGAAAACAACCTTATGCGGCGCCTTTGTTCACTGTGCTACGGGCCTACATTGTTGAACTAATAGCATATAAAGTGTATATAGATACGTTACTGTTATACAAAATTAGTAATAAATTATTGTAAACAAAAATTAATTACCTTGGTCATTAAGTATTTTTGGTCTGGTGCTCGACATTTCTTTTAAAAACTAACGCAAAAGATTTAAACTGTCATAAAACACGAATCTTTTGAGCTCATACAGTACACATCGACAAGTCGTTAATTATTATTAATATAAAACGAGTTTGTTTTTATCTTCCTCAAAATGTGATAAGAAGAGTTCCAGCCACTGTTTACGAATTTGGTGAGTATAAATATATTTACTTATTTATGTGAGAAATTAATAGACCAGTCATCAAGAAAAAGACTTACATCTGAGATTCTATTTACTTTAATTCCACTTTTTTATTTAAACTAATTGATTGTGATCTTGGTATCCAGGATCACAACAATATGTCAAACCCAACTTCAGGAAAACAAATCAACATGAACACCCCAACTACCACTTCAAACAGTAAATCCTATGCCGCTGCCATCTCAACAAAACTGCCTCCTCCGCCAGTTCCATCTCGAGACCAAGCCATCGTTTTGCCTTCTGTCCCTAATACTGTCTTATTTGACTATATCAATGCTATTGGTAGCATTTTTTCTCCCAAAAACGTACACTTCGCTTCCAGAATTTCCCACGTCCGCATCTGTATTTACTTATCCTCTTCCACACAAGTAGACAACCTTCTAAAATCAAACCAAAATGATACAGTCAATTCCAATGTGATCCCTATTCGGCGACTTATCTCTGCCACCAAGAGAATTCTAATTTCTAACGTCAGCCCTTCCATTCCCAATACACTAATAATTGAAAAAGCACTTCATGACTTCGAACTTATACTTATATCTCCAGTATCTTATGTCAAATGCAAACAGGCTGGACACACCGCGGAGTCCTGTCCCAACCCCCAAAACTCTCCCTCTTCCTTCGACCACCCTTCCAACCCGGAACCCACGTTTTCTACTAATCACACCGTCTGAAACCATTCCAATTCTTACCGAATCGATCCGCGAAAATTCACTGGCTTCCACCTCTTGTCCTGCAACTTCAATGCTAAAAATTGGCAAAAAAAGAACACGTTCAGCCAACAGTGATCTAGATTCATCCCCACTTATATCTCCTATGTCTACCCCTCCCCCAAAACTGATACTAAATAACTTTGAAGGATACCATTATATTCGCACAAATTGCACAAGAGCCAGCGGAGGTTCCTCAATATTTATATCTATGGACATATTCTCATCCTATCTCCCCTTAAACACAAACCTCGAAGCAATAGCAGCTACCTTTTGGAACCCCAAAAAAATTACCATTTGCAGCTTATACATTCACCCCGATTATCCTCTTACCGAAGAAGAACTATAACTGTTTTAATATTCCAACTCCCCAAACCATATATATTCTACTCGGTGACTTTAATGCCCACAACTCCGTGTGGGGTTCCTGACGAACCAGTGGCGAACCGAGGGGGGGCAAAATGCCCCGGGCGCCAGCCACTGGGGGGCGCCGCTCAACCCGCGGTCTTAGTGGCTGCTATCCGACCGTAGAGGCGGTACGCAGGCGCAAAAAGCGGGATAAGGCCACCGGCTGACTGAAGGGGGCGCTGTAACTACATTATAATTATAATAATTATTATAATTATAATTTTCTTGTGTTGTTAGAATTTTGGAATTTCGGTCTACAAAAAATTGACCGCGTTCAAAAACGATTACAAGATCATACTATGAACTTCTCGGATGCGTCTTGTGATCTGGAAGCTTTAAAAATTGACCTAAACCGTTGAGTGAAAAATACTTGTATTTTTCACTCAACGCCTAAACCAATCCCGAGATTCTATATCTCAAGATGCAATAAAAATGGGTAAAAATAATTGTGAAAAATGGGGAATTGAAACTGAAAGACGTATTAGGAGAAGGCGTAGGATGCCTGGAGAATCAGCCAGAGATGCCGGACTATCCGCCGAAGAGGAAATACTAACAGTTATGAAAGCAGTTCTAGATAGATTATACCAAGTATTAAACTTTTAGATTTTATCATTTCATACGGTGAAGATAACTATTTCTACATCGATCGCAAGTTGTGAGCAATATTTTAGCAAGTTAAAGTTACTTCTTTCCTATTTAAGAACGACGATGGCACAAGATCGGTTAACTAATCTGGCCCTTCTTAGCATCGAAAAGGAAACTTTGGAAAAAATTGATTTAAGCGAAGTAATCAATCGATTCGCTTCGGTTAAATCAAAAAAAATTAATATTTAAAAAAAAATTTAGTGAGAATTTATTTTTGTTTGTTTTTGTTAATGTTTTTAAAACTAGAATTTTTATCTTTTTTTTTGTTGTGTTTATATTTGTAGCGAATTTGTTTTTGTTTTTATTTTGTTTTTTGTTATTTACGTTTTTCAATTTTTTTATTGTTTGGATACCTATGTATTATAGAGTCCGTTTCAATAAGGAAGAAGCCACCTGAAGTTGCAGTCGATGCGCGACCTTGATGTCAAAACCAGCGCCATATTTAAAAATTGATATTTTAATCTAAATCAGTAGCGTACCGTTTTCACATTTTGTAGGGTAACACAAAATTAGAAGTATTAGAACCATACAAATAACTGCTAAGTGCAGCAGACTATATGAATTATTAGCAGAATTCAATTATTTTTGAAGTAATGTATACTCTTCCATATATTTCACAACAATCTGAATGCCATGAGTAATATATTGGATTATTATACTTTCTTATTTGGCTTACCGATGATTTTTTAAAGGAATTTGGATTCCATGTTCAGCGTCAGACTCCATAAAAGTTGCAACGTTTTTAAGAATCTGTCGGCCTTCACTGTGGATAACTTTTCTTTTAACACCAACCAGTTTTGTAGGAGGCATGGTTTTAGATCAAATAAAACACACAGCACTCACAAATAAACTAGCAGAACGTCTTAAAATATTCAAAAATGAAAAATATTCGACAGTAAATGATTCTTTCAAACACAACCTCAAATGTCAAAAATTTAATTGCCGTCGGCATGAAACATCGCTTGTAACGCCAATGGGATGGAACGATCGCTCGACAGATTTTGACTTATGCGCAGGTCGATACGCCAACTTCAGGTGGCTTCTTCCTTATTGAAACGGACTCTACCTATGTATTTAATATTTTTAAATACAAATAATACAAGTTTATAAAATTTTAATTATTATTTCAATTAAGGGCGCAAGTTCATAAAATTGCCCCGGGCGCTATATAGGCTCGGCCCGCCACTGTGACGAACATTTGATAAAGTTGTAGAAAATGTTTTAAATATTACAGATACACGTCTTCTAAACACTGGCTTAAACACGCACTTAACTATTAACAATAAACATATATGTAGCATTAAACAAAATAAATTATAAACTACATTATTTACCTTGGTCATTAGGTATTTTTGGTCTGGTGCTTTGGACTTTCTTTTTAAAAATGCCTGCATATTTGAATATTTGCTAATATCAGTTTTATGTTTAATGTTAAGTTGTTTTTTAAAATAGAGTACAGTATAGTGTACAGAGAATGTTTTTCAAAGTACACTAGAAACACTTATTCTCTTGCTACCCTCCAATCCAAAAATTGACCATAAAATTTATACCTTATTTGATTTTGCAGGTAATAAACTATTGAATACATTTCTCGCCTTTTCAGGGATTTCAGGTGGTCGCTCGACATTTCTTTTAAAAAGTGGAAGCAATCTACCTTTTCGACTAACGCAAAAGATTGAAACTGTCATAACACACGAATCTCTTAGAAAATATTGGGTCAGCCTACTTGGTTATTTAAAAATCTAGATTTATATTGGTCATTTTTTCAGTTTCATAATGATAACCAGTGTTATAATGAGTATCTTATGAAACTGACAATTGGCATTTAATTAAAAACTTGTAGCATAGGAATAAAATGATATATATATATATTATAGTGTATTTAAGTAACATAGAAACTATTTATTTGGAAAATATGTTTTAAAGAGTTAAATAGTTGAAATGGAAATAATATTGGCATATTGGTAGAGTCAAAAATAATGAAAAGAAATATGGCTTAAGTTTTATCAAGGAAATTATATAGAGAGAGCTATTCATAATTAATTATTGTGAAAATTATTTTAAAAAGACAATAAAAGTGTACTTTGAATAGATATATTTTAGATGGGATTATTTTATTGATTAATGTACATATAAATTTATTGAAAATTGTTAAATACTACATATATTTGTACAAAATTGTATCTGTATTTTTAAATAGTGTAAAGCATATCTGAAAGTTCATGAGAAATTTGGGATCTAATTTAAAAAAGGGAAAAACGTCAAATTTGACTACCGTGGAAACGGATTTTTTTGAAAGAAAAAAAAAAAGGTTTTTTTATTTTTGAAAGAAGGAAATTAATCAAATTTTGGAAAGAATATAATATATATGATAAGATAAATTGGAAGGAGATATTTAAGGCGAGGATAGTTGTTTGGTGAGAGTTCTACTCTACAACTGTATGGAATTTGGAAAATAAAGAAATTAATTTAAAATTGCACATATGGAAAAATAAAGTGACGTTTAACGGAGGTAACATCCATATAAATATTAATATCTGAATAAAACCGAATATAGTTTGATAGCTGATCTACCGTAATAACGTTGAATTGGTCCAGACGCATTGTTGCATACAATACGTTTTGCAGCAACTTGAAGGAGAGTGCGTTTAATATACGCATTACGCAGTAGATTTTGAAATAAAATTTTTGAAGAACGGACATAAGTGGGTTATTGATTGTTTTTCGGGTTATAAATTTAAATTAAGAAAGTATTTGAAATTTTCCCATCATCCCTAATAAAATTTAAGCTAGACATGAATTGAAAGATATGCCATAAAAAATATTAATTTCAGAGTTAGTTAGATAATTTTGTAGATAATAAAAACTCTGACAGACTGAAATAGTAACATTCAGTGTTGATTTTTTTATTTAATCTTTCTCTATAGTTTGATCCACAAGTCGTCCGACCCACGTATTTCATTCCTGAGAGCTGAGGTATATTATAATATTTAATTGGTATATTCTAAAAATCAAAATAAACATTTGTATCTATTGATGGTACTGGCGCCCATAAAAATAAAATAATAATCAATTTAATAAATCAATTTTTAATGTAAGTATAAAATATAAACAATAAAATAAAAATAGAAATAAAAAACATCACATATAAAAATTGGCACCACCAACGTGGGGCTCTTGAAAAACACCGAACGTTTTTCTTTCTGGAAGAGTGGATTTACTATAGAGTAAAAATTTATGTCCTTGAGATCTGGGAAAGTGAGGAAGATGGAAAGTGATACAATAGAACAGCTTCTGAAAAGCATAATAGTGACACAAAATGACATGAAAGAGGAGATGAAAAAAGGTCAAGAGAATATGAAAGAAGAGATAAAGAAGGGTCAACAAGGAATGAAAGAAGAATTAACGGAAGAAATTGGACACATTCGAAAACAAATAGCTGCAGAGGTAAAACAGATGGAAGCAAATGTGAAATTGGAGATAGAGGGATTAAAACAAGCACAAGAAGCATTAAAAATAGAAATCAAAGATGAATGTGAAAGGAACAGAAGGTGTATGGAAATGAATTTGGAACAGGAAAAAGAGAAAATACAAAAGAAAGTTGAAGAAAATCAAGAATTATTTCGAATTGAAATGTGCAACTATAGAACTACAACTGAAGAAAATATTAGTTTGTGGAAGGAACATACTACACAACAAATTAAATTGAGGGATATGGAATTCAAAAATATGGAAAAGAAAATCCAACACGTGGAGGAGACAATACGTCCAATTGAAAACAAAATTATGGACTTTGAAAATAAAACAAGTAAAGAAATTCACTTTGTGAGAAGAGATATTGATGGATTTGATTTAAATTATAATGGAGATATGAGGACCCATCCGATGAAGTTTCTGAAAGACATAAATGAATGGATAAGAGATAACGAGTTAAGTGAAAATTGGAAAAAATGGATTAATAAAAGTATGCAGGGTAACGCTAAGAGTTGGTGGGATATTATGGAGGAAAAGTTTACAAACAAAGAAGAATTCGAGGAAGCTTTCAAAAACTATTTTTGGGGTGAAAATATTCAACAGAAGGTAAGGGAGGAATTGTATCAAGGAAGATATAGGGAAAATGGATATACAATGGAGTTGTACGTTATGAAAAAAATAGAAAAGTATAAATATCTAGAACTCAGAATGGACCCAAGGGACATAATCAAGTGCCTTCTTAAACATTTTCCAGTTGAAGTGAGAAAAGATATAACTAGGAAGGATATGGAGAATGAGAATAACTTCATTGAATATATACGGCAAATTTCAGAAATAAAAGCAGATATATGGCGAAATAGCGGAAATGCCGGTCTGAATAAAGGTTTTAGACCAGGAAACAACACATGGAGGGTTGGTGATAGAGATGGTCAACAGCCAGAGAAAGATGCAGAAAGGCGAAATTTTTTTGAACAAGGAGAACGTCATAATCATCGAGACACAAGACACAACAATGGCTATTGGAAAAATAATCATCGAAATAGAGCATTTGAAGAGAACAATAGAAATGGAAATTATGAAAACCAACAGATAGAAGAAAACCGAGAACACAGAAGAGACTACAATGCAGGAAGAATATATAGAAATGTTGAAGAAAGAGGAAACAGAAATAGAGAACAAGAGATGGCGCATTTTAGTAAAGAGGAACCACAAAGCAGGTCGCAAGGTAATCAACAAGATATGAGAAGAGTTAATAATATTCAACAGGAAAATTCTGTTGAAGAATCCAGTCAAAATTTTTATTAAGTAGCAGAATGGATCAAGGGGAGTGCGAGTCCAACTACTGTCATCCCCTTGAGTATATAAATATTGAGGAAAACGACTCAATAGAAAATAATAGGGTAGCAAATAATTTAACTTTCTTGAAATCCAAAATAAATAATATAGAATTTTTGAGTTTGATTGATACAGCTTCTGACATTACAATGATAGAAAAAGGATTCTATTTAAAAAACAAAAACAAATTTAATGGAAAAGAAAAAAATATAAGACCCATGACAATAATAGGAGCAAATGGAAAGAAGCTCATGAAGGTTGATAAAATATTAATTACACAAACACAATTTGATAATGCAAAAGTGGATATACAATTTCATGTAGTCCCAGGAATATTGTATCCAGCAATAATAGGTATAGATGTTTTTAAGGAATATAAAGCTACATTGAATTATCAAAATGGATCTGGAATAATTGAAAAAGAAGATATAGACATGTTAGATGCGAATGGAAATACAATAAAGGAGAAGTCTAGTGAAAAACACAATATGGATGAAGAAACAAAAATAGATAGCACTGAAGATACAATTATGGTACAGAGTAAGAGTAACCATTTAGCATCACAAGACGAAATGCAGGTTAGGGTAAATGACATATCTAAATATTATAAACAAATTATTTCAAAAAGACCAAAGGATATAAAAAAAATGTTTAAGCTGGAAACCATATACGAGCAGGAAGATGTGAATAAAACAAGTGTAGCAGATGCATTATTTGAAAAAGACAAAATATCAACAATCAATCCAAGGGTCAATATAAAACACAAACAGAAGCAAGAATCAATAAACAATATTCACAATTATAAAACGCAAAATTATGAAATAAAAAAAGTCAAAGGAAAGAATAATAACATTTTTGAAAGTTATATGCATACCAAAACTAAAGAAAATTTTCTTTTAAAAAAATTAAGTAGGATTTCATTGAAGGAAACGTCCATTCTGCTAACTGAACTTAATAAACCTGAAACAAAAGAGTCCCTAGTAAAGAAAAATCTAAGAAATTTAAAAAATAGTTATAGTCTTAGACGGTATAAATTTTATAAACTCCAACTTAAACGATTGAGGGGGGTAAATAAACACTGTAAGAATGTAATTGGAAGATGTAAATTCAAAAAGAATCAAATATGTAACTCTGTGTCAGTAGAAAATTTGAATGAAAAAAAATTTTCAATTTTCTTATTAGCTAAAATCAAAAGTCAAAGTGTTAAATGTCAAGTTGATTCAGGGGCACAAATTTCTTTAATAAGCGCAGAATTGATAGATAAACAAAAAAGTCAATACGAGGGATCTATAATTAAAATTAATAAAATAAATTTGGTTGCTTCTAATAAGAAAAAACTGACAGAGGTTCAAGAAGTATATCACGGGGAGATTTTTATAGGAATAAAAAAAATACTGTGTACATTGTATGTAGTAAAACATTTATCAGTAGATATAATTTTAGGAATGGATTTTATTATGGGATACGGTCTAATCATTGACATGGGCAATAAAACTATTAATTTTAAACATGTTAATGTAAAAATATACGAGGGAAAAAATTTTAATGAGGCAGAATATATGGTCAATGTGATGAGGATTGGTAATGTAATAAAAGAATCAGTGGTTGGACAAGATTGGGTGGAAACAATAAAGAGTCCAATAGAACAAAAAGTTAAAATTTGGAATATTATAAAAAATCATTTGAATTTAATAAATGATCGACCAAGGGTAGCAAAACATTATGAACATGTTCTAGAAGTGAAAAATCCCAACAGTTTTATTTGCAAAAAATATAAAATAAGAGAAAATAAGAAAATAAAGAAGAAAGTATTTTTCAATATTGGGGATAAAGTAATAGTCCGAACACACAGAGTTACCGATTTGAATCGAAATATAGACAGGAAACTCAGTTTACCGTATAAAGGGCCATTTACAATAACTAAAAAGTTACAAGACAATGTATACGAGCTGAGGGACGAAATAAATCAATTAAATATTGGGAAATACCACATTGAATTATTATATCCATACGGGGCACATACTGAATGAGGACCAATTATAGATAAAGATCGTTATATTTAAGATATTTATTGTTGTTGTTTATAAAACTAGATTATGGTAAAAGTTTGTCAGAGTATAGACGTTAAAATAGGATAGATATTTTTATACCTTATTTATCAAGGGATAAATTGAAGTTACAAAAATAGAGGGGGGTAATATATAGTGTATTTAAGTAACATAGAAACTATTTATTTGGAAAATATGTTTTAAAGAGTTAAATAGTTGAAATGGAAATAATATTGGCATATTGGTAGAGTCAAAAATAATGAAAAGAAATATGGCTTAAGTTTTATCAAGGAAATTATATAGAGAGAGCTATTCATAATTAATTATTGTGAAAATTATTTTAAAAAGACAATAAAAGTGTACTTTGAATAGATATATTTTAGATGGGATTATTTTATTGATTAATGTACATATAAATTTATTGAAAATTGTTAAATACTACATATATTTGTACAAAATTGTATCTGTATTTTTAAATAGTGTAAAGCATATCTGAAAGTTCATGAGAAATTTGGGATCTAATTTAAAAAAGGGAAAAACGTCAAATTTGACTACCGTGGAAACGGATTTTTTTGAAAGAAAAAAAAAAAGGTTTTTTTATTTTTGAAAGAAGGAAATTAATCAAATTTTGGAAAGAATATAATATATATGATAAGATAAATTGGAAGGAGATATTTAAGGCGAGGATAGTTGTTTGGTGAGAGTTCTACTCTACAACTGTATGGAATTTGGAAAATAAAGAAATTAATTTAAAATTGCACATATGGAAAAATAAAGTGACGTTTAACGGAGGTAACATCCATATAAATATTAATATCTGAATAAAACCGAATATAGTTTGATAGCTGATCTACCGTAATAACGTTGAATTGGTCCAGACGCATTGTTGCATACAATACGTTTTGCAGCAACTTGAAGGAGAGTGCGTTTAATATACGCATTACGCAGTAGATTTTGAAATAAAATTTTTGAAGAACGGACATAAGTGGGTTATTGATTGTTTTTCGGGTTATAAATTTAAATTAAGAAAGTATTTGAAATTTTCCCATCATCCCTAATAAAATTTAAGCTAGACATGAATTGAAAGATATGCCATAAAAAATATTAATTTCAGAGTTAGTTAGATAATTTTGTAGATAATAAAAACTCTGACAGACTGAAATAGTAACATTCAGTGTTGATTTTTTTATTTAATCTTTCTCTATAGTTTGATCCACAAGTCGTCCGACCCACGTATTTCATTCCTGAGAGCTGAGGTATATTATAATATTTAATTGGTATATTCTAAAAATCAAAATAAACATTTGTATCTATTGATGGTACTGGCGCCCATAAAAATAAAATAATAATCAATTTAATAAATCAATTTTTAATGTAAGTATAAAATATAAACAATAAAATAAAAATAGAAATAAAAAACATCACAATATATAGGTATATATTTGACGACAATATAGAAATGGCAAGCATAATTCTCTCCACCCATTATTGCAAGTTCTCCGACTATTTCCGAATTCACCCATACAATAATTTCCAATTTACCTAAAATATTTGAAGTTATGGTGGTGAAAATAGTTTCCCTTGTTGTTAGCAATGAAGACAGGTAACTTATATTCATTTAGGCTTGTTTCTGGAGAGAAGGGTCAGTGAAGAATGAAGGAATGAGAAGGAGTTTAACTCTATGGGGTAACATAAAGCTGGCTGTATATCAATTCCCTCTCCGATTGTGGACGTATATAAATTACTGTGTTTATAACGGTATGCACCGAAGGGAGTTTGCTAACCGCTACCTGTACGGATACAAATAAGGGAAAATTTTGAAATTCGTTAACTATGTATTTGTATTGAATTTGACTTGTCGATATTAATGTGCGGTTCGAGTCGCTGCGAAGTTGTAAAAACGTTATTTAAAATACAGAGTGTTTAAATACTCTCCGGTCAAACGAAAACTACAGATACTAGATGTCGATTTTGACGATTCTTCCATTCTCACTTAATCCCTGGAAATTTTTTAAAAAAATTCATCCTTTATGTAAAATTCCATGCCGAAGCGATTGGTAGTCATTACAACGTTGTAATGTAATGAATCGTTTTTGGTTTTGAATTTTGTTTTTCAACTGCCCTCAACTTTATTTTCTGCTGCTATCGATTCTTCGAATTCTGAGTTTTGATTTTCCTCTTTTATTGCATTTTTTTTAAGGAGCCGTCCCTTCGCCGGCCTCTTGTGGTTATTGTAGATTCTCCTAATGTTCTGACTACAGCCTATTCAGCCAATCCGTTCCCTGTATTAGCTCATACAGGTTCTTTACTGGTTGGTTGTAGAAGTCTTCTGGAGTCATTTGGGGTCTTCCACACAGTTTTTGCCTCCTGTGGTCCAGCGTCTCACAGTTGCATAATATGTGCAGAGCTGTTTCGGTGTCCTTTTTGCATCTTCTGCATGTAAGGTCTCCGTTATACAGCCCTATTTTGTTCAGGTGCTCCTTTGTGGGAAAGTGTCCCGTAAGAAGCCCCGTTATGGTGCGTAGTTTGTTCCTGCTCATTGAGAGCAGTTCTTTCGCTACTTTTTCTGATGGTTCTTTTATGAATTTCTTCCCATGTGTTTGCCTGGGTGTATTCTTCCAGTGTTTTTTGTGTTGTTCTTTTACCCACCCTTTGAACCATGATCTAGTGGAGCATCTGGGGATGCCCACAGATGGTTCGGGTCCGTTCACCAGTGTTGACGTTCCTGCTCTTGCAAGTTCGTCAGCTTTTTCATTGCCAGCGAATCCTTTGTGACCTGGGACCCTTTTATTGCTTTAATTTCTTTGAAAAGTTGCTGCTCTCGCTCCTATTTTCCATTATTTATATTTTAATCTCAATATTTTACTTGTAATTTTCTTACTTCTTTCGTTATCCTCATTCTCCCATGTAGGTATTTCGTTTCATTTTTCTGTTGTCATCTTCTCTTTTCATTCGATAGATAGATCTTTTAGGTCTCAGTGGATATCACCCCAATATACGTACATAAAATTGTAGAACGTATCATTGAATATTTTATAATGTTGGAGGCTGAAAGATCTTGAAGTGTTTTAGAAAATACGCCCAAATTACCTGTTCACTAATTTTTTTCACTTTTTTTCATCAATCCAATTTAGTAGAAGATACTATTTTTCCTATCGGAAACTTCTTTTTTTCCGGTAATAAACATACATCAGTAATTTTCCAACTTCCTGTATACGTCCATATTTATACAGGGTGATTCTAAATTCATGTGACGAAATTCAGGAGGTGATTGCTCGTATGAAATTAAGATGCGTCTTTCCTATAACAAAATTTCCTCAGCCCACCCCTTTCCGAGAAACCACCCTTAAAAGGTAGTGATTAAAATTGAGTTTTTATTAATTTTTTTCAAATTCTCAGTGAAGCTAGAAACTTGAAATTCTGTAATTTTCGTGCACTCGCATAGGACTGACCACGGGTATTTTTTCAATATTCCTGTTACACTATAAGGGGGTGAAATTAGCAACCCTTACTTTATTTCATATCAAAAGTTTTTTTCGAGATGAAGTTTTATAAAATAAAATTTAACATAAAATCCTGGTTTTATTCAAAAATTATTTTAATTCTTAAATTTTTTTCCCAAAACCAATAGCTGCAGAGAAAAAAATAAACGCCATGATTTATAATTTTTTAGATAAATTGAGTGGAAAACAGTAAAGATGTAAAATGTAATACAATTCATAATAAATGCTGGAAATACCCGTGGTTATTCCTTTGCAGAATTTCAAGTTTCTAGCTTTACTGAAATTTTAGAAAAAAAAATAAAAACTCAATTTTAATCACTACCTTTTAAGGGTGATTTCTCGGAAAGGGGTGGGCTGAGGAAATTTTGTTACAGGAAAGACCCATCTTAATTTCATACGAGCAATCACCTCCTGAAAATTGTCGCATGAATTTTGAAACACCCTGTATATAAATTTATTAAATTCAGTGATGGATATAGTCGTCAAAATGACAACTAGATTAACTCGAAATTCAATTCCTAATTTTCTTTTTGTTTTTTTAGTTTATGACTATTTTAGCTTTGTTTTGGGTGTTAAAAAAATTATATGTTTCACACTGAAATAAAGTCAGTTAAACAAATAACTAATTATTGTAAATTTTCCACCCAAGAAAAAGGTATATATAATTTTAAGATGTTGATATATTTTCCCTTTTTCAATTAAAATGTTGTAACTATCCGATTTCTCGAGTTATGAAAACTCTGCTTTAATTTTTGGGTATTTTCGAATGTTTTCACTACTCCCAATATGGAGATTTTCGAAACAGAAACTTTTATCTCTAGTACGTCTTTGAAGATGTTCTGCTGAAAATTCCACACATGTGATTTTTAACCAATCAGAACGTGTATTTCTGACAGATCAAAATGGCAACGGATGAATTTTAGTGGAAATTTTTTCCTCGTGGGTACCCAACAGCGAATTATACTGGACATTTTTTTGACGTTTATAATGACAGAATATTTTTTGTGACAATCTAATTTTTATTTGTTCACATAATAATTTTGATTCATTTCAACTACAAGCTTAGATGTTTTATAAATTCTTTCGACCATTATGATTAATGTTCATATTAAAAACGCAATTATTATATACTATGGCAGGTTGATTGGAAGTTGCTTGTTCTTGATTTAGAGATTCTTGTAATGTCTTTGCAGAAGTTGAAGCAGACCTCATTGCGTCAATTATATCCTGATGATGGCCTGAGTCAATTTGCAGATATGGTTTTATGGAATCACTGCTACCATGCCCTGTTATTTTAATTAATTGCTGTTCTCAAATTCCCGTTTTGGCTAAAGTTGAAACAGCAGTGGCCCTCGCAGAATGATTTGTTATCTTGATCTTGTTGACATCGATTCCAATCACTGATGTCGCCGATTTGAACCAGGAAGATATTGTATTTTGTCCAACCGGGCTGTTCTTGTACCAGCCTTTGGAATTGGGGTGCTGCCAGTTTGGATTTGGAGTTAAAAATAAACGACTCGCTTGCTTATTAGTTTTTTGAACAGTCTTACTGGGCATAATTCTTCATTGACTGTATTCGGTACTAGTCACTTACTTTCAGCCATTCTCTTTGAACCGCCTTGGGTGGTCTTGTAGAAAACCGGGTTACACTCAATGCGTCCTGTTGGTTCCCCTTGATTGTCAATTTCCTCCACAAAATATTCTATTGTTGCTGCCGCTCCTTCATTTCCTCTCATGGCCAATTCATGAGCAGCAATGTGAAAGAACTTTTTTTGCAATTCTTCCGGAGTGTTTTCGTCCCAAAGCTCAATAATCTCTCTCAATTCGTCTGCTGATAGTGCGGATGAACTTGCCTTTCGCTTGGTTGGATCTATTTGTAGCTTCCGACGCTTAGCATTTTTTGCAGCTCTTGCGTTGACCAATTCTATGTCAGAGAATGGATTAAATTTGCGATTATTCCTTTCGAAAAAATATTCCTGCAACTGCTTAGCTGTAGAGTTCCATAGAACTTTGATAACACTCTCCTTGTAGTCTTTGGAGTTCTTTTTTCGCATGTTGAAGGCATAGTCTTCAAGAATAAGCGCCAGTTCTTCCACAGGTTTATAAACTGCATCCATACACTTGCCTTCGATTTCCTAGTATTCGCGGGTGTCAACCGCTTAATATTCTGGCGAATATTTTCTTTACTTTCTTGACCTAAGCGAGACATTTTTCTACGTCGTGCTGTTTTTGACAACTCAAAACAGAAATAATTTCTAGCTTAGAGTTTCACTGAGTTGCCATGGTAACTAAATAATCACGTCGACAAAACCTTCTATGTTTTGCAAGTACTTGATGAAGACGAAAATTGCTGTTGTTGGAAATAAACACATTTGGTGTGGAATTTTCTTACCGAATACCACACGAGGTCAAATCAAATCCGAAAATTTTTTTGAGCTCATGAATATTTTGAAAACTATCCCAAGTCGAAGACGGAAATAATTTGACCTCTAGTGGTATTACTAGTGAAAATTGAATTGAATATTTATTTATTTATTTATTTATTTATTTTCAATACAATATCCAACGGGACACGCCCAATTCCAGGATAAGGTGAACAAACACAAATATGTTCTACATAACAAAATACTACATAAAAAAAGAAAAAAAGTGTGTGTTCAGCATGCCTATTTCAGCTTTGAAATGAATATACAAAATTTCAAACTAACTAACCCCACTATAAGAATTAGATTTAAGTAGTTAAAAATGCACATTTAATTGTGGACAATTGACAGTTTAAAATATCTATTTTTGTTTCGATATTTGAATAATTATAAATCATCTTGTATAGAGGAGACGACTTATATACGTTTGTCCTGTAATTGTTCTGATAAAATAATTGGTTTTGACGAGAGTTGACCCCAGGAACACGAAGATATAATAAATTATTAATATAAATGCAGTCCACCTTATAATTAATAATTTTAAACAAAAATATTACAGATTGCATTACTCGTCTTTTAATTAGGCTCTGTGCGTGAAAACGGTCATAAAAGTATTCCTGATCGATACCTCTTGCAGGATAAACACCATCTATCATGAAGCAAGCTGATTTGAAAAAACGTCTTTGAATACGTTCCAGTAACGTTATGTGATTATTATATATAGGACTCCAAATTACATTTCCATATTCAAGCTTGGATCTTACAAATGTCGAAAATAACAAGAACATAGTAGAAAAACTTTTAAACAATTTCATGTTTCTAATTACAAAACCAAGCATTTTGTATGAGGCTGCAGAGAGTTTTTCAAAATGTGCGACAAAATTTAGTTTGGAGTCAAAGTAAACACCAAGATCCTTTATTAAATTGGGGCGAGCTAATACGGTATTGTGCAGTTGATAATCAAATCTTATTGAGGTGTCTGTTCTATGGAAAGACATGATGTTGCATTTACTGGCATTTAAGGGTAGTTCGTTTTCTATGCACCATTTGTCTAATAGGTCTATATTGTTTTGAAGTATAATACAATCTTGTAAACTGTCAATGACAGAAATAAATTTGAAATCGTCTGCAAATATTAGACCCGTTGCTTCAATTTCATCGATAATATCATTAATAAAAAGTATAAAAAGGAGTGGTCCCAAGACAGAGCCCTGAGGAACACCAGATGTTTGAATGAATACTACAGACTTATGACCAAGGCATTGGACAAACTGGGGGCGGTTGGAAAGGTACGACTTAATTAGATTTATTAATGAGAGGTGCAGACCAATACTGTCTAGTTTGCGAAGTAAAAGTTTGTGATTAATCCTATCAAAAGCTTTAGAAAAGTCAGTGTAGACGACGTCTATCTGTTTTCTTCTATCTAAAGCATCAGAGATCATTTGTGTCTTACAAAACAAGTTGGTTATTGTGGACCGTCCTACAACAAAACCGTGTTGATTTGGTATAATAATATTACGTAACTGAAAGGCTAGACGATTGTGGATAACTGTTTCAAATACTTTAGAAAAATTATTTAAAATAGTTATAGGACGGTAGTTGGAAATATCACTTTTATTCCCTTTTTTAAATATAGGACAGATATATGATGATTTCCAGCAGTCTGGAAAATGACTGGTTTTCAAAATTATGTTAAAAATGACCGTTAATGGTTTAGATAAAACTTGAGCACAATCTCTAATTATAAAGGCGGGAATAATTCTCAGTTTAGTGATTTTTCATTAGTTATTATACAGATATAGAACTTCACGCGAAACTTTACGAAATTTATTGAAAAACTAAATCGAAAAAAATACTCATTTAACAAATTTCCACCTTTTTTCTTTCATGTATTCTAAATTTCCTACATTTTTATTTTTATTTTTAAGACGATCCAAATAAATTTTACACTAATTATCCCAATCTTCAAACTTATATCATCACTGACACTTCATTAAAAATCTACGTGTCGGTAGTGCGAAACCCATTAACAACCTCATCAAGTCAAACATTTAATGAAAATTCAAGATAAATGAATTAATTGAAGTCATACTTTTAAGTTTTCCAATTAAGTCGTTTTGATAAATGATGCATTTTGGTCGAAACCAAATCCTTCGGGAAATATAATAAGGTAAAAGAGGGATACGCTCAATTAGCACAGCTGGTTCCCAACTGTAAGGAACTTCAAACAGGAAATACAGAGTCGGCGCAATAAGAATATTTACCCTAACAATTTTTTAATTTATACAATTTAATTAAATTGAATCTTTCGTATTTTCCCGAACAAAATTATATAACAGCATGAAAACGGGTATCTTTTTCTTCTTCTACAAATGTTTCTATTCTTAAGAATCTGCATTTACATCTACGCCATGTTTTCCCGTTGTTTCTTTTCCTTCGGATATGTGGCAGCGGTTTATGTAAAAGTCTATTGATTTCCATGGAAAAACAATAAATCAATTTCAAATCCCAAACATCTGTTATTGCTTTATATTCCCGAAATATTAGTAATCTCAGTTTTCCAAAGGTATAGGTAATCCAGGTTAATCGTATTCCACGAACCATTTCACAGGTGTATTTATCGCTTCCCCAGCTTAATTTTGTCGAAAATATTCGTATTTGGAATTTAAACTATTAGTGACACCGCAAAAAAGGTTTTAAAACTTTTTTTCCTTCTCTAAATATAATAAAATGTGTCGTTTTTAGGGATAGTTTATCCTTCAAATGCTCATACACGCTAGAAAGTGTTTTAATGTACACGCAACGGGAGTTTTTCCTAGCAACTCTTTAGGCGTATGCATTTTAATGAATTGTACGCGATGTTGCCGTCTCTCATAGTTTCAGGAAAATAATAAAATTTCGCCTCCTGCTACAGGCGTTTTCAAATACATTGTGGTAAAGGCTGAGAGTCCTCTGTTTATCTGAAGTAGGACTACGGGTTACGTAGAAACACAATCCACCCCTTATATTTCCGTCTGGTATTCTGATGAAGTTTAATTAAATGCCTGTAACCTTTTTATACGTTTAATATCATTTTAAAAGATATAAATGACATATTGAAATCCTTTGATACACTTTACAACGTACTTTTTACGCTTACAGTATGAAACTGTTTCATATTTTCACCAACAACTGTCAAATCGTTCATCATAGTTAATTGTACTCTATCTCAATCGATTTAAATTGAAATATTGTTTGTTACAACGCTGTCTCTCAATTTCAATTTGAATATTTCTTGAGATACAACGAATCAAAGTACTTTATTTTTTTTATATTTTCATTACCTTCAACTTTCACGATTTGTAAAATGAAAACCTAATTGGTTGGGGTATTATTGAATTTTTTCCATCCTTTTAGAGTGCCCTGTTGAAATGGGTGCTTTCTGGCGAAGTAGTAAATTTGAAACATAAAAATACACCGATTATTTTTTTGAAATCATTAGATCTTCTCAACCACACAGAAAAAAAATGTGTACAAACAAAATTTTCCAAGAACCAGAATTATAACTTACTTTTGACCCTTCCATTACGAAACCCTTTCATATTTTTACGATTTAAAATACAAATTTCTATATTTCAACATGTAAGTTTGTATGGGGTGACATTCACTGACACCTAAAAGATCTATTACGCCCCCTTACTTCTACTTAGTTCCTGAGGAAGGTCTCAGAGACTAGTAGGTCCTTTAGTCCTATTTCCCAGAGGAATTTTAGGATATCTGCAGGTTTCAACTTGGGTAAATGTCCCTCTTCTATCCAATAATCTCCTAGGTGCCGTGCCCTAGGATTCTGTGGAATTCGCAAGAATGTGGATGGAGGTATCTTCGTCCATGTCGCAGAATCTACATTCTTCTTCCTCCACTATCCTGTTAGGATCCCTGTTAAAACTCTTAGTGCACTTTTTCTATGATTTATGCATTCATTTGATCTCAACGGGTTGTAGTCACCCATCAGAATTTTTGATGGTCTAATCCCTACTAGATCTTTCCAATGGTCAGATCTTCTCTTTTCTTCAATTTCTTCCAATATTACATTGGGACTGATACCGCAAAAGGGTTCCCCTCTTTGCTATTTCATTTCCTTCTATTCCAGTGTGTCCTGGAATCCACAGTAAGGTTACTATATTGTTCTCGCCTAGTTCATTGAGTATGCCTAGGCATTCCCACACCATTTTGGAACTGATTACACAAGAGCTCAGTGCTTTAATGGCTGCTTGACTATCCGACATTATGATAATATTTTGCCTTCTATATTCTTTGTCAATACATACCAACATACTTAATTTTAATTCTTATATTTTCTTAGATATTCCGAATCAAATTTTAACTTTATTTCTTCCAGTGATTTTCTACTTTCAAGTTTGACCTGCTATAAAATAAAATCCCATCAATTATGGTGTTGTAAATTTTTATCCTGGTAAATAGGTCCTTCAAAATTGTCCTGCCAAAATCGTAGACCAATATTCCAATTTATCTAACTTGCACAACTTTTTAAGTTAAAGGTAGTTTCTCACCATTTTCATACATGTAGTACCTATCTAATAAATTTAAAATATATAAAAGGACACCCACGATTTTATTGAAATCCTTTGAGGCATATTCACCCTACAGAATATGAATGCTGCCATAAAAAATTTGCAAAGCACCAGAATTATGACTCTTAATAGTGTTACGAACTCAGTAATTCAGAAGCCGGTTCTGTCATTAACTACGAATTTTGTCGAATGCGATGGTTTATTCCTGACTATTCTCGAAGCCCCGCATACCTAAAGGTAAGATTCCAGAAGGTTCTAGAGTTGCGAAGGACTATTTATACGCGAGTTTTTAGTCAGTCGGACAGTTTTTAGAAAGTTTTCAGTAAACAGTGAATCGAATAGTGAACATAAATAGTGCAACATTTAAGTTTTAAATAAGGGCAATAATTATACCGAGTGTAGATAAATTAGTAGACATTAAGTAGTGTGTGTGTGTGTAAGGTTTCTCAATTTTAACTTTCATATTTTCTGAGATATAGCAGATCAAAGTTAAACTGTTTATTTTGCAGAGATGTCACTTATATTTTGAAATTGGAGCATAATTGTACATATCAATACGGTTCCGGACCTATGAAGTCTCCTTTAGAACCTTCTTTATCTAACTGGTCCGCCATTTCATTACCTCATATGCCCGCACCCATATTAGAGATACTTTGTTGTCTCTTGCAAAAATTTTGACGGATTCTTTACAGTTTTTTCACCAGTCTAGACCTAGTTGTTGGATTACTGATAGCTTTAAGCAGAGCCTGGCTGTCAGTGAATATTTTTATTTTTTGTCCGGTATATCCTCTTCTTGTCGTGCAGTCGTTCACTTATCAATTCACAAAAAGTGTAGACGTCTTCATGTAACTCTTGGACTAATTTAATTAAGAATGCAATTTGTGTTTATGTAAAAATCTGAAAACACTGCTGCGAAAAACACCCACTGCACTAGAAATTTGTGATATTTACTGTTGTTCAGAATTACGTGGGGTGGATAGTTTTTATTTAAATGCTCTGTATACTATATACAATCCTCGTAACACACAAAAAAATAAAGTTTATGGTGTTAAATTATTTCCATTAAGTCTGTCCTATCAAAATTTCAACCTAATATTCCCATTTTTCTAGATTGTACAGTTTTTCAAATTGATAGATGTTTTTTTTTCACAATTTCCATATACGTAGTAGTAAATTTAAAACCTACAAAAAGATACCAACGATGTCCTATGTATATTGAAATCCTCTGATGCACTTAAACTTTTTCTATCAAACACCACCACTGCACGTCAGCTTTTCTTATTCTTATCGAGGAATCTAAAAACATTTCTGTTTATCGATTGGTGCCAGGAGTCAGCAAGCACTGCTCAAAAAGCACCCCCGATATCTACAATAACAAAGATGTATTCGTAAAGACGTACACTGGAGTTTTATTATTAATAATCCTCGATTCAGTTCGAGAGCTTTTCTTCTTATATAAATATATATAACCAATACAAAACAGCTTTTATACTTTTCGTTGTTATAAAATGCAATTTAAAAGGGTTAAAATGTTGAAATTTATTATTTTTCCACTCCGTATACGTAAATTGAATCATTTAGAAATAAGCAAGATGTATCAACGGTCGATTTAAATGAAACAACGGCTGGTTTATATGTGTGAGCTCTGCATTTGAATGATGCTCAACACCTACAGCTGTCATTTACAATCTACACGTATGTGGTTACAGTTACTGTTCCAAGCAGATAACCCCTTCAGTTTGCCCATTATCCTATTCCGGACCACACATTAAAGTCATAAATTAAGAAAATTGTACCTGGACAATGGAAATTCATCTCGCTCTATACTAATCGACCTTCTGTTTATAATCCACCGATGTTTGTAAATACAAAAATATTTAACTATGAAGTAAAACAATTTAATTTGTTTAAACCTTCATTATAATTGAACTAAGTTCAAAATACAATTTGTGACGCGTTTCGCTAACACAGCAGCTTTCTCAAACGGGTGGAGGTATACCTCAATTAGTTCAATTATAATGAAGGTTTAAACAAATTAAATTTTTATTTCATAATTAAGTATGGATCTTCATCAAGTAAAATCCTCATCTATTCAATTTTTACAAAAATACTTAGTTTTAACTAAAATTGTTGAATGAATTTGGCGGATGTCACTATTTTCGTTTGCCTGTGAGTTGGATGCATCTATTTGCTTCTGTTGGGCTGCTGGATGCGCTAGGCATTGTTAAATAGTGTTTTTTTTTCATAATTCCACGTATTTTTTCCAGTACTTTGAACTATTGTTGTTATTTTGTTTGATAAGAAACTTTTTTTACTTTAAGCATAGTTTTCACTAGATTTAGTAAAACATTTTTTTAACGAAACGTTGCAGCATCTACCGAATAAAAAGATAGAAAATCAACAAAAATGTAAACGAAATCTTGAAAACCATCGGGAATTTTGCTTTTCTTCGAAATGAAAATGTCTACAACACATCAAAATGAGGACGGAATTTGACTGAAAGCCATTTCCCATCGTTCACTGAAAAAAATATCGCTTTCACCATTTTTCTTTAAATATAAAATAAATAGCTGTAAGAAAATCAATACCGATACATTTATTTTAAAAACCCTAACAGTTGAAAGGAACAATTTATTCTAGATGCCATTAAGCTCATTTTTTCAGTTAAATTGGGTATAAAAAGTATTCTTTCATATTTTTTTATTGCGAATTTCTTTTTATCGATGTAGGTAGTATTTTTCAAATAATTAATATTAAGGGATGTTGTGGGTCGCCGAATCTCACACCATCGAAATGCCTACCCTTCAAAGCGATGATGATATACAAGTTTTCAGGAATAATAATTAGAAACGTGGGGGATGGTCGTGGACCCTAGCAAACCTTGAATCTGGTATGTTTAATAATACCGGAAATTAACTGATTCTCCGGGGGTTGGAATGCCGACGCTTTTTACAGTTACCTATCGATCGCATCTATGTATGATTCATAACGCTTCTCGCTTTTCACGTCTCACGCCTTTTTCACCTGCCCGATGCGTGTCTTTTGCTTTTATATGCTTTTTCATATAAATCGATTGCCAGTTAAATCCTTTACAAAAAGTTTTCATTTTAATTTGATTTTTCTAAACACACCGTACAAAAAATCGAAGAAAAAATTATATATTTCACACGGCAGATCAGATTTACTGCTTTGGCTAGTCTCATTGCCTAGTTAAACAAATAACTGTTTTTAAAGACCTCATAGGTAATTCGGAAATTAGTAAAAAACTTCTGGGTTATCCAGGACTTGTTTTTTATACAAAAAATTCAATACAAACTCTTCATTTTTCGACATTGAAATTTAAAAACCGTCCCTTAAAAAAAATTTGCGTATAATGACATTTAACTTGTAAATATAAAATCCCTTCTAAGCTATACAATAATAAACATCGCGTACAATCCAATTGGTTCGTTTTCAAGACAAACGCTCTTAAAGAAAATTCAATAAGACGATATATAAGCCTGGACGTGGATATTTGAATAAAAATAATCCGAAACTAGACGAAGAAAACGAAAAATTTCATTAAAAACTTCCACAGAAAAACATTTTTTTTAATATTAGCATCATCTGTAAATCCCGATCAATGACGTATTAATTTAATACGTCATTGATCCCGATATAGCTGTTATGCCAAAGTTGTCATTCTAGTCGTTAACAGTACCTCGAGGAGATATTTAATTACCGATACATGCGTATGTCCACTGTTATACAATTACCATAATAAACCAATAAATGTCTTTAATTATAAATGTAGCGGACAAAACGTACATCGAAATGAACAATTCGCTTCCATTAACCGCTATATATATAGCGGGGAGTCATTAAATTCTCTTCTGTAAATTGTAATTTGACAATTTAACGCTGGGTCATATTTTTGGCGGTACACACATCTGTGCGCGTGAAAGAGTGTTTAGAAATATGGAAATTAATCTAGAATAAATTATCAATTGAAAACGGCTGCTTTGATGGCATTGCGTTATTTATCGATTAGCTCTCGTTCACGTCCAACCAAAAAACATATGAGGTCCTTTCGATACAAAAACTGTATTGTACAAATAATAGAGGAGTTTAGTTTAAAGTCAGTGTAGCCAACAAAAAGTGGTTTTTCTGACCAGAATAACAGTTAATGTCTGTCATTGCGAACATCTATATTGCTTTATTGATAACGAATACACCCCAGGACTGGCACTCTGTAATTTGTATTTTAAGGAAAGAGATAAAGAATAAGCAAACGAAAAGAATCGCTATACATGGTTAGTGGTACTCTATAAGCGAATCTCTATCGCCTCGGCTATAGTTCGACAAGATTCGGGATCGTCAATCGGATAGAGAATAATCTACTAATAATTCAGAAAACATTATGCAAATTTGACTATTTCAGGATAAAAATAAAAAAGAACAAGAAATTTGACATTTATCTGCTAGTTGTTAGGTTTAGTAACCTCACATTTTAATGTATGACACTGTTTAAAGTATTTACCTATTTGCTTGGTGCATAATTAATAATATTGTTTTGTAATTTTTTTTTAATAGCTGTGGCAAAGAGTGGACATTATGTTTCGTTAATTTATTGGGCTTTGTTAAAAATCTTGTCAGTATAATGATTTCTTGTAAATGAAATCAAAAACATTGCAAGAATGATAGTTTTTTTTATAATATTATTCCACAAACACAACCTTTGACACAATTAACCCTACAAAATTGAAATTAATAACAATAGCATAACCTCTTTTCATTTTTCATCGAACAGAGATAAAAAATCTTACACATTGAGTAGAATAAGACAGAACGATATGTCTTTTAAATAGAAAGACCCTTGTAGTCTAGGAGGAATCGGCGCATAAGTACCGAAAACTATTTGACCTCAATTTTTTTATGCGATCCTCTTCAAATTGCCCTCCTTATGATATAAATGCATGTTGCCATGGCGCAACCCGGTGCCATATTGTTTAAACCGAAATTGTTTAAACAATTGCAAGGAATTGTTATTTTTCAACCGGACAAATTTTTTTTATATTCTTTATTGAAATACCAATAAAAAAGGTCCTATGACTTTTAACGATAAAGTTAATATTTTTAAAGATATGAATTTTTAAAGGTTCGAAAAATCTCAAATTTAGGTACTTTCGACCCATGAAAAATATATTTAAAAAAAACATAATGTCTAAGTAATATATTTTTTTAAATTCTCTATACAATTGTTAATAATATTGTTAAAAGAGATTTAAAAAAATTTCATTGTTTATATCTTTTTTTTAATTGTTAATTCCGCGCGCTCACAAGTATGCGTCGCTTACCTTTAAGTATCGCTGTCTCTCTCTGACTCATGCGTTGCATCGGCCTCTCTGTCTAGAATCATAATTTATCATTTATCTTTAGTATATATATAGTATAGTATATTATCATTAGTATTATTAGTATATATAGTAATTTTTGCCTTTATATCAACAATAATAAAAATAACAAAAATGTAATATAAACTGATAAAAAAGTAATTTTAATTACATGTTTCGATTTATGCTTAAATAACTTTTGAAAAATTGCTTTCAGAAAAAAATGTATTAAAAACAAATTGTAGACAATTTAATTATTAATAACATTTCTCTCTTCAACAATCTTGATAAAGTTGATAGTTTTCAAGATAAATGATAAATAATGATTCAAGACACAGAGAGGCCGATGCAACGCATGAGTCAGAGAGAGACAGCGACGCATACTTGTGAGCGCGCGGAATTAACAATTAAAAAAAAGGTATAAACAATGAAATTTTTCTAAATCTCTTTTAACAATATTATTAACAATTGTATAGAGAATTTAAAAAAAATATTACTTAGACATTATGTTTTTTTTTAATATATTTTTCATGGGTCGAAAGTACCTGAATTTGAGATTTTTCGAACCTTTAAAAATTCATATCTTTAAAAATATTAACTTTATCGTTAAAAGTCATAGGACCTTTTTTATTGGTATTTCAATAAAGAATATAAAAAAAAATTGTCCGGTTGAAAAATAACAATTCCTTGCAATTGTTTAAACAATTTCGGTTTAAACAATATGGCACCAGGTTGCGCCATGGCAACATGCATTTATATCATTAGGAGGGCAATTTGAAGAGGATCGCATAAAAAAATTGAGGTCAAATAGTTTTCGGTACTCATGCGCCGATTCCTCCTGGACTATTGGAGTTGTCGCTATCATTCGCTTCGCTATCGCATATTCGGTCATGTTCAGCTAGGCTCGGAAACGTCCGAACTCAGTTACAGAGTACGAAATAGTAAAGAGAAGAGAATTTTTATCGGTGTTTTGTTACAGAGTGCCAACCCTGGTGACTGGACACTGCACCCTGAGGAAACATCTGCACAAAATCCTATGTGCAGAAAATGTGAACTCTATGATGAAACACCTTTTCACATACTCTGCTTCTACGAGAACTTACATGGACTCAGACGGAAGTCATTTGCAGAGGAAATAATACAACCATTGCAGCTACTGAAAATCCCTCCAGTCAAACTAGTGCCTACATAGAAGACACAAACCTTCTGGAATGGAAGTAGATAACATGGGAAATGGTACAAAGATTCAGTTCAATTGCTTGGGCTGTTGAGCACAACCCAATCGAATGAATGAATATGAACTCTAAACGAAGCGGTCTTAAAATTTGACGTTAAATTAACTATACATGACAGTTAATTTTGACATTTGATATTTGTCGACTGGCGCTAACTGTGCTTAATAACGGTTAGATGGCGGTGTTTGATCAAGTTTTCATTTTGGAGTTTTCCTTGGGTATTTCCAGTAAATATAAAGTAGGTAATAGACTCGGGTTTTTTCGGGTTATTTTACGAATATTTGCAACAGTAATTTTTATACAACTTTCAAGTCCTTCAATACATTTGTACAAACTTAGTATCGTTTGGGAGGGAATTTAATATTAAAAACATCACATTATCGTTTTCTTTCATATTTTCAATAACCTCTAGATGGCGTTGTTTGTGCAAGTTTTAATATTTTTAAATATTTTTTTTATTTACTAAAATAAAAATTCTTAACACTAAAATAATAATTTTAAATAAATTCCAGCACTTTTCTTCTAAATTTTTTTCATTCCAACTTATTCTATAAATAATTTCCGAGATAGGTACATAGCGCAGCGACAAGATTCTAACTCGAACATGAAAAAGAAAAAGTAACAAAGTTTTATATAAAAATTCAGTAAAATAAAAAGTTTCTTTGTGAATTAAAAAAAAAAGCCTGTCAACATCCATCCACTATTTCCATTTTAATAAAAAGAAGCATATAAGAATGACATTCAGTGTATTATATTATACAAGTAACAAAAAGAAGTCTTACAAGGATAAATGTCTAAATCCATTACGGCTACCGAAACAGGGGAAATAATGTGTTAAGGATGCCATATACCGCGTTAAAGATGTATACAAGCTTACCCTTATTTCGAATGGGACAGGAAATGCACATACACTATCCGTCTAAGTAAAATGCAATTTGTGTCTGGAAGATCTATCGCTAAACGAGTGATAGGAACGATGTGGTCATTAGTGTTCCTATATACAGTGTGATAACGAATAAATGAGGGCGTGTGGCGAAACGCTTTAAATACGCATTTAAAATAAAAATTATATAGGGTGTGTCATGTGTGGCCAATACCAACTCTCTTATTTTAAATTTATTTTTTGGATCCTTCAGAAAATTGAAGACATAATTCATGTACCATGTCCTTTACCTTACTTCAACTGTTTCGGAAATATTAAGTGTTTTCAGATTTATTAGATACAAAAATTAACATTAAAAAATTCGCTACATTACACTAAAAACATAATAAGTAATACTGATTATTTCTTAATAATGTAAAAAAAACTAAAAAACATTAATGTTAATGTAGGAAATGTTGAAAATGCTCTTGGCAACATGCTAATCTGGTATAGAAATGTGTTCTAACGTTACTCAACATCTCAGGCGTGAGGTAATTCGTCTTTTTAAGTCATCTAAGTTGAGGGGTTTAGTTTTGTATACAATGCTTTCAACATATCCCCACAAAAAGTAGTCTAATGGCGTCAGATCAGGAGATCGTGTTGGCCATTCTATCGATCCACGCCTCCCTATCCACCGATTTGGGAAAATTTGTTTCACGTACTGCCGAACATTGATTTAGTAATGGGGCGATGTTCCATCTTGCTGTAACCATATTGTATTGACAGGATCTTGTGGGTTTGCTGGATCAGGATATAAGTTTGTTAAAGTTGGCACGACATTATTTTGGAGCAGTTCTAAATATTTATCTCCATTCAAGTTGCCATCAATGAAAAAGGGACCTACGATATGATTTGCAACAATTCCTGTCCAAACATTAACTTTTTCAGAATATTACGTATGTTCTTCTCTCATCCAGTGAGGATTCTCATTAGAGCGGCAATTTTGATGATGAACCTGACCGTGAAGTGTAAATGTGCTCTCATCACAAAACAAAACATCTTCTAATTGGATCACATTGTTATCTAACACTGCCATCATTTGTTCACAAAAATACGTTCTCCTATCGAAATCGTCTTCCAAGAGCTCCCGAGTTGGCATTATTTTATAGGGATGCATTTTCCTTTCCTTTAATATTCGAAAATTGATGCGTGGCTAACGTTCTACTGTGGGCCTGCTTTTCGACCAGAATTATGTGGGTTTTCTTGAAACTTGAGCATAATATCCAATTTCGTATCATCACTTACTGCATTGGCGCCTACTTTTTTTATCTGTCTTATATGACTAAGCGAAACTGCTTTTCTTTTTTGATAATTGTTCCTTGGGATACAGGCGGCAAATTTGGAAATTTTTCGAGAAATAAGCGAGAAACTTCCATTTGTGTCCGTTTGTTTTCTCCATAACCAATTATTTGTAGAATGATTATTCTGAGCATTTCTGTTAAATGAACCATTTTTCTGGTATTATTACGTACAGTTAACGTAATTCAAATGACAAATATGAAGTTATCTACAAATTTCATGTATAACTTTTTTTTGGTTTAACACACAAATCAATCACCCTGTATAAACGAATTTAGAATCTCCTTTTTTAGAAGTCGGTTCAAAATATACCAACCAATGTTGCATCTTGTTATTTTATTAAGATTTTGCATTCTTTCCGGCGTATTTCATACTTTTCCAGTTTATTTATATGCTAATTTTAAATCCCATTTAAATTTATGTTCGCATTTAGCTTACAGAATCTTATAATTTTGTCGCTCTTTTTTTCCATAAAAATCTTCGTTTGGAATATTTCATCGTCCAGGTTTTCAGTGTGGCAAAACTTGTTTCCCTTCATCTCTTCGCGAGTGATTTTGTTCGGTTCCACAATGAGAATCGTGAGTACCTAACACCAATTCAAATCCTAACCTTCTCCATTAAATCCAAATTATTTTGTGAAAAATATGGACACTAACATCTGAAATTATGGATTTTAAACCATTTAAACATCCTGTATAATGGTATGATTTGTACCATTGTTGAATGTGAAATTTTATTCTCATTTTCCTTAACGTCTCTCGTTATCAATTCCTTTTTTTATGTCATAATGTCACGATTTGGCAATATATATTCTTTTGAATTCTTTTTTTATCATTTTTCAACAAAGCATGAAGTCGTTGACAATAAAATGAATTCCTAATTTTAATATTCTGTAAACAGTCAATACTGAAAAGATCTCACGATATGCCTTTGCGTCGTAACAAAAAAAAAATATGAGACGGCAAATATATTTCAACTCAGATTTACATCGATACAATTAGGAAAATGTAGTTTTTACAAAAAAATTCTTTTGTCTAGATTTTAATTTTTTAATACAAAAAAGCAAAATAATTTAATCAGGAGATTTTGTTTCCACAGAAAAGATATACAAAATCTGTCTTTTATTTCTATTGTAGAGTATATCGAGCAATATTAATATTTGGCTGTGTATCTTGGGTTTTGACAGGAGAGCAGAGTAAGATACAAGTAACAGAAATTAGAGAGTCAGAAAACTAATGGAGAATGATTGAGGAAATTATGCTGCTAAACGGAAACTATAGATATTGGATGTGATTTTATGCATATCTAGCATAATTTACTTTCATCCTTACTCCTAAAAAAGCTAGAGCTCTTCGAGATTTTGCTGTTGTGTCAGCTTTTCAAGCTTATTTCAAAACACGACTACCTACAAACTTCTATCTAAGTGTAACGCTTGCAGGCCAGTCAATCGGCATGCAACATCGCCAGATTTCAATTCATGCGGTTTTTATTTTTGGGGCTACTTAAAATCGTTATTTTATGCTGAACTCGATTGATTTTTATTTGGTCTTCTTTGTGTCCAGTTGTAATCCAAAAATGCTGTACACTGCAATAGTGAGACCAATCATCACTTATGGAGAAATTGCGTGGAGTAGCAGAACTAGTCTATGGACGACGAGAGAAATCCTCTCCAAAATTCAAAGACTGGTCTGTGTTTGCATTATAGGAGCAATGAGAAGCCATAGAAGTGATTCTCAACCTCACACCACTATACATATGGTGGTGGAAAGTGTTGCAGAAAGAACGAGATACAGACTGAGTAGAGAGGGAATCATTAAAAAAAACCACCTCCCTACCTAAATTTGAAAACCTGGGACATGCCACAAGATGGTATGAAGAAAAGGTATAACTTTTCAAAAAAATTCGTTACATAATTAAGCAACAAGGAGGAATGGGATCCAAATACCATCACCAGACTTGGAAAGAATGCCATTCAATGGTACACAGACGGCTCAAAAGCAATAGAAGGAACTGGGATAGGAGTGTACGGGCCACTCTGAAAGCTTGGGAAAACCCCAAGTATCTTTCAAGCGGAAATTCACGCGCTATAAGAAAGTGTGCCCAGTTCAATATTGACAAAGGATATAGAAGGCAAAGGATTATCATAATGTCTGATAGTCAAGCAGTCATTAAAGCACTGAGCTCTTGTGTAATCAGTTCCATAATGGTGTGGGAATGCATAGGCATACTCAATGATCTAGGCTAGAACAATACAGTAACCTTCTTGTGGATTCCAGGACACACTGGAATAGAAGGAAGTGAAATAGCAGATGAACCAGCAAAGAGCGGGACTGAAATACTCTTTTGGGGGCCGGAACCCTTTTGCGGTATCAACTCCAATGTAATATTGGAAGAAATTGGTAAAGCCGAATAAAAGAGATCTGATCATTGGAAAGATCTAGTAGGGCTTAGACAATCAAAGATTCTGATGGGTGACTACAAACCGTTGAGATCAAATGAATGCATAAGTCAAAGTAAAAGTGCACTAAGAGCTTTAAACAGGGATCCTCCATCCACATACTTTCGAATTGCGCCGCAATTTAGAATTATTGATTATTGGATAGTAGAGGGACATTTACCTAAGTTGAAGCATGCAGATATCTTGAAATTCCTCCGGGAAACAGGACTAAAGGAGCTACTAGTCGCTGAGACTTCTCTCAGGAACTAAGTAGAAGTGAGGGTAAGGTATCGGTGAATGCCACCCCATCGTATATACATACATTGTGCCCAGTTTTTTGTCGCCACGGTATCACATCTCGTTTAATCTCGCGGAGCTTAGAGTTGGACATTCCCCAATCATTTAAATGTAATGTAGCCTTTCAAATCGCTAGGCACAATATTTGACACATTCACCGAACTTTTATTTGTAGAAACCTTCCAGGAGATCTGCCTCTTCATTACCACGAATACAGTCCTTTCGTGGTTATTTTGTGAACCAGTTTTGAAATACTACATAAAAGAAACAGTGAAATTGACATAAAGAACAAAAAGGGGAGAAACTCGTACATAAATAAAGACTATTTGCCACACGACACACACCATCAGGAGCTAAGCTAAGATTCAGCAATTGGGTTAAGAAAAGTTCTTCTAACGCTGAATTAGATAAACGAAATTTAATGACTTTTTCGCTCAAAAATTACGAAGCAATAACTGAAAAATATTTTGATACCAAAATGGTTTTCACCCTCGCAATACTTTTCAAAGGTTTTATTCATGAAAAGTATACTTGAACTTCGACATGAACTTTTTATCATTTTCCAACAATCTATATCGAAATATATAACTTGAACTATAAATATATGAAATTATAGATAAACGTAGCCTTATTGCTTACATAAAATGTTCTCGTCCCGAATTCGAAAATAGTCAGCAAGTTTTAGCGCATCTGTTCCGTTCCATTAACAAGCCAACTTGACTGGGTCATTATCTTTAGATGCTTTTGTAACCGGAACGAAAACGGTCCTGGTGTTGAACGTTTAATAGTTATCAAGTCTTATCTTTATGCCATCGAGTACACCGACAAACTTCCCAGTTAACTTGCGGGGTTTAGTACGGTTCAACAACATTTTAACAAACCTCTGTATCATTTACAGATACGATCTCGTGTTAGCGGGACGTTTATAATATGCATTTACCGAGGCAGTCGCTCGAAAAAAATATATAAATTTTTGTTATTTTTACACCAGATAACCGAGTCTTTATGCCGTTGAAATTGAATGTTTGAATGGCCACCGTATAGTCCAGACTCATCGTACACTGATGTTTTACGGTAACGCTTAAGTAATGGGGAAATTTATTTTTTATATTTTATCGCAATATTTTTTTTCTACAATCGATTCCAAAGTAGGCATTTGCGCTCGTATTTGACAACGCAAACGTCATCTTTTTCGAGGAATGTAAATTTAAAAAAAAACGATCGCTCTCTCAATTATTAACTATAAATCAAATATGCATTGCTCAGGAGTATCCAATGTCAACGAGTAAATGACATCTTTCATTTGAGTTAAAAATTTCCCAAATAATAATCATATGTGAGGGTGAAGCAGCAAAAATTTAAGAAGAAAATGATTTTAGTGATTTTTCATGTACACCACCTGAAATTGCCAGAAAAGTCTCGGAGGAAGTATGAAAAGCAGTACAAACTCTTCATCACATGGTGTAATTCAAGGAAAGTTAGAAGGTATATAGTTGACGTAAAAGCTATAGTGCGAACTTAAAGTTGTCGGCTTTTTGTTTGATTCTGACTAAGAGTATACCGTCATAGCCCAGTCAATATTATAATAATTTAAAATGCTTACTTAGTAATTTATTTAATTTAATTTATTTAATAAACCAGTTTGTTAATGAAGGCGATTAATAAACGAAACTGTTTAAAGCACGAACGAGCGATAGTGAGTGAGTGCCTTTAATAGTTTGACTGAACTATAACTATTTTTGAGACTAGGTTGCAGGTGTTTTCTTTAGTCGGTGGTCTGGCATCAAGAAAGTGTGTGTGTTTTTGTGTGGAAATTGTAAGTAAATATACATATATTTATTTTATTAGCAATTATCCATTTGGACGAAACTCGGTATGATACACACGATACGGTTAAGAAAGGATGGACTGATGGGTTCAAAACACAAATACAATATAGAATTATGTTTGGTAAGTAGACGAAAATAATATAAATACTTTTCAGAGTTTAGCCCCGCAACAAAACTTAAAGGGGATATACGATTAGATAGCTGGCACTATATCTTTTACGTCAACTATACACTGACAACGTAATGATGGCTTACTTTAGCGAAAAAGCTAAAACTGTGAACTCTGCTACACTTTGGTCGGTGTACTCAATACCACAATCTGTATTATCTGTAAGAAACAATAAAGACATCAGCCAATATACGAAGTTAATGGCATACCTAAAACGCCAATCTGTAGGATACAAACCAAAAAAATCAAGAACTTTCACCAAAAAAGCTATTCTATTGACAGATAGTATTAATTATGAGAGTTTTCGGTGTATGTAGATGAGATGAACCTGTGAAAATGACCATAGAAGACATTTAAGACAAAGATTCGCTATTCATAGTAAAAATTCCTGACTCAAAAACAAGAAAAAGTCCTGTCTTTACTGTAGGTAACTAATAGTTATAGACCATCAAATGACGACACCCCATATCGTCTATTTCTACGATATTGTAACGAAAAATGCTCTAAGCAAGTAGTGGGAATGAATATAATTGGAAAAATACCCTGTGACATCGCCCAGTATTTGAATTTATCAGATTATAAATTATATAAAGGCCACAGTTTTCGTCAGCTACTCTAGTTAATGGAGGAGGTGATATCATCCAACTGAAACGTCATGGAGATTGGAAAAGTTTTTGTACAGCCCAGGGTTAAATTGAAGAAAGCATTAATAATAAAATTGATACAGCACAGAAAATTTTGTCTAAAGGTGAATCATCTAAGTGCAAATAGTTGAATCAGTAACAATGGCGGAACATACAATTTCAAACTCATCCAGACTTTCTTCATCGTCTGGAATTATAAAAAATTGTAAAAACTGTACTTTTAATTTTCAAATTAAATAAATTTTTGGAAATTTGGAACTCCTCGATTGTAGAAAAAATCTTGTGTGTAATTCGAGCGCACGTTCAAGAGAGAAATGTCTCTTTCAATAGACAGTATATAATTTTGCTCTCTTAATACACAAATAGCTATTTTCTCGACTGCTTTTAATAATAATATAGCGGAAACTTTTTGCTGATATTTATTTTATACTTGATAGAGAAAAGGATTGTCTGAAGAAACAGAACAAAATTGTGTTTTAGTTCATCTCGTCGAGGATTTGCTTGTTCTACTTTCTTTAATAGATTCTATCTCAGTCCGGATTTGTTTATTCGCATTATTCGAAAGACTCGCTCTCGCTTTAGGCAATAACAATACCACCAAATGAAGTTTTCTATCCGTTCTGAAATGAAATACCGGCGATTTTCTTGGCAGAATAAATTTAAAATTAAACTAATTCTATACCTTTTTTTTGTTCAGCTACCGCGACTATTGACTTTATTACTTACCAGCCAATTTATAACTATTTTTTCGTCATGAGTCAGCAGCAATTTAAAAAGCTGTCGTACTAACAGCTTTTACCGAACTCCACGTGTCCTATCTTCATCTCGAAATGAGCGAGAACAATGATTTAAAAGTATTTTTGAAGCGTTTCCGACTAGGAAAAAAGTGACAATATACAAGATATGTTAATACAAATATGGTAAAATTTGATAAATTGGGTTCACATTAATTATAGAAATATTTAGAATCGCGTAAAACTTTGCTCCAACAAATTTTTTCAAATATTGACGAACGCGCGCATGTGAGCATTCACCATATTTTTAAATAACAGTGTGGAATTCAAATATACCCCAATAATTCTCTCTATATCTATAATATGAAGGGTTTGGTTGAAAATTCACACACGCATTGTTGTGCAGGTATAAGAATAGACGAAATTCAATTTGAATATTCGTTTTTTGAATACAAATTTTTAAACATGGTGAAAAATTACAGATTTATAGCTTTTTCTTTCGGTAGATGTGCTGAAGAAAACTTCTGTTATGTAAGTTACTGTTTAGACCCTCACTATGTGGATTGTACTCATATTACTCTAACAAAATATGAAACTGTTTCTAATTAATTCCACCATTTAATGAAAAAAAAATATCTTGAATCTTGAAACACACTGTACAATTTATAATATAAACGAGATAAAAGAGTATCAGTTTATATTGAATTTTCATTTATCAAGACCCTTTTAAACATATTATTCACACGTCACTGAATTTCTTTAGCAAATCTATTAAAAGTTCTAAAAAAGTTTTTATATATTTTTCTGGAAGTTATATTACTTTGTAATACTCTACCATATTCAAAAATTGCTTTGTATCTACAAAACTAAACAACTTATTCCAGATTTAATTTCAACTTTTGTTTGGTTTTGTCTGTTTATATAAGCGTGGGATCTTCTTTATATTAAGAATAAGAAAAATATAAGTTTTGCTTGAAATTTTAAAACGGGCGGAGTCGATGTGCGCATTCGTCAACGTGTTCAAATATTTTCTTTCAAATTTCTCAATTATTAATGATTAAGGACATAAAATTATCTTTTGATGATGGGAAAAAATTTATTATAAGTATCCTTATAATATTTGAAGCTAGAGAAAAGTTTTTATTTAAGAAATCAGTGAATATTTCCGTTGAAATCTCAAAAAATGTTCTAGCGCATTCGCCAAAATTTGAAAAAAATGTAGAAGAAACAGAAATTAGAGAAAAAAAAAACGTTTTTGCTGAAACCAATCATGAATTGTAGTTTTTTTCCTTAAATACAAACAGTTGAAAAGAAATTTTTATAATTTGAAGTCTGGTTAAATCAAAGAAATAAATTAAATAGAATTCATTTACAGAACAATTGGTTGAATTCTTTAGATTCAAGTTCTTTTAAGAAATAAGATAGGAATCACAAAGCACAATAAATTAATGTTTATGGCAGCATATCAAAACGTGCTTGTTCTTTAATTCGTCTATTTTAATTAAATTTTCCTCCGTCTGTATTTTTATTCATGTATACCATCATTTGATAAAAAAAATGTTTTTCGTTGAAAGACTGACAAATGACACTGAAGTAACAAAAAAAACAAACAATGGTGATTTTTTCCAAATGATATTAAAAGTGGCTTTTTAATTACACTTAACAGGCATAGAAGGACTTTTTCTGCCAATTTTTTCTCCAATTCCACCAAATTCAAAACTCCACCATTTTGTCTTCATCCAAAATAATTGTAAATAATTTTGATTACCAATTTGATTCAAATTATTACTTGGAATGTTGCATGGCAACAAGCTTTTTCTGACTATGCAGTAAAAATACAACTTTTTTGTCTGTTAAGTGTCATTTAAAATCCACTTTTAATGTCATTTGGAGAAAATGTCTCAAACTAGTGATTTATATATTCAACAAAACCACCAATCTTCCTACTTACACTCATTCTACAAGCAAAAGAGCAAAGACCAAATTAACAACTCAAAGATATCTTATTTATCCTGCTTTCCAAAATGTTTAATTCATTACGGACCTTTTTACTCTCCAGAAGATTTTAAATGAAGTCTCAAATAAGATGTCACTGTGGTCACAATCGCAAATAGAAGTTCATCGCACAAAAAATTCATTCTATTCAAAAATTTTAAGGAAAGTAAATGGAAAAGTGTAAAATATTGGAAATACTTTTTTCTTCAAGCGAATAATAATAACTATATTACTATTGGAAAGATAGACAGGTGTTCATTATATCTTGGGATCGCAATTGGAAAATAAACTGTTAGTTCGTGATGTTATAAGAAAGCTAGTTTGGAAATATTTTTAAAAAAATACATAATATAAATTTATAAGTAAACATTAAAATAAGTCGCTTGAAATCGCTGAAAAAAGAAAAATTAATTAAAACCACTTTATGTATGTTACTATATTTAAGAAAATTTTGAAGAGTTGGCAACGTAGGTGCAGGTGCACTCAAGACTTCCAAACAATCCAATCATCAACTACCTACAGTATTTATCGTAATATAACGAAATAACCGAAGTATACTCACTTTGACCACTTTCTCATAAAAAATTCTATGGTTTTGAGGGTGTTCGATTATAATCCAGTAGTTTCATTCAGTGTCGGGTGTGAATTTTGTTTTAAAGAAATATTTAATATAATATCTATTTCTTGGTTGAGTGAGTTTAGTGAATTGTTATAGGTATAGGAATATCTTCATTCTCTTTGAAACTGAATTTTCAATATACGACTCCTTCGACGACTCTTCCGCAGAGGAATTCCAACCTCCAAGTTCTTTTACCGATAGTAGATAGACACCATTTCCTACAAGCATAGTAGTCGAGGATCTGCGAAACGAGTGCCCTGTGTGGAGCTGAGGATTTTCCAATTTTAAAAATGCTGCAATTTTCGTTGGAACAGCTCTAATAGTATGACTTGTTTTACACATTTACCATTCCTATAACCAATGAAGAATCGCCGATTTTCCAAATTTGAAGGTATAAACCATAGACATCAAAAGGATGTCCTTCTTTGGAAATGATAAATACCCTGTTCTTTATGTAACCAAAACTCTGGTACTGGTGCTTTCGAAATCATCCACAGTCAGCTTAACAAGTTCGTTACGTCTACAGGCGCCAAAAATACCACACATTAATACACCCTTTTGATAAACATCTGCCCCCAACAAAAACTTTGTTACTTCTTTTTCAGACAAAATTTTTGCTTTCTTTGGTGTGTATCCATCAGACTTTCGTCTCAAGAACAGGCTACCCTTTACTTTAGATAAGTGGCGGAGGGGGGCAAAAGTGGTGTCATTCGAAAGGGCTTAACGAGCTGAGTCGAATGACACCGGTCCCCACCTGCGGAAACGTCAGGGGCAAAAGTTACGCCACTTTCATTTTTCAATGTTAAGTCTATGAGAAACATTTTTTCCGTTGGAAATAGTATTCAAAAGAGCTGCAACGACGAGCGCGATTGGCTGGAACAGGTTGCGCATGCGCAAACGATTATAACGCGACGAAATCGATGTACAGGTGCGCGTTCTTCCTCGCGCATGCGCAAACGATTATTCCGCGACGAAATCGATGTACAGCTGCGTGTTCTTCCTCGCGCATGCGCAAACGATTATACCGCGACGAAATCTTTGGTCACGTGACAATTCGGTATAAATAGAAGCAATTCGTTCCCCTTCCCCTCCACCGGACCCACAGAGACAGTGTTCAGCGCCCCCCTGAGCCTCCGTCGCTCTGCCGGTACTAGTTGTGTTTATTTCAGCTTTTGATGAATTTTTTCGAAATTTTGAAAGTGGCGTAACTTTTGCCTCCGACGTTTCCGCAGGTGGAGGAAGGTGTCATTCGACTCAGCTCGTCAAGCCCTGTCGAATGACGTCACTTTTGCCCCCTTCCGCCACTTTATCTAAAGTAAAGGGACGCCCAAGAACAAAAATAATTTTCCAAATCTGAAAATACCATTTCTTTAGATAATACTCTAATATGGTATACGATTTAAAATAACTAACATTGAAATGTCAATGTTGTCAAACTTTCAAAGCTTATTTCAACACTGAAATCTTAGTTCTTGTCGAATTAGGGAAATAAACCTCTGATTTTCCTTTCGTATGGGCTAATAATACATCTTCATTAACCACCTTTACATTCTTGCTTTTACGCCACTCTTCAATATTTTTATATTCTCTTTGATATCGCTCTTGAGTTATTTTCGGTAGTAAATCAACACTCGCTGCACATGATTCTCCCAATATTTCTAAAGAAATTTGATTTTGTTCCTCAATTTCATCCACGGTCGTTATTAAAGAGAACTCGCAAACACAAAAAACTGACGTTGTTTATAATATTGTTAATCTGTTCCATGACAACACAATGTTGGGATTATTCTGTAGAATTACGAGGTAGGTACGTGGTTTGTTCTTTCCTCGGAATCAAAATATAAACTTTCAGCGGGATTACGAAAAGCTTGAACGACACACGGTTGATACGCAAATAACGGATTTGGTTGATATACCTAATCCTCGGCTGGGCCTCGGAATACAATATTCAACCTCATCCGTTATTTGCTACATCTCGACCTTGTAAGGTTAATAACTATAGCAAAAGCTGCCTCTCGAGAAAAACCTGAAAAATATTCGCTAGAATGCCTAATTGAATTTAACTAGTTCAATCTTACAAAATTTGTCCAATTAAGCACAAAAACAATAAGGTCTACCTACTCAAGAGGTGGGGGAGAGTGGGTACTTTGACATGGATAAATGCCTGTAAGTCCGGTTCTGTTTGATCGATCTTTGCAGACTTCTTCTTTTCCACCAATATGAACTTATTAAGGTCCATTCATAGTAGATAGGGACCAAAAAATTATTTCTATACTATAAATAGTTAATCTTGACAACGGTAGCTGGAACGCTACCGAAACGTCGAAATAAAAAATAAAAAAAACATTATTGTGGTTTGATTCCCAAAAAAATAAGAAAAAATAATGTATTGTTTGTGTTTCATGATGAAAATGTTGTATGAAAATGTCATTAATCTGGATAATTTGTGGTTATGTATTAAAATGGTTGAAGAATATTATTACGATTCTGAGAAGGACCTAAACTAATGATTGGAACTGAATTATTTCCATCTTTTAGAAAATATACTGTATTTGAAAATCAAGAGAGAGTAAATTCCCAGAATAAAAACTAATTCGGTATGCAAAACTATAGTACAGTACGTGCGGTAAAACTTCAATATTTGTAATGCATTCTAAATTGTTTTTGTTAATTTCAATATAAAATTTATTAAATCAATTGGACTATCACATTATTTTATGATCTTTCATTGTTACTATAGTAGGCCTAAGAGGATTAACGTGCGTCATAGGCGTAACCAGATTAGAAAGGGATAATTGTTATTTAACGACCTCCGAATGGCAACAATGGCAACAATGACAGATATTTTGACTTATAAATAGTGCTTAAGTTTCTAGAAATGCAGTTATTTGATTTTCGATAAACTTGACAAATAGTAGTGACTAAAAATGGAAGCAGTTTGTGATTATACGCCAGTGAAAAAATTAAAACTAGACCATTTATCGCTCAATGAAAAGAGTGCTGTAGTGAATGTGTACCACTATTTTAAACATCAAAATCCCTCAAACACCATTGACAGTGTAGTTGAAACAACATCTAAGGCAATGGGATAAGGAAAATCTACAATATATATGCCCGGTTGCAAGAACGCTTATTAAAATTGATGAATGATTAACGGCTAATCAATGGTTCATCAATGGAATAATAACTCGTTAATTGTCCATTAATCAACCATCATTCACACATCAAAATGTAACGGATACCTGCAATGATGAACAATTAATCGCTCATTATCCACAATTTGCGTTGCACGAACGATAATTATCTGTTGATGAACCATTAACAAGCCGTTAATCATTCATCATTGTAATGGAAGTTGGTTTGTCAATTATTCAATAATCAATTTGACAGTTGTCGTAAAAGTTCTTATTTATTTATTGTAATTCGTTAATTCAATTTTTTGTTGCACATTTTGAATCACAGGGTAAGTTTACCTAACTGGAATAATCTATTCTAGTATTTAGGTACATAATGGAATCCGATTTATCGGACCTTTTCTATTTGGAAAACGAAACTCCACGTAGACATCCCAGTCAAATCGCAATGATATCCTTTGATTATATAAAAATGGTGCTGTGGATTGCATCCACCTTAAAAATACAATCACCAACAAAATGATCTGGTGGAAAATGTCGAACAGTTTGAAGATGCGATGTATGAAGAAGAGTTGGATCATGTGAATAATCCGAATAATAACGCCAATTACGATACTCGAAACGGAATAATTGAAATTATTTTCAATAGATAATAATATTTAATTTTTTTTTGGATCTCTTCATTTTCTCAAAGTTTAAACGTTGAAATAAAATTATTTAATTTATTCAAATCTTCATTTTATTTGAACTAATTTCAATATACATTCGTGACGCGTTTCGCTAACACAGTAGCTTTCTTCCTTTTAACAATTTTTATTGTGGTTTTATTTGGCTGCGATGTCAGCACTATCCTCTTGCTGTTGCTGTTGCTACAAATATACATTCAAAATATATTTTCAAATTAATGAGAAGTATTTTTGTAAGTACACCCTTTACTCAGCCGCAGCAGTTTGAGCGTCCTTCAGTTTTAACTGATGTTTTCTATACGTACCTACTTCGCTGGAAATAATCTTGGTATTTAACTAACAATTTTTATGAATGAAATTTAAGTGCTTACATTTCCTTCGGCGATCTTTTCTTATGTTCCTTTTCAAAGTTTCGTATAGACTTTTTAAATGTTTTGCAGATCTAACGCCTGATTCTGCAGATCAATTAGAATTTTTGGTTATAGAATGAAAAAAAAATTTAAATAAGAATGTACTATTTCATAATCCTTGAGAATAAGGTATATTATAGTAGTATTAATTATACCATATTAAAAATTTACTCACTTCACAACCAAGGATAGCAGTAATTACTTCTCGATTTCGGTGAAGTTTTTGCGCTTCAGTATTTTATCCATTACGGTTAGTATATAATACAACGTACATTGCAAATTTACCGTACACATAACTGTAGAATCCAAAAAACAAACCACAAAATCAAAATAGTTTAATATAAAAATATGACTTATAACAATATTATGACAGCAAACGTCACCGTTTCACAATGTTGCTACATCTTCCGACAATTAATGATCAATCACATGATGAATGATTAATAAGAGCTTAATTTTTTTCGTGCAACCGGATTCCCATTGATGGTTCATCATTTTTTAATCAACCATCACATGATGAGAGATTTGATTAGCGTTCTTGCAACCGGGCAATAGAGTTCTAAAGGAGGAAAAATCAGGTGGAGTAACCTCACCAAAGCCGAAACCAGGTAGACCAAAACTATTAAAAGTCAACGTGGACGAGTTTTTAAAAAATGCTATTCGTAAGCTTGTTCACTCATTTTTTATAAACAAGCAAATACCAACTTTAGATAAAGTTTTGCAAGCCATTACGAATGATGTTGATTTACCCACAATAAGCCGGGATAAACTATGGAAAATGTTACATGAGTTAAACTTTAAATTTGAAAAAATGGGTAGACACTCAATGCTAATTGATTCTGAAGAAATTGTATGTTGGAGAAGACAGTACCTCAGAAGAATACAACAAGTTAAAGCTCAAAATAAAAACATTTATTATTTAGATGAAACATGGGTTAATGAAGGACATTGTGTAGGAAGAGTTTGGAAAGATAAAAATATAAAATCATCCCATCAAGCTTTTCTAGAAGGATATACTACTGGTTTTAAGGAACCTATAGGAAAAGGTAAAAGATTAATTATTTGTCATATAGGCAGTACAAACGGTTTTCTTGAGAATGGTTTACTCTTATTTGAATAAAAAAAACCGTTGATTATCACGAAGAAATGAATGGAGACGTGTTTGAGGAATATTTTGAACAGATGATTCAATTCATACCAAAAGGATCGGTTATTGTAATGGACAATGCAAGTTACCACTCCAATTATTAATTTATGTACTTTAATTTTATTTTTTAAGATTTAATATTGTCGTATTTTTTGCATGTTGCTCGTCAAATGTTATCCTTGCGGTTGGTTTTTTTTTTCTCATATACCTACCTAATTGTTTTTTTAGCTCCTCATATTAATTTATAAATAATTGTAATTATCTGTACATATTATATACATATTTTGTAAATAAACATATGCCTAAAACAAAATGCCTAAAATAATATTGACTTTTTCTTCATTATTTCTATTTCCATATTAATTTAATTTTGAAAACGCACGTCTATGGTTTACTGCCTTTAACACTGATAACTGCAAAACATTTCTGGGAATTTACTCTCTCTTGATTCTCAAATACAGTATAGACATTTGTTACTTTTTATATTTATTGACATATGTTATTTTATGATTATAATACCACCAAGTCTAATAAAAGGTCACAAAAATTCTCCCCTCCTTATTACAAACTATTTTACAATATAAAGAGACAATCAGCGGGGTACCTGAGCTTTCTATTCCCATAATCATAGGTTTGTAGCTTCCTGGTATGCCTGTCAACAATATGGTACCTATCCATTTGTCGCTTAGGTACTTTTAGACCAATGTTTGATAGCTTGTGAGCAGTGGTAATAATCGTGTTAACGTAATCTTCTACCGAATCACTGTTCTCTAGCGAAGTTGTGATTAAGATACGCAAAAGTCCGACACGTCTGTTTAAACCACTGTCCAGGAAAGCACTAGCAAAGTTTTCCCATGCTTAATTTGTAGTTTTGGTAGACTGAACATGAACATAGTTCAACGGATCAACCAAAGGAATAACTTTGGATCGTACCTTTACGTCTTTCTTTGCATCTACTGCAGTACCTGTTACCGAATCCCATAACTCTTGATGCTCCAAGTATGTTTGAACTGCGAACTTCCAAGTATCGTAGTTTTCTCTTCTTCGAAGCTTTTATATCGGTGGAAGCTGATATCCTGACATCGTGCAGTGAAGAAAAAATTAAAAGTTCATTCAAACCGGTACCTCTGGCACTACTTAAAATACCCAAAATTATTCTCAGAAACTGCAGAAGCGTTTGGAACGTCTGGGCCCATAATCTATTGTAACATTTGTAGGATTTATGGTAAAAAGACGAAAGTTAAGGCAAAAAACTGTGTGACATTTATTATCCAATAATGACACTTGCACACACTAACTCAACTTCTATCAACTAACTCATTGTGTCATAAAGCTAATCAAATTAATTTCAACAATGTCAGGTTAAGTTTATTTTATCATCAGATCAAATCACTTGATCTAAATATTGTTCAATAAATTGGAATAATCTAAAATAGCTTAAAACAGTTGGCCAATATTTCACACAAGAAATCTATTCCAAATATTGTTCCAAAACTTGAACTAAATATTGCACAAGAAATTGTCCAATCTAAAATGACCTTTAACTATTAATATTCAATTAGAATTATTACCGATCCTATAACATCTTGGTTAGTGACGTAACGAATCGATTTGTATGTCATCAATTTGCCAGTTATCTTATTTTTATACAATCAATAATATTTTGAAGTTTAAGACTACAAAACTTTGTTGTCAAATTTTATTAAGGTCTATTCATAGTAGATCACACCTCTGGTAAAATGTGAAATAGAATATTTCATTTTATGACATTCTAACGATATGTAGTCCACTAGAAATAAAAAATAAAAAACATTATTGTGGTTTGATTCCCAAAAAAATAAGAAAAAAGAATAAGTAATGCCACAATGGAACTTACAGAAGATATCTTATTTTTAATTTGAAAATTCATTTCGTTGATATCAACGTTTTTTGCAGCAAATATAGCTCGTTCGCTCAACCAAACATGATCCTGTTGAATGTTATATTTGTTCCTGAATCTGCAAAGCTGAACAGACAATAAATACTAGATGTAATATAGGATATTGTAGGTATAGCGAATAGGCATGATGACAGTCACTAAGAATTACTGGAATTATCATTTGAAATAATTGTATAGATTACAAAGATTCTAAAAGAATCACTTATTTTTACATTACAACTGCGATTATATTTATTTTAATAAAAATATAAATACGAAATATAACAATTCGTCATCTTATCTAAAACACGTCAACCTTTTGCATATCGTTCGAACTTTTATCGTATTTTCTGGTTTTGCATCGTTTAAATGATATTTGCTCCTTATACAGGGTGTCCAGAAACTCTCCTGCCAAACGGAAACTACAATTACTAGAGGTGATTTTAAGTCGATTTAGCTCAAATTACCTTAATCCGAAAATGCTTCCTAAGGGAGCTACAGCCCTTTGAAGAAGACGTCCTCATATGAGTTTTCTTCTAATTATTCAAAAATACCGTTACTTAAAATATTCAAACAGTTACAAACCAGTCGTTCGCTGTACATAAATTTTATTCAGATCCATCGTGTCAGTCGGGGATTTTCAAGTTTTTTATGAATCCGACACCGAATTTGGGAAATTCAAAAAATGTTCTTTTCTTTCGAATCGATATCATGAACTGTTTTCGAGAAAAATAAATTTAAACTTTTTGTGTTTCGTACATAAAATTATGTTGGATTATAAATTTGTATCTGTAATATCAAGTTGGCTTTGAAAAATCAACAAATTGTACAGATGCTGGTAACAAAAGTCGTAAGTATTAAGTTGCTTACATTGTTTTGGAAATTTTAAATTACTTTTATTTCGTGAGGGTATAAAACAACAATCAACATTAACAAAAAGAAAGTTAGAGATAATTACCAACAGAAATAAGAGAATTAATTTTACAACAGATGCTCTACATGACGACCATTTGTCTCAATACACAAATTTATGATAAAGATGAAGGTTTTCTTTATGAATAATATTCCATATGAAAGAATTGGAAATGCCAGGATACATAGCAGCGAGTCTTCTGATTCTAACCTCAGGATTATTTTCGATTTCAATCAAAATATCGTCTTCGTATTCTATTGTCACATCAGGTCGCCTACCAGTTTCAGTATTTTTAGGTACTACTGAGACACTTTCTCTTAATCTTTGGTGTACGGCTACAAATGTTGCGCGAGCAGGATGCCTTCTGTTTGGAAATATTTCCACATATCTACGCTCTGCTGCACGAGCGTTACATTGTACTTCCCCATAAACTAAATGCATATCAGCATATTCTTCATTAAAAAAATAAACCGTTTTTATCAAATTAACAATTATTTGTTACCTTTCACACACAATAATAATAATAACTGTTGAGAATCAAAATAATTTAACAGATTGTTGATTTTTCAAAACCAACTTGATATTACAGATACAATTTTATAATCCAACATGATTTTATGTAAGAAAGGAAAAAAGTTTAAATTTATTTTTCTCGAAAACGATTCATGATATCGATTTTAAAGAATAGAACATTTTTTATGAAAATTATCTAGAATTTTCCAAATTTGGTGTCGGATACGTACATAAAAAACTTGAAAACATAATTTTTTTAATAAAAATACCTGTTGGTCCCCCCAACGACACGCTTGTGATGGATCTGAAAAAAATTTATTTACAGCGAACGACTGGTTTGTAACTGTTTATTGATTATACCAAGTTTGAATATTTGAAGTATCGGTATTTTTGAATAATTTGAAGAAAACTCATATGAGGACGTCTTCTTCAAAGAGCTGTAGCTCCCTTAGGAAGCATTTTCGGATTAAGGTAATTTGAGCTAAATCGACTTAAAATCACCTATAGTAATTGTAGTTTCCGTTTGACAGGAGAGTTTCTGGACACCCTGTAGATTTCATGACATCACACGAAATAATTCAAATTGGTAATAATAGTTATTTATTATACAAGCGAAAAAAGTATTAGATTTTAGCTCGAGGTTATGTTGTCTCCCTCCGCACATATAACATAACCTCGAGCTAAAATCTAATAGTTTTCCCGTGTATAATACACTATTTTTTTCTGTGACTAGAAAAATGACGATGTAATATTGAAAAAATGCCTTATTTTGGTTGCTCTAAATGGATTAAAAATGGCGTGGATTCAAATGTTTATGTTTGTCATGATGACAAAACGCTGTAGAAAAATGTCAGATGAGTGCAATAATATATCTATATATTATATGCGAAAAAAATGTACTCACTTTTTTCCCGGGGAAAAAAGTAATTTCATAAAAATTGATATTTTGTTACCGGACAACAATGTTAATATGTCAAACTTTTTTCCCGTCACAGAAAAAAAACATTTTTTTATTGGAAAACAGTGTGGAATATACTTAAAGTATTTACAGATGTGTGATGTCATAGATACGCCATTTCTATTCTAGCGTTTTGGTACGAAATTTAAATTGTATTTTATTAGCTTAAATTTCTCCTTCAACAAACATCGTGGAGCAGTTTTTCAAAATCAGTCATCATGTTTATTGTTTGTACCTTCATAAAATCTACTTTATCCTATTTCAGTTGAAAGTTACCAACATATTTTGCATCATGAACGTGGTGGTAAAAGTTTATTGTTTTTCAGTATAATTACCTCGAGAGTTGGCATAAAATTTTCTTTAATAACTTTTGTTGCGCCAAATGACGTCATTTGAAAGCAATTATTGTATTGCTGTATGTGAGTCAAAAAATGTATAAGATCTGTCCCATTTTCGGTAACTAATGACCTATGGCAACACAATTCAGAGGTTTCATTTTTAAACTCAAATGCTTCACAATATTGATCCATCAAAACAGTCTACTAAAATCTAAAAAAACCTCTATACTAAATTGAACTCTCAATATTAGGCGAGATTGATCTTAACTTATTACCGTAATGAATCAACACTTCTCAAAAACTCACTGTATAATTGAAATTATTTATCAACCGATCCATCAGTGTTATACGATATTTGCAGCGCGGATTCTGTCAATCGCTGACAGTTATTTCGAACAACTGACAGTTATGTAAAGTATTCTTGAATTTTCTAAAGTTCAGCTCAACTTTCTTAATTTTTCATTTCATAGGAACCTTCTTCTGAAAATAATAAATACAACAAATAAAGAATTAGCGATATTATTCTATCCGTTCACGCGTGATGCGATGACCAACGGATATAGAAATTCATATAGGAGATTGAAAATAAAATGAAAATATATATTTATTGTACAAGACGATAAAATTATACTTGATCTTTGAGAGTGTTCTTTAGCGTGGTAATTATGCTCGAGAAGATAATGCGATTTTATCGTCGTGTGCAATACAACATTTTTTTCTACAGCAAGACTTCACAGAAAATTCCACACATGTGATTTTTAACCAATCAAAACGTGTATTTCAGACAGATCACCATCGCAACGGATGAATTTTAGTGGAAGTTTTTTCCTCGTGGGTACCCAACAGCGAATTATACTGGAAATGTTTTTGACGTTTATAATGACAGAATATTTCTTTTGACAATCTAATTTTTATTTGTTAACATGATAATTTTGATTCATTTCAACTACCAGCTTAGATGTTTTTTAAATGCTTTGGACCATTATGATTAATGTTTATATTAAAAAGCAATTATTATATACTATGGCAGGTTGATTGGAAGTTGCTTGTTCTTGATTTAGAGATTCTCGGATTGTCTTTGCAGAAGTTGCGACAGTCATTGCATCAATTATATACTGATGATGGCCCGAGTCAATTTGCAGATATGGTTTTATGGAATGACTGCTACCATGCCCTGTTATTTTCAAATTCCCGTTTTGGCTAAAGTTGAAACAGCAGTGGCCCTCGCAGAGTGATTTGTTATCTTGATCTTGTTGACATCGATTCCAATCACTGATGCCGCCGATTTGAACCAGGAAGATATTGTATTTTGTCCAACCGGGCTGTTCTTGTACAGGCCTTTGGAATTGGGGGGCTGCCAGTTTGGATTTGGAGTTAAAAATAAATGATTCGTTTTGATGAGTTGGTCTCGCTTGCTTATTAGTTTTTTGAACAGTCTTACTGGACATAATTCTTCATTGACTGTATTCGGTACTAGCCACTTGTACGTATGTATGTATGTATTTTGAGGTAACATTCACTGAGACCTAACAGATCTATTGTGCCCCCTTACTTCTACTTAGTTTCTGAGGAGAGTCTCAGAGAATAGTATCTCCTTTAGTCCTATTTCCCGGAGGAATTTTAGGATATCTACAGGCCTCAACTTAGGTAACTGTCCCTCTTCTATCCAGTAGTCTCCCAGGTACTGTGCCCTAGGATTCTGAATTACAGTGCAGTTAGCAAGTATGTGGAGGGAGGTTTCTTCTTCCATTCCACAAAATCTACAATCTTCTTCCTCCACTATTTTGAGCTTTTTAAGGTGTCCATTCAGGCGACAATGTCCCGTTAGGATTCCTGTTAAAACTCTTAGTGCAGTTTTGCTTTGACTCATGCATTCATTTGATCTCAACAGGTTGTAGTCACCCAGAAGAATCTTTGATTGCCTAAGTCCTACTAGATCTTTCCAATTGTCAGATCTCTTTTCTTCGGCTTTACCTATTTCTTCCAATATTATATTGGAGCTGATTCCGCAAAAGGGTTCCGGCCCCCAAAAGGGTATTTCAGTTCCCCTCTTCGCTAGTTCATCTGCTATTTCGTTTCCTTCTATTCCAGTGTGTCCTGGAATCCACAGTAAGGTGACTATATTGTTCTCGCTATTCCTTCTTGTTACTTAATTCCGTAACGAATTTCTTTGAAAAGTTATACTTTTTCATCATACCATCTTGTGGCCTGTCCCAGGTTGTCCGATTTCTAAGAAGTGAAGAGGTGGTTTTTTTCCCTCTCTACTTAGTCTCTATCTTGTTCTTTCTGCAACACTCTCCATCACCATATGTAATGGTGTGAGGTTGAGAATCACTTCCATTGCTGCCGTTGGGCATGTACTCATTGCTCCTGTTATGCATATACAGGCTAGTCTTTGAATTTTGGAGAGGTTTTCTCTCGTCGTCAAGAGGCTAGTTCTACTACTCCACGCAATGGCTCTATAAGTGATGATTGGTCTCACCACGGCAGTGTACATCCAGCTCAGGATTTTTGGGTTACAGCCCCAGTTTCTCCCTGCCAGATTCCTGCACACCATTAGAGTCATTTTTGCTTTGTATGTAATCTCTTTCTCGTGTTTGTTCCACAGGAGTTTGCTGTCTAGAGTCAAACCTAGATACTTGACTTCTTGTCTCCATTCAACGTCGTTCCCATCAAGTTTTGAGGTTGAGTTTTCTTTTCTTAGTGAAGGCTAGCCACTTACTGTTGGCCATTCTTTTTGAACCGCCTTTGGTGGTCTTGGAGAAAACCGGGTTATATTCAATGCACCCTGTTGGTTCCCTTTGATTGTCAATTTCCTCCACAAAATATTCTATTGTTGCTGCCGCTCCTTCATTTCCTCTCCAGGCCAATTCTTGAGCAGCCGTGTGAAAGAACTTTTTTTAAGACCGACCAGAGAATATCGACGGTGGAAAGGAAAAAGTGCCTAAGCGACTTATAGCCAACTTTACAGTAGAGCGATTTTAAGTTTAGTTAAAAAGAAAAAATCGTAAAAAATGTACTGTTCATTATACAGGTTTTAATCCTATTGATTTCAAAAGCTGTTTATATATCATCCATTAACTGATGTATAGATCCTCATTTTTATTGAGATTTAAGAAGTTTTGGTCGGTTGGTAACATTTCAATAAAAATCACAGATTGGAAAAAATTACTAACCGACAAGCGACTCTTATATCAGGAAAGTTGAAAAGCCATATACATATATTTGTAAAGAATTTTGGTGTGGATAATTTGCTCAAATAATAAAAACACTCTTTCATGATCAGGGTACAGCTGCTTAACATTTAATTTTATTAATAAATGGTGTTCATCTGGGATATTATGACTAAGGTAAAAAAAATGCCAAGTCACTCAACAAAAACCTAATTTTCGATCAAACTGTTTATTTTAAGTAAAACTTTCACAAAAAACTCAATTATCTTAATCTATGAGTATAAGCAAATAAACTTGTACACCTAATATAAATATAAAAGTCAGCCATGTCGTTTTCAATATTTGGTAAAAGAACACTAACAAAAATATAATATTGACGAAAAAAATGATTACTTTTGTAACCCATTTGATAAAAATAAAAAAAAATAAACTCAGTCTTAACAAAAGTCAGCCAATTTACTCAATTATCTTCAATATCTGATTCAGGCAGGGCGTCTTGAAGCGTAGAACCCTGTGGCAAGTTCAGATACTCATGTTGAAGATGAGCTGGTATAACTTTGTCTTTACAAAGTTTAACCAAATCATCATATTTTGGTTTTGAAATGGCCAGAAATGATCGGTAGCATGGTGTAGTATATCTGATAAGCTGGTTATTTAGCGTTTTTAGAGTTCTTGTGAACACATACTTAGTTTTAATATTTGTCGCTAATGTTTTTTACTTGACATAATCATTTTCTACATTGTCATTAATTATCTTGAATTATGTCGAATAAAGTTCATGTATTGAAAGTTTAGTTATTTCTGTTCAGAACAGTTTATTCGACATAATTTTCAACTATGGATCGGTTTCTCCGACCGGAGAAATTAGAAGTGGATCCTTCATCTCCAACTGCTGCCAAGGAATGGATTTATTGGCTGAGAACGTTTGAAAACTTTGTTGGAACGATAAATGAGATCACTCCAGAGATAAAATTGGATTTACTTGTTAACCATGTTTCATCGTCAGTATACTCTTACATAAGCGAATCCACGGATTATGACACAGCAATCAGTACCCTTAAAGCTATATTTGTCAAGAAGGTGAGTGAAATTTATTCCAGGCACAAACTTGCATCGCGTTCTCAAATACCAAATGAATCAGTTGATCAATATCTGTGTGCATTAAACTCATTGGCCAAAGAATGCGACTTTAAACATGTAACGGCATCCGAGAATAGAGATGCGTATATACGAGATTCTTTTATAAGAGGGCTAAGCGACCCGAAAATTCGACAAAGGCTTTTAGAGAATACAACTCTTACTCTTGATCAAGCTTATTCTCAGGCAAGAGCGTTAGAGATGGCAGTTCTTCAGTCGACTTCGTTTACTTCTGGCACGTCACCTATAAACTTGAATGTGATATCCGAAAACAGTCTTCCTGAAAACGCCATCGAACCTCAAGTAAATTCGGTGGCTTCAACTAGTAAGTGTTATTTTTGCGGAAGGTCCCAACATCCTCGTAATATTTGTCCTGCACGTGAAGCACTTTGCAGAAATTGTAACAAAAAGGGGCACTTCTTTAATGTCTGTCGCTCGTCTAAAAAAAGAATAACTGCTAATACGAAACCTATAGCGATAAAATCCCGTAGATTTTCAAATCAAGAACGTGACTTTATCGAAAATGAAATTCAACGAATGATACATGAAGGTATTATAGAGCGGAGCAACTCACCTTGGCGGGCGCAAGTGGTTGTCGTATCGGGAGAAAATAGAAAGAAGAGGATGTGCATTGACTATTCGCAAACAATAAATAAATTCACTTTATTAGATGCATATCCTCAGCCAAGGATCGAGGATTTAGTGAATAAAGTAGCTCAATATACGGTGTTTAGTACTATCGACTTACAATCAGCCTACCATCAAATTCCGATACAGAACAGTGACAAAATTTATACTGCGTTTGAAGCGAATGGCAAACTCTATCAATTCCGGCGGATCCCATTTGGTGTTACGAATGGCGTTTCTGAATTTCAAAGAGCTATCGACCGGATAATCGAAATTGAAAAGTTACAAGGCACTTATTCTTATCTTGATGACGTAACCATTTGTGGAATCAATCAAGCTGATCACGATCGAAATTTAGAACATTTTCTTCAGGTCGCAAAGCAATATAAACTAACCTTAAATACTGAAAAAAGCAAGTTCTCAATAACGCATATTAAACTACTGGGATATGTTATTGAAAACAACACTATTCGACCTGATCCGTCTCGACTAGAAGCTCTTCTGCATTATCCTCTCCCTACTAATCTTAATGCTATGAAACGAGTACTTGGTATGTTTGCACATTATTCGAAATGGGTGCCTCGATTTTCTGAACGGATTGCACCGTTGGCTCACTGCATGACATTTCCATTAAACGACAAAGCTAAAGAGGCATTTGAAGATCTTAAAATATCGATTGCAGATTCAGCTGTCAAGTGCATCGACGAATCATTGGAGTTTGTAGTAGAAACTGATGCATCCGAAAACGCAATAGCTGCGACTCTTTCGCAACAAGGACGCCCAGTGGCATTTTTCTCCCGAACTTTATCCCCGTCGGAAAGAAATCACTCTGCCATCGAGAAGGAGGCTTACGCAATAATCGAATCACTAAGGAAATGGCGACATTTCTTACTGAATAGACAATTTAAGTTAATTACTGATCAACAATCAGTTTCGTTTATGTTCAATTCTAAACAAAGTAGCAAAATCAAAAACGAGAAAATTCTGCGATGGAGATTAGAATTATCCGAATATAAGTATGACATAATATATAGACCTGGCCAATTCAATTCTGTGGCAGACGCATTTACTAGAATTCACTGTAATCTAGCAGCTAGCGGACAAACATTGGAACAATTACACACTACTCTCTGTCATCCTGGAGTTACTCGTTTATATCATTATGTTAGAAGTAAAAATTTGGCATTCTCAATAGATGAAATAAGAAGAATAACAAATATGTGTCCGATATGCTGCGAATTGAAACCACGATTCGTCAAGTTATCAGGAAAATTGATAAAAGCGACAGCACCGTTTGAGAGGCTTAATATCGATTTCAAGGGACCTCTACCTTCCACATCACAGAATCGATATTTACTAGTGATCATTGACGAATATTCACGATTTCCTTTCGCCTTCCCATGTTCTGATGTGTCAGCAGCGACGGTAATAGAGAATTTACATAATCTTTTCACTGTATTCGGTATACCGTCCTACATCCATTCTGATAGAGGTTCCTCTTTCATATCTGATGAAGTTAAAAGATACTTAAATAAGTTTAACGTGGCGACCAGTCGCACTGCACCTTATAACCCTCAAGGAAATGGCCAAGTGGAAAGATATAATGGTACAATCTGGAAGACTATTATGTTGGCACTCAAGTCCCGTATGCTAAAGACCTCTCAATGGGAAATTGTTCTTCAAGATTCCCTTCATTGTGTCCGGTCACTTCTTTGTACTGCCACTAATGAAACTCCACATGAACGCATGTTTCAACATCCACGGAGGTCACCGAATGGCGAGTCGATCCCTTCGTGGTTGTTGACTCCCGGAAAAGTATTTATGCGTCGTCAAGTGAGGTCATCTAAATACGAACCACTCGTCGACGAAGTAGATCTATTAGAAGCAGACTCTAATCATGCTCTTGTCCGTCTTCAGAATGGCCGAGAACTGACAGTATCCCTGAAACACTTAGCTCCATGTGGTGAAGCAAAAGAAGTACCAACAGCTACGAATAACGATCAAACTGAAGCAGATTCTCAAACACAAGGTGACATCAATTACCCAGAATCTACTACGAATGATATAATACAGTCTCCGAATACCTCCGACTCTTCTGAAATACCGCAACAACCTACAAATTTTAAAACGACTGAAGCCCCGGTAATTGAACTGAGAAAATCTAATAGAGATCGACGTATGCCAAGTAATTTACAAGATTTTGTCATTAATACAAAGGGGGGGAAAATGTAGTATATCTGATAAGCTGGTTATTTAGCGTTTTTAGAGTTCTTGTGAACACATACTTAGTTTTAATATTTGTCGCTAATGTTTTTTACTTGACATAATCATTTTCTACATTGTCATTAATTATCTTGAATTATGTCGAATAAAGTTCATGTATTGAAAGTTTAGTTATTTCTGTTCAGAACACATGGCACAAGAGACAATTTAGGTTTTGACTGAATTTCAATCACACTAGACTCTGCAGATTTGTTCATTGTATATTTGACTGAAATAATTAGAGGATTACTTCTTTTAAATGTCACAATCCTAATTTTACTAATTTTTCCCATCAAGTTACCCTTAAAATATTTATCAGCCATTTATAAAAATCTTCAAAACTACTTTTTTCAACTTCATATGGAAAAGGGTCATTCCTGGCTGTGCTGAACACTGTGTACCATTTGTATTATTAACAACTTGTAAAAAATAGATAAATGATAAGTGGTAGAAATTTTGAGTGAGGTTAAAATACTTAAGCGACAGAAAAATATTTTTTTCTGGAGGGTAATTAGATCCAATCAAAATTTTATTTTTTCTCACGATCAGGATAAAAAGACTAAAAGTCAAAATATTTCAAATCAAAAACATGTAAAATTTACTAAGCAAATAATTTGTTTGTATAAAATTTCCTAAATACATATTTTTTTTTAATGGGTGACTTTTTGGTCGCTTGGTCGCCAAAAGCTGGAATTAATCATCAAAATATAATATTCCTAAGCGACAGTAAAATTCACCGTAGGAACTCGAAACTCTGTCCATTCGTCGCAGAATTTTTCGGCGATTACAGTTATGTATATAACTTAATAACGGCTCAAATGTCGGTTAGTGTATATTATACACTTTCTGGACAATTTTTTGTCCAGAAAATAACGTTTTGCCGATCAAGGCCGGAAAATGGACGTAAAAGCTTTTTCCTACAACCACTATGCAAAACACGCTTTTCTACAAAAATTTCTATACGCAAAGCAGGCCTTTTCTTAATTGTTTTGATAACTGTTGGAAAAGTACACGCTATGGCACTTTTCCGCACCGAAATGTCAAACAAAGCTACCTATGATCTGTCAACTTTTTTTGACAATTCAACATATTTATTATACTTAGTGAATTTCTGGGTGTAAAAATTTTAAATTTAAACCAAAAATAAGTAAACTATTTATTTATTCATTATTCACTATTAAACATACACTCAACTGATTTTTCTATATTAAATTTTCATTTTCTATTTTCTTTCTGTTCAAAGTTTTAATAAAATACCTAAGTATATAAATTTCTGTTTTTATTTCATTAATAAATGTGGTTGTAGAAAGAATATTGTGTACAGCTTGTACGCAAATCACTTTCCCCACTCGCTAGATTTGCAAACAAACTTCTGCGCTCGTGGGAAAAGTGACGCTTTGCGCACTAGTTGTACAAACTACTATTCCCGGTCCCTGGACCGGAAAAAGCTTTATAATACAATCTTCCTTGATTTCGTTACTATGACAACGTTTCGATATATTGTCGAGTGATGACAGTTCGTTGATTTTTAATTTGGCGTTCATGTCAAACTTAATTCGCGAGTGCGCAAATTTAACAATAATATGAATTCAGATTTTGAATTATACGATAAAGAATTAAATGTATATCGAAGTGTCTGTCTTAAAAAAATATTGTACGTCACGCAACCGGAAATTAGTGTTTTTCAGGTCTCTCCAAGCTTCCAGGACTCGCCTACGGGTCGCCCTGGAATCTGCTTGTCTCGACCTGAAAAATACTACTTTCCGGTCTTGTAACGTAAATTACTATTCTTTGCAATCCTTCCGGAGTCTTTTCGTCCCAAAGCTCAATAATCTTTCTCAATTCGTCTGCTGATAGTGCTGATGAACTTGCCTTTCTCTTGGTTGGATCTATTTGTAGTTTCCGACTCTTAGCATTTTTTGCAGCTCTTGCGTTGACAAATTCTATGTCAGAGAATGGATTAAATTTGCGATTATACCTTTCGAAAAAATATTCCTGCAACTGCTTAGCTGTAGAGTTCCATAGAACTTTGATAACACTCTCCTTGTAGTCTTCGGAGTTCTTTTTTCGCATGTTGAAGGCATAGTCTTCAAGAATAAGCGCCAGTTCTTCCACAGGTTTATAAACTGCATCCATACACTTGCCTTCGATTTCCTAGTATTCGCGGGTGTCAACTGCTTAATATTCTGGTGAATATTTTCTTTACTCTCTTGACCGAAGCGAGACATTTTTCTACGTCGTGCTGTTTTTGACAAATTTAAAACAGAAATAATTTCTAGCTTAGAGTTTCACTGAGTTGCCATGGTAACTAAATAATCATGTCGACAAAACCGTCTATGTTTTGTAAGTACTTGATGAAGACGAAAATTGATGTTGTTGGAAATAAACACATTTGGTGTGGAATTTTCTTACCGAATACCACACGAGGTCAAATTAAATCCGGAAATTTTTCGAGCTCATGAATATTTTGAAAATAATTTGACCTCTAGTGGTATTACTATAGTGAAAATTGTGATTTTTCGCACAAAAATCGCAACTGTGTTGCTCCGTTACTACGGATATGAATTACTTTGTCAACAAATGTCAAACAAATTTTACATGCTGGTTTTTGTGGAGTGTTCAGTATTTTTGCGTTTTGTGCACGAAGTAAATAAATAAATTAATTCTTTATTTTCTGTCTGACAAACAACAAAATTTGTATAGAATTAGTCACAATGAAAACTTAATCCTAATCTAAAATTGACATGCAAAATATGACTAAACAACATAGTACGAACAAATAAATAAATAATTATTCATACAACATTCACATGTTTAAAAATGGTTTTAAAACTTTTTTGAATTGTATTAGTGTATCACAGTTTCTGATAGTTAAAGGTAATTTATTATAAAACCGTTGCCCTTGTATAGCCGGAGATTTAAAATGAATATTTCCCTTAGATAAAAGGTACATGTAAATCATTACAATGTCTTGTATTAAATCTACGAACTTGTTCATTAGCCTTAAGATATTTTATTTTAATATAAACAAACACACACAACTCAAAAATATACAAACATGACAATGTTAAAATTTCCAACTTTTTAAAATATACATGGCAGCTAGTGTGACGAGAAATACCAGCAATAGGTACAACGAATGATCCTTTTTTGGGCTATGAAGACATCATTAAAGCTAGTATTCATTCCCCAAAAACATAAACCATGCCGTTGGCGCGATTCCACCTGAGCATAGTACAACGTTATCAGCTGTTTAATTGTTAGAGCCGATCGAAGGTTTCTATACTGATAATTAACTGAATTCAGCTTTGAGATCAGTGTTTTTTCCAATTTAGGAATTCATCAATAAATAAACCTAATAATTTCACCGAAGAAGAGTGAAGTGAAGTCTCGAGTGAAGTGAATACGAAATGTACGGAAAAGAATTCACACAAGAAGAAGAAAACCTGCCATCAGGTGTAGAAGATGCAGCGTTGCAAGCAGAAAGTGTATTATTGCCCCAAAAATCTAGGATGGTGTTTGAGAAGGAATACCAGTCCTTTAAAAAGTGAATATCAATGGCGTGAGTGAAAAAGTGCTTATGGCGTGTGACATATCTAAATTCAACAAGTTAACCACCTTACTGAAAAACACCCCTATAAAGTTAGCAGAGCCACTTGCAAATAAATAGATGAAACCTATTCCAATAATTGTCGAAAATTTGTCGTGAACGTAAAAAAATTGTCGCGCTCTTAGTTTTTTTGGGTGTGTGTGGTGTGGTGGCTCTGCTAACTTAATATTAAGTTAGCAGTGCCACCCATAAATAAATATCAAAAAGCATCAAAATTGTTACCAATAATATATTGTCGAGTAATTGTCGAAGTCCATCTGACGTAAAAGAAAACGCAAAAAATCCATTCCTTCTAGCATATATATACCTTTTTCTTGGAATTTCCTGGTTTTTGAAGAAATTTCGCATTTTTGGCAACAGCGCATAAGTATAATGACATTTTACGTGTTTTCCATATCATTATTGACGAAGATAATGTTTTTTTAAGCAACTTTCTATTTTTCAAAGCTGAATGATAGAAATATTTCTTTTTCACAGTTGTACACTTATATAACTTTGTTGATTTATTATTTTTTCAATAAGAATTTATCTGAACAATTGTCAAATGACCAAAACGTATTTGTCTTGGGGTATTTGAATTTCCTGAAGCAAAAAACTAAGTGATCGGTAAAACTCCATAATTTTTATTCTCCCTCCATAGGTATCTACGCAACGTATGATGATTTATTATTATTTATTAGTTCAGGAATCTATAAAACGTATTGTAAAATGATAAAAACGAATTTGTCGTGGAATCTCCAGATCTTCATGAGCGAATGAAAGAAATATTCCGATTTCTCAGTTATACATCCAGGTAACTTGGTTTAATATAATTTTTGTCTTCCAGAAATGTACTAAACAATTGTCGAATGACCGAAACGTAATTGTCGTGAACACAGAACAAATGTCGCGCTCTTAATTTTTTTATAGGGGATGGCAACTTAATATTAAGTTAGCAGTGCCACCCACATATTAACATGAAAAATATAGTTTAAAAAAACTAAAAAAACACGCTTTTAAAGAATGTTGGACTAAAAAGTTAAAAATAATTTAAAAAATTAAATTATGACAATAGTACATAAACAATACTAGTTTGATTGAGGGAAAAGCGTGAGGCGCTTGATATACGATAAGCACAAGTTTTTTTAAACTATATTTATTTTTAATTTTTTAGTTCGATTTATTGTCTATAGATTTTGTCTTTCAAGTTCTCGTTTATAGTATTATTAATTTCCAACAGAGGGTGCATGAACGTAAAATTCTTCTTCAACAACGCAATAAAATTTGAGGTATGAAATTCTAAAACTTAATGTTGATGCAGATAGTATATCGAATTTCTAACAGAGGGCGGAGAGTTGTAAAAGTAGCTCCGACTTGAAGAGAAAATTAACAGTTATTACTTCGATAACCAATCCAGTCTTGACGTGTGCGTAGATACTAAAAAAAATTTAGGTACCTACTTATGATACATAATCTAAAGATATAGAAAAGGCAAAAACATTTTTGAAAAAAAAATGCAGATACGCCACTGCATACTCAAGATATTTAGTTTTTAAATCTTAAATCAAAAGAAAGCAATTATACCCGATAAGAACTACTTCGATAAATTTACTAATAGGTAATAATGAGAATCAAGTTAAAAATATATTTACGGCAAAAAAACTAGAAGCAAATCCACAGCAAACTATTAAAATATGTTTCGACTGAAGGTCACTGAAAGATAACGATAAATTGAGTTAATAAATTGATACGCTAATTACAGAATGTCGACATCGAATTCGTTCGGTGCCAGAAGCCGCGGAGAGTTACATACAGACATACACACAGACAAACATACAAGTGAAGCTAATAAAAAGCGTGTAAAAAGCATCACAATTGTTACGAATAATTATAGAGTAATTGTTCATCTGACGTAAAAAAAACGCAAAAAATCCATTCCTTATAGCATATATATATACCTTTTTCTTGGAATGACACGGTACAAACGTAAAAGGTCATACATATGCGCTGTTGCCAAAAATGCGAAATTTCTTCAAAAAACCAGGAAATTCTAAGAAAAAGGTATATATTATATATGCTATGAAGAATGGATTTTTTACGTCAGTTATTCGTACCAATTGTGATGCTATTTGATTTTTATTTGTGGGTGGCACTGCTAACTTAATATTACGTTAGCAGAGCCACCCCCTATGAAAAAAATTAAGAGCGCGACATTTGTTCTGTGTTCACGACAATTACATTTCAGTCATTCGACAATTGTTCAGTACATTTCTGGATGAAAAAAATTAAAATTAACCAAGTTAGCTAGGTGTATACCTGAGAAATCAGAATGTTTCTTTCATTCACTCATGAAGTTCTGGAGATTCCACGACAAATTCGCTTCGGTCATTGGACAATAAGTTTATGAATTTCTGAACCGAAAAATAATATTAAATCATCATATACTGGTGAGAAAATAAAAATAATGAAATTTCACTAATAACTTAGTTTTTTTGCTTCAGGAAATTCAAACACCCCACGACAAATACCACTTGATCATTTGGCAATTGTTCATATAATTTTTTATTGAAAAAAAAATCAACAAAGTTACGTAGGTGTATTACTGTGAAAAGAAATATTTCTATCATTCAGCTTTGAAAAATAGTTTTTTTGCTTCTGAAAAATAGGAAGTTGCTTAAAAAAACTTTATATTCGTGAATAATGATATGGAAAACACGTAAAATGTCATTATACTTATGCGCTGTTGCCAAAAATGCGAAATTTCTTCAAAAACCAGGAAATTCCACGAAAAAGGTATATATCTATACCTTGTTTTTAAACTAGGAGGAGCATTTTAGGAAACCTCAACTACACCACTAAAAGTTACTAGATTGGGAGTGTGTTTCGAAAGGGTCGTGTTCAGAATTTTTGAACTAAATGAAAATTACGTGAATTATGTATTGTACTGCTCGCTGTTGTCGTGGCAAATGAGGGATCAAGGCATGTCTAAATATCGAATGATGATTGGCCACAGGTCAATGCGAAAGTAGTAACCAAATGTCACATTATTGTGAAAAGATGTAAGGTTATAATAAGTAGTTTATGTAAAATGTTTTAAGAATTTGAGTATAAATGAGAATATAGATATGCAATTGTATGAATAATTTTTTTTTTAATATTTTAGGCTTTGGTATAGCAAAACTAGAAGTGAACAGAAGTTTTGTTATGGAAAAATACCATACTTATAGTATTGCAATGTATGTAAAACTTGATGTGAAACTTATATTATTAACAAGAAGAAGCATGGATTTTTTTCATGAAAGGGAATAAATAATAAAAATAGCGAATACCTTGGGTAAAATATAATACTTTGTTAAAAATAAACAACAAACGTGGTAATAATGATTGAACTAATGACTATTTTTATAAAAATAAACACAAAACTGACAAATGTCAGTGTCAGTGGTATCAGAAGAGCTGTGTGAAACTGGTGGCAATTTGACCAATCACTAGGCAGCAGAAATGCCAACTTAAATTCAAATCGCTCCTCTTAGTTTAAAAACAAGGTTATAGAAGGAATGGATTTTTTGCGTTTTTTTTACGTCAGATGGATTTCGACAATTATTCGTAACAATTTTGATGCTTTTTGATATTTATTTATGGGTGGCACTGCTAACTTAATATTAAGTTAGCAGAGCCACCCCATATAAAAAAAAACTAAGAGCGCGACAAATTTTTTACGTTCACGACAAATTCTCGACAATTATTGGAATAGGTTTCATCGATTTATTTGCAAGTGGCTCTGCTAACTTTATAGGGGTGTTTTTCAGTAAGGTGGTTAACTTGCTGAACTTTATAGGGGTCTGAAAAACTTGAATGGAGGATACAAAACTAAAAAGTCTAATATCCTGGAGTCAGATTACATTTTTAAATTTCTGACAGAAGCTTCTGATGACGTCTATTTGTTTATGAAGGTTATCGCTATTTTTTGGTATGCATGGAGCGACTAGATCCGATGAATTGCACATAAGTTAGATGTGTTTTGTGGACGACAGAATAGTCGTTTCATTATCTGATGCTAAATCCAAGCAGGATAGGTCGTTTTGTATTACTGAAAGAAAAATGCAGTGAGTTTATTGGAAATAGTGACAAAGTACATTAGCTTGAACCCCCCAAAAACGTACCTACCTCACAGTTTATCGACAGCAAAAGTGCACTACTCAACCAGTGGGGATTATCACTATATACAAGATACCCAAGCTACTAAATTCTGAAATGTACACGGGCATTGTTTCTGTCGTTTTTCAACTACCATGTTGGCAAACTCTGGTGCTCATCTAGTAAAAGTTAAACGCTTAGGTGGATGGAAATCGTCATCCGTTGCAGGGTCTTACATTGAACAGTCAGTTTGCAATAAGATTGCTATATCCAAGCGTATACTTGGTGGACCTAAAAATCAATCCAGTACCTCGGTTCAAGTGTCTAAGCAAACGAGTACAAGTTGTGGTGTTCCAAAAATAGATGTTTCTAATAATGTAAAATTACACTTGTTGTTTATCCTTCGAATTAATGTGTTTGAATTTGTAAATTTAATTGAATAAAAAAGTTAAAACATTTTATCTACCCTTGCTGTTAAAGTGTTACTTTATCTACTCAAAGAAGTTGCTATAACAACAGCTATAGAAAAAATTAAAATAACTAGTGACATCCCAAAAGTTCAAATTATCGCCCATCATTTTCAACCCTAGTGTTTACTCTTTGAAGGGTAGATTGAACAATAGTCTTAATTTCAGCACTTGAAATCCTACTCTAAATGGCGTTTTGTATTTTCTCGATCATGTTGTTTCGAGTAATGGGCCGAGTTGCAAAAATAAAATCTTCAATTCGCAACAGAAATAGGAGTTAGGGCTGGTGAACTGAAAAAATCCCTAACGCTGTTCACTGGTGCGATAATAGTAACATTGAAATTGAAATAATAGGACAAGAAAAGTCAATATTAATAGATCCAACATTGTTGAATTCTGCTCAATAGAACTAGAGTAATATTATCTACGAAGAAAAATTCTTAAAATCCACAAGTTTCTTAACATATTTCAGGATCAACATATGATTTTCGCTTTCCTGTTGTTTATAATCCATATCCATACATACTTCCTTTCAATATTCCTCAAAGAAAACTAGATTTCAAAAAATTAATAAACAGCTACCTCTAAGATGCACGTTATTTATTAAACTGGATTGAGCTTGGTGGAAAAGAAATATTTTCACCAAGGCCAAATCAAGTAATCTATCCCACTTATTATTTGATAGGCTAAATAGGGAACACCAACTCAAATGGAGGTCGACACAGAGAGTTTACTGAACGAGGTAGACAAGGAACTCTCAACCAAGCCTTACACCAACTGGTGTCGAAAATTGAGGCTGCACTAGGAAATCAAGAAATTGCTCTCGGAGCATTTCTTGACATAGAAGGAGCGTTCGACAATACATCCTTTGATTCCATGATAGCTGCTGTTGCAAGGCGTGAGCAGATGACACCACATGTCGGTGGATGAAAAACATGCTTTTCAACAGAACTGTAACAACAACCTTATTTGGAGACTCCATGGAGGTGCGGATAATGAAGGGATGCCCACAGGGAGGAGTTCTATCCCCTTTGCTGTGGGACCTCGTCATAGACGATCTCCTGGTGAAACTGAACAGGAAAGGGATATACACCCAGGGGTATGCGGACGATCTGACAATACTTGTACTGGGGAAATACCCTAATGTTATAATCAGGGCTGATGCAACAGGCTCTGGGAATGGTGGATATATGGTGTAGGAGGGAGTGCCTAAGGGTGAACCCTTTAAAAACCGCGCTCATTCCCTTCACTAGAAAAAGGAAGCTTGCGGGAATAAAACTGCCAAGCCTCTTTAACGTGCAGCTGTGTCTAAGTCAGGAGGTTAAGTATCTGGGTTTAATTCTGGATGCAAAACTAACCTGGTACTCTCACCTTCATGATAAAATCAATAAGGGAAAATGGCCCTAATGGCTGCCAAACGGGCGATAGGGAACACACGGGGACTAAATCCACGGATCGTACACTGGCTGTACACAACTGTGGTGAGACCCATGGTCACCTATGGTGCCTTAGTTTGGTGGCCAAAAACAGATCAGGAGAAAGCTGAATCGGAGCTATCAAAACTTCAGAGGCTTGCCTGTCTGTGCATAACGGGTTCCACGAGAAGCAGCCCGATTTCGGCAATGGAAGCAATTCTCAATCTTCCGCCTCTTGCTCTGCATGTTAAGGCGGAAGCGAGGATGGCTGCATACAGACTGGAATGCAATGGGAACTGGCATGAAAGAACCAACACCCATTTTCATTCCAGAATCACAGAAGTTATCACAAACTCAGTCACAACATGTTGGCAAGAAGTAACGACACCCAACCATACCAAATCCAGCTAAACTGGGATGGATTGGAAGCATGCAGTCAGGAAAGAACGTTGATGTGGTACACTGACGGATCAAAGACTGACATTGGAACAGGTGCTGAAGTCCATGGTGCTAGACCCAGGTGCAACTTCCACGCACCGTTGGGGAATCTTGCTTCTGTATTCCAGGCAGAAATCTACGCTATCGATATGTGTTTGCAACTGAATATTGAAAGGGGGTACAGGGGTCAAAAGATCCTAATTCTCTCCGATAGTCAGGCAGCATTAAAAGCTTTAGTATGTCCTCAGATCAGATCTAGACTGGTCTGGGATTGTCTACAGAAACTTAAAACCCTGGCTAACCATAATAGAGTTACTCTAAAGTGGGTCCCGGGGCATAAGGGTATTGTAGGAAACGAAAAGGCAATCATCCTAGCAAAGCTGGGGTCTGAGACAGCATTCACTGGTCCTGAACCAGTATTTGGGATAACCAAAACTGCTGCACGTGGTTGTATATCTCGGTGGACTCAAACTAAACACCAGTCGTACTGGAGACACGTGCCAAAACAGGAACACAGCAAACTCCTGGTCAAAAAACCGTCGGAGACGCTGACCAATGAAATACTAAACCTTAGCAGGGCCCAAATAAGGATGGTGACGGGTTTACTCACCGGTCACTATACTCTAAGGAAGCACATGCATACAATCGGCATATATACCTATCTGTCGGTTGTGCATGGAAGAGGAGGAAACAGCCTCTTACATTATCTTTGATTGTGAAGCATTATCTCACTGGAGACATAGGACTAGAATATCCAAGGGAGGATTTCTCCAAAAAGGACCTAATGAAAAGTCTGCTGAGCCTGATAAGGGCTACTGGTCTCTTCACATAAACGGCACAACCAAGAGCACAAAAAGCCTTAAGGCTGAGGTGCCGAGGACATCAATTCTTTGACTGGTGTGCTGATCCAATCAATCAATCAAGCTATTGAAACTGAGTAAGAGACATTTGAATACAGTTACCGACCTGGTGACTGGACACTGAACCCTGAGGAAACATCAGCACAAAATGGGCAAAGTTAGTGAACCTATGTGCAGGAAATGTGAACTCTATGATGAAACACCTACTCACATGCTCTGCTTCTGCGAGAACTTACATGGACTCAGACGGAAGCATTTTGGAGATGAAATAATACAACCATTACAACTACTGAAAATCCCTCCAGTCAAACTAGTGGCCTACATAGAAGACACAAAGCTTCTGGAATGGAAGTAGATAACATGGGAAATGGTACAAAGATTCAGTTCAAGTACCTGGGCTGTTGAGCACAACCCAATCGAATGAATGAATTTGATCAGATATACTTAAACTTACTGAATTTAATTGAGTAAATTTTGTAAAATTCGGCTTTTTAAATTACGCATTTTAAGTACAAGTCTGTAAATAATTTGTAGGTTTTTCATGTATATAAAAATATATATAAAAAACCCAATGTTATTATAATAAATTATTTTTAATATCCGTATTGTCGAAAGTAATATACTAGGGATGTACCGGAATTCCGGCGGTACCACTAAATCCGGCAGATCCGGCCAGTGGCCGGAATTGTCGTTCTGGCCGAATCGCAGTTGCGGTCCGGCCGGAACATTAAAATTTTCAAAAATAGCTTAAATATATGAAAAAAGCAAGCAAAATATTTTGTACTTTAATAAATTGAAAGTCGAAAATCATTAGAATTGCAAACAGCCTTATTTTTGTCCTCTTTATGGAAACCAGTGTGCTTTATTCGAAATTAGAATAATAGATGGCAGTACACAAAGCAATGACCAATGACATTTCAATTTTTTATTTATTTATAATTCATAACACGGAACGGAATAAATTAAGGACCTGTGTATGCAAAAAAAAGAAAATAATATAGAGTTGTATGCTTTAGATAGATAGAACCGGTAAAATATCGTTAAGCTGAAGGAATTTGAAATATTTCCATATAAATCCCGATCCGGCCGGAATTCCGGCGGTCCGGTCCGGCTGCCGGCCGGAATTCCGGTTTTGGCCGGACCCGCTAAATACTCGATCCGGTACATCCCTATAATATACCTACTTATTATTATATGCTTGGGAAAATGGTAAACATTATTTGGAGAAGAAGGTTTTGCACCTGGGTAGTAAACTTCTCAAAGATGCTTTCTGCACCAAATTTAATAATAAAACATTCAATGGAACTGGAACGACTGAATTAAGACTGACAGGAAATATGAGAAAATAGTTGATTCTAAAAACAGCTTGGGAATTACAACAACAAAAGAAAATTAGAAAAAATTGCGAGGGTGCTAAAGTTGGTTACCATGAAGATCACATCAATACGAGATAGTCTTGGTGTCGGTTCTACTAAAAAAATTAAAGCCATAACTCGAGTATTCCATTCATTTTTTCCAATCCTGTATACTGATGTCATGATAAATGCTAAAGTTATAATTTCTAGTTTAGTCACCAAAAAGTGTCAAACCAAGAACGATTTTGCTCATCGCTAGATGGAGCGTTCTTGGTGGTGGCATGTTTGGGATTTCCAAGGTTTAACTAGCTTCGTGAAAGGAGGTGAAATTTTCAAGAACAAAATGGGTATGTATTTTTAGAAATCGACAGAATTCAAAAATGAAAAGCACGCAAGCGAAGAGGGAGCATGCAATATTTTATTATTATAAAGTTTAAATTTTATTAAAATGATGTGGAGAGATAAGAATTTAACCAAATTTTTAAATAAATAGTTTAAACTGGGATTTGAAGAAATTTAAATCTGCCATCTGTCATTTTTCTTCATATCCTGACGATGCGTATGTGTTTTATGAAACGTTTTCGTAAATATAGTGAAATTTTAATTCAGTTTCCTCAAAATAAATATTTTTTTTCCGAATTTATATTTTCTAATGAGAAATATCGAGATTTTCACAAAAATTGATCCAAATTTCTTGTAAATTAACATATTTTCATTAAGGATCTACAAAATTTCAATAAATTCTTTTGTTGTGACATTTAAATAAAAAAAAAATCAACAATCGTGAGAAAAAGTCCAAAAACCCTTTTGGTAAAATCGTTACAACCGTATAATTTCCCTATAATCGTATTCTAGTAAAATTCTATAGAAATAATAACGTCGATATCATTCCATTCCAACGTAAAGAAAACCGCCATTACAGGTGAAAAGCTAAGAAAACGACATACCTAAATATCGTTGTTGTATATTTTGACTCTTTTATCGGACCGCATCGATTCTATATACGTTCGTAATAGTTCCACATGTCCTTAAACTTTTCGTATTTGATTAATTATAACAACCCCCCCACTCAATCACTATGAATATTTAAAACGCGTGTTATTTCCTTCAAACTCCATACCGCCGTCGAGCTATCTTCAACAAAGGGCACACGCGAACTGGCAATCACGCTTGCCAACAGTGCGCTTGTGCCCCTTCTCGACTAACCCCACTCCCTACTATTGCATTATGGATATTTTGTGTATATGGCCAATTTCTCCTGCTACTGAGGGGTGGGCGAGGAATTTTTAAACAGGTGGTGGAGTTGACGGGATAACAGCAGGAATATTAAAGGAGATAAATAAAATGAGACATGGTAAAAGTGAATTTTTATGTTTCGAAACGCTTTTGGCGACTTTCTCTATTTTATTTCGACTTAATACACTCGAAAATATACCTTCGATCGTTTTTTCTTTTTTTTTTCGTTTTCAACTGAATAATTTATTGCTTTGTGTGTGTAAATCAAAAGAAGGGAAAAGGGATGATTTTTGAAGGGTTTTTTGAAAAGAACTACTCCTCGGGGTTTGTATACCACGACAGGCGTCGATTTACACTCCATCAGATACTTTGAATCCTACTCTACATTAACTTAAATTCAATATTCTCAGTCACAGAGACTGAGATTATCTGACAACTACCCTTTTCCTTGATTTTCCAACGTAAACTTCGGATCTTTTAGAGTAAAAATGAAATTTTCTTCTTATGGTTCAAGGAAATTCTAAAAAAATCACATTTTTGTAAAAAAAACTACATTTTATCCCCGTTCCTTGGCCTATTTGTACAAAATAGTTATAAGTGCTAAACGTGATATTTTATTTTGTGAGAAGGGAAGTTCCATCCCTTCAAACAAAATAAAATCACTTTTAGCAGGTATATCATACACTATTTTTTCTAAAAATACCATTAAAAGTCCAAATTAACGCATATTTTACATAATAGCCTCGAGATAATCAGTTTTGAATCAAACTTCATCTAATCTATTCATGAAACAAGTTGTCAAGGTAAACAAAAACCGAATTTGTTGATTTGTCTTTGTTGACAACTAACGTCACGAAGTATTCTTTCTCGTTTCTTCGTTTTTCGATGAAAAGTGATCAAGAAAATGAATTTCTACCGCCGGATATTGAAGAAACTGCCAATAAAGCTGCTTTTGAATTATTGCCTAGTAAGTCAAAGCGACAGTACGAGTTTTCATACGATCGTTTCTTGAAACGGTGTGATCAGAAAAATGTCATTGGCAAGGAGGCCAGTGAAAAAGCACTTCTTGCATACTCTGAAGAAAAGTCCAAAATATGGAAATCGTCAACGCTTTGGTCGAATTATTCTATGTTAAAGTCGATGATGAACATAAATAATCATGACATAAGCAGATATTACAAGATTGTGGTTCTTTTGAAGCGAAAGGGTGAAGGATATCGACCGAAAACGTCAAAAGTATTGACAAGGGAACAAATCGATAAATTTCTCGCAGAAGCCCCGAATGAAATATATCTAACGCAGAAAGTTGCTGCGATTTTTGGTGTTTTTGAAGCTTGTCGTCGAGAGGAACTGTGCGATTTGACATTAATTAATATCGAGGGTTCCGGAACTACACTCGTTGTGCATATACCAGACACAAATACTAATGTGCAACGCACCTTTGTTGTATGTGGTACGTTGTATATGAATTACTATAAAAAGTACATAGCCCTTCGTCCAGTGGATATTAACCATTCAAGAGTTTATATAAAATGGATTAAAAATAAATGTGCCAGGATTCCATTTGGAATCAACACATTTCGTAAGATGTCTGCCAAAATTGCTGAATTTCTAAATTTGCCTGATCCCCATCTTTATACTGGACATTGTTTCCGACGCTCCTCAGCTAGTTTGTTGGCGTACTCTGGTGCTAATCTTACTACAATTAAAAGACATGGTGGATGGAAGTTCAGTACAGTAGCAGAAAGTTGTATAGAAGACTCGCTACAAAGGAAACAGAACATTGCGGATCAAATTTTGTCCAAAACTTCACCGGATAACATAGCTCTCTGCCCTGCTACAAGCTTCACCAAAATAAATTCTGTTACATCTACCAATGAGACTGGCCATGGAGTTTCTTATTATAATATTGTGGTCATAAAATAGCATTTTAGACACTGACAGCATGCGTCAAAAATTATACTTTTACTGGCGTTTGTAGAAAAACTACATTTTATCCACATTCCTTGGCTTATCTGTACAAAATTCTTTTTTTTTTCTCTTAAATTTACCCCTTTTCAATAAATTTAATGATGCGCTACTGCTAAAATAGTCCGAACTTTGACTGAAAATATACCAGTATGGTTTTCTGTATCTCTCGCATTCAATTAATGGACGTGATAAAAGTTAGTTGGAAAAACAATTTGGAAAAGTTATGGAGCAAAAAGATCCTTGCAGTGGTAAACAAATTTGGAATACAAAAGAATCGATTATCTGATTACCGAAAAAAAAGGAGAAATTTTAAAATGATGGACGGCAAATTTTCTTTTGAATTCATTCTACCAGGTGTGCAAATAAGAACGGCTGTCGGCCATATCTCGGATTGTCGTACAGTTTGAACAAAACAGCTAAAAATTGTTCTTAATTCTTTAATTTCACCGAAAGAGGGCGTAATAGCATAAATTCCCAGTTTCCTATTCAAAATTCTAGGCAGAAGTAGAGTAAAAGTAATAGAAAAACGTAATCCTGAAACAACTCTTTTTGTTCTACTTGGCTTTTCTCCGTATTTCAAAATAACAGCTAGGGGTGAGTGGGAATGCCAATTTTATGAAATGATCATTTCAATACAGACTGGAATTCTGAAAATAGTCAAAAACCGCATCTCAATATCTTTTTTTAATGTACGGAAAATAAACCAACCACTCACCTATCTTAATTAAACACTTGGACTCTTCTATCAGTTTTTGAGAACTTTAAACATATCTTTCTCAGGAAAAAATAAAAAAAAACTTTTTAAAATGGCGAACACGTCAATTTGCAAGGATATGTTTACTTTTAAAATGGTGCTCTATTCTAAATATCGGAGTCTATTGTACTATATTTAAGTTATACACATATTAACCTTCCTTTTGACATTTCCACTTTGATTTTTCAATTTGTTGAAAACTTTTTTATCTAAAACTTAACATACCAATACTGTACAGTCACACACACAACTTGTTCTGAGCCCATTTCTACCATGAAGCACTCCATCTCATCAGATACAGCTTCATGGTCGTCGTTCGCGTTTTTCGCGTCAAGTTCATTTCCAGGCTAAATGGCTGTTGAATGGGCCCTACCAATATTCCTTTTAACTGTATTATCTGAAAAGAGAAGATCTGACCATTGGAAAGATCTAGTAGGGCTTAGACAATCAAAGATTCTGATGGGTGGCTACAACCCGTTAAGATCAAATGAATGCATAAGTCAAAGTAAAACTGCATTAAGAGTTTTAACAGGGATCCTAACGGGACGTTGCCGCTTGAACGGGCACCTGAAAAAGCTCAAAATAGTGGAGGAAGAAGAATGTAGACTCTGTGGCATGGAAGAAGAAAGCTCCATCCACATACTTGCGAATTGCACAGCAATTCAGAATCCTAGGGCACAGCACCTAGGAGATTGTGTACATTTACCTAAGTTGAAGCCTGCAGATATCCTCAGGAACTAAGTAGAAGTAAGGGAGCACAATAGATATTTTAGGTCTCAGTGAATGTCACCCCATCATACATATATACATACATACATAGATACATACTGTATTATCTTCACATGTCTTATTTCTTTCTCCTTGTTTACACTGTTGTATATGTTTAGCGCTGCCTTTATAAGGTGCAAATTCTTAGACAGGGATCTGCGACTAGACATCACCTTAAAAAAGGTATCCATTTATTATGACTGACCCTAGCTGAAATCCCGACTCATCTTATTTTTCTGTGGATGTCTGTGTCGGGCTTATGTGAGTCTTGTTGAATTTATGCCATTAACTAAGCTAACCGTCTTATCATCTGTTGCTTCGTCGGTATGGTCGTCTTCATTATTTCCGGGTTTGACTTCGGTGTTTTTATTATCGTTCTGTTGTTTGGTGCCTGTGGATATCCCTTGTAGTTAGCTGGACGCTCTCTAAGGCAGTTCGCGTGGGCAGCAGGATGTCTTTCAGTCCTGGGAGCTCGTTGAAACGGTGTGGTCCTCCGCACTTGGTGCTTACTCAACATGTCCGTTTGTCCTCTTTTTGCATTTCCCATCGTATTTTCACGAGTTGTATATGATACTATAGCGGTCCTCAAGAAGAAGTCGATGAGGATGAGCTATGCGTTCACCTCATTGACCATCAGGGTTTCAAGGAAGGAAACAGGGGGTACCTCTGAAGACCCGAGGTCCTTGGTAGACGAGCCACCTAAAGTGGATACTGACTCCAAGGCCACCACGGGTTCCGGAAAGGACGTCGAATCAGTCGATGACCTGACGGAGGAGGTACCCGAAAACAGCGAGGTCACCTCTCCCCTAGCGGAGGAGCGGATGGACCTCTAAAGAAAACCAACCAACCTAACCAACCTACTCATGGGCAAGGACGTTGGAAAAAAGGTAAATATCATACAATGCAACCTTCAACACAAAAAGGCAGCAACGGCAACACTATGTCGGCACCTTGATGTATTGGAGGATGCAATAGCTTTGATCCAGGAGCCCTGGATAATAAAGACCAAAATTACTGGTTTTAGTAGTCTAAAGGGTCAAATTTTCAGCCTACCAAGCAATCAGCAACCTAGGACAGCAGTTTACGTCCCAAGGAAATACAGAGCTTCTCCAATGGCACAATTCTGCACCTCAGACCTCACTGCGGTTAAAGTGGAATGTCCAGATGGAAGAGGCAAATATACGGCGTTGGTACTTGCATCGGTGTACCTACCTTCAGATGCAGCCACCCTACCACCGACTAAAGAGACGGAGGTACTAGTGGATCACTGCCTCAACCAAAGAGTGGAGCTGATATTGGGTTGTGACTCAAACTCCCACCACTTGAGCTGGGGCAGCAAGGATATCAACGCCCGAGGTAAGTCTCTTTATGAATATATAATTAAGAAAGATCTAACAATCTTAAACAGAGGCACGGAGCCGACATTCATTAACGCCCGTAGCCAAACATTAATAGATATTACGCTGGCGACAACCAAAATATCAAACCAAATTAAGGACTGGCAAGTGTCAGATCATATCTCTATGTCAGACCGCCGCTGGCTGACCTACACGGTAAGCCAGGATCTCAGGACCACTGTAAAATCTCGCGACCCGAAGAGGACGGATGTAGCTCTCTACAATCGACTCTTAAAAGGTGCTCTGCGGGAAACAGAGGTCCTGACTCCTAGCAATAATGAGGAACTGGAAAGGTACACAGTATCTATCCAAAACAAAATGGACATTGCCTATAAGGAATCCTGTCCGATGAGGATGGTTCAGACAGGTGGCACGACCAATAGCTGGTGGTGCCCTGAACTGGAACACCTCAGAAAGACAGCGAGAACGACCTTTAACAAGGCAAAACGAACAACACTCGAAGAGGACTGGGGAATATACAAAGCCAACCTCAAGGAGTTCAAAAAAGTCTGCAGACAAAAGCAAAGAGAGGCCTGGAGAGCCTATTGTGAGGCAGTCGAAGACTTCCCACAGGTTTCTAGGCTACAGAAGGCGCTCTCAAACGACCAACATAGGAGTATCGGCATCCTTACAAGGGAAAATGGCGACAAGGCAGCCAACCTTCAAGAGAGCGCTGAGATTCTTATGGAAACTCACTTCCCAGGTTCTGTCTTTCCTGGAACGTCAAACTGGATGGAAGTACCAACAACACCCTCACAATACGACTGGCAATTTGCTAGTTCAGTAATTGACGAGGACAAGATAAGGTGGGCCATATCGGGCTTTTCCCCCTTCAAGTCACCAGGACCTGACGGAATAAGACCAGCCCTACTTCAATGGGGGATGGATATTCTTATGCCGCACCTGGTTGGAATTTTCAGAGCCTCTTTGGCTCTGAGATATATTCCCCGTAAGTGGAGAGAAGTACGAGTGGTATTCATACCAAAACCAGGTAGGATGGATTACACCTTACCAAAAGCATTCCGACCAATTAGTCTCACATCGTTCTTTTTAAAAACAATGGAGAGGTTATGCGAGCGGTACATAAGAGATGAAGTGCTAGTTCACCACCCACTTCATCCAAATCAGCATGCATATACTCCGGGAAGGTCCACTGATTCGGCCCTTCACCAAGTGGTTGGCAGAATCGAAAGATCATTGGACAACAAAGAATCCACCCTGGGTATATTCATAGACATAGAGGGAGCGTTTGATAAAACAACCTTTCCAACAATTACCCAGCAACTCAACTCCAGGAATGTACCTCTGGTAGTAGGAGAATGGATACTCAAGATGCTCTCTAGTAGAGCAATAAGTATCAATGTAGAAGACATCACAGTAAGAGGACTGGTCATGAGGGGATGTCCGCAAGGAGGGGTCTTATCACCCCTTCTGTGGAACATAGTCCTGGACACCCTGATTAATCACCTCAACAACAATGGAATCTACACAATTGCATACGCAGATGACATAGTTATTTTGCAGACAGGCAAATTTGTGAACACACTGTGCGATAGAGCGCAGGATGGGCTCAAATTAATTGAAACATGGTGTAAGGAACACTCACTTTCGATCAATCCCAGGAAGACTGAGATGGTCCTTTTTACCAGGAAAAGGAGTTTATCGGGTTTAAAATCCCCCGAAATCTTCAAAAGCAAACTAAACTTTTCGGAAGAGGTGAAATACCTTGGTATTACCCTCGACAGGAAACTAACATGGAACTCTCATCTACACAGCAGAGCAAAAAGAGCATATGTGGCTTATGAACAGTGTCGGAGAACAGTGGGACGCACATGGGGGCTGTCACCCCGAGTGGTCTCCTGGATCTACACTGCAATAATAAGACCTATGTTAACGTATGGAGCAATTGCATGGGGACCGAAGGTTCTACAAGCAACGGCCATTCAAAAACTATATCAAATACAGCGAATGGCCTGTTTAAACATAACAGGAGCCATGAGAACAACACCAACCGCAGCAATGGAGCTTATTACTGGTCTGACCCCTCTGGACCTGTATGTCAAGGAGGTTGCGTTGATGGCCATGGTACGATTGCGCAAGGCTGGTGTAAACCCCGAAGTAGGAGTGGGCAATTTGCGGTTAAGCCTATGGCAGGAAGCGCTTACTGCGCTACCTCTGCTGCAGGCAGCCAATGATGCAATTAAACCCAGATTTTTGTTTAATAAACCCTACAAAATACAAATAAAACACAACACAGAGCCAGATGCTGCAGATGCAATACGCATTTATACAGATGGTTCAAAAATGAATGAAGGCTCAGGATGTGGAGTTTACTCGAGAGCACTAAGCCTAAGGATCAAGTGGGGAATGGGAAACAATACCAGCGTAGTTCAAACAGAACTGGCTGGTATCTCAATTGCCACAAAAACATAATAATCTGCACTGATAGTAGACAAGCCCTATTAGCCTTGAACAGACAACGTGTTATATCAAGACTAGTACTAGAGTGCCACCAAGATTTAGCTAACGCCTCGGCAGATAACAATATTATCCTGAGGTGGGTTAAAGGGCACGACAGGAGTAAAGGAAATCGCATTGCTGATTCTCTAGCCAGGGAAGCCGCTGGACTGAAAATTCTTGGACCCAGTGACACCTACGGCCTGACGAATTCGACAATTGCGGAACTAGCCAAACGTTACACCCATGCTCAATCCCTTGAGAGATGGGAGGCAATCAAAGGATGCAGTTTTGCCAGGATCACCCTGGGCGACCCTGGGAAGATGGCGCCGAAAAAATACTTGGCGATGACCAGAAGAAACCTACGTATAACAGTGGGATTCCTGACTGGCCACTGTCAACTAAGGAAACACCTCCATACTATGGGGCTAGTGGACACATCTCTATGCAGGATGTGTGAACAGGAAGATGAGACTGTCAGGCATGTCCTATGCGAGTGTCCGGAGTTATCGTCGATAAGAGAGTGTGTGTTCGGTGAGTCTTGGCCTACACCTGCCGATATAAAGGAGATGTCTCCTGGTGACCTGTTCACCTTCCTGAGAAGGACAGGATGGACGATGACCTAGGAGGACAACTCCTCGGGAGGATGTACAATGGGTCATATGTGGCCTAAGTGCTGTGAGCCTACACTCACCCTCCCTACTCTACAGATACAGATGATACTATAGTTGGCAGTTTTTGTTTCTCTGGTAGAGTGACTCAAAGAAATTTCTCGCCATAAGAAAGTGTGTTGTTTTCAATATTGATAAAAGCTATTTGTGTATTAATTGAGGAAAGTGCTACTTTTTCGCTTGAGCTGAAAATATTTATTGAATCCAACTTTCTGTTCGAATTACACACAAGATTTTTTTACGATATTAAACATGACATAATAGTAGAAACTGCGGTAAATATATAGAAACAGAACTGCAGCTGAAAATGCATGGAATTTTTTTCCTAACGGTTTTTATTACCCAATAATGTTATTAAACGCTATAAAACCTCATAAAGATGAGGGAAAAACTTACTGCTGGAAATTACTTTCAAGTGTTTCACTATAACAAAAGTTATAACGTTTTATTGAGTCAGATTTCTCGCTCACCCCTACCAGTTATTTTACACTACAGAGGAAAAAGTACTGGAGCAAACTTACGTAAAATAATCTAATGATTACGAATTTTTAAATTTTGTGGTACTATAACAATACATGTATTATAGAAAAATGATGTTTTTGTATTATTGTGAACTACGCCTTCTAGCGGTGAAGTAGAAAACTTGAAAGTAATTTCCAGCAGTTTGACGTATGCGTATTTGTAATGCAGATTTGTTTCTCATAATTTTCATCACATTTGAAATAGTGCCCAGCATGCATTTAATAACATTATCGAATAATACAAATCGATAGAAAAAAATTCAATGCGTTTTCAAATGAAGTATGAACATTAAAAACTAACAATCAGAAGTAACCTTTTTTTTGGGCCGAGATGGGAAAACTCATGTTCGAATGGGCTATATCCCATCCATGACACAGACAGTGTTGGACTCATCGCAAGGGATGCCTACCAACCAAACCCACCTCAAAACTCGCCTTTACTCCGTCATCTTCTCCATTCTATCACTCCTACCTCTCATGTCATATCAATTCCTCCTCTCCCCTTAATCATTATCTCCACTATGCCACTTACCTCCATCTATTCCTCCCCCCCTCAACATTATCTCCACCATGTTTTCCCAATACACCGCCTCCCCTAGTTTCTTCTCCAATTTTTTCGACACCTCCTTGTTCTTCCAGCATCTAAACACATGCCCCACATCATCCTCCACTTCACACCTCTCACACACTCCAGTCTATCTTTTCCCAATCTTGTGGAGGTACCCTACTCTCGACTCATGCCCAGTGAGCATCTGAGTCAAGAAGTAGTTCACTTCCCCGAATTTCCAGTCCATCCAATCTCTCCTACTCCTTTTAGCGCGCCCTCATACTTCTCCCATCTTTTCTCCATTTCCTCCTCCATCCATTCCTGCATTTCCTCTATAGTTACACCCCTCCAGCGTTTGTTCCTGGCTCTAGCCTCTAGGTCCAATGGGTAGGACCTTGACAGCACCACTGCTGCCAGTCCACCCACTGTCCTGTATCCCTGTACCACCCTCAGGAAATCAGAAGTACTAACCTAGCATAATCTAACCTAACCATGTTCCTCTTTCATCACCAATTCTCTGACATCTGCATTTGCCATGTTTTTTATTATTTTTATGGGGCTTTATAACATCCTTCGCACTAATATTACATGAAATATCATTTGTCAATGATACAAAATGCTTCCAAAAAATTTGGACCAGTTTTGAGCTGTTTCCCTGGTTCTAGATACCTACTTATAGTAGTCACTAGAAACTAGCCACAATGTTTTATACACGGTGTTTTCAAATGACACTTACAACGTTTGCATGTAGATACCTCTCGTAAAATTATGTAAGGATTAAGGGGCCCAGTCTATTTACTTTTCGAAATACAGGGTGTTGAAGTTATGAAAAGTTAAATGTTTTAGTTCGATAATTTTAAAATGGATGAATATATTGATTTGACATTTGGCAGGTTGTTTTTAAATGTTAAAGGGCATATTTTGATGAAAAAACATGTTTTAAATCTCGATCCAGTGGTGTACATTTGGAAGAATATACTACCGCTTAAACGACCTCCTGAAGGAAGAATGTAGATTATGTGGAATGTAAGAAAAATCCTTCATTGATATATTAGAGGAATCCCATGGGAAAATACCTGGGAGGATGCTGGATAGAAAAGGAAGAATTATTAAAAGTAAGCCTGTGGATATCTTAAGAATTCCTTTACTTTTCTCAGGAACTGACTATAGAAGAAGAGAATAGATGTTTATTATTATTACAATAAATAACAAATTTTCCGATAACAATATTCAACAAAAATAACAATCAAATTTGTACGTCTCTCTAAGAGTTAACGATCAAATCCACGAGCATGAAATCTAATAAATAAAGTTTGTCTCAGCACTAGGTACATCCTTTGACATTATTCACCAACGTCGGCGCTCCCTCAAACAAATCAATAATAAAATTACAGGATTATGCCTACACATGTAGTGCTATCTAGATACAACGAATTCAAACAGTCATATTGTTCTTGTCTCCCCAAAACTTCGGCATCAGCAGATATGTTAAATTTCCCATATTATAAATATATAAAGGGAAATTCTGGAACATTAAAATATAAATTTATTCCACACGTGGTAGATACAACATTTGTGTAACAGTTGTTCGATTTGATACTTTTTAAAGGAAAAATGAAAAGTAGATCGTTTAAGAAGATACAAAAATAATTTCACACAATGATGCAATTAAATTTAATTTCAACTAATCAACATAATAAATTATAGTTTACATAAAAACTAAAAAAACACTCTTTATAGGTAATTGAACTATAAAGTGAATAAAACTACATCTTCCAATCCATCTTCGGGGAAACACATTACATATGTATTGACTCACATAGTGAGGTGGGGCACCGTCTTATTACATCCAAATATTGTCGTTCGGGATATTGTTATTATCTGAAAGTTTCGAATAATGAAATTTCTCTCAATGAGAAAGGACCAATTATTTTGTCGCCTATTATTCCACCCCATACTTTTAGTTTTTGTGGATATTGGTTTTTTTTGGGGGACCGAGATGGGAAAACTATTGTTCGTATTGGCCATATCCATGACATGGACAGTGTTGGACTTATGCTAAGGAATGCCTACCAACCAAACCCACCCCAAAACTCGCCGTTACTCCCGCCTCGGATTCACCCTAGCATACTTCGAGACGGGCGACGGTCCCTTGCACACACTCCGTCATCTTCTCCCTTCTATCACTCCTACCTCTCATGCCATATCAATTCCTTCTCTCCCCCTAATCATTCTCTCCACTACGCCACTTACCTCCATCCATTCCTCCTCTCCCCTCCACTACACCACTCAACATTAACTCCACCATTCTTCTGGGTGACTACAACCTGTTGAGATCAAATGAATGCATAAGTCAAAGCAAAACTGCACTAAGAGTTTTAACAGGAATCCTAACGGGACATTGTCGCCTGAATGGACACCTTAAAAAGCTCAAAATAGTGGAGGAAGAAGATTGTAGATTTTGTGGAATGGAAGAAGAAACCTCCATCCACATACTTGCGAACTGCACAGTATTTCAGAATCCTAGGGCACAGTACCTGGGAGACTACTGGATAGAAGAGGGACAGTTACCTAAGTTGAGGCCTGCAGATATCCTAAAATTCCTCCGGGAAATAGGACTAAAGGAGCTACTAGTATCTGAGACTCTCCTCAGAAACTAAGTAGAAGAAAGGGGGCACAATAGATCTTTTAGGTCTCAGTGAATGTTACCCCAAAATACATACATACATACATACATTAACTCCACCATATTCTCCCAATACACCACCTCCCCTAGTTTCTTCTCCAAGTTCTTCAGCATCTCCTCGTTCTTCCAGCATCTAAACACATGCCCCACATCATCCTCCACTTCACACCTCTCACACACTCCAGTCTCTCTTTTCCTAATCTTGTGGAGGTACCTACCCTACTCTAGACCAATGCACAATGAGCACCTGTGTCAAGAAGTAGTTCACCTCCCCGAATTTCCGGTCCATTCAATCTCTCCTACTCTCAATCGCTCCTTTTAGCGCGCCCTCATACTCCTCCCATCTTTTATCCATTTCCTCCTCCATCCATTCCTGCATTTCCTATATAGTCGCACCCCTCCAACGTTTGTTCCTGGCTCTAGCCTCTAGGTCCAATGGGTAGGACCTTGACAGCACCACTGTCCTGTATCCCTGTACCATTCTCAGGAGTATCCCTCTCTGCACCCGCAGGAGTGCCCTAACCCTCGCACCCACCTCCGCTCTTCCACCCCATACTTCCGCACCTCACAACATACTCTGCTCTACCGTCCCACCAATTACCCTCCTCTTCCACTCTACCGGTCCTTTCACATTACTCAACAATATCCACAACCTTGCTACTCTCACTTTTACTTTCTCTTACTGTGCCGCCTTCAACTATTCCACAGACTCATCCTCCAATTCTCCTTCCCTTCACCATCACCTCAACTTCCCTCGTCTTGCTCCGTCCCTTCACTAGCAACACCACCGTCTTATCTTCCGTCACTTCCAGTCCACACCGCTCTATCTTCTCCACAATCTTCCTGCACATCCTCCCCACCTTTCTTTCTATATTGGGTGTGGGGTTCACGCATCCAACGAGGATTGTTACGTTACCAGTATCTACCATTATGATGATTTACGTTTCCATTTATACAAAAAGTGATCTCATCGCAAAACATGACATTACTTAAAAATTTTGGATCGTAACATTTTTCCATCATTATGTCCGCAAACTCTTGACGTCTATCGAAATTATCATCTGACAACTCTTGAACTAATATTATTTTGTATGGATGGAATTTGTATCTTGAAGTTCCCTGGATATTTATTGATGCAGTTTTTCTGCTCCCTGACTTGGATAAATATTCTACAGAACCAGTGTCGTTGAACTTACTAATTTCCTGACAGTTATGGGATTTCGGTTAGGATATAAATTGTTGAAGATATTACACGTTTCTCGTTGACTTTTACATATCACCAAATTCTAATATCATTCGTTCTTTTTCAGATATACGTTCCTTTGTGATTTTCAATAAACACCAACGATACTAATTTATTTAAACATCAAAGTTGTTGTTGTAGCTGTCATCTAAATGTATTATTTTAACTTCGGAGATTGAAAAAGGGTGGAAACCTCCCATTGAAAAGAAAATGGAAAAGTGAGTCATTAGTTTTTAATTAAAATAATTCAATCTAGAATCAAAATAATCGTTTTTCTATCGAATCTTTGAGGTATCTAAGTGGGTAAGTTTCTAATCAGAAAAAAAGGCTCCGTATTTCCGGTCCGAACGACCAATTTACTTGAGAAATTGTTGTTTCGAGACTCTGAAACACTGTCTTAATACGCCATTAGATAGAAATCACTGCCTAACCGACAACCATTAAATCCAGCTCGTTATTACTGGGACTAATGCAACGTCTGAACTTTATTTTTAGATACACAACTTCAAAAAAATATATATATTTCTTTGAATGGGGAATTTGCACAAAACAAATATTGACCATAACAAAGTTTATTTTGTCCCTAAACTGGAGAATAGACCTCTTTCAAATTGAACTAACTGTAATTAATTCCACTATTTAATGGAAATATTTTTATGGAAATTAATAATCGTCGTCAGAATGACAGACGTTACACTTGATATTTCATATTTTGATTGGACCAAATAGTGACCTATCTATATATGAATAGACCGCCTGAACTGGCACCTGAAAAAGCTCAAAATAGTTGAGGAAGAAGAATGTAGATTCTGTGGAATGGAAGAAGAAACCTCCATCCACATACTTGCGAATTGCACAGCAATCCTAGGGCACAGCACCTAGGAGATTATTGGATAGAAGAGGGACATTTACCTTAGCTGAAACCTGCAGATATACTAAAATTCCTCAAGGAAATAGGACTAAAGGAGCTAGGTACTAGTCTCTGAGACGTTCCTCAAAAAATAAAAGTAGAAGTAAGGAGTCACAATAGATCTTTTAGGTCTCAGTGAATGTCACCCCATCATACATACATACAAAGGCAACTTGATATTATTTTGTTTTTGTTAAAAATTAATTTTGTGCCAAAACTTTTAGGACGTTAGGTAAGAAAAAGTGGGAATCTTGTCTTGGAAAAAAGCCGGTATTTCCGGTTCTGGCTAATATATCTTTATAGACTTGGTCTTGTTCATAACAACTCGCTTTCACAAATGAAAATAATTTCTAGGTTTTTTTCGAGGCTACTTTAGCTATAATTTTTTTTCCAAAGCTGTGTACAGATACATGGAATGTGAAACGGAACATAGGGATTTAATGTATTCTCCGATCTAAATAGTCCACCAACAAAAACTTTCTATAAATTTACTTCAATAAATATCAAGTATTTAGCTGGACAGCTGGATTCAGAACTACTGGTAAGAAACCCCGCCTCTTCTCCTTCCAATATTTGTTAGTTATGTGCGTATGTGCGATTTAGTAAGTGTCTTTGGATTTCTTTTGGCTATAACGGCTTCCAAAATAATAATGAATTCGTAAATAAAACAAAATAAGATTCTTTAAATTAAAACAAATTGAAAATAAATTCCGATAAACAACTTAAAATGCTAAAACTAAAAAATTCATGAATTAAAGGTTCAAATAGTCCTCCTTGTTGAGCCAAACAAAAACCGAATCTATTGAACAAAGATAATCTTGTATCTCTGAGGTGATTCGGTGTCATGTTTGCACATTGCTGGACAATTTCCGCCCTCAATTCTATCAAATTTTGAGCCCGTTCAAAATTGTGCCGATAAATTTCATTTTTTTAAAAACCCCATAAAAAGAAATCATTTGGGGACAAATCCGCTGATCTTGTGAGTGACCTCCAAAATACCACGATCAAATTTCAATTTTCTCCTGAAGGGTGTACATTCTGATTTCTCTACGAATTTATTTTATTTTGAATAGTTATGGGCTCGAACAGTACTCGGATCAATCGACTGCTGTTTTCTTACTGTCTAACGCTAATTAAGGACCGCCCACAGTAGAGACTACGGAGTGGTGGGAATTGTACGATATGTTGTAGGTGTCCAAATGAACGATTGTAATAATCGTGTTTTTAATCTGTTGAAGCTTTATATTAGTCGACTAGTTCAAAAGCAGTTCTGATACAATACTTAGAATCCCTATGTTCCGTTTCTCATTGCAATTGCAATTAAATATAATTTGTTTCAATTTGATTGAATCCTAAGGTAAAATACGACAGTTGAACACTTTCTTCAACAAAATTGTTCCGAAACCATCTGTTTTCGTTAAATCGAGCGGAATTACCACTCCCTTTCCACATACTTATGACTGTCATTAAAACGGTTTAATAAACATCAGAAACAAATGTAAGGAAGGGAAGGAATTCGATAAAAAAAAAAGCAGAACGTGATTTTTCCGGGTCTAATAATTTGTTCAACACAATAATTCCGCGCCGCTTATTTCGACTGGAACAAAGCGGGAATGTATGTTCTTGAACGGTCTTTCGTCTTGTTCTATATCGATTTTCTTCTGAGCTCGGCGTACGCTGGTAAAAGCAAGTCTGATTAAAATGTGTAATATAGAAACAATCATATGTATATACATTCGGTTTATATTCCACGAATATTTTACAACGAAAAATATAATTCTGACATTATATCGTTTTTCTTTATTAAATGTTTGTTTAAAGTCTATAGTAAAATCGCAATCGTTGAGGGGTAATAAATCAAAATTTTATGGGACTTGCTCAGCACAAGTGGACCAAACAAAATTATGTAATTTTACACTATACCTGCTGTAATGAATGTTGTGAAAACAAGAAATTTATTTGTGCCGACGGATATTGTAGAAAGATAACAATGACCGAGTCTTAACTTAATACTTTCTAGGTTTAGGAACAGTATTAGGGGTTCGTAGGTATATATTGTCAATATTTGATATGTGCTCAAGTTTTAAATTATGAAAATACGTAGATATCCTATTAAATAAGTGTGGTTTAAAATGTTGAACGTTAAATTATAGCTCGAATTCTAAATAATACAATGTTATGATAGGTATATACTAATTGTACCAAATTAATATGAACATGCCACTTGTAAATTGTTTTAAATAGTTCTTCCTGTATCTTAGTATAGATTAATAAGTGCAAATGTCTCTAAATCATTGTCGGAATCACAATCGTCACTTGAGGAGTCATTATTTATTGAAATTGTTAAAGGTGTCACTGTAGTGTCTGCATCTAAGATTTTGTCCAGATTCCACATGTTTTCTTCCTCATTTAATACATGAAGAATTGCTTTTTGCCAATTTTTTTTAGTAACCTGTAATAGGGACCTGTCTAATAATGCTTGCACATCTTTTTGTTTGAATGTAGTATTATGTCGACCTATAAAACTTTTCACTTGTGCCCCTATCAGTTCTATCGGATTTAATTGGCATGAGGGAAGTCCGCGCACTACGTCAATACCACGTTTTTTTTTTGCTAGTTCGTCCACTGCATATCGAGCAGAAGGCTTATTCAATTTTACAATTTGGAGAAGTTCTGGTTTGACTGATTTTTGAGTAAAATTAATATTTTTATCTGTTAGCCATTCAATGATCTCTTGTTTTCTCCATGATGTGTTTGGCACCTTCTCAATGTGACGAGAATGGTAACTAGAGTTATCTAATACTATGACTGAACCTTTTGGTATTAGGTCAATCATCTGCTTGAAATATTCTTCAAAAACGTCGGCGTTCATATCTTCATGGTAGTCTCCAGTTTTTTTAGATTGGAATATTAAAGCCTTAAAGTCCATTATCACTGCCAATATGAGTTATGATTAGACGTCGATGGACTCTTCAATCCTGTAGATAATCCTTCCAAAAAACCTGTCTGCCTGTGGTCATTAAGACTCGCAATAGTTCTTGAAAATTATTTCAGCAATAATAATACGCAAGTCGTTTGTATGTTCATAAAAAAATACACCAAAATAATATAGGCATTCAATAATATTCGTAATAAATATTTCAGTATTCCGAATGTCTCTATACCTTAAAAATAAATGACCTGTTCCGACAGCTTTATTACCCCGCACCGATTTCGATTTTACTATAGTGTAAACGTTTGTTTTTCTTTAAACTTAACCAACAACGACCCCAACCGATCTCTATAACAATTTCGTTGTTAGACATAATGTATATTACGAAACCAATAGGAATGTGTTAATGTTTGTCGAAATTACAACGAAATTTTGATCACAATAGAACATTCGAAGGTTTCCGTATCGCCTAATACAGCTCACGTTTATGTGAATTACACAATACACCATCAATGAAATTAATAGCATAAGCAAACCTACATTATACAATTTCCTATTGTAGATAACTTTATATATTAGTCGTATTCAGATTTTTTTGGAACATTTTCGTCTACCCCTGTATAAGTGGTCGAAATTTAGATAGTGTAAAGGTTCAATAGCCATATATATTTAAGATATTCGCTCAAGGCGTGGAAATATAACGTACGAGGTACTTTGGAATCTGTTAACCAATATGTTAGAAGGGGGTTGTGTTATAGTCAACCCCTACGATAAATATGGTTATAACAGCGCTACAAATCGCTTTACTTTACCACCCTTCGAGATAGTTTGCTAACATCCTCTGTACGTTAGTTGTGGTATATTAATTATTTTTTTTGTGTTTAATGGGTATTATACCACAATATTTTTGAAAAAATTTAATTTTTCAGTCTATTATTATACTATTTTCAATCTTCTTATCGGATATAATAAGTCAATATTTTACCTCCTAACAAAAGGTATATGGTACCCATATATCTACTAGAGTGAATTATGGTTCATAATTCACGCTTTTGCATTTAAATAACATGCCATGACAACTCAACACTCACACTATTTCGGTTTATAGGTGACTAGAGATGGGGGTACAATATTATGAAATAAACTATTAAATCTGCGTATTTTTGTTTAGGAAATTTGTTTCTGAAATATATCGTATCGATAAAATATCGAAATTTTTAGTATACTGATACTTTTCATAACGATATTCACTAATATTGATAGTTTTGAAACAATATCTATTTATAACGGTACGGTGTATCGATACTTTACACAGTATCACCCATCTCATACTCCAGAAATTTATTATTTTTGACGTTAGAATTGTCAATAATACCAAATTATTACTTTCCGTTCTACACCCGCATTGTTTACTTAACTTTTATTTAATAAAGAAATCAAGGGTCGTGGACAAAGTATAGTATTCAACTCGCAATATATGGCCATTATTCTCACGGGTGACTTGCGCCCCTCGCCTACGGCTCTGGACGTAAACATCACCCTGCCGGAATAATGGCTATCATAAATTGCTCGTTTAATAATATACTATTTTTCGTCGACCGTGCGTTATTGAGCTATATTAATGTACACAAAATAATTAATTAATGACCCCTATTAATAATTAACAAACGATTTGGGTATAGGCAACCAAACACACAATAATATTTTTTAAAAATCGAAAAACTGACTTCTAGTATAGAATACTTGTAGTTTTCAACTTACCTGTCGTTTTCATTATATTATTCTACAAAACTATAATAATTACTAGCGTTAAAACATCCAAAATAGTTATTTATGCAACAAGTGTGTAAAGTAACCCTTTTTTGACGAATGTGAATATTGTCGCATGAGCCGAAGGCGAATTCGACCATCACTTGAGTCAAAAAAGGGACTTTACAAACGAATTGCATACAATATTGTTTCTACTATTGTCGGTATAGTCGGAAGATCTCAATTTAAATTTCAAATGTCAGATTCAATACACGAAGAAATGTCAGTCACTCACAGCCAACTTATAGGTTCATACCAATGTCTGTGGTTCATACCCAGATAACACACGATCATACAATGGATGTCCAATGGATATCCACATTGGACATAAGGGATATCCATAGGATATCCGTTCAGGTCCAGAAGGATATCCTATGAACATCCATTGGATATCTATTTGCCACAAAATTGGACATTCCATGGATGTCCGTTTCGTACTAAGAATGGATATACCTTGTAAAAATATGGACATTCACTGGACATAATAAATAAACCATGAAGAACTCATGGACCTGAACTTGATACGTTCTGTACATGGACAGGATGGTATATGGACATCCCGTGTACTAGTTGTCCAATGGACGTCCATCACTCAAATAAATATTCACGTCCAGTGGTGAACGAGAAGGTCCAGTGGATGTCCCCAAACGGATATCCATTGTACTAGTAGTAAATGGACATCCATTGGATGCCCATTCTGTGTCCATGTACATGTCCATATGGACCAATCGTGGACATTATATGGATATCCATAGGATATTCTGTGTTCACTGGGTACCTACCTATGCACCCTATTCTATTATTTTCCAGTACCCAATAATTATTTACTAATAATTATCAGGTATGTACTTTACTGAATTCTATATATTTAAAAAAACACTCAGGTTTAATATCCCTTTATTATACCTACCTGTACTTTTATAAGACTGGGTATAACTACATACACTCTAAAGTGTGCCTAATGTAAGTACTTTACGCACGGTAGTAGAAAAAATAATTTTAAAACACGAAAACTGAAATTTGAACCGGCGACCTTGTCCGTGACATTTCAATATCATTTATTATTGACAGTACTAGCCTAGGAAACAAACAAATATTCTTAATTTTTGGATATTGAAAAAAAAAAGATTCAAGTTGTACAGTTGACGGAAAAGTTTTGTAACTAACACGAGTGTTATATAAAAGGGCCATTAACAATCTCAATCATGAAAGCGCTCGCTTTGCTCGCGCGATAAAATATCTCATTTGTTTATTAGTACTCTTGTTAGTTAAAAAACTATAAATCTTATTTCTGATATAATGAAATCCCAACGCACTTTATATTTTCTATTTGATTTTGATTCCTTTCTTAGTGTATCTTCGAAGCCCAATAACTAATATGTACCTATGAAACTAAAATGGTACCACCTTTTGGACCTATACTGGTACTAACTCAAATCCCTACTTGAATCAACCTAAATAATTTACTAGCAATTCTTATTAGATTCTTCCATAATCAAATTGTTCTAAATCTCAATATTTTTTGATACTTTTCTCAAACTATTTGAATTCCAATCTAAACCCCAAATTTCACTGCATAATATTGCAAAATTTTCAAGTAAGGAGTTTTTTCCTATTTTTTTTAATACGTAGGTACTCGATATATATTTTCTTATCTACCCACCACAACCAACATTAACTGCGTACAATATTGGTTTAGGCCGAAACGAGATTACGCCATGTGGATTTCACAGCAAAATGGACGGAATTTCCTGACCCTAAACGTACAATCTGAATGATTGATGATAGTTGCATACAATATGTAGATATATGTAAACGTTATTGAACTTTTTTTCTCCCCCATCTATATCGCACATTAAAAAAACAATAAAAATATAGCATTTTTTACATTTTAAGCTTCAAAATATATATATGTATATATATATATATATATATATATATATATATCTAATGAATATCACAACAATCCCTATGTATGATACAACGTTTTTGACTCTGTGACTTTTTTTCAGAACTAGGTACACATTTTTCTCAGTGTACTTCTTCCTTTCCGAATATTAACAAGTTTCTCAATGTAATAACAACTCTATCAATAGAACAATATTAATATAAACCGTTTCCATAGCATCGTTTAAAAAATAAAAATAAATTCAGCTGTTGAAATAGATTTCAGTCGACCGCATATATTAATTACCTTTCGAAACGTAATTACAAGTGGTCATTTTCCCCTTTTGGATTCTCCTTTGGTCGACACCCCGAAAAGGAAGGAATCACTAATAAGGTGAGCGACGTGGCTTTATGTGCGAAAGGTTCTAACTTAATTATTCCTGCCGGACCGACCGATACTCTTATATTGATATTTTCAAAGGGATATCATTCTTGTGTCCCATACTATAAAGAACAAAGTTAACGGAACCGGCGATTAATTTAAATTTAGGACAATCAATTAGAATTTAAATGACTATGCTATTTACCAGATTGCGAGAAAAAATTTGTAAATTAATTTAAATTTAGTTTTATTTCTACAAATTATAATTACCAATTTGTCATTCTTGACTTATTTATTGACGTTTGTTTAGTTGCCTACTACGTAGTAGAAACTTGTTAATATTACGTCGCGAGTACATGCCTTATTTGTCAATGTCATATTTTAAATGATAAATGTTTTAATATCTTTTTTTTAAGGAACTGCTGCTGATGGAATCAACCTGGAACTATATATTTAGTTAGAAAATAAGGAAAAAATGTAAAATGGCTATCAAATATAACGGCGGCATACTTTGAACGCATCTTTAGCGCATTACTTAAGTGTTCGTTGTTTGAATAATAGGATATGATAGATGACTGCTAAAGCTGACGTATATATTTTTGATTTGACGTTTTAATTTACACATCATTAGATAGATGACGAATAAATAAATCACGATTTTTTAAGATATACTCTATTTAGTCAAAACGACACAAAATCTAACAAAATTACACGTATTCAAAGTGAAAATTAATTGTTGTATTCAACCAATTGAAGTATTCAGTGAATCTACTTATAACGAAAAACTAGAAGATAAAAAAAAAACATGGGTCTCACCATATCTACAGTATTTAATAGGTTGTTTAGTAAAAAACCTATGAGAATTTTAATGGTCGGATTAGATGCAGCAGGTAAAACCACAATTTTATATAAATTAAAATTAGGAGAAATCGTTACTACAATTCCTACAATTGGATTCAATGTAGAAACTGTTGAATACAAAAATATATCATTTACCGTATGGGATGTTGGTGGTCAAACAAGGATAAGGAAACTTTGGAGACATTATTTTGCCAATACCGATGGACTAATTTTTGTTGTTGATTCTAATGATAGAGATCGAATCGTAGAAGCCGAACAAGAACTACACAATATGTTGGGAGAAGAAGACTTGAGAGACTGTATTTTATTAATATTTGCTAACAAACAAGATTTGCCAAATTCAATGTCTACAGCAGAACTAACAGATAAATTGAAACTAAACACATTAAAAAATAGAAAATGGTATATACAAGCAACATGTGCCACCCAAGGTAATGGCTTGTACGAGGGATTAGACTGGCTGTCGAATGAATTGGCTAAATAAAAGTACAACAGTTATTTTTTTTATATAAACGTTATCTTTGAATCGTAATAAGTTTTAATCTATATTGCTATTTTTTAACAACACAGTTTTACTTGTGAACGAGTAACACATATTTCGGCAACTATTCTTTCGTAACATTTGTTGCAATATATATTTTTTGTAAAGCTGTGTTGTATGAAATATATTTTGAAAAAAAATGTCTATGCCTAATGAAATACAGTTTCATTTGGTGATGTTAAGACATAAATCCCTTGGACTTATGTTTAAACATCCAAGTGAAAAGTCTTTTCCACACAGTCAACTAATACTTCACAATAGATGACAGACATGTTTGTTTAATTATGTTTAGGTATTGGGAAGTGTATCATTTGGCATAAATATTACAAAATGTAAACATAACCAACATTTATATTCACCATTTATTCTTTAATTTAAATATGTGATTCACTTATACATTATTTATAACTGTATAAATAAATTTCATTAAAAATGTGTTTCTACTTCTAAGATGTGAACCTTAACAACAGCATGCCAGTTTATAATGCATTATATCCTCTCTATCCTTATATAATTATTATTTTTAGATTCAATTTATATAAATTTTTTTATTTTGCATCAATAATCATTGAGTTTGTTTTAATTTTCAATATATAATTTATATTTAGGAGTTTTCCTAATAGAATATTGTTAATTTCGATTTTCTACATAATGAAAAAATATTTATTTTAGTGTTCTGTCATCTAGCGAATTTGTGTTGAACTATTTAATTTAAATTTAGGTGGTATCTATAATTATTTTATTAACATTGTTCAATTTATTTGCAGTTATATTTATTGAAAATAAATTTTATTATAAGTAGAGTGTGTTTTATTTATTCATTATCTAATACCTCCTAATGAAGTTTTCGATGAACAAAATAGCCAATTTCTCACCAAGACTTAGAAATCTCAAAAAACGATTACTTCCACCGAGAGATTGTTTTGGATGAAACTATAAAAGCTTTCAGAATTTTGGGAATTCGTTCAAAATCTCTGTGTGCCTCTTCTCTTTCGATACAAAGGCTAGAATCCAAAAGTTGACATTCGAAACAGGTGCTGTCATCTATGAGTTGGTAGACGAATTTAGTTTCACGTGCACTTGTTCATGGACCATTCAACTATAGAAAACTGTATCTAAATTTTGATATTTTTATTGTTACTCTTTACACTCATCTGATACTAGTGGTAAATTACCAGAATGAACGAAATTTAAAATCCCAATAATTTTTCTTGAAAACGATATTTTGGTAGTCCACTTTGTATCAAGAGAGCAGACGAGAAGGAGGTGTACAAAATATTAGGAGTACACCTCCTCGCGTTTCTGCTCTCCTTATACATGTGGAATATCACCAAATTCAACAATTTCCTCAAAATCTCAATAATTTCTCTTGAAAACGATATTTTGGTAGTCGACTTTGTATCAGGAGAGCAGAAATGCGAGGAGGTGTACAAAATGTTAGAAATAGCTAAATTTTCTATATTTACAGATTTTGTTACTTTTTACACCTACTCGCGTTTCTGCTCTCCTTATACAAAGTCGACTACCTAAAGTTAGTTTTCAAGAGAAATTATTGAGATTTTAAGGTATTTCGTTCAATTTGGTGATATTTCACTTGTATCAGGATAGCAGAAACGCGAGGAGGTGTACAAAATGTTAAAAGTAACTAAATTTTCTAGATTGATAGATTTTGTAAGTTTTTACACCTCCTCGCGTTTCTGCTCTCCTGATACAAGTGAAATATCACCAAATTGAACAAAATTCCTTAAAATCTCAATAATTTCTCTTGAAAACTAACTTTAGGCAGTCGACTTTGTATCAGGAGAGCAGAATAGCGAGGAGGTGTACAAAATATCAGGAGTAGCTACATTTTCTATATTTGCAAATTTTTGTTACTTTTCACACCTCCGGATACAAAGCAAAGAATTTCAATATTGAAATACAATACATGTGCTGCCATGTATTTTCCGGTAGCCGAACTAAATTTTACGTTAGTTGATGTATAGAAAACTGTGAAAAATATTAACTTTTCATGTATTTTGAATCAGGAGAACCAAAAACAAAGGTATAAAAAGTGCTTCTCATATTTGTATACCCACTCACGTTCCTACGCGCTACGCCTTTTGGAGACACCTGTGTCTTTTCATTAAAGCTTGTACGAAAAGGTTTTGAAAATTAATACCCTCTCAAGTATTAGGTATACCTGAAATGTAGCAAAGGAATCGTAAATAAAACAACAAAATATGTTCATTATACACGGTGTCCCACGACCAATCGGAAAAAATTGAGTGTATAGGTTGAGCTTTTAATACTGACCCTCTTCGTTTTCGGTTTCTATGCCTCCTTAGTTAGAGTTTTAAATCTGTTAATTTTCGCACTGTTCTCTTTATTTGTATATAATAATTATAAAGATGCTTATTAGAAGGAATGTGTGTGTTTATTTTAGAAGTGGAAATAGACCAGTCGTAATAGTTAAGCATACAACATTTTTGAAGGGATGAAAATATCAAAATTAACTTAACCCAAAAAGTACAGCCTTTCTGCAGCAACTTTATTGCAGGCAATTGTATGCAAAATTAAAAACCAGTCTTGTTACATTTGAGCCTATTTGTTGCAATATTCCAAAAAAAATTTAACAATTGACATTTGACATTATTATCACATTGATTTTAAGGTTGGAATTTAGAAACAATTTAAACTATCAAAAAAAAAAGTTGTAAATTCACTTTGAAAATGAATAAAAAAATTTTACTTCTGGCAATCACTACTACTGCATACTAGAATTATTTAAAGTTGAGCCTGAAAGTTGCAGTGAAAATAACCGATACTTATGCGCAATTATTATTTTAAAAATTCCAGCAATTTCTTTAAAAAGACTGTAATGTAAGACTGGTATAACGAAAATGTACTCTTATTTGATTTCGATAAAAAACAGATGATTGCCATTTTATTCTGTATTGCAAATACTAGTTTTTATATTGAATTCAAATAAAAGTTCCTTTTCTTTAATTTAGGGTATGAAGGAATCATTGTTGATACTTTCATACAGGGACTGTTATTTCTATAAAAATTTGACTGGTACGTCCCTGGCTTCAAGATACTTTTGCAAAACCCTTTGCACTTCTGAAACAGACATACACGATTATTGATAATTTGTAAAATTCAAAATAAAAAATTATTATACAGGCATAGAAATCGGAGACGAAGAAGCCACAGCTCAACTTATAGGTCATCTTTTTCCCATCAGTTTTGGGACACCATGTATATAGTTTATTGGTTTCAACTGCACTGCCATAATTGGCTTTACAATTTCAACATGGCACACTGTACATCAATCTGTAAAATAATATATCTGTACATATATAATTTGTTATTTAGCATTTTTTTTTGATTTATTTAAAGATTCTCCACATATATAATAATATTCTGGAAGGTGAACATCATCACACTTCACACAAGGCACTTCACAAAAAGAAAAAAATTACAAATAATCGACTTAACCAAGTAACTCATCTTGGTGGTGTACGATACGCTTTTAATTTCGAGGATTTCGCGATTAAAATTTTATATATCTTTTTAAATAATACGGCAAGTATAAAACATTCATTAAGCAACCCACTTTAGAAAGCTGAAGCAACAAATTATTATTTTGGAGGGTTTTTACCAGAAAACATTAAGTTAATTTGAAACAATTTTACATTAAATGTTTCAATAGATTATTACAGTTTCCTGTAAAATTGTCGTATTTATTAAAGCGCGTTAGCAACAGTTTTATACTATTAACGTCTAACAAAGTTTGGAAAATATTTTCAAAAACGTGACATCGTCTCTGTTCCGGGATTAAGCTCACAGGATACTGCAGATTGGAGCGCAGAGGCAGCTAAGTGGTATCCAAATGCAAGGCTTTAGTATCGCAGGGGTCATGAAAACGACGCCGACTGCAGCCACTGCATATCTTCATTCAGATCTGTTAGTCACAGATTATTACAGGGGCCTCCTCCGATAAGTCAAGCACACGGCAACGCCTATAAAAAGCTATATGAAGAAATAAAGACATATCCAATTCTGGGAATGCCTATGGATCAGATTGCCCCACAATATAGCTTTAAAAACGAATACACAGTAGTCATTCCAGAGAGAAAGGACTGGGAAGCAAGGCCTCCTATAACAGCGAATCCCAACTGGTACACTGATGGCTCTAACAGTCTCTGGAGTAGGAGCCGGAATATATGGGGTACAAGAGAAGATCACGATCTCTCTAATCCTAGGGAAACATAAACATGCCACTGTCTTTCAGGCAGAGGTAATGGCGGTGCAATGGTGTGCAGAAGAATTGGTCTGATGGGAGGTGGATAACCAAAGAATCGTCATCTACTCCGACAGCCAAGCAGCACTAAAGGCGATAAGCTCATATCGGACAACGTCAAATCTGGTGTGGGATCAAGGTAGTCAAAGTAGAGTGACCCTAACCTGGGTGCCAGGTCACCAAGGAATAAAAGGCCGATGAACTAGCCAAGCAGGGAGCGAATGAGGTCATGATAGGGCCAGAACTTTCCTGTGGAATTGCCAAAAACCTCACTGAGGAGACCCGATGGATAAACAACCAGGCGTTGCGCTGGTGGCATAAAACCCCAGGACAAAGGCACGCTAAACTATTCCTTAAAAGCCCTTCGGCCAAACTGTCACGCGACCTACTATGTCAAAGTCGAGAAACGACGAGGATGATGGTGGGAATGCTGATCCGACATTGTAGGCTGAGGAAGCGTATGCACACAATTGGCCTAGCAGATGACAGCCTATGTAGGTTTTGCCAGGAAAAAGACGAAACCGCGGAGCACATACTCTGTGAGTCCGAATGCCTAGTAAGGGTGCGGTTTCACCTATTCGGAGATAAAAAACCGAGGGCAGAGAGCAACGCAAGGGAGGCGGTATCCAGGCTAATAGGTCTAAAAAAAAGAATAAAGCTAGATATTGAGCTCTAAAAATAGGAAGGACCACAATAGATCTGCAAAGGTCGCAGTGGGATAGGACAAAGACAAAGAGCCACTCCATTTCTAATCTAATCTAATATCACACATAGAGAGAGAGTGAGAATATCTACCTTGTAATGATAAGGCTCAAATACGCCGAATCTGATTTAGAAGTGATACTATCCCTTCTAATTGTAAACCAGAATGGTTGGTTAAATCTTATAAATCATCCCGAACCTGTTTAACTCAGATATGTAATTCAATGTCTGCCGGGGCATATAGCCCGAGAAGTAGTTATTTCTTATAAGTGAACAGTCACGTATTCAAAACTTTGTGGAACGTTAATAGTATAAAACTATTAGTTTATCTATCTAGTGAGATCGTATATTATGGAACACCTTGAATAAAAGTTTTTATAAAGAGAAACTAAATATCTTGATTTAGCGACCTTACTATGTATTATTATTCGGTTCAATACAGGGTATTCATAAAGTTTGGATTAGGTAGAGAAAAAAACTTTTCGAAAAAGTTACTTCTATGGATGGTGTTCTTCAAAAAAAACTCGGAAATACAAAAAGACGTTATTTCATTACAAAGAACATTATCCTTACAGTTTTTCTAAAAAAATATTGACCGATTTGTCCATTTGGTAGTACAATCGATTGGATGGTGTTGTTTGCTAAGAAATAGTGTCTCGCAGAAATATTTTTTGGAAAACATCATCCAATAAAAGAGTTTTCACGTGGAATTTTGCATCTGCCGGTCCATATTATCAAGTATTCTGCATATTATCGAAAATTAGTATACAGTGAGGTCTCAAAATAAGGAACTGTTTAAAAATCACTAATTTTTGTTGCTTCTTCTTCATAAGAATGCAAAAAAAGTTGAGAAATATAAATACACAAGTAAAATATTGTGCAGAATTGACATTAAATCGAAATCCCCGGTTAAAAATAACTGAAACAACTTACAAATTTCATTATAAACGTGAACTATCACAGAAATGTTGTTCAAATAGTTAATTTTTATTGCACTTTATCCAAATATAATTACACAAATTTCAGATTTTCAAATCGGTTTCTTAGAATGGTCCGTTTTTTATTTTGGAAATTGCTTCAGATGTATTGGAACAAAAGTTAGAGATCAAAAAAGTTATACCAAATGGCTATTTTTTACAAATTTTTGACAACAAATACAAATTTTGGTAATATTCATCTCTGCTTAATTCTTTCGTTAAAACAGATGTATACAGATAGTAGTAAAAAAAAGAGCATTTGCTTAATATTTTTCCAACTTTTAAAGAAAACTCTGCTGCAAATAACGTTCCATTATCCACTGGAAGTGAGAGTTTTTTATATGCAAATGATCTACTAAGAGTACCAACAGGTATAGAGGAAGAAGTTAATTTAAATATCCAAGGAAAAATAAATATGTGGAGCCCTATAAATTAAAGAAATGGAAGTAAAATAAAGAAACATCTTCAAAATCTTTTGGAAATAAGGATTATTTGTAGATACAATTGAACTACTAGTAGTGTCAACGAGAAAAAGGAAGAAATCGATGAAGATTTGAGGAAAAAGAAGCATGGGATGCTTGGTAAATTGAAGAAATGAAATTAAAATATAGAATAAACAATCATCTTCAAAATCCTTTGGAAATAAGGATTATTTATATATAAAAATGAACTACTGGTAGTGTCAATAGGGAAGAGGAAGAAATCGATGAAGATTTGAGGAAAAAGAAGCATGGGATGCTTGGTAAATTGAAGAAATGAAATTAAAATATAGAATAAACAATCATCTTCAAAATCCTTTGGAAATAAGGATTATTAATATATAAAAATGAACTACTGGTAGTGTCAATAGGGAAGAGGAAGAAATCGATGAAGATTTGAGGAAAAAGAAGCATGGGATGCTTGGGAAATTGAAGAAATAAAATTAAAATATAGAATAAACAAACATCTTCAAGATCCTTTGGAAATAAGGATTATTTATATATAAAAAAGAACTACAAGTATTATCAACAAGGAAGAGGAAGAAATCGATGAAGATTTGAGGAAAAAGAAGCATGGGATGCTTGGTAAATTGAAGAAATGAAATTAAAATATAGAATAAACAAACATCTTGAAGATCCTTTGGAAATAAGGATTATTTGTAGATACAATTGAACTACTAGTAATGTCAACGAGAAAAAGGAAGAAATCGATGAAAATTTGAGGAAAAAGAAGCATGGGATGCTTGGGAAATTGAAGAAATGAAATTAAAATATAGAATAAACAAACATCTTCAAGATCCTTTGGAAATAAGGATTATTTATATATAAAAATGAACTACCAGTAGTGTCAACAGGGAAGAGGAAGAAATCGGTGAATATTTGACGAAAAAGAAGCATGGGAAATTGAAGAAATGAAATTAAAATATAGAATAAACATACATCTCCAAAATCCTCTGGAAATCTGGAAATAAGGATTATTTGTAGATACAAATGAACTACTAGCTGTGTCAACAGGGAAAGAGGAAGAAATCGATGAAGATCAAACATCTCGAAAATCCTCTTCCAGTAGTGTCAACAACGAAAAAGAAAGAAATTACTATATAAAAAAAGAAGCATGGGAAGCAGAAAAAATAGAAATAGAAAATAGAACAAAAATCTGTATATCTGAATTAAAATTATAAAGCTTGCCAAAACTTTTCTTACTTTTGTTCCCAAGACGAGTTTAATTTTTTAAGCAAAACATTTTTTTTTCTTCCGTTTTTAACAAAGATCTTAAATACTAAGACATGGAAGGAAGTAACCACATTCCACATATACTTTACTGTATCACAGCCAAGAATTCACATGGAAATTATATAAACATCATATTCAGTTGCGTCCAAGCAAAAATAATATTAAACGACTAAAAAGACGATATTTTTATAAGTAACAAGTTTTAGTTTAAAAAAATAAAGTACGAGCTACGGTTTCGTCAAATGATACGCCACTGGTAAAAATATAAAAGCTGGAGAGAAGAAACATTCCAGTACAAAGCGTAAATTTCTACTTGGTGCAATTTTAAAACGACCTTTAGACTTGATACGTTAAGGGTATTTTACAACGTCCGGTCGAAATTAAGCCGCAAACCGTAACTTTACAAAATCCTGTATCAGTATCAATTTTCATCAATTAAAAAATAGTTACAACCTCATTTGTATGTTTGATATGACAGAAAAAACGTATTTTCAACTTTTGTCGAATTAATTTTTTTTTCATAAAATAACATACATAATTATATGTTTCGTTTTAAAAAAGTAAGTGAATCGATAACATTTTTTTTTTGAAAATTAATTTTAAAATAAAAACAGATCTTTGTGAACATTTAAAACCAGTCCTATATCACACGATTCTCTTTGAGATCGACAACAACGGCATATAATATAAAATTCACCGCATTCCATTTTAAAAACGGGGCATAACACCGAACCGTCATCATTATTATTGTTCATTCATGGTTTAATAATTAATAAAATAATAATAATAATAACTATATCACTCTTTTATAATACTCCAGTTCTAGATTTTTGTTTGTATTGAAATAAGCGCAATTCCGTATCTTTCAATTAAGTTGCTGATGTATTGTCATGAAATATAAAATCTACTTTTTTTTTTCACTATTTGCACCAATTTTTCGAGAAGAGTACGATTATGATGGAACAATTTATACAAAATAACGTTTCATTAAAAAATTAGACCAATATTTCTTCAATATACGATATTTTTCGATAGTAGTTCAAATGTACCGAAACGAATTTTTCCCTCTAGGGTCATCTTCGATTCGGAGTTAAGTACCATGCACCTTTAGGATATTTCTTATCTCAATTTACCAACATAATTTTCAGTTCCTGTTGATGTATCCATATTTTTCTTGATCAACAACAAACGGTACGCCGCTCGTATCTCTAAATAATCGTATATTAAAAATATACTGATCTAAATGGTAAAATAATATCAAATTCCACAAAGCAACCATCATTTTTTTTCTTTCATAGAGCAATATTTCTAATTTTAAATTATTTAACGAGTCCCATTTCACTGTACAATTCAAAAAAGAAAATCTCATTCGATTCGGTGTCTTCTAATACCGTTATTTTGTTCGTCATCGTCGCATATTTGATCCGGGGCTGACCATCTTCTTTTTCTTGCAGCTATACTATCCGGCGACATCGATTGTGGTGGATAATTGGAAGAAAGATGGAGATTTATCGGCTGCGTTTGGATGGAAATCTGCAAAATAAATAAATTTACAAAACCTGTTATTGGAAAAATATAAATTTTTAGTACCTTCTGATCGGGTATGTGAGTTTTTGTGATTGTGCAGACTGGGTGTTGTTGTTGTTGTCTGGCTGTCATAGATGTTGTTGTAGCTGTTGTCATAATCGTCGTACCGGTTTTAGTATTACCTGGTCGCCTTTCTCGTGGCGTTAAAGATATTAAAACATCACCTACTTGTAGACGATGCGTTTTTAAACCACAAAGTTGTTGCGTTCGTTCCGGACAGCAGGAAGCCCAACCGTGACCCATTACAAAATAAGGTTGTTCCAATGTCGATTCCATTTCCACCTAAAAAAAGATTTTGTTTCAAATAAAGTTTATATAATATCGATTTGCGTTTGGAGCTCGTAGTCGGGGAGGTCTGCTAATTATGACAAAGAAGAGCTCTCGGTAATCCAACTAGGTCTAGACTGGTAAAAAAACTGTAAAGAATCACTCAACAGGATGGCAAGAGGCAAAAAAGTTCCTGAACCGTTTTGTGGAATCGCAAAAGACTGCATAAGAGGGGAAATCGGGAACTGGCTAGATAGGGAACACCAACTCAAATGGAGGTCGACACAAGGGCATCTCCATACAAAGAGTTTTACTGAACAAGGTTGACAAGGAACTCTCAACCAGGCTATAGAAACTGAGTAAGGGACATTTGAAGACAGTTACCGACCTGGTGACTGGACCCTGCACCCTGAGGAAACAGCTACACAAAATGGACAAAGTTAGTGAACCTATGTGCAGGAAATGTGAACTCTATGATGAAACACCTACTCACATACTCTGCTTCTGCGAGAACTTACATGGACTCAGACGGAAGCACTTTGGAGAGGAGATAATACAACCATTACAACTATTGAAAATCCCTCCAGTGAAACGAGTGGCCTACATAGACGACACAAAGCTTCTGGAATGGAAGTAGATAACATGGGAAATGGTACAAAGATTCAGTTCAAGCACCTGGGGTGTTGAGCACAACCCAATCGAATGAATGAATGTGCTCTGCGATTGATACAGAAGTGGTTGTAGAGATAGTAGAATAAAATAATACTTAGGAATGATATGGAAAAGTTTTTATATCTTGGCGATTGTAAAAACTGTTTAGGCAAAAGCTATATACATAGGTACTTAGTGCTGGCTCAACTAAAACAAGATCCAGACAAAGCATATTAAATTTGGAGATATAAAATCTATACGTTTTGATATTGATCAAAATATAGTCTAGATATTGAAAATTTTCTAAATAAACTCTTCAGCTGAACCTACATGCATGCGGGTCAAATAAATTCAAATCCACACAAGGTGTATTAAATTTGGAGACACCTATACTTTTTGGTATTGTTCCAAATAGAGATGACTTGCTTTTGGAGTTCATGGTTGAGAAGCACTGCTGGAGAGATGAGAAAATGTTCACAGTGGACAAAGGAGAGCTTGTTTGGTAGAAAACTGCTCTAATATTATATAGCTCCGTTTATAGAGAAATCAGTAGGTATCGAAAAAATACTTAGAGAGATATGAAAATGTTTTTATGGTTTAAGAATTGTAAAAATTTCCTAAATAAACTGTTCAGCTGAACCTACATGCATAGGTATTTGACTGGAGGATGTGGCTCAAATAAAATCAGATCCAGACAAGGTGTATTAAATTTGGAGTCACCTATACTTGGTATTGATCCAAATAGAGTTAGGTTATGACTTGCTTTTGGAACTCATCGTCGAGGAGCACGAGCTTTAGTATAAAAACCGAACCAATATTCATACAGGGGTGGTTGTAGAGAGAACAGTTACTTTTTGCGTTAGAAAATACTTATGAAAGGATATGAGAATGTTTTTAGAGTTTGGGATTGGAAAAAATTTCCTGAAGACGCAGCATTGAGATCAAAGGAAAAAGCAGGAGGTGAAAAAGACAGAAAATGTACAACTGGATCAATTCTAGAAATTGGTAAATAATAAGAAGAGAAATTGTTATAAGACCCTGTATTTTTGGTACGAAATACCCATTAAGTCGACTGACGTACGTTTTGTCGATGAAAGGACTCTTCAATCTCACTCATGATCTTTACGAGTGTGAATGGAAGAGAAGGTCGCGTTTAAAAGCTCGTAATAAGTATACTTGGACCTTTCAAGGCCGTCCACTTCCAAAACGAAATATTATTTATACCGTTCACTAAGAATGGTGTAGATATGGAACTAAATTCGAATAATTATTGTCCGTATCGATGGCGTTAACAAGTAGAGATTTAAAAAATTAAAAATGTATAATTTGGACAAACTTTTTCGAGTGAGTGAATTGTAGGTTGTATTTAGAGAATGGTGAGACACTGTAAAGTGAACAAAATACAATTCCAGCATGGTAAGACGTTGTGAAATGAAGAAATGAAAATTTCAGAGTGTTGAAACGAGAATACAAAATTGATGGAATTTATTTTAAGCTTACTTTATCTCGTCTATTATTGTAGGTGAGCGTAATAGTGGAATTGGCCAATTGCTGATTTTCCTCGATTTTCACTACGGTACTTTCGGCCAATCTAACTTCCGGACTCCTTTCGGCCGACATTATAAAATCTTCAGTACGCAAGTCTTCTATTCTCCTAAGTTCACCGCTAGACAATTGAATTAAAGATCCTTTGGCAAAATTACCAGGTAAAGTGTTGTTGTTTAGAGGTTTTTTAGGCGATCTCGGTGGTGACATCGTAGCTTGCAACCTCTTCCTACCTTCGAATGGTTTTTGCAGATCTAAAGGACCGGTTCGAAGGCTTTCTTCCGGTCTTATCAATATCCTATGCTTCAACGATCCTTCTTTGCCGGAAGGAACCTAAAAAAGGTTATTACTGCATCTAATATTGATTTTTTTTTTCGACTAAATACTAACCTTAAAAGAAGAACTTTGGGAGATCTGGTTGTGAGGACTGATGGTCTGTGGTGGAAGAGGAGGCGTTTTCTTATCCATCACTAAAATTTGGGTTGATTTTAAACTAGAAGGTGGACTATAAGAGCTTGGAGGTGTAAGAAACGTCGAAGTAGGTGTTGTTGGAGAAAACGTTTCTATAGGTGAAAGCGGAGTCGAAGGAAAAGCAGTTCTCATTTGCATGAATGGTGGTTGGCACAATGGATAAGCGAAATGAGAGTATTGGGGTGTGTGAGAGAATATTCTGTAAGCACTGTACGGAGACATGTCTTCGGTTACGTCGTCTTTGGATTGTGCCAAGTTTACTGGATTCGGTGGTGATGGATATTTGCTGACGGGACGAGGTGGCGGAGCCAATCTGGTACCGTTCGGGTACGTTGTTGGCACCCCATTGTATCTGGAAAAACAAATTAAAATAATATTGCGCAACTTATTATAAGATTGAATTGTACTTTACCTTGTAGTTGGAGGCAAGGGCTTTGGAGCAGGCCTAAGAAACAACTCCGGAGGCTGCTTCGGAGGTCCCCTCCAAGGCTCTGGGTACGTCATATACGGCAATCTTCCCTCCACACCTGCTGAAATCATGGACATAAAACGCCAGTTACGTCTTTCTGGAAAAAAAAACTTATTAGAGCTTTTGTTAATTTTTTTTACAATCTAGACTTATGGTAATTTCGTTCAATTAATTTTTGTTGTAAACATATAGTTTAATGATTAATACTTTACGACATATTGAAATAATACACTGGGTGATAGGAAAATTGTAGATTTATTAAAATCAGTTAAATTTAAGCCTTTTTTTTCTAATGAAATATTCTGTATAAAGCGGATTTTTTCTCGTTAATATTATATTAATGTTAATCCAGAAATCGCTTGAATGGGGGGTTAAAACGTTTTTAGATTACGACCCAGTAACCCGTTAACTCCGCTGAATATCAATCGATGCAGGCACAGTAGTCATGAATTGAGCCCGGCAGCAGCGCCCTCCCACACACACACATTCAAACACACACACAATATCTGAACGCGTCGCCTCGCTATCCTTTTTCTTGTCGTCGCACCCCCATTCTCCTTTCCTTTCAAGGCACTCTAATTTATTGCGGCTCGCTGGCCCTGTAGTACACGCTCAATGTTACAAATACTATTTACGTTTACTATAAAATGAAAGAGATAGCGAACGATGGCTGGGTGCGCGCTTAGACAAGACCAGCATCGTCTCCGACATTATTAATTTGTTTCTAGAGGAAACTTACTTTATTGTTCTTTTTTTTTATTGCTTAAATTTCAATCAATTATCGAAAAAAATTTGTCGCTCCGATTGAAGTACGTACAAAAAGTTCGTAAACAACCTTTTTGAAAGTTAAAAAATTTACTGTTGATGTGCGAGAAAAAAAGTCGTTCGGTACTAAATCAGCATTATACGGTGGATGATTCGAGTGTTTAGCTATCAAATTTTCCAAATTGTATTTGTATTATATTCTCAAAGTGTAGATTTTTGTTTCTGCGAACATCTCACTGATTATTTCTCTCCTCTGTAACATTTGTATTTTTTTTACCAATCTAGTGTTGGAAGTTTCTGGCTTAACGAATGGAAACAAAATAAATCCTAGGTGCTAGCAAGAATATGTAAAAAAGCCCATCGAAGGCGATAGTATGTAGGTGCTAAACAAATGAAATTGGATATAGAGTCCTTAGTTAGGTGAATAGATGTTGATTAGAAGTGCCGACCGAACGCGAGGGTATGTAATAATTATTTAAAAGTGTATCGAATGCTAGAGTGAGTAGTACTTCTACAATTTGTATCTAATCGATCCTCGCCTTCCTATCCACCGATTGGAAAATATTGCTTCGAGGTACTGCAATACGTTGGTAATGTGGTGGTGCTCCTTCCTGCTGAAACCATACCATATTCAATGGAACTTAAGGGTTTCCTGGATCAGGATATACATTTGCCAAACTTGGAATTACAACATTATGAAGTAGTGCCAAAAAATGATCGCCATTCAAATTGCCCTAAATGGGAAGCGTCTTGGGACCATTACTATATGTATTATACACGGCAGATCTACCAACAAATAATGAAACCTTTACGGGCACCTTCGCCGAAGACGCAGTCATATTAGCAAGCAATGAAAGTCCATTTGCAGCTTCCAGGATTTTGCAGACACATTTAAACGACAAATGGAAAATCAAGACAAACGAATCAAAATCCTCCCAAGTGACCTTCACCGTAAGAAAAGAACGAAACATCATGAAACGACTGGCTAACCATGAAAACACGTTACTGCATCCTCTCACTGAACCTCAAGACGGTAGAAAACTAAAAAGAAATTGGCTCGGCAGTCCTACAAAACGGGTAAAGAGGATTTGTCGCTGGAGAAGACCTCATCGCACCATAGAAGAGCTTACGAGCTCTGAAGCCATCCCATTAACTTAGGCCGGCCACACATCAAGGAAACATGAAACATGAAATGTGAAACAAGAAACACGTTTCATAAAATAAGTACACATTGCCGTTGCAGTTCTTCAACTGTATATGTTTTGATTGCTAATAAAGTAAAAAAAAATTGCCCTGCATGAAAAAGGGACCAATGATATACGGTTTCCAGCAAAATGACGGTATTGCGTGTGTTCTTCTCTCATCCATTGAGGACTTTCCATTGACCAGTAGCGGCAATTATGCCGATTAGCATGACGTCTTCTAATTGGATAATATTGCTATCCAACATGTCAATAGGTAAAGCCGAAGAAAAGAGAAGATCTGACAATTGGAAAGATCTAGTAGGGCTTAGGCAATCTAAGATTCTTCTGGGTGACTACAACCTGTTGAGATCAAATGAATGCATAAGTCAAAGCAAAACTGCACTAAGAGTTTTAACAGGAATCCTAACGGGACATTGTCGCCTGAATGGGCACCTTAAATAGCTCAAAATAGTGAAGGAAGAAGATTGTAGATTTTGTGGAATGGAAGAAGAAACCTCCATCCACATACTTGCGAACTGCACAGCAATTCAGAATCCTAGGGCACAGCACCTGGGAGACTACTGGATAGAAGAGGGACAGTTACCCAAGTTGAAGCCTGCAGATATCCTAAAATTCCTCCGGGAAATAGGACTGAAGGAGCTACTAGTCTCTGAGACTCTCCTCAGAAAGTAAGTAGAAGTAAGGGGGCACAATAGATCTTTTCGGTCTCAGTGAATGTTACCCCAAAATACATCCATACATACATACATATCCAGCATGTCCATCATTCGCTCACAAAAATAAGTTCATAATCATCTTCCATCAGCTCCTGAGAGTATATTGAAAAAATTTTATCGCATCATAGAGATTGTCATTTATTTCGGAAAACGGTCACAGATAGGTGTAGACTAAGTTGTTGAGGAAGGGATAGGGATACCAAAAATTGTATAATATACAAGTTATCCCATTTGATAAATCAAAGTTATTAGTATTATTTAATTTTCTAGCATAAACTGTATTTTATTAAACCAAATTTTCAAATTATTTCTGATTTATTTTTCTCTGTTATTGGTGTCTTTGCTTGAATGTTAGCATATAATATTCATCATTTTGCGATCTAAATGATGTTCTATGTGTTTTTAAAAAGTTTCGAAACTCTATTTCCATATACACATTTTTTTCTACATTTATTTTCTATATTATGATCTTATTGGGTTTCCGAAATTAAAATCTTATGCCCGCCCCTCTATGAAAATTCCCTAGTAACGCCTAAGAATACCGTAAAGTGAGCTTCAATTTTTTTACCGCCAGAATACCGTGTATAGTATTCCGATGTTTCCTTTAAAAATGTTAAATTTCAAGCTACAAAATGTCCCAATTCTAATTATTAAAAAGGGAGACAATCTGTATAAATCGGAATAGCGCGGTATTATTAAACAGTAGTGCATGATCTCGGTTATCTATATATGTTGTAAATTTGCCAGCTGTTGTTTTTAACTTAAAAGCAATTATTGGTTAGAGACAGGCACTTCAGAGAGCTGCTATATAGCAAGGTCAGCAGCGTAGTAACGAATATTTATAATGTATACTACAATTAATACATACAGCGGGTTGGCGAGTTGCAAGGCGAAGGTTAAATTACATAACCTTCCTCAATGGATAATATTGATGATATTTTATTGTACCATACATACGATCAAACAAAATGATTCAAATACTCTTTTATTTTACTAATTATTTCGTAGACATAATGAGTTTTGCAATTTTAAAAATTTTTGGAAAAATTAGGTCGAAATTAATAAGAAATTGTTCATCTAGTCACCGGTGTAAGCCACCCTGTATATTAGACTGTTTCAAAAGAATGGATTATTTTTGTCCTCTTGTCCTCTTGTCTCCTCCTTTTCATTTTTTCCTCTTTCTTGTCCTTTTCCTTCTCCTTTTGTCCTCTTCCCAGTCCTCAAATATACTGAAAATATGGTTGGACATGACGAAAATAAAATAAAATTTGAACTCTTTATATTGATAAGTTCTATTTTCCATTTAAATAACATGGAAACAAAATTGCCTTATGCTTAAGAATTTTATAACTCACATAGAGAGCAATACTGCGAAATGACAGATATATTCTTGTAGAAAATTTGACGCTCTACAAAAAAGGGCTCCTATAATTTTTTGGTATTCATACTCTTTTCAAAGTTTTTCAAGGTTAAAGTTAAATTAGTAATGAATTTTGACAATTTTTCAATTTTTTATATCTCTCCTTTTTTTTTAATTATATTTTTATTAATTGTAATTGTTAAACTGAAAGATTTTTATTATAATTAGGAAATGTATTGATTTATATTATTTAATACAGATTAATGCGAATAACTTGCGACCCAAAAAAAAAGAAGAAAAACTTTTATAAAGTTTTAGCCAATAAAACGTTCTACAAAAAAATATCCTAAAAATGTTTTCATAAACTTGATTGTAGCGTTGAAAAAAATGGAAAAATTTCTTACCAATTTAACTTTAACCTTGAATAACTTTGAAAGGAGTAAAAATATCAAAAAATTATAGTAGCCCTTTTTGTAGAACGTTAAATCTCTACAAGAATATATCTTAGTCATTTCGCAGAATTGCTCCCTACGTGAGTCATAAAACTTGCGAAGCACAAGACAATTTTGTTTCCATGTTAATAAAATGGAAAATGAAAAAAACTGTTTTAAAATGTTGTTGCTTCCTTGAGAATTATTTAAATGATTGAAGATCGGAAATATAGAAAAAGTTTTTTACAAAACAATATTACAGCATTCATTTTTTTCGAATAATTATTGTTATTATTATTATTATCTGATTGAATCGTTAATTGTGCAAGTTAGATAATTGTATGTTGAGATATAATGAATAATTCAAGTGTGTTTCGTAATAATTGCATGTAATTCTACGCATTGATAGTAGAAAAGTATTTTCATTTATACTATGTTGTATGTTTGTAAGATTTTACTGAATATAGGTCGATAAACAAAAGCTGCATTCAATGTAAATTGGAAAGTGTGTATCTAATAAGTAATTAACATATAATTTAATTTTTTATTGATTTTAAATTCACAAGAAGATGACATTTGATAATAGATGTTGCTGTTTCTTGACAACCCTATAATTTTTTGTAAATTTATGTGATAAGAAGGAACACAAATATTTTTGGGATGTTAAATATGCAGGGTTTTTTGAAAATATAAATGTTGTCCAGGACCACTTAATAATATGTCAATATTTTACTTCCTCGCAAAAGGTATATGGTACCAATATATCTACTAGAGTGAATTATGGCTCATAATTCACGCTTTTGCATTTAAATAGCATATGTCGCTATGACAACACAACAATCAAAACATTCCGGCACATAGGTGACAAGAGATGGGGGTACAATATGAAATACGAGGATGTATTGACCAGTTCCATGCATAAACAAAATATTGCGTTACCATAGCAACGAACAATAACTTATTAGAAGTGTCAGTGTGAAGTTTGACGTCAAAAAAATAAACCAGAGTTACGCAATAAATTAAAAGAAAAAAGATGTCCACCGAAATTGTGAAAATCGAAAAATTGGAGTATCGGGACATCATCAAGTATCTGTATTTAAAAGGGTTAAGAGGTAAGCAGATTTACGAAGGTATGCTTAATACCCTTGGTGATCAATGTCCTTCGTATGCGACCGTGAAAAATTGGACTGCAAGCTTCAAAAGAGGTAAATTTTCCATTGAAGATGATGACCGATCGGGAAGGCCAGCTTCTGTGTCAGTCCCCGAAAATATCGATGCAGTTTATGACATGATTTTAACAGACCGTCGAATTGGGCTAAAACGGATATCTGAAGCACTGAATATTTTATACGAACGCATTCATCATGTAGTTCACGTCAATTTGGGCATGAGAAAAATTGCTGAAAAATGGATCCTCAAATGTTTGAATGTTGACCTAAAGCGTGCAAGGGTAGAAGCATCGCGTTCGATCTGTGCTCGATTTGAAAACGATGTAGACTTCTTAAACCGAATTGTTACTATGGATGAGACTTGGGTACATTTCTACGATCCAGAAACAAAGCAACAATCGATGGAATGGCGAAACTCTGGTTCTCCAAGACCTAAGAAGTTTCGTGTCCAAAAATCTGCTGGAAAAGTTCTTGCTTCAGTTTTTTGGGATTGCCATGGAGTAATCATGATTGATTTTTTTGGATAAGGGTAGAACAATAACTGGAGATTACTATTCGACATTACTGACCACTCTACGGAAAAAAAATGAAGAGAAAAGACGCGGAAAGCTATCCAAAGGTGTTTTGTTTTTGCAGGACAACGCTTCTGCACACAAATCTCATGTTGCCATGCAAAAAATTCGTGATTTAGGGTTTGAATTACTAGAACACCCTTATTCACCAGATTTGGCTCCGTCGGACTATGATCTCTTTCCTCAACTGAAAAAGAGTTTAAAGGGTCGTAAATTTTCTTCCAACGAGGAGGTAATAAAAGCTGTGGAGGTTGTAATGTGTAATGTAATGAGGATACTGGGTGTAGTAGGATAGTAGAAGGGCCTCTGACTAGGTGGTGCTGCTGGTCACTTGGTGGGTCATCCCCCAGGAATAAAACAACTACCTGTTTCACTGGGACATGTTCTATTTAATATTTACTATACATTAACCACTAACACTAATTGACTACTCTTAGATTACTACTTAGAATGAATGATACTGACTGTAATCATCCTTTCATGAATGACCATCATAATGACTTAATAATAATAATGAATCAATAATGAATTAATAATGAATTAATAATGAATTAATAATGAATTAATAATGAATGCTTAAAATACTATTGTTACCTATATATACAAAGAGTCAAGTTCACTATAAGTAAACATACATGATACTAGATAATGTTTATTTGCTTTGACATTGACTCGTACGTGTAACCTTTATATTTATTATTTATAAAACAATTCGTGGTTTATTGGAATTAGCTGAAGGGAATTTATTCGATAATATTTTAAATAATTAATGACTTAATGTTTAGGCCAAAAGGCATCACACCTTCCCCTTTTACAAAAAGAATAAATTCCGTTGAGCTTCCTTTCCCCCTAATGAAATGAATTTACAATTATCCTAAAAATAAATGGTAGATGGTTATTAAATAATGTCACTAACCTACGATTACATAATATATTCATAAATAAATGAATGTTCATTGCCTTTAAAAATTGTTTACGATCACTTAGTTGTTTATTTATTTCCACTTCAATGTTTTGAACGTTTGTTATAACACTTTTGTTTATTATTCGGAAATGTTTATAAACTCACTCGCACTTCCAATTTTACAATTTTTAATTCATTTTACAATAAGGATGGATTCTGTTTTTGTGTATTTCTTTTATCACACCTGATTCTAATTTAATTTTACAGTTAACATCGCTCACCTCTGTGACTGTAAATGGACCTATATATTGAGATTCGAATTTGGTTCTATTTTCCCTCTTTACTAACACTGAATCCCCTATTTTAAAATCAACTGGACTAGCTACCTTACTATTTTGACTTTGTCTACTCAGTTTATGTTTGGTTAAATATTTCTCTGCTCTCTGATGAGCTACCTGCAGTTTATATTTTAACTCATTCTGATATTCATCAATATTATAGCATGGCTCAATCTCGTTTGTTAGATTCTCGGGTAAGTTAGCACGTCTACCGAACAATAATTCAAATGGCGTATAACCATGATACGAGCTTGGAGTCGTATTATAACAATAAGCAAATAGTTTACACCATTCATCCCAATCATCCTTACTTTCATTTATAAAGTGTCTCACATACTCATTAAGCGTTCTATGTAATTTCTCACAACCTCCTATAGATTGATGATGATATGCTGTTGAGTAATTATGCCTAATATTTAACATTTTAGTTAAAGCGTTGAATATTTCATTTTTATATTCTGTGCCTAAATCTGTCCTAATTTGTTTCATTAGACCGTAATTTGGTATGAAGTTTTCAAAAATTCCACGAGCTATCGTGTTCGCTTCTTTGTTTTTAACTGGAATTATTACTGCATATTTCGTTAATTCACATAACATTGTGATGCAATAACGGTTACCATTTTCACTTTGTGGAAAAGGACCGACCGTATCTATATATGTTATATCCCATGGTTTTTCTGCTGTATCCGTTAATACAAATTCTTCCTTGTGATTATTCTTTGCTTTATTGACCTGACACTTGTGACATTGCTTAATATATTTTCTTACATCTTTTTCCATGTTTTTCCATCTAAAATTCGCTCTTAATTTTTTCAATAGCCTGTTATTTCCTACATGACCTCCAAATAAAGGATCATTATGATAAGTTTCTAAAATCTGTTGCTTTTCTTTTTCTTTTTCCACCATCTTAGGTATATCGCAAATACATATTTGTACGTTTTTTAACGTATTGTTTCCTTTTTCCATAAACTCTTTTATAGTGCACTGTGTGAAAATAATATCATTCATATAAATTTTCATCCTTTTTATACCATTATTTACCGCTAGCTTATCAAGCTGAACTAACGTTTGATCTAAATCAAAGTTAACTATATCGGTATTTAATAAGGCTTGGCTAAATCTCATCCTGTTTTTGATCCGTATGTTCATCCTTAACGAAACACGGTTATTTTCAAATTGCAGAATTGGTAATTTATGCGCCTCTAAATTATTCAGTACTTTATATACTGCTGGCTTGCGAATATCTTCCTTTATTTCTGTGGAAACTATTTTATCTTCTCCTATAGGCTGAGCTTTATTATGACGAGTTTTTGACCTCGTTATTGCTAAGATGTGAGCATTGTCAATGTACAAGTCTTTTAATTCATTTATGGATATCCTTGAAATACTGTCCGCATAATTTGAATTTCCTTTCAAATATTGTATTTCGAAGTTGTATTCTTCTAGGTCTAGTCTAATTCTCGTAAGTTTCGAAGTTGGGTCTGTCATCGAAAAAAGATGTGTTAACGGCTTGTGATCCGTTTTCACAATAAAATGTGTAGAACCATATAAATAACACTTAAAATGATTAATTCCCCAATGGATAGCTAACAGTTCTTTCATGATTATAGGTTTATTTAATTCACTTTTCTTAAAACCTCGCGATGCATAAGCTATAGGTAGATCTATACCTTCGTATTCCTGGCTAAGTATTGCAGAACACGCAATATTTGAAGCATCTGTTGTCAATATAAATTTTTTATTGAAATCTGGATATTTCAAAATAGGCGGCTGAATTAATGCCGATTTTAGTATTTGGAATGATTTTTCGCAGTCTTCCGACCACTCGAATTTCACATTTTTCCTAGATAATTTATTGAGAGGTATGCATATTTCAGCGAAATTTGGAATGAAACGTCTGTAATAGTTACAGAATGCTACGAACCTTTTAGATTCTTCTGAATTTTTGGGCACTGGATACTTCTCAATGACTGAATATTTTGCCTTATCGGGTAGAACCCCTTCGCTGGACAAATTGTGTCCTAAATACGTTACTTCTCGCCTGAAGAATTGACATTTTTGTGGATTTAATTTAAGGTTGAATTTCCGACATGTGTCAAACACCCTTTCGAGATTACTTAAATGATGATTTTCTGACATCCCTATTACGACTATATCATCCATATAAAGAAATGCTTTTTCTGGAGTTAATCCTGAGAATGCTATGGACATCATTCTTGAAAAACTATTTGGACTTATATTTAAACCAAATGGTAATCTTGTATACTGAAAAGAACCTTTTTCTGTACTAAAAGATGTATATTTCCTTGAAGATTGTTCTAAGGGAATTTGATGAAAACCTGACATAAGATCTATGACTGAAAACCATTTCGACCTCCCTAACTGATCTAAGATCGAATCTATTCTGGGTAATGGAAATTTATCTGTGACTATTTTCTTGTTCAATTGCCTGAAATCTATACAAAGTCTCCAAGACTTCTCTCCATTGATTGCCTTTTTGGGAACAAGTAAAACTGGACTGTTATAATCTGAGATTGAAGATTCAATTATACCTTGTTCTAATAACTTTTGGACCTGATTATTAAGTTCTGAAGATTGAGAATGTGGCGTGCGATAATTTTTAATATATACTGGAGTATCATCTTTTACCAATAGCTTTTGCTCATAAAAATTATTATGCGTTAAAATGTCGTTCTTTAAAGCAAAAATATCTGAAAAATTCTCACAAAGATTTATTAGCTTATCCCTCACGTATTCTGGTACCTCTAAATTTAATGTTTTTCTTAATTCTTTCAATCTATTCTTACTTTCATTCTTCACAGCATATACATGAAATAAATTTAAATCCAATATTTTAATATTGTTTGTATTTATCGACTTGCTTTCATAATTTGTGTTTAAAATTCTGACATAGGGATTAGTTTTTGATATAATAGATCTTGCTATAAATATTCCTGGTAATAGTTCTTGTTGCTCAACAACTTTATCTTGTCTTAAGTTTTTGAAACTTTCTACCAACCGATAGACTTCACATCTAGGCGGTATTGCCAAAGTATCATATTCAGGATTGTCAAGAATTTCTAATGTTACTGTATTCCTAGATTTACAATCTATGTATAATTTTAATTCTGAATAATCTAAAATACAATTATAATTTCTTATGAAATCCCTACCTAGAATTCCATTCGTAGGTATAGGAAATTCTTCCTCTACTACATGAAAACAATGTTGAAATGCTACACCCTTAATAAAAAGAAAAGTTTCTATTGTACCCAAAGTTTTAATTTCTCCCTGAGTTATTCCTTTAATATTTAAGATTTGTGTTGTCTTTATTAAGTGATGTGGAAAATTATCTGAAATTTTTAATAACGATATATCTGCACCTGTATCTAATATAAAAGTATCTATATTATCCGATATGTCAGTTTTAATTTGCACAAAGTTTGAAAGAGTTAAATCAAAGTTATAAATGTAATGATTATTATTATGCAAGTTATTTAAAATTTTGGATTTTTCACCTTTCTTTTTCAAAACCCCAATTCTTTCTGTTCATCTTCCACTCTCGTCTCTCCACTCTCACACATTCTTACATTTCTATATTTATTATCATTGTTAAACCTATTGTTAGGCTTGTTTCTATATTCTTCTGGTTTCTCCCTGTAACCAGTAAATCTCCTATTGCCTTGATTGGCTTGAAATTTCCTACTGTTATCGTAGTTATTTTTCCTATGGAAATTATTTTCTCCATTATGATTAACATAAGAGTGTCTTCGCTGAGGAAAATAGGTATTTCGCTGTGGAAAATAGGTATTTCCTGACACAAACTTATTTCTATCTGCCTTATAATGCAGAACACTTCCTGTTGACTGATTGTTTCCCACATTAATGGAAACCAATTTAGTCATCACCTCTTGCGGTGTCGTAAAATTTCCAGCTGCTATAACGGTTTTTATCCGTTCTGATGCTGAGTTGTCGATCAGTGATTTTACTGCTGCTTCTGTTGTATACTTAGTTGCTAAGTGTACTGGCATTCCTTCTGCCAAATACGCGGCTTGTAACTGCTCTGTTAATTTCTCCATCTCTGAAGCATACTCAACTATATCCTTATTGTTTTGTCTTAATTTGCTTAATTTAGCTCCTACTAAACTAGCACTATCTCCCTTTAGTCCCTTTTTAAGGGTTCCTATAATTTCTACCAACGATTTTTCGGTGGTGATTAGACTCCTGGCCTTTCCAGTTAGCCTAGTTTTCACAAATAGTACAGCATTCTCCTCATGCTCTGCTGCACCAACCTGTAGCAAACTTATAGCATCTACAAAAGATTGCAATTTGCTTATATCCCCATTAAATTCATTTGGTAATATCTTACCAGCTAAATTGAAAAAGTCATTCATACTTAATGCCATTTTCTCCTTTTTATCTTTGCTCATTGCTTCTAATACTATTAAATTATTAATTAAATTATTACGCGTAATTAATTGAGACGGAACTTCATACTGACAATCTAACACTTGAAATGCTTTCTCTACCTTTTCTCTAATTTTGTTAAAATATAAAATACATGTACTCTGCTGATTCTCCTCTAACTTATACCAATTCTTATTTATTAACTTAGAGAAACTATTAAATGAATCACACAACTTATTTATTATATCTATATGACTATCTGAGCTTTTTGGAACCTCCTTTTTTAACACACGCTTACTATTCCTACGTATATCTTCTAAAATTAAATTCAATCTAATCTCAAATTCATCCCACGTTACTGCATTTCCATCACTCGAGGACATTTAAAATTCATTGTCAATAGAAATAAAAATATGAAATATCAATTATCAAAAAAAAAAAAAAAATTTTAGCCACAAAACAGAATATACCCTTAAAGTTTACAAAAAAAATATTCTCACCATCCTACAGATTTAGCGTGCTTTGCTGTAGATTTCTTCTTATCTCCCTCTTCATTTGTCTTCTATGATTCTTATATATAGACCATCCAAATTGTAGTACCAAAACAACCACAATAATGTAGATAAGAATCTTCACCTCCAGATCTGCTTTGAGTTCCTCTTCTTGTACTATAAAATTACTGTTGACCACGCCATTTTCTTGAACCGCTTGTTTCGTTGCTTTACCACCCATTGTTACAGAACTCCAATTGTTTGCAGGATCGCCATGTAATGTGTAATGTAATGAGGATACTGGGTGTAGTAGGATAGTAGAAGGGCCTCTGACTAGGTGGTGCTGCTGGTCACTTGGTGGGTCATCCCCCAGGAATAAAACAACTACCTGTTTCACTGGGACATGTTCTATTTAATATTTACTATACATTAACCACTAACACTAATTGACTACTCTTAGATTACTACTTAGAATGAATGATACTGACTGTAATCATCCTTTCATGAATGACCATCATAATGACTTAATAATAATAATGAATCAATAATGAATTAATAATGAATTAATAATGAATTAATAATGAATTAATAATGAATTAATAATGAATGCTTAAAATACTATTGTTACCTATATATACAAAGAGTCAAGTTCACTATAAGTAAACATACATGATACTAGATAATGTTTATTTGCTTTGACATTGACTCGTACGTGTAACCTTTATATTTATTATTTATAAAACAATTCGTGGTTTATTGGAATTAGCTGAAGGGAATTTATTCGATAATATTTTAAATAATTAATGACTTAATGTTTAGGCCAAAAGGCATCACAAGGTCTGGTTTGCAGAGCAAGAAGAAACCTTTTTTTTGAAAAGTCTAGAGACGTTGCAGGTTCGCTGTAATAAATGTATCCAATTAAGAGGAGAATATGTTGGGTAATAAAATATTTTGACATTGAAATTTTGTTTGGTTCTATAGTAGGCTAAGAATTTTTCAATATATATTTTCGTAAACTATTGAATCTGCGTATTTTTTTAGGAAATTTGTTTCTTAAATATATCGTATCGATAAAATATCGACATTTTTAGTATTGATACTTTTCATGACGATATTTTCTAATATTGATAGTTTTAAAACAATATATCTATAAAGGTACGGAGTACCTATACTTTACACAGTATCGCCCAGCTCCATACGTCACAGTATTTAATTTTGACGTTAGAATTGTCAATAATACCAAATTATTACTTTCCGTTCTACACTCACATTATTTACTTAACTTTTATTTAATAAAGAAATCAAGGGTCGTGGACAAAGTATAGTATTCAAATCGCAATTTATGATAGCCATTATTCACGCAGGGTTACGTTTGCGTCCCGAGCCGTAGGCGAGGAGCGCAAGTCACCCGAGATATATATATATATAATATACAGGCTGTCCCATTTTAAAAGTCAAAGTTAGATTAAATTTGAAAATTATGTAATCTACAGGTTGTCCAACTTCAAAAATTCAAGTTGGACTTTTTTTATAAGTAACGGCAACGTCGCAGTGTCAAAAATATTTCAGAGCACATTCACTTATGCAAAAAATGCTGATGGTCGTAATAAAAAAAACCCTGTATAGCGTATGGTAAAATTAAAATTAATATGCGAGATCTATCGTATAATAAATAAGTAATATATTTCAATATATAATAATTCAAAGTTGATATTTGAAATGTAATAAAACTGAATTGCTCGAATGTTTACTTAAACTGAGTTTAACAAAGGATTACTTTGTTTGAAAGAGCGTATATAGCGTACAGATGTTTTTAGAACAACGAATATTGTGTGCAAGAATTTAAACATATATATATATATATTTACATATTAAACATACAAAAATAAATTTTAAGAATATTTTTAAATTACCTATCTAATCTTCTAGATAATTTGTTTATTTTTAGACTTAAATCTTTAACCACAATTTTTTTTTGATTCAATAAATTTTTACGTCAATACAGCCACAGCAATTAAGACTTATCTCAAAATGACAGAATGTGTTTTAAAAGTTTGTTATGAGTGTAGTATAATAATCTGAATTCGTATTTAACATCATATCGTCGCCTGAATGTAGGAACTAAGTGACTCAAAATTTTGCTAAATTGAGTTATTTATTTAAATACATACTTTTTACAAAAATGATGGTATGTCTACTTTACACTGATTGCTAGATGTCGCTAGGAGAACTCGTTAAGTTAGCCACTTATTACATTGATTTCTGCTTCGTATGGAGTATACTTTCTGATAGATAACTTAATTTATCAAAATTTTGAGTTACCTACTTCTTACATATTGTCAATAGACGTCAAGATAATAATATCATACTATTAATTTGTAATAGTATGATACTATAATCTTGACGTCTATTGATAACACGATTTAGGTACTTAAATTGTTACAGAAAACTGTAATTAAGTAAATCATATTGTCATATTTTGGCAGGCAAAATATTCATTTTAAGATCGACTTCTTTTTAATGATACACCAAACTTCAGAATCTAATAAGTTATATCGTTTTTAACCGACTTCTAGTGTATACCATGGGTATTGGGACTTGGACTAGACCATAGACTAGACCATAGAGATACACCAAGAAAACAATCGAAATCGAATAGAAAATGTATAGTGATTGATGTATTGTTAGGTTTATGACAATTTCAAAAACAGAGAGGTACCTATTTATGATCAGAGATGTTGTAAGGTGGTCCCATGTCAAATTTATTAGTATTGGAACGTGCACTTCGAAGATACACCAAGAAAACAATCGAAATCAAATGGGAAATGTATAGTAAATAATGAATTTGTTGGTTTATGACAATTTCAAAACAAGACCTTAACCTTAACTACGATCAGAGTACTAAAAGTCTCCCCACCACTTAAAATTGTAAAATAAATAATTTTAACAAACACATTTAAGTAAAAAGCAAAAAATTAATATTTTCCCCGAAAATTTCATACTTTTTTGTGTGAATAAACCCGGAGAGTTTTTTTAGATGCATTCAGTTTTGGCTTATAGTTTTTTTTAAATATAGTCCTATGAAGTTAAAAAACTTCAAAAACGCTTAGAAATGGATCATATAAAAGAAAAAAACCTTGAAAACATACAATTATATCATTTTCTTGGTACCAGCAACTCATTTCGGTCAGTAAACTGGGAATTTTAACCTCAAATAAGGTTTTTCCTCCGCAATTATATAATTTTTGCCGAATATTTTATACACTAAACGCATTAACAATATAAATAATTATAAATTTATCGGTACACGTTTACGCACCTTGAAATTTTTCAATGTTGACGTTCAATAAAACGATTTTACGATTCTTCTATAATAAACACTCACAAGATAATATTCATGTATTTTTTTTTAAAATAAGTTTATAACCACGTCACCATCATCACTTTAAAAAACTGGTACCAACAAGTGTGTTTTCAACCGGTCACAGATCGTCAACATCCAAAAGGCACACTACGCGCTGCTATAACATCGTATTTGAAGAATGCACAGAAGAAATTCTCGCCCGATCTTCGGTTTTTAAAGATTTCAAGGGTAGGGAGTGATGGTGATGATGATGCTCGCCCAAACAATTCCGACTACTTTGTAGGAAGAAGAACCAGAAACTGACTCGTACAATGGAATTCACGCCGAGCAGGTACAATCGGCTCTCGAGAATACAAAAGGTTCATTCTTTTGGTCAGTTTTTAAGGTTACATTTTTATATTCATTTGTGGGTCTTCTTAACTTGAATATATTTTAAAATAATAGTTTTGTTCATTCGGATTTTGTAATTTTGGCGATGCAAAATAATCAAAAATATTGAAGATATGCAGGTTTGTACTAAAATTAGTACATTACAATTAGTAGATTAAAAAAAAAATCGCTAAATAATTTGTAGGTTATTACTATTTTAAATGAAACTAAAAGTTATAGTTTGTCTCAAAATATATCGTCTCCACTTTTGCCGGCAGGTTCATAATAAATATCATTTTGTAACAAATATTCTTGAATTTCAGTTATTCTACTTGATGATTTTGGTGCTTTTTGTAGTAGACGACTGTGGTAACTTGCATCTTAGCCGCATTATACTTATTATAGTTTTAACAGTTTTCCTTTATTTTTCGTGGTCGTAGCGAAAATACAGTGTGCAACACGTGCGCAAATACTAATTTATCACTCGTGAGAAATTAGCACTTTTGCGCACTTGTTACACGATACACTATGGCAATTTAAGAGCGAAAATATGTAGAAAAAATATATTTAAAGCGAGGGTATGCAGAAAAAATGTATTGAAAGCGAGGGTATATAGTACTTAATTTTCATGATATCCATTTTTACGAGAAATTTTTTTTTCTCTTCAACTTATATTTTAGATTTTTGTTCGCTCAAGAGGATGGCGCATGCACAGGTACAAGCTATTTGTTCTTATGTTTCAGCATCCTCCAGACAAAGACGAAACGTCGGATATTTCGACACAAGTCTGAATACCATATTATTATGATTCAGAAGAAAGTGGACTGTTAAAAGTCCTTTTGCACAACGTAGGAAATGCCTGCTGTAGTATAACACTTGTTTAGAGTCCTTTGAAGGATGTATAAAAGCCTTCGATTGAACCAATCCTGGTGAATTTTGTAAGAAGTCTAAAACTCTATTTGTTTATAAAATAAGTATATCACACTAACGTTAAATAAACGTGTTTTAGTATTAGAATCAATTATTTATTGATCTCGAAGTTTGTATGTATGTGTGTGTGTGTATACAGTACGTTCATTAATAAAAGCTGTGTGGTTATTTCACAACAAACAATTATAATTTTTATTGAATGCGTTAAGTTCAATTAAGGCAGCTGTGGCATCGACTTCATAATCGTTTAAGTGAAATTTCTTGTTTATATGATACAGTATGTCACGAGTTTTGTTATAGTTGATATTTTTTTTCTTTTAGTTTTTGGTTAATTACTTCATATTTGAAGGGTTTAATTAATAGATGCTATTTTGTAGCTCGTATTAACGGATTTTAGATTTTAAATTAACAGTGAACCTTTATATTGAGCTGAAATTCGGGCCACATCGAATGGTATTCAGTGCATCGAAAGCGATTGAAAAAAATTGCATCGAAACCGACGGTATGTAAAAAAAACTGTATTGAAAATGGGTTATGCAGAAAAATGTTGAGGCGATGTGAAAAAAGTTTTACTTTAAAAATCGAAAAGCGAGGTCCCTAAAGTACATAGGTTGCCTACTAACCTACAGCCAATCAGAAGATCGATTAAAATGCGCGGGAATACGTTATCGTGACTGCCCAATTCGAACAGCTCTGTGGATATTCTTCCTGAAAAAATGCTGTGAGCTTCAAAGTGCTTTGTTGAGACACCCCAATTTGCGCAGTTACATCGTCTCAAAAAAGCCAGTGCCAATAGAGATATTATTTCTGAAGAAATAGACTTTTTGAATAGGGATGGCAATCTTGGCATAAATGTTCAATTAGCCTCTGACTACTTAAAAACTATTCCGCCGACAAGCGTCGAATCTGAAAGATGTTTTTCCTCATCTGGGTTAATTAGTTCAAAAATTGGATCTAAATTAGAAGACAATACAATTGACTAATTGATGAATTTCATGTGGAAACCAACCCCCAGAACACCTGGTGCACCGGAACCTGACCTTGAACGTCATCTCCACGGCTTTTCCTGACAGAATCGAAAAAGACAAACCGAAAATCTTTACGGGAGGTTTTTTGGGTCGCTGAATTCAAATATGCCATCGGCAAACATCCCACGGACACCTGGTGTGCCCTAACCTGGCCCAAAAAAAACCCTATAACGATTTTCGGTTCGTCTTTTTCAATTTGAACATCATAATCGTGATCAGTGACCTAAAAACCCCCGGATACCCACCCGACTTGAGCCAGTTTTGATTCTTATTACAAGGTTATTAAATTTTCCGAAAGGCGTCTCAAAAAATACATTTTTTGAAGTAATTTTTGGCTACAGCAATGCAATTCCGGTTTGTATACATAATTTTTGGAAGCGATTTCAAAAAACCACATTCCAATCCATCCTGCCCTAAATAATTTCCTAACTTTGCCCTTTTTAGTGCTTCATTGCCTCGACTGTATTACTGTGGCAACAACGATTTTAACAAGTATATCAAGGGTTAAGAATCAGCCTCCTGGATTAAAAGGGTTTTTTCAACAGATTAAATACCAATACTTGAATGTATCCAACTTTATTATTAACATGATGTCTTCGTCAGTTTCTTCGAATTTCTTTTGAGAATAGCAAAACTACGTATTTTTCCTCCAGGCATCTGGTAAAATAGAAAATACATGTAGGCAGAAAATTATAAGCCTCACATTGACACACAATTCAATAAGGGTTCATATACCTACATATTCATTCATTCGTTAGATTGGGTTGTGCTCAACAACCCAAGCACTTGAACTGAATCTTTGTACCATTTCCCACGTTATCTACTTCCGTTCCAGAAGGTTTGTGTCTTCTATGTAGGCACTAGTTTGACTGGAGAGATTTTCAGTAGCTGCAATGGTTGTATTATTTCCTCTCCGTCTGAGTTCATGTAAGTTCTCGCAGAAGCAGAGTATGTGAGTAGGAGTTTCATCATAGAGTTCGGAAACTGTCTTCAAATGTCTCTTACTCAGTTTCATTAGCTTGGCTGAGAGTTCCATGTCTACCTTTAATCAGAGCCTGGCTGTCAATGAATATTTTCATTTTTTGTCCGGTATATCCTCTTCTGATGTTTTCATCAATACAAGCTATAGCGACAATCGTCTCTGCTTGAAACACAGTCGTATATCGGCCAAGGCTAAAGATCATTCTCTTTCTAGGTCCTTTCATACCAGCCCCAGTGCCATGGTTTGTTTTGGAACCATCGGTGAACCAGATGATTTCTCCAGAATTACCTGGGTGCATGACCTGTTCCCTAGATGGGATGATGAGGTTCACTCGCTCAGTGAATATCTGTATGTTACATGACTTTTAATTTATAGTTATAGCTGTTAACTTATGTTGCTGACTTAAAACAAAATACTTATTGTCGTTCTTTTATAAATAAAATTACACCATAAGCACCGAAAACAATGATAAATATACGGGGTTGGGATAAAGTATGGAAACAAGTAAATATCTTTTAAACGAAAAGAACGATATTTATGAAAATTTGCAGGTGAATGCAATGGAACAAAATGCATCTGATGTACATTTTTTTGTTAAGAATATACTTCCGGTTTAACCGGAAATGCCATCAACTTGTTTAATTTAAATGGGACACCCTATATATTTTTACAGATTTTGAAAGAGCTTGTTATTTTGAATTCATACATACTGAGTTTAGTGTAAGAAAAAATGTAAAAATGAGGAATATAGCACTTTAATCAACCTCCTTTTAGTTTTTTGCATTAGAGCAAAAAACTATTTAGATATAAACTAATTGATGTTGTTTGTATGCATAGTAATAAATAAACGAGTACTGTTTAAGTACGTCTTTTGTTCTCCAAGTGTCAAATTCTAATTGACGGATATAAATTTTACAATTTAGAATGGTTCAATTAAGGGAAAAAGAGCATATTGAAATTTTAATGATGATCGGTTATGGTGATCGTGTTAGAACTCATGAAGAAGTGTGTCATATTTTTAATAATTTGCATCCGGAGAGAAATCCTATATCACGCTCAACAGTAACTAACACATTACAACGTTTTAATACAACTGGGATGGTAAAAAATTTGCTAAAACCTGGAAGACCGCGGACTGCAACGAACGAAACTGTTAAACAAAATATTGCAATCGATTTAGAAGAATCACCTCAAACTTCCACCACAAATTTGACACTAAACCATGGTATTAGTCGACGTTCTGTAGGAAAGATATTAAAAAGTGAAAAGTATCATCCGTATAAGGTACAGTTGGTTCAAGAATTGTCAGACGATGATTTTGACCGACGGCTGGAATTTTTCGAACGGCTAATGGACATCTGTAATGTCGACGACAATTTTGCTTCTAACATAGTTTTTTCCGATGAGGCAACTTTTTGTTTAAATGGAACAGTTAATCGTTATAACTCAAGGTATTGGTCAAATGAGAATCCTCATTGGATTCATGAAGCACATACCCAGCATCCACAGAAGTTAAATATTTATCGACGGAAACTTGAATGGTGACAAGTATTTGGATCTACTAAATAACGAAATTATTCCTGCACTTCAACAGAATGGGCAATTACCACAAAATGTATGGTTTCAACAAGATGGAGCACCTCCCCACTGTGATAGACGGGTTAGGCATTTTCTGGATGCGAATTTTCCATATCGATGGATTGGACGTAGAGGATTTATAGGTGGCCTGCTCGTTCTCCGGGTCTTAGCCCGTTAGATTTTTTTCTTTGGGGTTATCTAAAATCACGTGTTTACATTAGACGACCAACAAACTTACAGAATTATTGATGAATGTGAACTAATACGTGGAGAAGTCTTGGAAAGAGTGACTCAAGTATTTGTTAATAGTATGGCATATTGTCAGCAAGTAAACGGGGAGCATTTTGAACATTTGAAGTAATTTTGTTTCTCATTATTCTAAAATAATGAAATGTACACCTATTGTACAACTAACAGTGAGGTATTCCTCGTTTTTACAAATTGTTTTACACTAAACTCAGTATGTATGAATTCAAAATAACAAGCTCTTTCAAAATCTGTAAAAATATATAGGGTGTCCCATTTAAATTAAAGAAGATTATGGCATTTCCGGTTAAACCGGAAGTATATTATTAACAAAAAAATGTACATCACATGCATTTTGCTCCATTGCACTTACCTGCAAATTTTCATAAATATCGTTTTTTTCGTTAAAAAGATATTTACTTGGTTCCATACTTTATCCCAACCCCGTATACGGCAGGCTCGATGACACGCAATATGGCGACGTCAGATGACCTTCGACTAGCTTATAGGCAACCTACGTACTTTAGAGACCTTGGTGAGGGTATGTGGAGAAAGTATATTTATCGAAAGCTAGGGTATAAACAGATTGTGACGTTTGACGTATCATAAGAGAGTTCACGATATCCATATTTGCAATAAAAAGTTTTGAGGCACACGTAGCGATAAGAGAGAAAATAACGTGATCAAATTCCTTATTAATTGAATTAAAATTATTTTAATAAAAATCTCGGTTTATAGATAAAAATACCGATAAAAAAAAACATAGTAACCAGCTTACGATTCTACTTGCTCGGTAAGTACGCGGTTAACGTTTAGCTCATAGATATAAATAACAATAGTTATTGCTTGCCAAAGTCGAAATTAAATTCATTCATATTTCCACCGAAATAGATATTAAAATAAACTTACGTAGTTTTATGTAAGTTTCGGAAAAAAGTTTTTTTTTTTGTTTTTCAAGTATCGGTACGAGCGTGGGAGGAGCGCGTGAAGGATGAATGGACTCGTTACCATGGAAACTTCGAAGCGTCAAGGCTGCATTGATTTTCAAACCAAGGTTGAATCAAGAAATTATGTACCCACGGACGGTATTTTTACACCTTTCCGTGTCGTATTTTTTTCAATTAAGATTGTTTGGTGGAATGTTAGAAGGGCTAATTTTTTTTTCATTTTTAATTCAATATACACTCTCAGTCACAACAATTTGGCCACCTAAAATTTTGCTGTCGTTGTCCAAGAACTTTCGTAATTTTTCATCGATTTCAATTGTTCTTACGCCACATTTTTTGGTATTAAAACAAACTCCAGAAAATGTTTCAAAAATGTTGCTAGCTTATTTATACAGGGTGAAAAAAACATGTATTTGTGAAATAAAAACTGAAAGATGGCGAAAAGGGTGGTCTTTGTAGTAAACTCTACAAATTTCCCGAACTGTTCTACAGGGTGTTGAGAAATTGGACTACAAATACATGTTTTTTTTCACCCTGTATGAATAAACTATCAACATTTTTGGAAAACTTTCTGAAGTTTGTTTTAATACCAAAGAATGTATCTACAATTTGGCTTAGAAACAATTGAAATCGATGAAAAATTTCTAGGACAACGAACTTCAGCAAAATTTTCATAAAACGTTGAAACCAAATCCATTTGTATTCAATTAAAAAACATCTGTATTTTTTATTAAAATATCATAATTTAACCATCCAAAACCTTTTGTAGGGTTTTCTACGTCCCAATTATAAGTTTATTTGCAAATTCCTGATAGAAATTTTTCTTTCCCATCGCATCGGTAAGTAATCGATTAAAAATAATACTATCTAATTATAAAAGCAAAATAGCTAGACTCCCTTATTTTTTTCGGCTGAGAAAGTTTTTTAAAAAAATAAAAAGCTGCCGCGAGCGATTAAGATCGTGAGGCGAAGTAAATATCTGGCATTTTTGTTTTGTGTGTGAGATAGTGGGAACTTGAAATTCGACCAATTCACAAAAAAATCAAGACAAATCACTTGATAATTGAATTTTGAATACAGTGTCTTAAATTAACAGAAAAAGGTTAATCTTTCAAAGGGATTCAAGACAAATCATTCGATAAACCAAATTTGATGTACAGAATATCTCAATTTAATTAAAAAATATTTATTTCTCAAAAAAATCAAGACAAATCATTCGATAAACCAAATTTTATATTCAAAGTGTCTTATATTAACAAAACAATATTTATCTTTCAAAGGGATTCAAGACAAATCAACCGATAAACCAAATATGATGTACAGAGTGACTCAAATTAATAAAAAATATTTAATTCTAAAAAAATCAAGACCAATCATTCGATAAACCAAATTTTATATACAGAGTGAGTCAAATTAATAAAAAAATATTCATTTCTCAAAAAAATCAAGACAAATAATTTAATAATTGAAATTTCATGTAAGACAAATAATTTTATAATCCAAATTTGATGTACAGAGTATCTCAAATTAATAAAAAATATTTATTTCTCAAAAAAAAATCAAGAAAATTCACTTGATAATTGAAATTTTATGTAGGTACAGAATAAAAATATAAAATTTAAAAAAGGGATTCATGGCAAACATAAAGAAGAAGTATCCCACCTCCATTATAAAAAATAGAATTCAAATTTAAATAAAATAGATGGGTCTAGCTAGAAAAACAATTTATTGGAAGACAATTTGTATTTGCTTCTAATTTCGTTCTCTACCAAATTTTTTTCCCAGAAGAATTTTTTTGATGACTAAGAATACAGTAGCCATTCTAATACAAGGTTTGTTAAAAAAAATGTGGCATTGTACTTAATGCATGTAACGGGTCAAAAATAACGTTACGAATTTTCGCATCTCTAAATAAATTAATATTAATTAATTTTCAAAATTTCACGAATGTCGTTCTCGACGGAATCGACCTACTATGTTGCCAAATGACCTTCTTTTCAATTGTCCTTGGTATATTGTCGCTAGTTCTCAGTTTAATTTACTTTTATAGTAGCTCATATTATAATTTGAGATCTCAACCTTAAGATGAGAGTCCCAGTACCATATTCTACGGGGTGGTATAGAATTTTGGTCATTTTCCGCGGTAACGCCATCTAGGGGTACCCATTAGGAAATGTTAGTACCACACTTGTTTTATTTGCTTCCGCTGAAGCATTGGAAGTACTCCTTTCCCGATAGGTTTTGGGACATTCTGCGTTTGACCTTTGTGCATTGTAGTGTGAACTTTCAATTTTAAACGTGATTTTTTTTCAATCGTGGGCTCTACTTTTAAAGACTATATTATATTTTGGGATTAGTATTTGTTTTGTTGGCCAATACAATATTCAGTCAAAGGCTTAGAGTCCTCGACACCTCAGACTTTAGGCTTTTTGTGCTCTTGGTTGTGCCATTTATGTGAAGAGACCAGTAGCCCTTATCAGGCTCAACAGTATTTTCACTAGGTCCTTCTTGGAGAAATCCTCCCTTGGATGTTCTAGACGTAGGAGAGTCTATATCTCCAATGAGATAATGGTTCACAATCGAAGATAATGTGAGAGGCTGTTTCCTCCTCTTCCATGCACAACCAACAGATAGCTTCCTCCTTATATAATCCGGTGGCTGGAAGTCTACCAGTGTCGCTAAAGGATATATAGACAATATCAAAATTTCCAAGACCATTCAAAAATGATAACATGAAAACAATCAACATGAAGGGCACCTCCATACAAAGAGTTTACTGAACAAGGCAAGGAACTCTCAACCAGGCTATTGAAACTGAGTAAGAGACATTTGAAGACAGTTACCGACCTGGTGACTGGACACTGCACCCAGAGGAAAAATCTGCACAAAATGGGCAAAGTTAGTGAATCTATGTGCAGGAAATTTGAACTCTATGATGAAACACCTACTCACATACTCTGCTTCTGCGAGAACTTACACGGACTCACACGGAAGCACTTTGGAGAGGAAATAATACAACCATTACAAGTACTGAAAATCCTGAAAATGAATGAATGAATCAACATGAATCGGATACCTTACCTTCATGTTCTTACTTCAACAAGAGGGATTTAAATATACCAAACATTTTAAACAAATTGAATCCCTTTAATATTAGCAATTGTTCGAATTTCAATATAAATATTAATACAAACAAGAATTAGAATGTTCCTAATTTTGTTCTAAAACTAAATATTGCAAAGAAACTTGTTTTGTTGGTTTGTTACGACAGGGTTGCCGAAAAAAATGTACGCAACTCGCCCGGAAACTGTTTGTTTTTGGACTTGTTACGTAATTTACTATATTCATCAATATCTTCTGTCTGCAATAAAATCGAAGTAGTTGTCAAACTGAATCGTTAAAAAGTGGATGGAAAGTGAGGGGGTATGTTGAAAAAGTGCATCGAAAGTGAGACTATTTAGAAAAAATGCATACCGTGATCAATACCAGCTGTTAGGGTGAAATATGAATAAAAATTTTGCCAAGTAAGTAAAAATCACATGATAATAGCGCCGTCATTCGTCATAAGTATCAAATAAAATAATGTGCTGACATTTTTATATTAATTTTTATTTAAATACATACAGTCGGGATGATGATATTTGAAATGTAACATTTTCATTGTCGACACTTTTGTATTTTATTGTGCAATAATAATGCAGAAGTAAATGCAAGCGAACACAATGTCTTTGTTTCTTAACCTGAAGATGAACTTTAGATAAGTTGCCAGTATTATAATATATACAGTGATTTCGATTTTTAAGTACTGATAATTATTAATCGGAGTTAAAATAGACGAAACGATAAAAGAAAAGTAGTAGGTAAGGAAATAAGGGAAAGTGTAAAGATAGTGACAAAATTCCAGGCTGAAGTTGTAGCAGAGAGTTTAAAGTGAGATGTAATAAAACAATTGAAATATATTTTGTAATTTTTGGTACCCTTTTCCCTTTCCCAATAACTTTACCTAAGATTTCTCTTGTATATATTATACCGTTTTCGAGATATATTGTAGACATTTTTGGATTTTTTGGTGCCAACGAAATAAAATTTCGTATGAAAAAAGGTGAAGTGGTGGAAAAATATTGATATTTTGTATACTAGATAAAACTATTTTTATATTACTGAACATCATCTAGTTGAAATCAGAAATGTCAAAATAAATAGTGCGTTCAATTTAAAAAAAAAACAGACATGTAATCATTTTTCTCAGGTGTACAAAATATCAGAATATTTTCACCACCTTGTAAAAAATAACAAAAATCTGACACCATTGTAAAAAGAGAATTAACACTTCTGCTTGTGTTTCAATCAATTTTCAACGGAAACAGACGCATTTAGTGTTGCAACCAATTTTTTAAGCAAATAAACACTTCTTATGTTGTGTTTCAGCTAAAGTTTAACTAGGGGTTTCAATTTCCCAAGGAAAAATTAATTTTGTTTGTTTCAATTAATTTTCAAAAAGAAACAAACAATTTTGCATGAGTTTCAAGTAATTTTCGATGGGAACAAACAATTTTGGGTGAGTTTCAAACAATTTTCGATTGAAACAAACAATTTTGCATTAGTTTCAATTAATTTTCGATGGAAACAAAGAATTTTCAGAGAGTTTTAACTAATTTTCGTTGGAGACAAAAACTTATGTGTAGGTTTCAACTAATTTCCGGTGGAAACAAACAATTTTGGGTGCGTTTCAACCAATTTTCGATGGAAACAAATAATTTTGCGTGAGTTTCAACCAATTTTCGATGCAAACAAACAATTTTGCGAGAGTTTTAACTAATTTTCGTTGGAAACAAACAAGTATGGGTGACTTTCAAGTACTTTTCGATAAAAAAAACTCTTCAACTCATCCGCATCCTTGTCTTCTCTCTTTTTTGAACAAAGCAAGAAACTTTTATCTTGTATTGTTAGTTTTTTTGGATTGAAAATATTTAATATTCGTACCTCGTAGATATAAAGTGTACATTTACTCGGTAGTTCAATATTTCGCATAATGACACACGAAAAGCAATTGAATTAATTCGATGAGCAGGCATCACTTGAAAACATTGTCCTTGATAGAAGAAACTAACGAATAAAACGAACAATGAATGGTCAAAAGACGCGCGTGCATTCAAAGAATGCACGAGACGCCAAAATCGCTAAAAATTTCTATTCATACCATACCAAACCTATTAACATTTAATTATGGTTACGTCTACTTTTATTACGGAGACTGAAAAAAAGAAAAAAATTCACTACGATCCGAGAAGAATGCCAAACTAGAAGTTTTTATCTGTCGCGTAAAATTTTAGTGCATCAAAAAAATGAAATAGACCTTTGTGGCCGAATCTTCATCAAAAATGTGAAAAAATGAAGTCAAGAATAGTACAATAAACTTTTGTTATTAAACGGTTACGATTTAGTTCTTTATGTCATATCAAAGTATTATTGATATAATAAGGAATCGCGTTAGATAATAAAACAAACAATCTTTTGTGTTGTAAAATATTAAAATATTTTATAATAAACAAAACACACTACTTAAATCACCCGACCTGTATGATGCATTTACGAAAAGTTTAAAAATATTATTTAAAGAAACAACGTCCTTGACTGGACGTCTCATAGCAACAAGGTGAAATATATACGATTTTTTGGTGAATTAAAATCGGATTCTATAACGAACCGGCTTTATCGAGACGTAGTGTAACAACATTCTTCGGAATCCTTCTACATTCTATTGTTATCCGTTAAAATTTATAGCCAAGGAATTTTTTTTTCAATTAAATATTATGTGCTTTTTAACAACGTCATAGGAAACTAGTTAAAAATTTCATTAAAATCTGTTCTGTATAAAAAAAATTTTTAAATATTTCATCTAAATCACTAAGTATATATGTGGGTTTGTCCAATCCTCCCGTCACCCAGGTACTCGAAACAATTTATATTTAACTAAATTATTCTCAGTGTCTGAGTAGGCCCTTCCAAACATCGAAACTGACGACACTATCTTTCAGACAACGTAGGTTATCTCTCCTTTATTTCAACATTTGCTTGGTAACAGTTTTCGAACGATATATCAATCCTGGTTAATTTTGCCAAGATCCGGAACCCTTCTTGCAGTACCTACAGATGTTTAATATTGGTTTTGCAATAGAAAGTTGTTTCATCTTTCGGCGGAGAACTTTTAAAACTTCCAGCTTAAAAATATCTACAGCCTACAGTTTCATCCTTCCGGGCTTTTTTCTCTCAAGTTTCCTTGGTAGTATTTTCTTTGAGTCTACATCACCTGGCAATTTTTGGACGGGAACTGCGGGTTTCCTTCTTCAAATACTTCCTGGTTAATATCTGTACCTAAGTTTTAACAACTTTTATTTCATTTTCATAAACCCATAATTATATACGTTAGACATTAATTAGTAATGATCTAAAAAGTAGGATCTTCAATCTTGGCTTGGCTTCAGGCTCCTTCCGGTTTTTTTCCTTCTAGTGTTCTTGGGAGTATTTTCTTTGACACTACGTTACCTAGCTAGTTATGGACGAGTCCTGCTGGTTCTATACAGCACCAGCTTCCTCAAATACTGGATAAACTTCCTGGTTGATAGCAGTAAGTTTGACCAACATTTCTTTCATTTCTATATGCCCATAGTTTTATACAATAGACACTAATTATTAATGATTTAAAAAATAGGATCATCAATCTTAGTATAGTACTATCCTTCCGGTTTTTTTCCTTCTAGTGTTCTTGGGAGTATTTTCTTTGAAACTACGTTACCTAACCATTTATGAACGAGTCCTGCTGGTTCCTGACAGCACCAGCTTCCTCAAATACTGGATAAACTTCCTGGTTAATATCAGTGAGTTTTAACAACTTTTATTTCATTTTCGTAGACCCATAATTATATACGATAGGCACTAATTAGTAATTATCTTAAGTTGGGATCATCAATCTTATCTTTCCGGTTTTTTTCTTTCGGAGTGTCCTTAGGAAGTATTTTTATTAAATTACATTACCCTGCATTTTTTGTACGAGTGCTGCGAGTTTTAGACAGCCTCCAGCTTCCTCAAATATTTGACTTCCAGTGCAATTTTTCGAAACATTTTTTCTACTTTCATAGATCCATAGTTTTATGCTTATTAATAATTATTCCGGTGGAAGTTTTTGTACTGGATATTTTGAAAATAGGAAATTCCAATCGCTATAACGGTGTAATTTGATAATTACATTTTTATTTCTGATTCTACCTACTCTACCTGCCCACTGTTAACCTTGTTAACTCTATCTTACGTAAGTAAAGGTAGTATTTATCCAAAACGTCTAACCAAAAATGATATTCGATCCATTAGCAACTAATTTCTACTAGTAAACAATAATACAACCTCGTAAAACGATATTAAACAATATAAATTATAAAACTAGTTGTTCCACTACATACATGTACACAGCTCGTTTTTTATCAGTTTCCTATATACATATAAATAGCTAATACATATCTTCGATAACATAGCTACTGTTTGCGAAAAAAAAATTATATATATAACGCATACGTTAGATACGATAAATTTGCGAATGTTACTAATCACTATCAACGGAAATGGACCAGTCCCATCGTCATCAAATGTTTTTATTTTTAGAAACAAGTGGTTGTGTGTATGTGTGATTGTATGTGTGTGTAAAAATATATATTTAATTCATTTTTACCTTATGCGTAATATTCGCCTGGATTCGTTCGGTATTCCTATCCATGTGATTGTCAATAAAAACAAACTTCACAAAAGTTAAAAAGAATATTTTACACTGTTACACTGAATATAAGTAGCCTTCGCCAGCTGATGTCATTCACCGATTTTGTATATACGTCCCCATCAGAATCCACGAGCATACTACACTAGTGAGTGACTACGAAAACGATCAAGCTCTACACGGTATTTTGTTTGATTACGTTGGTTCGCGGATCAGCCGCGATACGCTGTCTCGTAATACTGTCTTCTTTTCAAACGTTGTCGGATTTTACTTTATATCTTGTTTTTTTAGAAGTTGGTAACGTTGAGTGGAAAGAATAAGGGTTGTTAAAGTGTTTTGAAAGGAAAGAAGCTAGAAAAAGGGTTTGGAACACATAAATGATATTGTAGAGCTATTCCTACCAAATACTCATTTCGATTAAATTTTTGTCGATATAAGATGCAATTTGAATATTTAAAGACTGAGAAATAGAAAGAAAAGTATTATGAAGTGATTTTGCTATTGTTTAATTAAAATTTCGACTAAAACAAATACCTCCGCTTGTGTTTCAACCAATTTTCGATGGAAACAAATACTTGCTGATGTTTCTCTCAATTTTAAGATTGTAAGAAATAATTTTGCTTGTGTTTCAATCAATTCTTAGTAGAAATAACACTTTTCAAAGTGTTTCAATCAATTTTCTATAAACATAAAATCTTTTGCATTAGTTTCAGCCAATGTTCGATAGACATATATATTGGCAAGTGTTTCAATCAAATTTTTAAACATATTAACACATTTTCTTATGTTTAACAAAAATTTATAATGCAAAATTATCTAATTTCTGAAGATTATAAACATTTTTGCTAGTGTTTCAATCAACTTTGAATGAATACAAACAATTTTGAATGAGATTCAGACAATTTACGATAAAAAAACACTGTTTTCTGTGTTTGAAGTAAATTTATAAACCGTACACATTTACTCATTTTCAACCAAGTTTTAAGTGAGTTTCAATCATTTTTCTATAGCTACAAATACTTTTGGGTGAGTTGCAGGTTGCAGTCCATTTTCGATAGAAACCAACATACATTTTTAGTAAAATAAACACTTCTGCTTGTGTTTCAACCAATTTTAAAAAAATCGTATGTCCGAGTTTCTGTCTATTTTCGACAAAAACAAATACATTTGCTTGTGTTGATACTAATTTCTGAGCAAATAAACACTTGTATTTTAACTAACTTTTGATGGAAGCTAACACTTTTAATTTAGTTTCAGTCATTTTTCTATGGATTTAAACACTTCTGCGTTAGTTTCAGTCAATATTCAGTAGGAGCAAACACTATTTTCAAGTTAATAAACCAGTTTTTGACGGAAGCAATCACTTTTAAGTGACCTCAACCAATTTATTATGGGCACAAGCACTTTTGTATAAGTTTCATCTAATTTTCTATAGAAACAAACACATTTGTATTAGTTTTATTCAATTTTCTACGGAAACACACATGTTTGCACAAGTTTTAATTTTAATATTCCTTTGGATATAAATACTTTTATCAGAGTTTCAATGAATTTTCGATGGAAACAAACACTTTTGCTGGTCTTTCAACTCTTTATCGTACATCTATGTTTTCGGAAAAAGTGGCTTTTGAATAAATAAAAGAGAAACTAAAACAAAGCATAAAGAGCAAGAGAGAGAGAGAGAGAGAGAGAGAAATACTTACAAATTTCAAAATCGTAAAATTGTAACTGAAAAAAGAACGACGCATTCTTTTAAAATGACGACCGTAAAATAAATATTTAGAGAAAAGCATAATACCGGATCCGGTTTTCTTTCAATTTAAGATTATTTTCAGGATACCAATGGGTGTAGCGCTGTTGCCAAACTTCCAACTCATAAAATATCAACTTTTTTAAGTAAATAAAATGTTTGGGACTATTTAATTTATGGATTTTGTGGTACTGTTTTCCATGCCTTATGGAATAGAGCAGAGGTTCCCAAAACTTCCCAAAACTCGACAAAAAATGTGAAGATTAGATCTGCAGCTGAGAATTGATTGATTAATGAAATTAATTATTCAATTGATTGTGCTATGAGTGGATGTCAAAGAAGTGATTCTATTCAAATTAATTACACTATTAATTATTATTGTTATAACAGTCGTAGCTGACCAAAATGTTGATTAATAATTGTCATATTTTACCGTTGAAATTAAAACATCCTGCTTATAAACACATTTCATAGAAATACCATGATTAATCCCATAATTAAATGGTCATGCTATTCATTAATTAAATTAAAGGCTTCATAAACGAATATTATCGAGAAGATTAAACAAGAAAAGTAAAAAACAAGTGTTTCTGATAATACTTGTGTTAACCTTCAAAATGTGAGAACGTTACGCTACTGATTTGAAGTTGAATGTCAATTTTACAATATGGCGCTGGTTTTGACAAGTTCGCGCATACGACGCAACGTCACGTGGGTTCTTCTTTCGTGAAACGGAGTATACGGAATATTGTGGTGATACATTGAATAAGGTACCAAGATTGCCTACTTTTGAGGGTCATCATCTCTGTACCGGTTGTCCTAGGCTACCTTCCTTGATATCAACCAAGTGCTTCATCGTTTATAAAACTTTATTTCTATCGTTTATTCATAAATGCGGTAAATCTTCGTGATCCTTGCAAGATCAATACAGGATCAAAGTAATATTAAAGTTCTATCATAAATCAGTTTTTTTTCTATTAATGTCTCGAGCAGGTAACTTCATCCCGTATCAGGACGAGTTTGTGGCCTTTTCCATTATCAAGAGACAAAGTGTCTCTAATATTGGTGCCGGCACATGAGGGGATTGCAGGTAATGAGATGGCTGACCAGTTAGCTAAAGGAGGCTCTAAAGGAGACTTCATAGGTCCGGAACCGTTTTGTGGAATCACAAAAGATTGCATAAGAGGGGAAATAGGGAAATTGCATAAGAGAGGAAATCGGGAAATTGCATAAGAGGGGAAATCGGGAACTGGCTAGATAGGGAACACCCACTCAAATGGAGGTCGATATAAGGGTACCTCCTATGATGAAACACCTACTCACTTAATCTGCTTCTGCAAGAACTTACATGGACTCAGACGGAAGTACTTTGGAGAGGAAATAATACAACCATTACAACTACTGAAAATCCCTCCAGTCAAACTAGTGGAGTACATAGAAGACACAAAGCTTCTGGAGTGGAAGTAGATAATATGGGAAATGGTACAAAGATTCAGTTCAAGTGCCTGGGCTGCTGAGCACAACCCTAACGAATGTAAGAAAGAAGATAAAGAAAAAGCTCATATTAAGTACGCTTGTGGAATTTGGACGATTAATTGATTTATTAGTATACTTATACTTAAACTTTATGATCCTACTTCCCATAAAATCCCATTTTTGGATCTTAGGATTTCAAGATTGTTCCCACCCGTAATAAATTTTATATGAATGACCAAAAATTTCCATAATATCAGGTGAATCTGTGGTAGTAAAACTAAATTTTTATCGTTCACATTTTAATGTATCGAATAAAGAAATACAAAGTCTAGTATGGTTTCCGTTTGATTGGAATTGTGTGCGAAATATGTTTTTATTTTTGAAAGGTGAAGGTCGTAGGTAGGGCAACGTCAATGGGCTGGTGTCGCTGGCCCAGTTGCCAGGACAACCGCAGGGACGCGCTTCATTGCTATTTCTGGAGCTGAGCTACTGCTACTTTATAATACTTATATATAAAAGAAATCGGTATCAATTTATATACCCAGGTAATTTTTATTAAAATTGTTGAAAAATATTTTTTTACCGCGACGAATTCTTCTTGGATTTGTTTCATATAACACATTGGCTGTAAAGTCCCGGGCCTAACAAAGAAAACACGTTTTTCTTGTTCAAAATTAGTTTTATTCCTCAACGTAATTTCCATCAAGACCAACGCAATCGTTCCAGCGCCGCTCTAACATTTCAATACCACTTTTGTAGAACGATTTATCTTGTGCCTCAAAATAGGACTCAGTGTCAGCGATAACCTCTTCATTCGAGCGAAATTTTTTACCGGCGAGCCAAATCTGGCGAATATGGTGGATGAGGGAGCAATTTGAAGTTAAATTCATGTAGTTTTGCCATTGTTTTGATTGACATGTGACACGGTGCGTTGTCTTGGTGCCATATGCGGACGTTTCTTTGCAATTTCGGTCTTCAAACGCTATATAATATTCACGGAATTCTTGAAAAAATAGACTTTAGTCCGTCGTTAGACGGAATTTAGGTAGCCGTCCGCCGCTGGGGCTCTCAGGACGGCGGCAAAGTATGTACCTATGTAATGTAATTTAGTTCTGCCGGCAGACACTGTTTAGTTTATTTTGCACCTCAATAAGTCACAATAAAAAGTGCTTCCGATATCAGGGAGGAAATTTATACTTCCTTCCCTTCCTCGCTCTCGATACAATATATATACTCTCGCTTTCGATACACTTGTTCTACATACACTTGCTTTGAATTTCTAAAATAAAAATGGACAAACGTGATGCCAGGTTCAAATTTTACAGTGGCGGTCCTCAGTAGGTAATGAAGATGATTGTCGGTAAGGCGAGAACTTTCTTTGATCCTGACGCACTTCATTCTTGAAAATGTTTCGCACAAATCTGTTGACCCAAAAATTGAAAAACTCGTTTTGCCAGTTTTTTTATTTCAGGAAAACTCTCCTCATCAAGATTTTTATATAAGTTGAGCAAGTTTTTTCGTACAAGCCATTAGGATAAGTATTGGTTTTTAGATTTTAAATCAAGCGAAACAACACACTTTGCTCTTTAAGTTTCTGAAAACGGGTTTAAAACTTAAATTCCAGTTTTTCCAACAAGTTCAAAAATTTTATTGTTGAGAATTCTGTAGGATGCTTTTCTTGAATTTTTTTACATCAATTGAAGTGAACAAAATGTATATTTTTGATTGGTTTGGTAAATAGATTTTTCTACAACCACTATGCAAAGCACGCTTTTCTACACAAATTTTTATACGCAAAGCAGGCCTTTTCTTAATTCTTTTGATAACTGTTGGAAAAGTACACGCTATGGCACTTTTCCGCACCGAAATGTCAAACAAACCTACCTATGACCTGTCAACTTTTTTTGACAATTCAACATATTTATTATACTTAGTGAATTTCTGGTTGTAAAAATTTTAAATTTCAAACCAAAAATAAGTAAACTATTTATTTGATTATTTATTTATTCATTATTCATTGTTCACTATTAAACATACACTCAACTGATTTTTCTATATTAAATTTTCATTTTGTATGTTCTTTCTGTTCAAAGCTTCAATAAAATACCTATATAAATTTCTGTTTTTATTTCATTAATAAATGTGGTTGTAAAAAAAATATTGTGTACAACTTGTACGCAAATCACTTTTCCCACTCGCTAGATTTGCGGCACTCGCCTTACAGCTCGTGCCATAAACTTCTGCGCTCGTGGGAAAAGTGACGCTTTGCGCACTAGTTGTACAAACTACTATTAATTTCAGATCAAAAGCAGACACGTCATTTAAAAATTCAAATATGAATTGGCCTCGAGTCTATAAAAAGCAGTTCTGATACAATGCTTAAAATTCCTATGTTCCGTTTCTCATTGCATGAATATTCTTGCTTTGGATACATTTTTTCTACAATACAGGGTGTTCCATCTCAGACGAGCCACCCCGTATATTACTTATCCCATAGTGATTGAAAAATTTCCCGAAACACGTCGGATGATTTTCTTTGGGGGACATATTTTGACGTATATTTGAGGCTTGAACAAGCAACCCCCTAAGAGGGGGCGCTTCAACCCATCATAATTGAATAGGGAAGAGGGGTTGAGTGATACTTCATTTGTAAGGTCTTGGAAGCCTCTTTACAGCGGTGTATGAAAAAAATCACATTCTTAAAAAAATTAATTGTATTATCATGCTTACAATCAAAAAAATCAAAACTGCGTTTTTAAATCAAATGTTCAAATTGTCCTCCTTTCACTTCCATACAATAATACAATCTTGACTGAAACCCGTCTCTAACATAATCCAGCATAATTGGAGTTATTTGACGACACTCATTTACAATTCGTTGGCGTAGTTCGTCCAAATTTTCAGGCTAAGTCACAAAACCTTGGACTTAAGATGTCCCCACAAGAAGAAGTCCAAAGGGTTCAGTTCAGGAGATCGGGCAGGCCACTCCACAGGACCTCTTCTTCCAATCCCACGACCAGGGTATTGCAAATTGAGGTATTGGCGAACTGGTGCGGCGTAGTGAGGAGGAGCTCCGTCTTGGTGGAAATGCAATTGTTGTTCAATTAGTAGAGGATCGTTTTCTAATGTTTCCGTTATTAACAGATCAATCAAATTTTCCAGCATTTCAAAACAAATTTCTCCATTTAAATTACCAGAAATAAACAGAGGTCCAATTAGGTGCTCTCCCAAAATTCCTACCCAAACGTTTAGCTTTTCCGGATATTGAGTGTTAGCTTCTCGAAATACATGAGGATTTGTATCGCTCCAAATTCTACAGTTATGCTGGTTAACCTCTCCATTAAGTGAAAAAGTGCATTCGTCAGAAAAGCAAACGTTGTACAAGAAATTTGGGTTATTGTTAATGCGCTCGGCCATAATTTCGCAAAACTCTTGCCTTCGATCAAAATCATCATCATTTAATTCATGAATTAATTTAATTTTGTACGGATGGAACTTGTGTTTTTGTAAAATTCCGTAAACGTTAGATTGGCCAATACCGGAAACCGCAGAAAGTTGTCGGACAGATTGCGTGTTTGGTATAACTGCTCCTTCATCATTCACAATTCCAATGGGTGCCCTTTTTTTATCCATTACTGAACCCGTCTCAACAAATTTTGAAATTAATTCCATTGCGTACTTATGGCGAACGCTACGTTCAGGATGGTTTCGGTTAAATATCCTTGCAGCCGCTCGGGCACCATTTTGATTTTGGTAATACAGGCTAACCAGCTCAACACGTTCTTGCAATGTGTACACCATAGTTATTTTTAAAATTGTAAGCAAATCAGCAAAGTAGTAACTCAACAGATTGATTTTTAATACATGAAATGATCGAAGAAACGTGGTAAACACCTTTTAAGAACAAAAAATGAAGGCAAGATAAGAGAATTTTTTTATTTTTTTTTAATTCATTAGTCCGAGAGAATTTATTATTGTAAGGAAGTCAATGGAGGACAAATTGGACATTTTTTGATTTAAAAACGCAGTTTTGATTTTTTTGATTGTAAGCATGATAAAACAAGAGGCTTCCAATACCTTACAAATGAAGTACCACTCAACCCCTCTTCCCTATTCCATTTTGAGGGGTTGAAGCGCCCCCTCTTAGGGGATTGCTTGTTCAAGCCTCAAATATACGTCAAAAGATGTCCCTTAAAGAAAATCATCCGACGTGTTTCGGGAAATTTTTCCAATCACTATGGGATAAGAAATATACGGGGTGGCTCGTCTGAGATGGAACACCCTGTATATCCTCGCTTTCGTTTTTTTTTCCAATAATTAATGCGATGTTCCAGTGTTTTTATACGCATTTTTTTGTAAAATTTGGCGATTTCAACATATTCTTGGTTTTTTAATTAATCCTTGGGAATATTGATTCAAAAATCCATTCCCATATTGTAAAATATTTTATCATGAATCGATTAGTTTTAATAATAAAATTTGCAAGTCTGACCTTGATAAGTTCAATAATTGCAAATAAAACATTTCAGACATTGTGCATGGTGCATTTGTAATGAGCTGTTAAAATGCGTGTTGTCATTTAATAAAATAATAATTTAAAATCTGAATAGAGGATTATTATTCATTTTGAACGTGCCTCATTATGCGACGTTTGACGTCCGACTGGCCATCATTAACTGAATACCTACATGTATTGTTTAACTTAACACTTTTGCACGTATTTCTTCTATCTTATCTCTAAAAAGCATCTTTCAATAACAATCACAAACAATAAATTATTTACAGGGTGTTCGGTTAAGACAAAATTAATTCCATAATGTCAGTAATCATTGGGGATCAGATCTGGTATGTATGGGAGATGAGAGAGTGAGAAAAAATATTAGAGTAGGAGAAAAACAAGCAAGACACGTAGATGAGGTTGATATTTATATTGTGGATATAAATACCAATTTTAGAAACAGGTTATTGTTTTCTAGAAAAAAGCTACCAGATAAGTTGATAAGATATCAGTTTATCATTGGATTGATTTTATAAATAGAGTGCGATAAAAATGAACAGATTAAAAAAAAATTTCAGTGTAGGTTACTTTTACATCCACGGAGGTGAATGGGACTTTTGGTTCGACTAGTAGTTGTTTCTAATCAAAAATACGCTTATATTTATTTTTTTACCAAATTGAGCGGGATGTACCACGACTTCATACCATAATGGTTTATGTCAAAAAAATAACAGGTTTTTCTGTCAATATTAATTAATAAAGTCTCAAATTATAAGTTTCCTGCCAAAAAATTTCAGGTTTCCCGCTAAAAGTTTCAGGTTTTTCGTGAATAATTTCTAGTTTCCCGCCAAAATTTTAGGTTTTCCGTTAATAATTTCAAGTTTCCCGCCGAAATTTCAGGTTTTCCGTCGAAACCAATGTAAAACAAGTCAACAATTAACAACAAAATATACTAGATTAGATCACAAATTACTCTAAATTATTAATAGCCCGGTTCGGATATTCTAGAAACCTTTAATATAAAAAATGTTTTCTGTCTCGACTTTGAATCGTGCCCAGAAAGGCCTAGAAAATGTTTACTATACCTTCTCAAAAATTTCCATGGTTTGATAACTATATGAGTCTGCTCACACAATATTTTTCTATTATAACGTTTGAGTACTGCTGAAATTTCTGACGAACAGTACACCTTACCGCTATGAGCTTCTAATCCGAAAGTGGTAAGCAAAGAGCATTTCAATGAAAACTATCCACACCACATAATTCTGAAGGCGTCACGTTTATGAAAAATGAAAACACACGTCAAAAATCATAAAGGGGTACGTCTTTTTGCTTATATGTAGGCAAAGCAATAATGTATAGGGTGTTCCATTTAAAAAATTGGGTGGGGTGACCATAGGGGGGAGGGGGTTGAAGTTATAACGTCTATGAGCAAAAAGAAGTTCCCATTTATATGATTTTTGACGTGTTTTTTCATTTTTTCAAAAAAGTGACGCCTTCAGATTTCTGTGGGGTGGATAGTTTTCATTGACATGCTCTGTATATATATTTTCTAGTACATAATTTTATAGTTGAAGTGATCAACCACAAGTTTTCTTTTATAAACTTAAAAATGGTGGCACTTAAAATTATTTATTTTTCAATAGTACCTACCTAAAGTCACAATTTTTTTTCCGAGCCCGTCTGACAAGTCTCCGATATACTGCAGCCTAATGGTTTATTGTATTTTTGCTCGTGCTTTCTCATAGCACCTAGTCCAGCACCTTTGTCCCCTGCACCAGTTTGTACAAGTTTTTACCTGGGTGTTTGCTATATAGCTCAGCGTTTCCTTGTGGTTGGCTAAGTAAAAACTGTCTTTTGCGATCAAGAATCTCGCATGTAAACAGTATATGTTTCCCTACCGCATAATCTGCATGTAATGTCTCCGTTGTATAGTTTTAATTTGTACGGGTGTTCCTTTACTGGTGCATGACCAGTCATGGAACCTGTTTTGATTCTCAGCTGATTTTTGCACAGTGTTAGCAGTTCCGCTGTACGTTTCAGGCATGGTTCTTTTATAAAGGTTTTCCCATGCATTTGCCTTGGGACGTTTACCCACAAATTTTTATGTTGTTCTCTGATCCAGGTCTTTATAGATCCTCGTACTATAGTTCTCGGTATACCGAGAATCTGTCCTGGTTCAGGCTGCGTATCCTCTGACCCTTTTTTTGCAAGTTCGTCAGCTTTTTCATTGCCCTCGATACCCTGGAGCCCTAGTACCTAGGTCAGATTGACGTTATTCCTTTTGGCTAACGTCTTCAGTTCTGCGATGCAATCCCATACTAGTCTAGAGATCACTTCCTGGCTTGAGATTGCCTTAAGTGCCGCCTGACTATTAGGGTGTTTCAAAAAAATCGACTTTTTTTTCAAATAGCCGGCAAATTCTCTTAGAGGATGTCAACATAAAGACCTCGTCAAAATTTGATCTCTTAATTTAATTATTTAGAGGTCGCTGATCGCAATTTTCTATTTCCCATTTAAATAACATAGGAAACAATTTTTTTTTACTTTGGAATTTTATACCTCTGTATTGAATTAACTTATGGCAAAGATTATCATTGATTTTTGTAGGAAATTTAACGCTCTACAAAAAAGGATTCTTATTATTTTTCGATTAATTGATGTCTTCCTGAGTTATTTGAGGTTAAAATTTGATTCCGAATGCAGATTTAGCTTTAATGAAAAATTTACTGTTGTATAGCCAAAACAATCCTTATTTTGAGAAAATTGCTGCTAACAAAATGTCCAATCACTTATGGTATCTGTCTGAGGAGTTAGTTGTTTTGGCATTATGTGAATGTTTCAGTTGAGATAAAAAGAAAAATGCTTACCAATATTGAAACTTCGAAAGGCAATCCAAATAATTTTAAGTGATTTGTAATAAAAGACAATGTGAAGTCACTATTAACAAGTGATTTGAGTGACTTTGTCTCAAAACATTCTTTGTTTTTGTTACAAATATTTAATTTATCCTATGATTTTCTCGAACATGACGTTTCATTATGGCCAATTAATGAGAATTACCAGAAAGCTTCCTTGTTTTTGAGTCAACTTTAAGTGATAAATGATACAGCAGAACGTGGTGTATCTTTAATAACCGAATATAATCAAAGTTTAACCAAAAATGAAGAAGACTTTCAGTACTTATTACAAATTGTAGAAAGACATAGAGAAATGTATCCTAATTGTAATGAAACAACGTTAATGTTATATTATCAATCAATAATTTCTATTTTCTAGAATAAAATTTATAAGTTGTTGTTGAAACATTTTTTTTCGTTTTTTTTAAATACTTCTTATGTCTCAGACATAGATATGTCATTTTTTTTTACTACATTATGTTAAAAGTTGAAAAAACGAGAAAATTCTATGGAAATCAAACTTTCACCTTGAATAACTCTAGAAGGAATCAATTTATCAAAATATGATAAGAATCCTTTTTTGTAGAGCGTTAAATTTCCTACAAACATCAATCATAATCTTTGCCATAAGTTAATTCAATACAGAGGTATAAAATTACAAAGTAAAAAAAAAATTTCCCATGTTATATATGGGAAATAGAAAATTGCGATCAGCGACCTCTAAATCACTAAATTAAGAGCTCAAATTTTGACGAGGTCTTTGTGTTGACATCCTCTGAGAGAATTTGCCAGCTATTTGAAACACCCCACTGACTACGAGTGAAAACTATCTGTATATGGCAAAATACTTATAGTAAAATTTCTACGTTTGGGTTTTCGGATACGATCTTTTCAACTAAAATATTTTCAAAGATTGCGTTTCTACCGGAAGTCGACTGTAACTTTGTTATTTTAAATGGAACACCCTGTATATTAATACATTTTTGAAATCTACGTAATATTTTAGTATACTTTTGTCTAAAAACTTTTTTCGAAAAATGCACACTTTTTGAGTTATTAATTTTTTTGTAGAAAATTTGACCGTTGAAGACACTTATAAATTATTTTTTTACGAGAGGACCCTTGAAAATATGAAAATGGTTTCTCTTCGGTTGCCTTAAGCAAGATCAAACGTATTCGAATCTATGTTGAAAAATTTTTCATTTTATACAGGGTGTGTATAAAAAGTGTTCAAAGTTTAACTTCATAAATATCAAATTACTTCATTTTTTTAAATAGAACCACCCTGTTTTTTCTATTTTAATGCATTCAGGAGAAAAAAATAAGGCAAGTTCATGTATACTTTCCTATACCTAAACCTTACCGTTATCCAGATATTAAATGTTTTCTGTAAATTTAGAGATGGAGGTGTGGTCTAAATTTTGTATGTATACTTTTAGTAGGCTTTGTAATAAATGACACTTATTTAACTGACATTAGTTAATTGTTGATACTTTCGAAAATCGTTAAAATGGATCGTTCCCAATTTAATAACGAAGATTATGTAAATTTGCTTTTAATACATGGTGAATGTGAAAAAGTTGTTACAAGAACATGTACTTTATTTGCTGCAAGATATCCAGATAGACCACGACCAAACTCGCATACTGTTAAAAGAATCCTCAACAATTTAAAGCTATACGGTTCATTTGAAGCAAAAGTAAATCGAATTAAACCAGTTATTGAGAATAATAATGCCGAAATTAATGTTGTTGCTTATTTTACTGCTTATCCAGAAGCATCAATACGCGTTGCCGTAAGAGATCTTGGAGTAAGCAAATCGTCGATTCACCGTATTTTACGAAAACATAAAATGCATCCCTATTCGTACAATTTGTGTCAAAATTTAAAACCAACCGATTTTACTAAACGAATAGGCTTTGCTGAGTTTTTACGAACGAAATGCCAGGAAGACGACGATTTTTTAAAAAACATAATTTGGTGCGACGAATCGAAATTCACGAAAAATGGATTATTTAATAGACACAATTCCCATTATTGGAGTCAAGATAATCTTCATTTAACCAAAGAACGTGCTTTTCAAGATCGGTGGCAGTTCAATGTCTTTTGTGCTATTAGAAATAATCAAATAATAGCACTTCATTTTTACGATGGGAATTTGAATGGTTAAGAAACACAATCAATTAATTTATTCCTAATTAATTATGTAAAAAACACTGTTTTTGTATTTTTTAATGTTTTTTGTTGTATTTTTAGGTGAAAGATATCTTGATATTTTAAGAAATTTGAAACAAAATTATTTAGACCGCTTGCCACCAGACGAATTAAGCAAACTTTTTTTTATTCATGACGGTGCTCCTGCTCACAGTTCAATTGTCATAAATACATTTTTAGAAGAGCAATTTGAAGACAGGTGGTTAGCAAATAATGGTCCTTTTCGGTGGCCCCCTCGTTCTCCCGACATGACGCCTTTAGATTTTTTTATATGGGGTCACATAAAACAAGAGGTTTACTCACAAGCCTTAACATCTAAAGAAGATTGTGAGCTAAGAATTCGAAATTCCTTCAATTCTCTTTCTGAGATGATGATCAGCCGTGCGACGAATGAAGGCATACTGAGAAGGGTTGAAAAATGCATTGAACTTCAAGGTAGCAATTTTGAACATTTACTTTGAAACATAAGACTATTTTTCTTTGACTCTTAATTTTCCATAAAATCTTATTATTGTCACAAATGGTTTAATTCGATTAACTTTTGCTTAAAATTAACCGAATAGCTTCAAATTGTTAAGTATTCTTTTAACAATGTGCGATTTCGATCGCGGTCAATCTGGATATCTTACTGCAAATAAAGCACATGTTCTTGTAACAACTTTGTCATATTTACCATGTATTAAAAGCAAATTTACATAATTCTTTTTATTATTTAGACTACACCTGCATCTCTAAAAATTTACAGAAAATATTTAATATCTGGATAACGATAAGGTTTAAGTATAGGAAAGTATACATGAACTCGCCTTATTTTTTTCTCCTGAATGCATTAAAATAGAAAAAACAGGGTGGTTCTATTTAAAAAACAAAAAAGAAATTTGATATTTATGAAGTTAAACTTTGAACACTTTTTATACACACCCTGTATAAAATGAAAACTTTTTAAACATAGATTCGAATACGTTTGACCTTGCTTAAGGCAACCGAAGAGAAACCATTTTCATATCTTCAAGGGTCCTCTCGTAAAAAAATAATTTATAAGGGTCTTCAACGTCAAATTTTCTACAAAAAAATTAATAACTCAAAAAGTGTGCATTTTTCGAAAAACGTTTTTAGACAAAAGTATACTAAAATATTACGTAGATTTCAAAAATGTATTAATATACAGGGTGTTCCATTTAAAATAACAAAGTTACAGTCGACTTCCGGTAGAAACGGAAGTCGGCCATCTTTAAAAATATTTTAGTTGAAAAGATCGTATCCGAAAACCCAAACGTAGAAATTTTCGTGATTTTACTATGAGTATTTTGCCATATACAGATAGTTTTCACTCGTCGTGGGACACCCTGTATACTCCCGACCCAGTTACAATTAAATTATTGTAAAACATTTCGTTAACTTTGAGTACAACTCTGTAATATTCAATAACCACCTGTTAGTTAGGGGATTATTGCATTCCAATACTGTATGTACTAGTTGAAACAGATTATAGAGGTTTTTTTTAAAGTTCTAAGTAAATTCATTTCTTGATGTGTATAAAATAAAGGTTTTAGTTGTAAAGTAGTTTTTAAGGTTATAAAAGCCTGGTCTGGTGGTTTTGTTAAATAATAACAAGCTACACTGAGTTGTTTGCCGTTATTTTTTTTTTGGATTGAATGTAATTTAAATAATGATTGTTTATTGTCGACAAATAGATACAAATGAAACTATACTGTGCAATGTTATGTCTCTAATTGTCGTGAATTATGATAGCTTTAATGTTTTAACGTATATCAAGCGTGGTGTATACTTAATACGATTGTTGTATCTATACGTTGAGTGTTAGTTCGGGTGAATTGGAGGGATTTTCGAAATGGGTTTAAAAAATATCAGTATTTTTGGATCGCCCTGTGAGTGATCAAACTTTGAATCTAGAGTGGAAATTTCAATTTGTTCAATATTCACAGTTATGCACAATTTTTTATGGTAATAATGTGTTTTTTCGAAAATGTCTATAGACCTGTTTCGATTTTTAAATTTATATCTCAAACCATATTTTAATTCCCGCTTGTCGTTTCGTTAGCCAGTTCCAATTCTCCAACACTGACGATAAGACAATTGACATCTACTAATGGCCACCTCCATTTTTGCAACGCTAACTTCGCTCTTTTCGCTATCTTTTTCACCTAAACACACACAGCTCCAAGGATCCACCTAGGCCACCTTGAGAGTCCCTAGAATACCTGCTAGGACATCTCCAGACATATCTACCTTCGTCCACCAAGCTAAGTACCCAAAAAAGTGCAGGCATCATTTTTTTCCTGTTCCTTTCTAAAATTGTAATAGATTTCTTTTTTTAATTTCCACAAAGCTGTAAAAGCTGCAGAGGATCATGTACGGGTTTTTACCTTTTTTTAATATCTTTCTAGTCTTGATTAATTTCTAGAAGGTGTTTCTACTTTTTTCACCTTAGTTTTCTTTTAATTTAAATTAAATTTCATTCTTTCGTCGACGTCTAAAAGGTAGTTGCACCCTAAAGCTTTTATAGTCTGTCAAACCTCTGGTATACCTAGTGCAACACTAACATGGAGTCGTGCCACCCTTGAGGGGAGTCTCTTGCCGGGATCTGGCTCAAGTAAGGTTACAATTTGATCCAAATAAGTTTTCAATGTTTTTCTAAGCAATTTTTCACTCAAGGGGTAAGGAAAATGCTCGGAAAAATGTCGCAATTTTGACATATTTTTTTTCGTTTTGGAAATATTGATTCAGTAATTGATCCCTGCTGGTAAAATTTCATCTTGAATCCATTGGTAGCAATTACAACGTTGTAACTATCAATTTATAAACAAAATTCAGGCTTGTTTTTCTTGTTGATAATAATATAAGTCTCCAAGTAAAATCTTATTTTGGTTTATATTTTCACATCAAGTTTTACAGACATTACAGAACAATATTATGGTATTTTTCTATATCAAAACTTCTGTAACATTTAGTTGTTGCTATATTTAAGATTCAAATGTCATTCAAGAATAATGTGAACGTACAATTGCATTTTCTATATACTTATTTTTACTCAAATTATTAACAAATTTGACATAAACCACTTATTACATAACCATACATTTTTTACAATAATGTGACATTTCTTTACTACTTTAACCATGGACAATGATGATTTTATATTTAGACATGCCTTGATTCCTCATTGGCCACGACAACTACGAGTTGTACAGTACATATTTCATATAATTGTCAATTAGTTCAAAAAGTCTGAACTTGACCCTTTCGGAACACACTCACAATCTAGGAGGTAACTTTTAGGACGTTTCCTAAAATTACGTGAGGCGTTCAGGGGGGTAGAGAATCGAGCCGAATCTCACCAAATCTCACACTTGGGGGGAGGGTCTCAAATATCAGGTAATTTTTTTTCTTTCAGATAACGATGTAAAATTGCGTCAAAATTCAGTTGAATAAAATCTGATTACTTTAATATTCCCCAATACTACAGTTCATTTAAAAACCAGGAGGAGCAATTTGAAAAGCCTTACTCACACCACTAAAAGTTACCAGATTAGTTACTAAAGGGTGTGTTCCGAGAAAGTAGTCAACAGTCGTGTTCCAAATCTATTAAATATACCTTGATCGACGAAGAAATCAGCCACGCCACCAACTGTTTTGGATTTAACATGAATATTTTTGGTTTTTCATCCCTTATATTATATTTGTTTACACACATTTATTGTACATTGTTTTTCTGAGAGTCTTAAATAACCTACACTGTGGGCCGAAATAAAGGAGTACATTTTTTAATTGACAATATTTTTCTTGTTTTTTGGGCTATTCATTTTCTTTTTGCAGGGCTAATAACCTAACATGTCCTCAATATGACTGTAAATTTGAAAGCAAAAGCAATGTACAGGGTCGGACTTATAAAAAAAATTATATAACAGTGCATTTGAGCTCGTTGCAAATGAATACTGTCTTAGCTAAAATTGTACTAATATGCTTTTTCGGTAGATAAACTATCTAGAACACTTCAGTAAAAAGGAAATTTTCCGAAATTACCGGATTCGCGAAATACCATTTTTTTATTAAATAATGGTGGCCACATTCATAATATTTTACTTTAAGTTTTAAACTTACTAAACTGTTTTCATAAATGTGTTATTTGTTAAAATGTTATTTAATAAAAAAATGGTATTTCGCGAATCCGGTAACTTCGGAAAATTTCCTTTTTACTGAAGTGTTCTGGATAGTTTATCTACCGAAAAAGCGTATTAGTACAATTTTAGCTAAGACTTTTTTTTATAAGTCCGACCCTGTACATTATTTTTGCTTTAAAATGTACAGTCATGTTGAGGACATGTTAGGTTATTATCCCTGCAACAAGAAAATAAATCGCCCAAAAAACGAAAAAAATATTTTCAATTAAAAAATGTACTCCTTTATTTCTGCCCACAGTGTATGTTCAGCGTTTACATTGTTTTGACGGACTAATAAGCGAAGAGCTGTACTCGAAGTAGAAGGATCCATAATTGCAGATATTCAATACAATTGCTTACTGAAGGTTTTAAAGGAACAGTTTTAAAGAAATAGAGTGGAAACTAAGTAAAAATAATAAAATAACAACAGCGGATGCAATGATAAAAATAAGCATATTCATCTGTCAGAATTGTCAAAAATGGAAATTAATAAAACTGGGCGGAATCTGACCAATCAGAGGTCTACAGAATTGCCCACTTAAATTCAAATTACTCCTCCTGGTTTTTAAATGAGGTATAGTCTTTGCTAGAATTATAAAGAAGTAATTGAACTCATTTTTTTTTCAATAAATCCAATGCATTTTCACCCAAAATACAAATGTTGAAACATCTTACGTAAGATTAGAGGTTGAGGCCCCCCCGGTCGAGAAAAATCTTACTGCACCTTACCAGGGGGGGGGGGTTTCGAAAAAACCTCAAAAATGTCTAGCGTAATTATTGGAAGCCCCCATTCGATCTACTGCGAGTGGACCTTAAAAAAGTTGACAACAAATTTTTTGCATTCTTAAACTTCAAAATATTGGTTAGTTGTTGAATTTTTTCGTAGTGTCAGGTAGGGACCAGAATTTTATAAAAACTTAAATATTCTAGGTAGCTGTAAGTCAACCGAAACGTTGAATCAAAAATATAAAAAAGATCGTGGTTTGATTTCCCTAAAAATTAACAAAAAGATATATTATTTTCTTTCTTTTTCAGAGATACAAAGGGATGGGTATGGAATTTCTCGACAATCTTAAATATTCTTTAATTTCAACTCAATCCTTGAAAATATTCATTCAAAAATTGATTCCTACATTTTTTTTTTAATTTTAATTTCAAATTTACAATCTACTCAATAAACAACAAGTAATAATCCCATCCCATCCCATCCACTGATGGGTCTCCGTTGATCACTCTATGAGGTCTTCTGGCCAGCGTCTTTTCAATCTTCTCTGTTCCATTGGATCAGTGTAGAAGTTGGATATTAGTGGATTTTGGTGGTTTTCACTGCGATTTTTGTGTCTTATGGCTGCTGCCTGAATAACTTCATTGATGGTTGGAATACCAAGATCGGTATGTAATGAGTGGTTGCTTATAAACCAAGGAGCATTAGCTATTATGCGAAGTGTTTTAGATTGGAACGTTTGTAATATCTTAGTGTTCGATGGCTTACTGCAGCCCCATAGCTCTATTCCATATGTCCATATTGGTTTTAGGATGATTTTGTACATTAGTATCTTATTTTCCATTGTTAACTGTGAACGTCTGCCGATTAACCAGTTTATATTTTGAAGTTTTAACTTTAGTTGTGTTTTTTTAGCTTGTATGTGTTTCTTCCAAGTTAACTTTTGGTCCAAGTGTAGTCCGAGATATTTGACTTCTCTTTTCTCTGGAGTCGGCATATTGTTAATGGTCACTTGCGGACACACTCCGTTTTTGTGGTGAACGTGATTTGTGCGGATTTGTCATTGTTGACTTCCATTCTTCACTGTAGGGTCTATATCTGAAGACATTATTGCAGTAACGTCTGCGAAGGTAGCGATAGATAGATTCCTACATTTGAAATTTCGTACTGAATCCATTGATAGCAAATACAATGTTGTCACTATACAATTTGCTCGAGTTATGAATACTTTGTTTATACCAAGGTTTTTACCAATGCTTTCACTACCCACACTTCTATAACTTGTAAAATAAAATCCCCCCAGCTTTCTGGTTTATACACGATTTTTCATGTTAATAGTTTTTTCGAAAATTTCATAACACTATTTTGAGATAAAGTTCCAAAAACGATCAGAAATAGGGGCGGAAAAATGAAGTAGAGTTGTTAGGAAAAGGTTGGAGGTAACAAAAAATATATAATATATAGGCTGACCCATTTGAAAAAAAATCGGATTTGATACAATTTTCTTATAGAACTGGCAACACCGCTACATAATGTTTTATTTGAATTAATACTGCTCGTGGTGAAGAACAACGTACCTACATAGACAATTTTACTTTCATTAATTCAAAAGTATTTCTTCCTTTTATCAATTGAAAAAAGATTTAAAAACCGTTCTGGCTATTAAAAGGGACTAAAAAACCACAAAGTATCAAATCTGGCGTCTTTATAGACCAATAAAAGCCCCATCTCTAATAAAAAACATGTTCTAACGATTAAATGATCCAATTGATTATTATCAGTTACTATGAACATATTTATATGGCAACTATGTACTCGAGTATTTCATAAGAAAAAAAAATGAATTATTTACAGACGTGTTGGCAACTAAAACGACTCGACTAGCCGCTTCATGTATTTATATAGAGGACGCCAATGACCCCTGGTGTATTTATGTAAGCAGGAGTGGTTGTTGAAAAGATTGTACACACACACTCACACATTTTGGCTGAATCAGTAGAAAAATCATGCGACAATCATTTATTATTGCCAGGCACTACGTACTTTTAAAACACTCGTAGTAGTAGACAAAAAAAAAAGTGTTAAAGCTTTTTGTTCGTTTAAGGATTAATTTTTTAAACGTTTTATCTTTATCAAATGGAATTACTACTTTTGTACATAAAGATTATGCTTTGTTTACATACATTTAAAGCTAAAAATATCAGTTCGAAAATTTGAAATTATTCGTGGTTTGAGGTTTCGGTTTCAATTTATTTATCCACATAGTTGTTCTTTTATTTTTTAGAAAAATGTGTTTCTTATAAATTAATTTTTGTACAACTGCCATTAAAGGTGACATTTTTAATGCCTGTCAAACGTGTTAAAAGAACACGTTTACAAAATAGCGTGTTAAAAGAGACATAATCATTAAATTTTTTTTAACCAAATAGAAGTAAACGAGACATAATGATTTAATTTTTAATGGGACTTTTAATGTCATAGTATATTATACTGTATTAACATTAATAGTACAATTCGAACAGCTGCTGATATTAATACCTTGCATTTTTGAACTAGTCGAATTGCCAATTACATCAGCTTTAGCAACCAGTTCATGAAATGAAGTGTATGTATCGCTGCAGCTTGCAGACGGCATAATTCTTTCAGCAATTGCCTTTTTATGAACAATAGATTGACCCTCAGCTACTGTTGTAGACTTCCATCCTCCGTGCTTTTTTATTTCCGTTATATTTGTTCCAGAGTTTGCCAGCAAAGAAGCAGAAGACCTTCTATAACAGTGACCTGTATATTCCTTTGGATCTGGTAGGTTCAAAAACTCAGCAACCAATGAGGGCATTTTCCCAAACGTATTATTTATATAGTCAAAAGCGCTCTTATCGTGCGGGTTCAAAGGTCACTAAACATATGTATCAAATCAGAAAACACAGAGGTTACCAAAATGTGAGCCTACAGATTGATATACCCGGAGAAAAGATTGATGGTTTTATTATTTAAATTAACATAAACGTACCTGGTATTTTTATTTTTGCAAAAATTCTGTAGTAAGTACATGTGGTGATCAAATATTACAAAAACTATACAGCGTATCTTCGGAAGTTCTTACAGAATGGCAAACTTTTTTATACTGGATTTCTCTGAAAATTTTAATATTGATAAATTAACTCCAATGTTAAAATGTCATATATCTGGAAATGTTAATGTCACTTTGACATCGATAGAAAAGGTGCATCCTTTTTTATCGGATAAAAACTTCTCTTCCTCAATAAATAGTAAGCGGACGTCACTTTTACACAATGACAAAGAGTCGCAAGTTTGGTTACTTATAGTTTCACAGCAATTAAGTGTTGGCAAAACTGCGAAAACTGTCAATTAGTCTGTCAGATTTTTGAATTTCAAACATATAGTGCTTTTATTTTGAATCGGTGTGGTAATTATTTAACTTTGTTGTATTAATAAAGATAATTATTGTTGTTGTTCATCCATATATTCTGTCGTTAATTTATCTTGCCAAAAAACACTCGAGCTTGTCTTTTATCAGATTAATTTCTCTTTAACTCAAAGTTTTGCCAATCACTAAATTTGCTCGAAAAACTGACATTAGATAAAATCGCTCCACCTTCGGTGTCGCGATTTTATCATGTCAGTTTTTCTCGTAAAATTAGTGATTGGCAAAACTGTTTTGTTGCAAAGAGAAATTTATCCGATAAAAAAAAAGCTCTTGTGTTTTTACTGTTGATAAATGTTTTTGTATCTTGAGAAAATTATTTTGACGTATTTAGATTTTGGGTGGTGTATGTCGGGTGAAAATAAAGCACAAAAGCATGACGATAGTAAATCAAATTTTTCTAAAAATATGGAATCTGAGTCAGCAATATTGAAGGACTTATAAATCTGAGATAAAAAGTTAAGTAAAGTTTTTTCCAATGCTAATATTTTCTAAGAAATGCAGAAAATTCGAGTTTTGTCAGTTGTTGAATTTTTCTGTTTCGGATTCTATATTTCTTAAAAACTTTGATTTACTATTGTCATAAATATCTTCTGTAAGTTCCTTGTGGCATTACTTATTCTTTTTTCTTATTTTTTTTTTTTGGGGAATCAAACCACAATAATGTTTTTTATTTTTTATTTCGACGTTTCGGTAGCGTTCCAGCTACCGTTGTCAAGATTAACTAGTAGAGAAATAATTTTTTGGTCCCTATCTGACACAACGAAAAAATTTGACAACTAGACAATCAATAATATTTTGAAGTTTAAGACTACAAAACTTTGTTGTCAAATTTTATTAAGGTCCATTCATAGTAGATCACACCTCTGGTAAAATGTGAAATAAAATATTCTATTTTATGACATTCTAACGATATGTAGTCCACTAGAAATGGAATCCAGTGAAGTGCACGTTCCAGGAACGGTTTTTATTGGGATAGCGCTTTTTTTCGCTTATTTTGGAAATTTTGTTAATAAAAACGCGTTTGTTGCTACTTTTTTGTGTATGATTATTTTTGTTTTCAAAATATGTATAACTCAGTTTGGTGATTTTGTGTATTGAAGTGTGTATCGATTAACAACCATTCCAAAGATAAATCATAAGAAAACCTGGATAAAAACTTATGATGCTGTCCTGATAACGCAGGTAATTGATTATTGGAAATTTCTCTTTCTAACATTGGTAACCAAATTTGACTACATTTGTCATATTTTTGTGCTTCATTTTCACCCGGTATATACCAAAGAAAATCTGAATACGCCAAAATAATTTTCTCAAGATACACATACATTTATCAAGATTAAAATTTTCTGAGAAATCAATGATAAAAAGGTTTCCATTCGGTAAGAACTTCCAAAAACACGCTGTATATAATCGTTATTCCGATATCCTAATCAATAGAATATCAATTGAATCTCTTTATTTAAAACGAAAATAATAAACAGAGCCATTTTTTATTTTATTTTATTACCAGAACCAAAAAATAAAATGGTATTTAATCTGATTAACTATTTCAAGAAATAAAAAGAGAAAGTGGAAATTCGCCAACCAATAAGCAGAAAACAGTAGCGAAAGCCCTAGAAATTAGTTTATTGGTTGTACAGAAATTTTTGCATAAAAAAATCATAATATACTAGGTACCGAAAAATAACCAAAAATGTAAATGAAGAAAACCGTTTGTAATTGTAGACTAAAAACTTTCATCGTCACTTATAAAATCCGAGAAGTCCTCGTCGTCTAAGTCATCCTCGAATGGAGCAATGATCACCGGCGGCGCTACTTCAACATCCATTTTTTGGGACTATAACCATCATTTTTCCTCTTTATGCATGCTATTACCATGAAATATTTGCTCACATCAACCACATTTTTAACTAGCGCACTCGATTTTATCATAGAAAACTTACTCCACAAAGTTGACGCGTTCCATATTTTTGATTTCTCTTCTAGATATGCCAAAAAGACGGATTCACTGAAGTTTCCTTCAACTTTTTTCATTTTACACCACTTGAGAAAATTAGAATATGCAATATCATACTGCTGAATCGATTTTTTCGGTAATAATTCAAATGTCGCTCTTTTGCAGCCTCTTCAATATCATCATGAATACACGATTCATCAATACTATCCCTCATTATGCGAGATGAATATTAAACATCAGCAAGAACTTTTAATAAAAGAACTGTAAACAATATAGTTTGTTGGTAACTAAGTGATTCAGCGTCATCTAACATGGTCAGTTCCCAGGAAATGAGAATTATTGTTAAAACGCCAAAAAAATAATTAACTGACAATAGGGTCAATTCTATAAGAAGTGGTTAAAAATGAACGGCAAGCCGTTATATTTGACAAAGTTTACGCTATTAGAAATGTTTTAATCTCTACATAGTCAAGATTAGGATTTTAATTTTAACAGATTTGATGTCCAATTAAGAGTCCTCCGTTCATATTTTAAAGATTATTATGCGTACCTATATTAGACGTCAAAATGTGATTTTCTTGAAATACTTTTATTTTATTATCAAATTAGGAGTTGTACAAAAAACTATGTATGATATTTGTGTTAAAAGTAAATTTTATTTTATTCATTTTTCACTCACAAAATAAAATGTTACTTTTAACACTAATATCATAAATAGCTATTTTGCTTCCAGATTGTATGTTGTAAAAATTTTTCTTCCTGTATATAATATAGCCAAATTTTAACGTCAAGAATATTCTCCATTTAATTTTTCAAAACGTGAAAGAAAATTCTATACAGCATGGTCCATTCAAATATTGGTAGACTGACAGTTTTTAACTCAATTTTATTTATTTTTAAATATCCATCCCTTTTACACTTCCCATTCAGCTTTTCAAAAAAGAGAAGAAACCAATTTGAATTACATTTTTTTTTATGATTTTTTTTTCAAAAATGGAAGTTTTTTCAACAAGAAAGACATTAGTGATTTATCAAAAAAAATGAGTCATTTTCGCTAGACCTACAATTTTCTAAAACAGGGTCTATGTTTTTTTCTTATTCTTATTCTTGGAAAATATAAAATATTTCACATTTCCCATATTTTTTTCAAAAATAGGGAGGGAAAGACTCTTTTTGAATCAGTGTATATAATATATAGTGTAATTCATTTATATATTGGTACTTAATAATAAATAGCTGACTATTCATGATTTATTTTTGGAAAAATATAATTTTTCCTACATAGTAGAGGGTACAAGTTATTTTAAAAAAAAAAACAGTTAAAAACTCGTACAGTTCATAATTTTACATTTTCCATATAAGTTTTCGAACGGTATAGTACCATTTTCAATCAAATTCTATACAAGGTACTCCCTAAAAACCATCATTTTATCATTGCTTTATGCAAAACTATCATTTTATCATTGCAATTTCTTTAAGATAAAAGATAGTACAAATTATTTTTCAAAAAATTCAGTCAAAAACTCATAAAGCAAACCGTACCCGCTAGAACTAAAATTTTTTCAAATAAATTTTTAGGTTTTTCCTGTTCAATTTTTACTTTCATTCTTGATGTCCAATATTTGAATTTTTCAAGAATAGAAAGGAAACGTATATACAGGTTAGCGTATTGAAAAATTGGTAGTACTTAAAAATTGCCTTTATGAAATTTTTTAAAATACAATTAAATTCGTCAATGATACATTTTTCAAAAAAGTTTGTCAAAAAAATTTAAGACAGCATCCTACATGGTAAACCTACATTACCCTAAACAGTCCTCAAATATATCTGCACCACTGAGATAAACTGTACTATCTCCATTTTTTACGAAAATCGGATTTTTAGTGATACTGATATAACTTTTTACGGGGAATCAGAAAAAAATACTTTTTAAGTCAAATCCAAACAGAGTAACGAAAAAACCAAAGATAAATTGTACTAAGTCACAAAGTCATTGACAGGAAATTCTCTGTTTTCTGTTTTTCTTTTGACGAAAAAGATTTGGCATTTTCATACGAGATACCAAAACCTATTGAAGAAAAAAAGTAAAAACATCTTCCAAAACTTATTAAAGTGGGTGCCAAAAATGTAAGACGGTTTTTACCAAAATCTTCCTCATAATAATAATATTCCGGATGATGAAGATTAGTATTGGTATAGGTTACTAAGACCTTATTCTTATTTTTTTAAATTATACTTCCATTTTATTATTGTAAATAGTTCTTTGGTAGGTTTACCAAATTTTTGTTTTATTACAGAATACAAAATTACCGGGTGTTGGCCACTTGGTCGCCGCGGTCAGTTTTGTCAGCGGGAGTTCTTTAATGTCATCGACCATTTGGTCGCCAGTTTTAAAATCAGGTAGGCCTCTAGGTATATGTGTACTGTTTAATTTCACATAAGTAGTTAACTGAATATCGAGAATTACATCCACAAATTTGAATATATCGGGATGCGCTGAATAAAAAGCAAAATTAAAATGTTTGTGGTTAGGTTAGAGAATCACTTTTCAAATAAAAAAATTATCCTTTTCAGTAAGAATGCAGACAACTAACTGATGAAAAATATTTTTATTTTGGTTGTCGACAGGTCACAAACCCATATTAGTATTGGAGTAATTAAATAAGCCCATAATTTTCTTGGAACCCTTAATCCAGCTTTGGCGACCAAGTGGTCTGTACCTTTCGAATAGTGAAAGGATTAAATTTGGGTAAAACTGACCGAGGCGACCAAAAGGTATATTCCCAAATTACCAGTAAGTAGTAAAATTATAACTTTACTATATTTGTGGTAGCCTCATAATTTGTGCTCGATTTGTTTCAATACCATGTAAACAGTAAACCTAAGCTTAGAATAAAAAAAAAAAAATTTCACAAAACGATCAGAAAAAAATACTTTTTAAAGTGAACTGTACTAAATCACATCTGCTGAAGTTTTTAATACCAACTCCAATTTTTTATAATTTTTTTTAGTGGTAAACTGTCCATTAAAAAAAGGTATACCTAAAACAATATTTTTTTTGGTTTTTGGCATTTTTTTTCTTATACTAAGACGTTCTTTTGTTCCAATTTTTAAGAAAAACGAAGCAATAATTAACAAACAATTATTGTCATTTTGGTTTCAAGAAAAATTTTAAACCGCTCTCCTGTAAAATTTGCTAAATGGTGTAGGTAGTAGAGTTTACCTTTGGGTTACAGATATATCAGTTCTATTAAAAAAAAAATTCCCAAAGCTGTGCCGATCCGGAGATCTAACCGACAGCCATTCCAAGATGCCCATGCGGTACCACCAAGCCTTAAAAGGCTTATCTTTGCTTTAATATTGTTTGCTAAAGCCACACTTATCTTACGGACCATTTGCAACAAACAAACCCTCGAAACTCAATTTTGTATACTTTTAGTAAACATGTTTATAGATTACGCCACTGATTATAACAAAAAGAACTTACCTAAATTAAGACTAGTTTAACAAAAATCACTTTGAAAAGTTATTTTGGTCTGACTCAGACGTGTAGTAATTTTCAAATTCAAACGCACTAATTTCTAATTTAAAAATATACAACATAAACACAGTAGTAGTAGTAGCCGGCGCCGAATCGATGTGTCGTTACGAATCCCAACTCGAAGACGTACATCTAAAACTGTTTGGTGGTGTATACGCGTTGATTTTACTACTACGCTACTACAGGAATGTGGTGGGGTTACTACGTACAGTCCACCAAATGAATAGAGTACCACGAAAACGAGTACGATGAGGAATCGTTGTTTGGTCGGTTGAGGTAAGAAAGTTCAGGGCGTAGGAGATGCTCTTAGGATGAAATGACTGAGCAATGTATGCACTGGTTTTCTTTTCTTCACTATACTACACGGCTGCGACTGTACTTTCGGTCGGTAATAGCCCGGAGGGGAAATTATTCGTTTTGACAAGCTTTGTTTTTTTATTGATAGTACTACAGTAGCTGGTTGGATTGTTGGAATATTTTTACGTTTATCGAGTGTCGAATAAAAAAAAAAGATAAGATTAGGTGGCGAAAATATCAAAAATATTCGTATGGATAATTCTTTTATTTGTGGTCCGATTTTTATCATACTTTAGGTAAAATTTTTGATGTTTGAACACCCAGCAGAATAATTACGTAATCATATTTTTTTAAAAAGTAATTTTTGTCCAGAACCAATCATTTTCTTCCTCGAAAATGTTTTTTTTTCTTAAATTATGTACATCGAATATCGAATTGTGAATTGGAATTTTGTTATATTTTTAATATAGTCCCATAGCTCTATACATACCATTGCTTTCGATAAAATTTAACTACATACCCTCGATTCACTTTTCAATAATTATCACATACCCTCGTTCAAATACATTTTCTCTACATACCCTCGCATCCAATGCGTTTCTGCCAAATCCTTCCCTTTTGATGCCTCTTTTTCTAAATACCCTCGCTATCAACATTTTTTCTACATACTCTCGTTTTCGATGCATTTCTGTCAAATACCCCTGCTGTCGATACATTTACCTCGCATTAGATCCTTTTTTTCTACATACTCACATTTTCGTTACGTTTTTTCTACAAACCCTCGCTACCAATGCACTTCTTACAAATCCATCGCTTTTGATGCCTTTTTTTACATACCCTTGATTCTAAATGCATTTCTTCCAAACCCCTCGCTTTTGATGCCTTTTTTTCTACATAATCTCGCTTCAATGCATTTTTTCTACATATACTCTCGTTTTCGATACATGTTTTCTACAAACCCTCGCTGCCGATGCATTTCTGTCAAATACCTCCGCTGTCGATACATTTTTTCTACATACCCTCGCTTTCAATGCATTTTTTCTACATACTCTCTTTTTCGATACATGTTTTCTACATACCCTCGCTTCTGATGCATTTTTGTCAAATACCCCCGCTGTCGGTACATTTACCTCGCTTTAGATCCTTTTTTTCTACATACTCACATTTTCGTTACGTTTTTTTTACATACCCTCGCTTCCAAATGCATTTCTTTCAAACTCCTCGCTTTTGACGCCTTTTTTTCTACATACTCTCGATTTCGATACATTTTTTCTACATACTCTCGCTGCCGATGCATTTCTGTCAAATACCTCCGCTGCCGATACATTTTTTCTACATACCCTCGCTTTAGAAGCATTTTGTCTACATACCCTCATTTTCGTTACATTTTTCTGCATACCCTCGCTTCCAATGCATTTCTTGTACATCCCTCGCTTTTGATGCCTTTTTTTCTACATACCCTCGCTTTCAATGCATTTTTCTACATACTCTCGTTTTCGATATATGTTTTCTTCCGATGCATTTATCTCAAATACCCCCGCTGTTGATACATATTTTCTATATGCCCTAGCTTTCGATGCCTTTTTTCTACATACCTTCTCCTTCAATGCGTTTTTTCTTCACTATTCAGTAATTATTGCATACCCACGCTTTCGATTTTGAACATTATACTAAACATTATTCAAAATTGAAGCTCATTTTTATCTACTAAGACATTCAATAGGTCCAGTCCACTTTTGGTTTTTCTAACAAAACACTTTTTCTCTCAAAAAGAACAATCCCTCACCCAACTATACACAGGCACACACATACACCGATTCAACAAATAGGTACCTGCTATATCTTCTATTGTTAAACTCGAGTGCCACCCCACGGTGCTATTGTAAACAGAACCGTTTGACTCCATTATTTATAGTGAGTGTTTTTTTATGGACGACTTGATCTGCTTCATTGTTTAATTCGTTTTGGAGAGCATTATTGTTCCTAGAAGGCGCCGAATTGGTATACCTTCAGCGTCAACTTCCAAGAAAGAATAGATTTGACTATTTTAATATTATTTTGCATTCTCTTGTTAGAAAGAAAAGTTATAAAGTAGAATGTACATCGATATGTTTTATTTGATGTTTGGCAATGAGGTAGGTACCATAACACGACTAGGAAAGAGTTCTGAACGTAAAATGTTATTTTGTTGTTATTTTTATCTTTTCTAACAACAGTGTGAAAAAAATATAACAGTCATTTAAATGTTATAATGATGAAAAGTTCAAGTAAAATGAAAGAGCTCTTGGTGTATATTTTTAGAAAATGTTACGGTGTTGTGGCACTCCAATTTCCAAACTGGCTGAAATCGTTGAATGAAAAGCTGAAATGCAATTTTGTTGTAAAGAACGTAAAGAACGTTTCACAGTATTAGGTTGACTAAGCATTTTATAAATCCCTAATTGTACAGTGATCAGTAACAGTAAAATTTAAATACTAAAACGAAATAAATTAGTGACTAAATTTTTCAAAAACAACAGTTTTTTTTTTATTTAACATAATATACTGCGTCAACCACAAGGGTTATTGGTAGTTTTGAATTTACAAAGGTAAGGGTAAGAATAAAATTATAAATTGAACATGGTTTTTAAAAAACTCAAGGAATCGTTAATTTGGTCTCTTAGAGCTAAATGTAAGGTATTGGGAATTCTATGTTGTCTTCGCTGGTTTGCAAACTGGTGACATTCTAAAATGACGTGTTTGATGGACATATTCACATTACATTGGGCACGTTGAGGAGGGTCTTCTTTACTTATTAGAAATTTGTGCGTTAGGGCTGTGTGTCCAATCCTTAAACGGGTAGCTTTAATTTGTTCCGCTCTTGAAATCGGTAGTGAAGGGGTTTCTCTAACATTGGCCACTATTTCATGCATTTTGTTATGGATCTCGAGGTTCCATTTATGTCGCCACTTATCCATAACAAAATTCTTGACAGTTACCTTGTGGTCTTGGTGCGGTAACAGCTCTAATTTTGGGGTATGACTATAGCTGACTGATTCTTGAGCTGAGATATCGGCGTCTTCGTTACCCTGTATACCGGTATGTGATGGTACCCATAAGAAAGATACATTCCCACTATCGGACTGGAGTTTGAAAAGTTGGTTCTTGATTTTGAGAATAACTTCGTGGTTTGAGTAGACAGATTTTAAACTTTGCACAGCACTTAAAGAATCAGTAATAACTAAAATGATTTTATTGTTGGGTACAGGGAGTTTTAAGGAATGTAGTATAGCTGTAAGCTCTCCAGTGAATATGCTGCTGGTATCTGGTAGCCGTAGGTTATATTTTAAGTCCCCGGAAATAACTGCTGCTCCCACGCCTTTTGTGGATTTGGATGCATCTCTGTACATTATGTGATGTTGTTGATAACCATTCAGTATTCTTAAGAAATGGGATTGGTACTGTCTTTAGGGAACATTTGTAAGGAAGTGTCTATAAAAGGGATATTAATGATCCATGGTGGGTTAATATAGGTGATAGGAAGTGTTTTGTGGAGTTGTTGGAGGTCAAAACCGGTATCTTCAAGCTTTTTGTGGAGTGGGAGATATTTTTTATTTGCGTAGATGGTTGGTGGGTTCAAAAAGAGGGAATTGTATGCTGGATTATATTTATTTGCTGATATTCTGGAGGCATAAGAGAGAAGAAGGTACTCACGTCTTAGGTCTAATGGCATAGCTTTTGAAATTACTTGCAAACTCGAACATGGGCTTGTTCGGTAGGCACCAGTTGCTACTCTCAGGGCATGATTTTGAAGTTTTTCAAGGTTTTGTATTTGGGTTTTAATGCATGGATCGTAAATTATTGCTCCGTAATCCAATTTACTTCTAATCAGGGAATTGTATATTCTTAAAAGTGTTATTGTATCAGACCCCCATTTATGGCTAGATAAATATTTTATTAAGTTAAGTCCAGGTTGTGAATTAAGGCGAATCCTGCGAATATGTTCGTGCCAATTTAGTTGTGGGTCGAAAACAACAGTTTATTAATTGAAATTTAACAAATTAAACTATTGAAACTGGGTGGCCCACGGTATACGCTTTGATTTATTACATCTAATTGGCAGATGTTATCAAAAAATATTTAAAATAAAAATTAAGTAGTTTAATAATGACCGCATTTTAAAAATATTTTGTACTATACAGGATATGTGCAAAACAGTGGAAATAAAATCGAAAAGGAGCAAAGTGAGTCGAACTAACTACACTCAACGGCAAAAAACTCGGCCACCTAAAATTTTGCTGAAGTTCGTTGTCCCAGAACTTTTGTAATTTTTCATCGATTTCAATTACTGTTTCTACGCCAAATTGTAGATACACTTTTTGGTATTAAAACAAACTCCAGAAAAGTTATCCAAAAATGTTGATAGCTTATTTATACAGTGTGAAAAAAACATGTATTTGTAGTCCAATTTCTTAACACCCTATGTATGTGGTTTATGCACGTTGGAGCACCCCCTCACTTCAGTCGTGAGGTACGTGCCCATCTGAACAATATTTTTCCAGATAGAATTGGACACAAAGTAAAAGTTTATTTTCATGAATGTATACTGTACCGATTTATTAATAATTTACTAATAATACAGGATTCTTCCTGTAATCGTACATTCAAAATAAATGTGAATGCGCCAATAGGTGTGCAGTGCGACATAAAATTGCCCGTATCTCTTAAACCGTTAATATTATCGAGAAATCTCTAAAAATGTTCACAAAAGCCAATTGTTGGATTTATAACTGAAAAAAGTTTTACTTACCAAAAAAATGGCGCATCCACCATTTAACTTAGTCGGTACCTCAGTTCACAAGTAGGTATGTTGTAGACTTGTCTATCACGCCAAAAACAGTGCAATTATGGTGTTGATTAATGGTTAAAAAATTACTAATTTCCAATCAGCCATTTAATAATTGTAAATAAAAAACCATTTTTCATTCCCAGCTTTACAGCCCTATAGTTCGTTAACCAAGGGCGTAAAGAAAAAAATTTATATGAAATACCATCATTATTTTTAGTCTTTCTATCATCTCCCAAGTTTTTGGTACGAACTCCTGGGACACCCTGTATAAATGTTTACCTTATTCCATCCAGTACTCGAAATACCTTAATCCGGCACTGTTCTAAACCTTATTTAATTATCTTTTTATTAAAAAAAAAATACAAAACAGAGTGAATCATAAAGAATGTTTATAGCTAATTGTAGACATGTGCGCAGTTCATTAAGGATGTGAGTCATCCTAGCTGTGATATTTGATGGAATCCGCAACAACTGACCCCTAGAGTGGAACACTTCACAGCCCAACCGTGACATTTGATGTTTGATGCAGTTAATTTACACACTTGTTACCATTATACTATTAAACAATCATTTATTTTGTGCAAAATTCATAAAAAATACTTTCCTATCTCTTCTTTATACATTGTAAAAAAAGTATTCACTCGGATAATACTAGCTAATCTAACTATTTACACATAAATTAGTTTGTTTATGTAAAACTTTATACCAACTAAGCTATTTTTAAGAAAACATATTGCTTATTGGATACACATCAACATTTTAATGATTAAAATAGATACTGAGGAAATTTCCACAACTGCTCTTAGAACAATGAATTGTGTGTTGTAATCATAAATTGATAACATTTTTTGTAGTAGTATAAAAATAAACTCTTATTTGAAATGTTAAATATTTATTTTTAAAAAGTCGTATTGACCTCTGAATGATACTTATCAACAATTCTATATAAGTAATTTAAACATTGTTTAACAGGGATTGTCCTAAATATTTATTTAATACATTCTGGAAAAAAGATGCTTCACTGAAACACTGGAGGAAGCAGCAACATTATTTTTTAACAATAAATCACCTTCATCAAAACAATTATTGTAAATAAACAAAAGAAACTTCTAGTTAAACTGGTTGCCTAACTGTTAGTAGCATATAATCGTTTGTAATACATTTATTGAAAACTATAAAATAAAATTCAATTTACACTACCTCTACTATGCCATTAAAAATATTTGAAAGGACTTGTTATCCATCTAATTAATTTGTTGATTATTGGATTTATTTGATAATTATGCTGCCCATCTAAGAAAATGTATGGAATTTAAATTATTATTATCTATAATATGGTAGATGTAACTTATACAGGTATAAGAACAATCTAGATAATTTTAAGGAATGGAGTGTGCAACAAAAAATTAACCTCATGTTTTTTCTTTATTAACAGTTAGAATTAATCAAACCCAACCTCGAACCCAACCCATTGAGCTCAATTTTATACCGTAATTTGAGCTACATTTTAAAATATATTAATTTGAAAATTCAAATTTTTAACCATTTGAATGGCCCGCCATTGCGTTAGTGACGTCACCTATGTGCAATGAAGTTTTGCCATTAAATACAAACGTTTAAAGAAAAGACATGCGAATGAAAACCATTAATCTACAGCTGTTAAATCTCACTTGTACAGACAAAAATGGAGAAAGTTATTATGTGAATATTAAATAAAGATAAAACTGCGACGTATCACTGGAAATTCGCATTCAAAATCGAGAGAGATGAATAGATATCAGATTCCGCTGTTGGATAAAGGTAACAAAAACGTGTAATAATTTGCCGTTTGGTACACAAGTGTTCCTGATGCAATATTTTATAATTATATAATTTTAGACAGGTAGTCAGGTATCAAAATGACAGCAACAAATGTTCATGAAATTAAAAACATTAGGTCAATCTCTTAAAACTATATCTAGAAATTATAGGGATAATCCTTTTTAACAGAGATCTCTAAAATTATATAGGTAGGTATAACCACAAATGCAATATTGAAATTAGTGTTAGTTTCAGTTGTGAAGTTAAACTGACAGTTTGAAGATATACTGTATTTGTGATTCCTAGAGCTGTTTTCCGTCTTTTTTTGTGTTTGGTTTTTATTGATGATGGATTGATGGCTCAGTTTTTGAAAGCAAATTCTAATAATTTGACTCACATAGACATTTTTTAGTTGTATTTAAACAATATGGTACAAAACAATATTTATTTTATATCTATCCATAACTTTTTCAATAGCAATAAAATTTGTGTCATCAACACGACCCAAAATATGTAGACAAAGGTAAAACTCAGAAACACAATTAAAACCAAAAACACATTGACCAAACGGCGTCTCCTAAGCAAACATGATATCAAAAATGATTTTATTTAGGGAAAGTGGCCTACGTTCATATCATGTTACAGCTAAAGCACATAATTGACATAATGCACTACAAGTTGCATAAATGCAGTAACTTTTTAATATCGACTTTTTCATGTTATATTAAAGAAGAAATTTATTTTTTATTCAAATAATGTAACAAAAGGTGGGGTAAAATTTCAACTTGAACTCCCCATTCTTAAGAAATATGTGCATATATAATTTTTTTTCTTATTTCATTTTTGTTATAGAATAATTTAGAATATTGACACAGAATAATTTTTTTCTCTGAATGTAAAGATATGGGCTTTGTGTTTATTTACTTTTCAATACTATTACTATTTTTGTAAAGAAAATTCTTGTAAACTATTGATATGCGAATAAACATCATTCTATTCTAATATAAATCACTCGTACGAAAAATAGATAGGTACCTGAAGTATGAAGTAATAACATTACCTAGTAAAGCAAATAAAAACTTACATAGAAAACTGCATCTTCCAGTGTCTTAATATCGACTTAACCTCAAATAAACATGATTTCACACACAAAACACATATCGTGCACGATCATTTAGCACGAAGTAGTGTTGTTAAACATCATAGTCACGTAATAATATCAATTTAATAGACGAATTTAACGTAATCACTCATTTTTAGTTACTATATTATGCCTCTGTTAAATAAAAATTTTTTTGAATATCAACACTGTTCCAGATTCCAGGGTAACCAACTTAGTATTGGTCAAATCCCTAAAACACTTTTAAGTTCACCGCACACTTGATTATGAAAAACAGAGGTGCGCTCTCGTACATAGACAACGAACTGGATTTTCTAGGAATGGGAATAGACGCCATGACTGACTAGGTTTCGGTCGCGAAAATTTTTAACGCGGTTTTTTTAAATTTATTAGTGCTGTTTTTGTGTAGTGTATTAATTGTTAAGTGGAGTTTTCGTTTTGCTTTGATTATTTATCTCGAAATGATCAAAGTCGCTTATATAAGACACTCGTACCGTCGTATAAGAACTAAAGTTTTTCCTGCAATCATTTTTTGAAATTTCCATTGCTTTTATGCCGCTTAAGGTAGGTGAAATTGCATGTTTAACCGTATTTATTTTTAATATGCTCGAAGCATTTATTATATTATGTTAACTAATAACTATAATAATATTTATTTACGACAAATATTCGTCGGACCTATGTAATTATTTTCAGAAAGATATTGTTGTGTATGCTGCTATTTCAAAGCATCGTACTTTTTTAAAGCTAATTGTATTTCAAGAAAATATTTCAATACGTAATAAATGGTTAGGAAATTTGAATGTTTTTAAAATGTACGTCTACTTCAATTTATTTTTCAGTACATTTAGTTCTAAAGAGAAATAATTATATGTATTTTATGAGGTTAAAAATCGTATTGTATATCGACCATTTTGTAGGCAACCAATTTTACAAGGCCAGCCTAGTTTATTTTATAAAAAGTTCAATCATTCTTTTTTATTAAATCTATATGAAAATACGTGAAAGAGGTTACGTGTGGGTTGAAAGAATATATCAGATAAAAGTTATAGAATTTTATTCGACTATAACACAGCCTAAAATAAAATTGTCGGTAGAATACACATTGATATTAAAATCCACTTTGATTTTAATTATCTATTAGGTATAACAAATCCGTTTTTTAAATTAATATTAGTAAAGATATTTTTTTTATAACAACAATAGAAAATTCGTATTATCAACATATATAGGTCCTTCTTAACAAGCCTTATCACACAATTAAAAGAATTAAAATTAAATATTAAATCAACATCACAGATTAATAATATATTAGGTAAGTATTTTGTTCACTTATATTGACTAGATTAATAATAATTTACGCCAAAAATTATATTTCCTACACAACCAATTTCAACTTATACATTATAGAATACAATTTTTTTAAATTTTATTTCAAAACATTTCTGTTATTCTAAAATATAACCCGTGAACTTCTTACCTAAGAACACTTAAATTGATTACACTTGATAAAAACATATTTTTTTTACTTCCTTATTAATACCAGGACTCCCAAAAAAGTCTGACTCACTTTAACATCAGATATGTCGAACTCGAAGAGACCTTATTTTTGGTTTTTAAACATATTGGTACTTAAAAATAATCTAGAGAGAGGCCCATTTAAAATGGAATCTTCCATCTAGGTACCAACTAAAAACTCTAACTACAAAAAGTGGGATAAGACACAGGGGGTGAAATAGTTTTTTTCCGTTTTGCCTAATATACAGTGTGTACATAAAGTAACGTAACTTGCTAATATTTCGATTTCCGTTAGGTTTACAAAAACAAGTGTTGAATAAAAGTTTTTTCAAATAATCCAGACTATCTGCATAAGTCAATTAGAAGTATACAGGGTGCACCGTTGCTCCAAAATAACTTATTAACATATTTTTTTGAATAGTACACCATGTATACAGGGTGTCCCATAACTAATGGACAATATGAGAACTGTAGAAAGGGGTGATAAAAATAAGTCGTTTGATACAAACATGCACTAGTAAAATGTTAATAGTAAGCGAGATATGGGGCGTTAAAGTTGACAAAATATTTTTGAAAATTCGTAATATTTAGAAAACAACTGAATGTATTGGTCTCAAAATTGGTACACTATGGTTTTTAATGGTAATAAGCATGATATTGCCTTAATTTTTAATAATACTTCTAGATGGCGCTGGTTACACAGTTAAAATTTGATAGATCAGCGGTATTTTTTTTCCCCCTGTATAATGTGCATTTTATTACAAAATAATAAAAACTGCATCATTTTGAAACAAAAAAGGTATACTTGTTCAATTCCCATATTTTGAGTCGTTTTCAAGATATTGCTATTTTAATATTGCAGTGCATATCATTACACTGCAACTTAATTACTAGAATATTTTAAAGAGGGCTGTGACTATTAAAAGAACTGTCATTAATTTACTAGTTAAAAGCGAAAAGTTGTCATTACTGTGTTTTTAACTTCTGAACTAAAAATACGGCTTTCATTAAAAATGCCTAGAGGCAATGAATTTACAAATAATGAACTAAGGGATATGATTTGTGTTTATGCACAAGTAAATTATAATGCATGTGCTGCAGTTAGACGATACGTGCAGTTATATCCAAACCGAATTGTACCCAGTCGTTATAAATGTCAAAGATTGTACTCCAATTTAGGTGAAAGCGGCTCTTTTCGTAAGAAAAATTCTGGTGGTCGACCTAAAATAATTACAGCTGATATGGAAGATGAAATTTTAACAAGAATTATAGAAAATCCTGAATTGAGTACTCGGCGCTTGCAGGCAGCTACTGGTGTAAGTAAATCAAGTGTGTCAAGAATTTTACATACAGAAAAATTGTACCCATATCATTTCACGCCTGTACAAAATTTATTACCCAATGACTTACCAAGGAGACTACAATTTTGTCAATCAATGCTCGGTAAGATCAATCAAGATCCAATATTTTTAAAAAAGGTACTGTTTACGGACGAGGCTACATTCACACGCAGAGGAGTATTTAATTGGAGAAATAACCACTATTACGATTTTGCTAATCCTCATCAATACAAAGAAACTCATTTTCAGCATGAGTTTTCAATCAACATCTGGTGACGATAATTTCATTGGTCCATTTGAACTCCCTAACAGATTAAATGCGGTAAATTCTTTAGAATTTTTGCAAAATGATTTAGGCATTTTACTTGATGAAGTTCCTTTAATTGTAAGGCAGGATATGTGGTTTATGCAGGACGGTGCTCCCCCACATTATCCACTTATAGTCCGGGAGCATTTAAATAACAATTTTCCGCATCGTTGGATTGGACGGGGCAGTGAGTTTCCTTGGCCGCCTCGTTCCCCAGAATTTAATCCTTTGGACTTTTATGTATGGGGATATCTAAAATCGTTAGTCTACAATAGTGAAATTCATAACCAAAACGAACTATTAGCAAAAATTCATGAAGCCGCAAATACTTTAAAAAATGGCAACGCGATGTTTTTTAAAGTAAGACAACATTTACAAAAAAGTTTACGAAAATGTATTGAAGTAAACGGTGGTCACTTTCAACATTTAATGAAATAAATGTAATTATTGTTTTTTTTCTTTTCTTTTTCCAATTAAATTGTATTCTTTGAACAACCAATGTTTTATTTAGGTAATAATTTTTAAATGCCGGCGTGGCAAGCAGTATTAAAATAGCAATATCTTGAAAACGACTCAAAATATGGGAATTGAACAAGTATACCTTTTTTGTTTCAAAATGATGCAGTTTTTATTATTTTGTAATAAAATGCACATTATACAGGGGGAAAAAAATACCGCTGATCTATCAAATTTTAACTGTGTAACCAGCGCCATCTAGAAGTATTATTAAAAATTAAGGCAATATCATGCTTATTACCATTAAAAACCATAGTGTACCAATTTTGAGACCAATACATTCAGTTGTTTTCTAAATATTACGAATTTTCAAAAATATTTTGTCAACTTTAACGCCCCATATCTCGCTTACTATTAACATTTTACTAGTGCATGTTTGTATCAAACGACTTATTTTTATCACCCCTTTCTACAGTTCTTATATTGTCCATTAGTTACCCTGTCACCCTGTATATTTTCAGTTTTTCATAATCTATTGAATTACTAAAATACAACTGTCAAGACCGCATAAATATCCCTTTAATAATTCCAAAGTTACTTTGGTTTGAATCTAAAATTATAAAAAAATTGCTTATGTCAAAAAAGTAGTAGGTTTTTCTATCATTAATATTAATTAATAAAGTTTCATGTTTCTCGTGAAAAATCCCAAGTTTCCCGCCAAAATGTCAGGTTTCCCGTTAGGAATTTCAAGTTACCCGCTCAAGTTTTAGGTTCCCCGCCCAAATTTAAGGCTTTTCGCCAAAAATTGATCGGAAAACTTGAAATTTCTCGCTCAATTTTTGGCGGAAAACCTGAAATTTGTGCGAGAAACCTGAAATTTGAGCGGGTAACTTAAAATTCCTAACGGGAAACCTGAAATTTTTAGCGGGAAACCTGAAATTTGGGGGGAAACATGGAATTTTTGGCGAGAAACCTAAAACTCTATTAGTTAACATTAATGACAGAAAAACCTACTACTTTTTTGACATATACATTTTTTGATAATCTTAGATTCAAACCAATGTATAGTTGAGAGTAGAATTAGTTTGCACTGTTTCACGTTGTAATAACAGTATGCGGCAAAAGTCCCTTTGAGGATTAAAAAGCCGAAAAGATAAACAAGCCATAAATCACTTCGACCCACAAGCGATTCTCATTGGTGCAACGTAGCTTCCGATTGGTCTATGCAAAATTTACAAGAAGGTTTAGTCCACGTTGACTGTAAATTTCACAGGTTCCGCTTCTACTTTTAGATTTCTTTAACTCGCCGACAAATTGTGAAACGGTGAAAATTGATTCTACTCTCAACTACAACTTTGGAATTATTAAAGGTAGAAGTATGCGGTCTTGACGGTTGCATTTGTAATTTAATTGATTATGAAAAACTGAAAATATATACATGGTGTACCATTTAAAAAAATGTATTAATAAGTTATTTTGGAGCAACGGTGCACCCTGTATACTTCTAATCGACTCATGCAGATGGTCTGGATTATTTGAAAAAACTTTTATTCAACATTTTTTTTGTAAACCTAACGGAAATCGAAATATTAGCAAGTTACGTTACTTTATGTACACACTGTATATAAATTATATTTCCATTTTAATTGGGCCTCCGTGTAAATAAAATGTTTTAAAGTTCCCAAAAACTTTTTAGAAAATATAAGTCTGACTTTCTAAAAAATTTATTTTTTTAGATTTGAAAATATATTTTCTAATTTCATATAAATTTTTATACAGGGAGCGCCACCTGTATATACTAAGGTTCTATGGAACCTAATCAATTTATTTTTAATAAATCATATTTTAGGGTTACTCAAAATATCATAACCAAAATTTTTTTAAATTTCATAAATTGTATAATGGAAATTTATTTATATCTAAAAATACATAAATATATTTAACATATTGTACATATTTTGAATATGATTAATAAATAATTCATTTTAGACTCTTTCGAATTGAAAGAGTATATTTTAGAAAACGTTTTTTTTTTCGAAAATTTCGAGAAGAAATAATTGGACAATTTAAATTTGGCATAGAATGTCTAAAAATAGTAGTACTGGGTGTATCGATAAGAAATATTTATCTAGAAACTGAGAATCCTAAGAAATTACTAGATACACTCGTTATAGTCATAAGATGAATATACAGTGCGTCCATAAAATTAAACATATAATCGTTATTAGCCAAATAAAAATATTGTTGGACTTGACAAAAATAAAATACTGTAAAAGTTTGAACCAAATTGATTTATGCTTTGGAATATTATAGGTAGTTCACGTAGAGAAATGACTGATATATTTTCTTGTAGGAAATTTGATACTTTACCTTAACTTTAACCTTGAATAACTTTGAAAGGAGTAAATATATCAAAACATTATAGGAGTTCTTTTTTGTAGAGCATCAAATGTCCTACAAAATTTTTTTTTAAACAGACAAATATACAGGGTGAATAACCTTCAAGTGACCTTTAGGGGTAATCTGTATGGGAGAAAAACGTAAAAGTTGTTTACTATTTTACAATTATTGTATCTATTGAAAAGTTTGAAAACTGCCATAAATATCCACGTACAATTCCGTATTATTGATTTTATTATTCATCGACGTTTACAAAAAACAACATTTTACTTAGGTACTAATTTTCGGATGAGAAATCGATTATTTTTGATGTCAAGTACTTTTTGTCACCTGTGGTTGATATAATACGGTACGGTGCAATAACTGTCATTTTCTGTTGTAAAATTAATTGTGGAGCAAAAATACTTGCCTTCAAAAATACACTCACCGGCCACCTAAAATTTTGCTGAAGTTCGTTGTCCAAGAGCTTTCGTAATTTTTAATCGATTTCAATCGTTTCTAAGCCAACTTGTAGATAAATTCTTTGGTATTAAAACAAACTCCAGAAAATGTTTCTCAAAAATGTTGATAGCTTATTTATACAGGGTGAAAGAAAACATGTATTTCTAGTCCAATTTCTTAACACCCTGTGGAACAGTTCGGGAAATTTGTAGAGTTTACGCTCAGATTATTACAAAGACCATCCTTTCCGCCATCTTTCAGTTTTTATTTCACCTTGATATCTTGGTTTCTTTTGAAGATACACAAAAACCTGGAATTGTTTTAGAAAAAAAAATTAATTTGTAATGTTTTTATATTCAACAGTAATTTGAAAAAAAAGAAAAACATATTTACTGTAGCTGTAGTTCCCTATGCTCCAATTGTTGGAGATGACTTCATTTTAATGCACGACAATGCAAGACCGCATGTAGCAGATTTTGTTAACCAATATCTGGATGAGGTTGATATCCATCGATTAGAATGGCCTGCATGTAGTCCGGATCTGAATCCGATTGAACATCTATGGGATGAAATTCAAAGAAATATTCGTCGTCGTCCTATACTACCCGAAACATTTGACGAGATGTGTTTTGCGTTGCAAGCTGAATATGACGCAATTCCTCAAGATCGTATTTTATTCGTCTTATCATTTCGATGTCTCGGCTATTGCTCGCAGTTATTTCCGCTAGAGGGGGCATAAGAAAAATTGAAAAATTGAAAAATGCCAATTATGTTTTTCTTTTTGTTTCAAATTACTGTTGGATATTAAAACATTACAAACTAAATTTTATCCCTAAAACAATTATAGGCTTTTATTTGAATACGTGTATCTTCAAGAGAAATTAAGATATCAAGGTAAAATAAAAACTGAAATATGGCGAGAAGGACGGTCTTTGTATTAAACTGAGCGTAAACTACACATTTCCCGAACTATTCCACAGGGTGTTAAGAAATTGGACTACAAATACATGTTTTATTTTTCACCCTGTATAAATAAGCTATCAAAATGTTTGGAAAACTTTTCTGGAGTTTGTTTCAATACCAAAGAATTGATCTACAATTACGAAAGTTCTTGGACAACGAATTTCAGCCAAATTTTAGGTGGCCGCGAGTTTTTTTGCCGGTAAGTGTAGTTGATTTTTCATTCGGAAATTAGTAGTTTTTTATCTTCTGTATGTTCCTTGTGGTGTATTCTTTATTCCCAACAAATAGCAAAAATAATAGTAATTTTTTGTAAAGATCATCGTATTTAACTGTTGTATTGAAATGTCTGAACTCAAAATGGAGAGAATTGAAATTTTAATAATGAATGATAACATGTGGACTTAACAAGAGGTAACCACATTATTTCATGATATGCACCCAGATCGTTAAAGAATAGCCCGCTAGATTACTCCCATGACCCCATGAGATTTATTTTTCGGGAATTTTTCCCATTACTGTTTATTTAATTTATGGACGCATTTTTTACCGTGTATAGATGAAGTGCTGTGAACAGTCAGTAGAAAAGTTTTCAATGTGATTAATTTTAAGATTAAAATTTCATAGTTTATTAGAAATCTTGCCCACAAATAGACAATTCTATTAATATTCGATAGTAAAAATTCTAATGTTTGTTGGAAAAATATGTATTAAAGTGATAACAGTTCTCCTACAGTAAAAGTCACGAATGTTTCTCGTTACGTCATAACTCATAAACACCCGAATCAAATCAATAAGACAGTTTTCACCAGCGGAGGATCATTGTTAGATCTAATTATAAGAGGGAATAAATACAAACCAAATTTAACATATCATAGTTAGACTACAATTTGAAATTCTACAAATAAATTGTCACAAAACTTTCCGCTTGAATGGCATTTAACAGCAGAACTGGTCCGCCATTAGCGATTTAGCTCAAATTACCTCAATCCGAAAATGCTTCCTAAGAGAGCTACAGAACAGCCCTTTAAAGAAGACGTCCTCATATGAGTTTTCTTCAAATTATGCAAAAATACCGTTACTTAAAATATTCAAACTTGGTATAATCAAAAAACAGTTACAAACCAGTCGTTCACTGTAAATAATTTTTTTTCAGATCCATCGCAAGCGTGTCAGTCGGGGAGACCAACAGGTATTTTTATTAAAAAAAATTTATTTTCAAGTTTTTTATGTACCTATCCGACACCAAATTTGGAAAATTCAAGATAATTTTCATAAAAAATGTTCTCTTCTCACAAATCGATATCATGAACCGTTTTCGAGAAAAATAAATTTAAAATTTTTGTGTTTCTTACATAAAATCATGTTGGATTATAAAATTGTATCTGTAATATCAAGTTGGCTTTGAAATATCAACAAAATCTGACAATGTGTTATTATTGTTATTGTGTGTGAAAGATAAAAAATAATAGTTAGTTTGATCAAAATGGTTTATTTTTCGAATGAAGAATATGCTGATATGCATTTAGTTTATAGGGAAGTACAATGTAACGCTCCTACAGCAGAGCGAAGATATGCGGAAAAATTTCCAAACAGAAGGCATCCTGCTAGCGCAACATTTGTAGCCGTACACCAAAGATTAAGAGAAAGTGGCTCAGTAGTACCTAAAAATACTGAAACTCGTAGACGACCTGATGTGATAATGGAATACGAAGACGATATTTTGATTGAAATCGAAAATAATCCTGAGGTTAGCACCAGAAGACTCGATGCTATGTATCCTGGCATTTCCAAGTCATTCATAATAATATGGAATATTATTCATAAAGAAAACCTTCATCCTTTCCATTGTCAAAAAGTTCATGCCATGGTAGATGGTGATTTCCCTGCCCGCATAGATTTTTCAAACTGGTTGCGGAATAAAAAAAAACAGGATCATAATTTTTTTTCCAATATTTTATTTTGCGATAATTCTAAAGAAAAAGCACCACCATGGATTTAGTATAAATGTTTGGGTAGGTGTAATCGGTAATCAGCTTCTGGGACCCGTAGAGGTTCCTAGCTAAAACTTAAAAATAAATTTTTTTAATAAAAATACCTGTTGGTCCACCCGAATGACACGCTTGTGATGGATCTGAAAAAAATGTATTTACAGCGAACGACTGGTTTGTAACTGTTTATTGATTATACCAAGTTTGACTATTTTAAGTAACGGTATTTTTGAATAATTTGAAGAAAACTCATATGAGGACGTCTTCTTCAAAGGGCTGTAGCTCCCTTAGGAAGCATTTTCGGATTAAGATAATTTGAGCTAAATCGACTTAAAATCAACTCTAGTAACTGTAGTTTCCGTTTGGCAGGAGAGTTTCTGGACACCCTGTATGCAGGTAAGTTTCTAATACACTTTCGTCCAAACGTTTACCAGGCATTTTGTCGAAAAATATCACAATAAATGTAAATGAACTTTACCAATTTAAAGTAATGACAATGACGACGAACTTCAATGTTCACAAAATGATTTCCGCATAAAGTGACGTTTCGCTTTTTAAGTACAATCGTTGTTACAACAGAAGACAGAGACAAACCGCTAAAGCTTAATTCAGGCACAAAAGACATATATGTACCTTTCAATTTGTTTTAATTGGACATACGCGGTCAGTGATATCCACATAAAATTAAAGTGTCTTTGATATATTCAGGGAAGTATGACGTAACGAGAAACATTCGTGACTTTTACTGTATGTCAGTTACTAAATCAGCGCATCTCGAATTTTTTTTAATTCGAAGTAAATAAATTTTGAGAAACGCTGGTTTCAAGTATAATAACGACATATCTAGTAACGAGTAACGGCGATTTAGAAACTATTTTAATTTAAAGATTAGATTGGCAAATTTTTTCAGTCGAAAACTGCAGTCCAGCAAGTGAGAAAATTGATGATAAATTTGTCGCACGAGGACTTTGTACTACAGCCACTATCCTTACTGGTGTCTGATTGAAATTTTCTTGTAGTTTCGTATCCTATTTTTCTCGGTTGGCTGCCTTTGTGTGGTAGTTCGTCTGAAGGACAATTTTTTCCTTTTTTCTTAATATATTCCAATATCCTTTCAGTTTCGGTTTCGCTTAAAATTCCACTACGATCCGGTCCTTTCACACCATCGATTGCACGACACAGAAATTCCTTTTTTGTCATCAAACCGTATCTAGAAAAATTGCAAATAATTTTTATTTTTTTAGTTAAACAGAATGTGTCAATGTTTTTATGTAGCTATTATGTGTCGATATTTCAAATGGCACATTTATATTATATAATTTTTGTTATTTCTATACTTTTTCAATATTCAATACAATATTTCCCCATTGTGATAAACATTTTAATTTTTTGAAAACAATATTTAAAAAAATAACCAATATTGCTTCACTATCCGGTACAAGCAAAATAGAACTTGGTGGAGAGTAAGGTGATACCTTGAGGTTTTCTACCCTAAGGTGGAATGTCACTTACAACATACAGGAGGGTGAAGAAATACTGATATTTTGTACACTTGAAAAAAAAATGAATAAAGTCTACTTTTTCAAATGAAGCACTCTGAATATTTTGACATTTCTGAATGGGAATAAACGGGATTAATTGTAGAAATCAGAAATGTCAAAATATACAGTGTGTTTCCCATTTCGAGAACTCGACTTTTATTATTTTTTTTAAGTGTACAATATATATTTTTAAGGTTGGTGAGGAAGAATTGGTCAATAGACCTATCCCCTAACCTTTTGTTTACCTTATTCTTCTGATCAAGTGTATTACTGAGTTGTGTTTTTGTTATTTGGTGAACAATAAATAATTTATTATTATTATTATTATCAGTATTTTTGCACCTCCCAGTATGCAAACAACTAAAATTTGACTTAACTGTAATTCGCCTGGAGGGTTTACATTGCACCCTATCAATTGATATTTAGTAAGTACCCAAGAATCCAAAAATATTATCAATTAATGAAAAAAAATTATAAAAGAATTGTATTTTATCTTAAAAACCAACATATCGGTATAGAAAAAAGGTATAGAGTGGAAAATTCTGAAAAAAGTATAGAGATAACATAAATTATATTATACAGCGTGTCCACGGATGAAGTATCCTATAGGTGAAAAATGTTTAAATATTAGTTTTAGCAAAAAATGTCATTCTTGATAAAAAGTTTTGCTTGTTCTGAAACCCCATAAAATGAAATACAATTCAAGTTTTTCAAAACCCGTCTCATTTTATAGACAGTTTTATGAAAACCGTATGAATTTATGCAATAAGTTCGAAAATAATGTATCAATCTAGGGAGTGACGTTTACGATGTACCAAGTAACTGTCAACATTTATAAATAATTTTCAAATTGTCATTTTTTAATAAATATTTGACAACAATGTTAACTATTCAAGAATTATAATCACTATCAAAAATAGCAATACAGAATAATAATGTAAGAAACACTAAGTAAACAAAAAACATCCATTCAATATATTATCCTCCCCCAGCTTCAAAACATCTCTTAATTCTCTTTCTAAATTCTTTGTATTTCGCAGCATTTCTGGGGTAATTTCGTTAACGGCTCGTTTCAAGTCTTCAATATTATGTTTTAAATTATTTGCGTAAACTTTTTGTTTCAAGTAGCCCCATAAAAAAAATCTAAAATAGTTAAATCGGGGGATCGGGACAGAAAAAATATTGGTCCATAACGTCCCATTCATCGCCCAGGAAAATAATCATCCAGCCAGCCTCTAATTAGCGAAGTCTAATGTGACCAACATCCAATCATGTTGAAAGTACATTTTACGCCTTTGCTCCAAGGGAATATTTTCTAATTCAGGTATTAAGAAGTTGTCCAGCAAATACAAATATCGGTGTTTCCGATGTCCGTCCGGCGGTCAGGGTAAAACGCAGGTACGTCCGAGGTCCGTCCCGCGGTTAAAAGGGTCAAGACGTTTGTCCGAAGTCCGTCCCGTGGATACTTATGATAATTTATATTGCAGATATTATATATTATATATACATGTCCTCCACTGCTTTTCTTTTTAAATTATTATTAAGTTTTTGACGGTTGATTAAACTTTCTTCGTTTTTGAAGTGATTATGTTCATGGTTTCGTTCAATAATTTCATTTTTATCATTTAGTTTTAAATAGACTTTACACAATTTATTAACGCATGCCCAACGTGTAATGTTATTACATAAATTTTTATGAAAATAAAACTTAAAACCATCAATATTGATAAGAGTTTTACCCTTCTGACTTACCATGACATCCATTTCTCTGGAGCACACCGAAAGCACTAACCAATTAAAGTGGTGCTTTTTTAAGCCAAAAGTCGAACGGTATCACACGCGAAACAACGAGAAGCACTAATAGCTATTATTTAAAATATTCCTCTATTTATAGGTAAGGGTCTGTGGAAGTGTGTCGATAATACACGAATCATACTAATTATTCTAGGAATAATATTCTACCCTGCCCATTCTACCTGTGTATCCACCTGACCGCGGGACGGACATCGGTCGGGGATTAAAAACCCTTTTCCTAAACCCTCAATTTTCTGACGGCGGGACGGACGTCGGTATTGCCCACAAATATGCCTCCTGATTTAATGTATCTTCCAGAAAATACGGTCCGATTATTTGATCCGGTAAAACCGTACACCAAACATTAACTTTGTTAATCCTGTAGCTCGGGTTTTCACTAGCCCAATATCGACAATTTTGGGAAGAAACGACTCCGTTTGTTTTAAACGTTGCTTCATGAGAAAACAAAATACTATTGTGAAAGAATCGGTTATGCATAAGTTTTTTCACCAATCATCGCACAAAAGTCTAACCTTGTCATACTCTTGTAAGGTATGAATAAATTTCGGTTTGAATGGATGAATTTTGTTTTGCTTAAATGTTTTCTGTAAGTGACTCTTGCAAAAACCAACCTTCACTGCTCTTTTTCGTATACTCAACTTGGGATTTTCTCTTAACGAATGCATAGCTAGTGCACTAGCTGCATCATCCTCCTCAACGTACGCCTTTTTCAATTTCTTTTTGTCTTGAACAGATCTTATCTCATCAAACTTTATTTATTAATTTTTTTAATCCACACCGCGTAATGGGTACATCTGGATATTTTTCGTGAAATTTTGCTATTGCATACTGGTACGAAACTTCCCCAATACCATAACACTTAATAAGATATACTCGCTTTGTTGAATAGTTAACATTGTTGTCAAATATTTATTAAAGAATGACAATTTGAAAATTATTTATAAAAGTTGACAGGTACATCGTAAACGTCACTCACTAGATTAATACATTATTTTCGTACTTTGTGCAAAAAACTGGCTATAAAATGAGACACGGGTTTTGAAAAACTTGAATTTTATTTTATTTCATGGGGTTTCAGAACAAGCAAAACTTTTGATCAAGAATGACATTTTTCACTAAAACTAATATTTAAACATTTTTCACCTATAGGATACCGCATCCGTGGACACGCTGTATACAGGTTGTCCTATTTGAAAAATATTCTGGTGTATACCTTAATGTCTATATGCGGTGTAGGTACAAAATTCATTTAAAAAATGCATGAGAAATATTTTTGAAAATATGGCGTCGCCAGTTCTACTAGAAATGGTTATAACTTGGATATTATACCCATTTCAAAAATTTATAATATTTTTGTGTTCAAAGTTACTAATAAAATAAAATCTGGAATTGAGTACAATGTTGTCTGTAGGCTTGGTGAGGTAGAGTTTTTTAGATAATAAATATACAGGGTGGGGAAAAATTAAAATTACCTTGGAGCATAGGCGAGATCTCTTAAAACAGCTGTTATGTTAATTTTTTGAATTTCCAATGTTCTTCTTTTACATTCCTCTATACACCATCTCATAATAGTGCTATAAACCAAAATTTCCGACGAAATCTGTAATGTATCTCTGGTTGTAATGGTTAAAATGTCCACATACGTCAAATCTAATATTTCTTTTTGTCTTAAAACGAATTCAGCGTTTTTGTCGATTTCCAAAAGGCAATTATTCCTTAAATTATCTATAAGATCTTGTACCCAATCTTGACTGCCTTCATATTCTTCCTCCAACAAAGGCGGTGCAGACGGTTCCATCTCGTACGCATAAGTCACTTCATATTTTTTACATTTCGATAGACGCTGGAGAATTAACAAGACGTTTGTTTTGTTCAGGTGTTTATTGAGATTTTCTATACATTGCTTCGCCAAAGGCACGTTTTGTACCTTCACAGCTGTCGAGAATAAGTCGAGGGCTATTATGGGTTTATCTATGGACAGCGGGTCAGCTTTCATTGAACTACGAAAGAAAATTACAGAGTAGTTATTTTCACGTACGAGCTATATACAATTTTTTTTTCTACTACCGTATATACAGAATATCCCAAGAATTCGTACCAAAGTGCTAAGGGGCGATACGAATCTGGTCACATCAGTCAGGTAATGAGGATTTTGATGTACGAAACTGGTCACACTGGCCAAAAATGAGGGCTACGAATCTGGTCACATCAGTCAGGTAATAAAAATTTTAAGGAAACTGGACACATTTTTTTTTAATTTATAGAAATTTATTTATATCGTAGTAGGTACAAGTATAATATTACAATACAAAAAATATATCTTATTTTATTGTAGCACAATATATGTGATAAACGAAATACGAAGGTGGTTTGGTAGGGATAGGTTTGGTTGGGTTATTATTGAAAATTATTATAATTTATTCTTCAAAAATTGACTAAAAATACGAAGGTGGTTTGGTGGGGGTAGGTTTGGTTGGGTTATTATTGAAAATTATTATAATTTATTCTTCAAAAATTGACTAAAAATACGAAGGTGGTAATATGTACGAAAGTTATTAAATTTAGATTAAAAGGTACCTACCTAATTAGGGTCGTAGTACCTGCACTTGTTGTGACCACTTTCGTACATATTTATTTGTTACCTGCACTTACCGGAGGGTAAAAGTATTAAAATGTGACCAGATTCATTACGCCCGTGCTAAGTGACACAAACATTTTATATAGAGTTTCTACTATCACATTATTTTTGGTTTTTAAAGTTATTGGTGCGGATTTCAAATACAGTGTGGAACAGCCAAATGGAATACATTCGATAACGAATAAATGAGGGCGTGTTGGGAAAAACGCTTGGCCACGTCGATTTGTATTTTTAAATGCGTCATGTGACAGTGGCCAATACCAACTTTCTTATATTAAATGCAACCCCCTGTATATTATTTATTTTTTGGATTCTTCAGAAAATTCTAGACATAATCATGTACAATGTCCTATACCTATTTTCAACTGTTTCGGAAATATTAAGTGTTTTCTGATTTATTAGAAAAATTAACAATAAAGAAAGAAAATTATTTTATTTCACAAATTCGCTACATTACACTAAAAAACGAATAAGAGATACTGATTTTTTTTAAATAATGTAAAGAAAACAAAAAAACATTAATGTCAATGTAGGAGGGCTCTACAGGTTCTCAGGCAGTCCAAGCTCCTATTGAGGGGATGGACATGCTAGAGCTGCTCTAGAACTAACAAGGAGTATGTTAAAAAAGATAGCAGGACTCCTAACAGGTCACTGCTGTCTGAGGAAACACCTCTGCAACCCAGGTTTAGAGGAAAGTACCCTATGCAGGGGTTGCGGCATGGCTGACGAAACGTCGGAACATGTTCTCCTCGTGTGTCCACATTGGCCTGTGCTACGCAGGCGAATCTTCGGAGTCCCTGGTATGGCATCTGGGGATATAAACAGGCATCCACTGAAAAGGATTGACTCCTTCATCGAGGTACTCGGCTTCATGGATGCATAAGTAGCAGGAATGGCTCAATGGGCCCGCCAGTGGCCTCAGTGCCGGAACCTTGGCTTGAGTTTGTCTTGGCCAAGGTTCGCCTGACTAAATTAGTAATATGTCAAAGTGGGAAATTTTCAAAAATATTCAGTAAGTATATAAGTTTGTCAAAGTTGGCACGACATTATTTTGGAGCAGTTCTAAATATTTATCTCAACTCAAGTTGTCATCAATGAATGACCTACAAAATGATTTCCAACAATTCCTGTCCAAACATTAACTTTTTCAGGATATTGCGTATGTTCTTCTCTCATCCAGTGAGGATTCTTATTAGACCAATAGCGGCAATTTTGACGATTAACATGACCGTGAAGTGTAAATGTGCTCTTATCAGAAAACGAACATATTCTAATTGGATCACATTGTTATCTAACATTGCCATCATTTGTTCACAAAAATACATTCTAATATCGAAATAATCTTCCATGAGCTCCTGAGTTGCCATCATTTTATAGGAATGCATTTTACTTTCCTTTAATATTCGAAAACTTGATGTGTGGCTATAACGTTGAACAGTGGGGCTGCTTTTCGACCACAATTATGTGGGTTTTCTTGAAACTCAAGCATAATATCCAATTTCGTATCATCACTTATTGGATCGGCAGCTACTTTTTCTACCTGTCTTAAATGACCAAGCACGAGAAACTGCTTTTCTATTTTGCTAATTGTTCCTTGGGATACAGGTAGCAAATTTGGAAATTTTTCGTGAAATAAGCGAGAAACTTCCATTTGTGTCCGTGTGTTAACTCCATAATCAATTATTTGTAGAATGGTTACTTTGTGCATGTACCACACAATTTTTCTGATACTATTACGTATAGTTAACGAAATTCAAACGACTATTTCACTAGAGTAAATTGATAACAACTGACAAAATTTGAAGGTTTTGAACTGGCAATTTTTTGTCTTGTCGCGGAAATTTTTTGACGTTTAATATATCAAATCTATGTGTATAATATTCTGATTTTTTAGTTTTTCTCTCGTGAAATAGTCATGTCGAATACCACTCAATTAAAAATTTTGTAAGGTAAAATTTTTCTCTTGTCGTATTCAAGTTTGTTGCTTTTAGGTAATTTTGCTCATGACATTCAATCCAAAACCACTCGCCTGACGGCTCGTGGATTTGTTAAAAATGTCATTCGCAAAATTGCCAAGCAACAAACTTTCATGACAATCGAAAAATTTTGCCGACAAAATTTTCACTCTCGTGGTATTATATATGACAATTTAATTCATGTCTAAAAAAACGCATATGCCACAGTACAATTGTCACTTTGACAGCGGCAAAAGTTAGCTTTAACTTTTACAGCGACAAATACACTAGTGGTTTTTTCACTTATTCATTGGTTCATCAATTATTATCGCGGTGCTGGTTACCAGAATAAATAGTTTGGCATGTTTGTCAACAACTTATTGAATTTTCAAGAACTAACAATGAGTCGATTCGGTGTGTCTACGAACGCCGAAATTAGTCAAATTGTTAATACCTGTGTGCCTACTAATACAGTTGCGACGCAATCATCAATCTGGCGACAATTTTCTACGTTTTGCGATGCAAAAAGATACACATTTGAGCCAGATACTTCCATCGAGAAATTGAATGTAATATTGCAAGATTGGGCATTTAATATGCGAAAAAGTAACGGAGAAGACTACAAAGAAGCGGTAGTCAAAACAATTTGGAACACCACCGCTAAAGTGCTACAAAGTAAATATTATAACGAATTTAATATTGTATTCAACCCTTTCACCGATGTTCAGTTTAATTCATCACGAGCTGCACGTAATGCTAAACGTAAAATCCTACAAGCACAACCCGAAAAGAGAAAATGTAGTGCATCAGCTCTTAATAAATCTGAAGTATTTGCAATGGGCAGATTATATAACGAAAATGAACCGGAAGGACTTCAAAAGAAATTATATCACATTTTGGCGTTTGAACTAGCTTGGCGCGGAGGAGAAGCAGCTTACTGCAAAGCCACTTATTTCGTATCTGAAATTGAAAATAATGGAAAAGGAACTGGACGTATCGAGTATAATCCTCTATTTTCGAAAACGAGACAAGGCGGCAACAATAAATTATGTGACAGCAAATGGATCACGCCTAATATTTTCGACGAAGATATTTGCCCAATACGTTTATTCAAAAAGTTAATGGAAAAACGAAACACTTTTATAACTTCGGACAGAGTATTTCTTACACCAAATCCCTTTTGGAAAAAGAAAAATTCTAAAGGTTGGTACAAGAATTTGCCGATTGGAATTAATGAAATTTCCAAATGGACTAAACGCTCAGCACAACGCATTGGTTTAGATGTCAAACGTGTCAAAATTACAAATCACTCAAATCGAGCGGCAGCAGTTAGCGAATTAAGTAAAAGCGGAATTGAAGAAAAAGCTCTAATAAAAATAACAGGACACAGCAATTCATCATCAATAAAACCATACTTACAAGTTGACAAAGAGTATCATTCAAGCATTATTCAATCAATTCGTTTGGAAAATGAAAAAACATCTACTACAGAAACGATTAGCTGTGGCACCCGCAGCGATATCACTGTTCCTAGTATGAATTTCAATAATTGCGTTTTTAATAATTGTACATTAAAATAAAAATGTGTTTATTTTTAATGTTTCATAAATAAAGTTTGCATTGACATGTTTCCAAATTTCTCATTCATTAAATTGTCCTGCCGAATTACACTCGAGGTTTGTATTGATATTGGGTAAATTTGTGTTGTTCAAATTCTAAACTGTTTCCTTTAGCAATTTGACTCGAATAACTGTCAACCTAAAAACACTCCACTTTCGGTGTCGTGTTTTTAATAGTTGACAGTTATTCTCGTCAAATTGCTAGGAAACAGTTTCTCATTAAACAACCCAAATTTACCCGATAAAATACAAACCACTTGTACAATTATAAGTGACAATAGCACTGACACTGATCACTACTGCCATGCAGGCAGACAAAACAAATGGCTAAAGCTATGAGTTTTATACGAAAATAAACAAAACTGTTTTTGTATTTTTTTTATTTCATATCAGTAAAAAGGAACGCAGGAATGGTTTTTGCTTACTTTCTCAATATCAAGAGTTAAATGTGAAATAAATATTGAGTGTAATGTAGCGAATTTGTGGAATAATAGTATTTTATGCAACGATCATGTAATGATAGCCATTAAGACACGAGCATATTGTAGGATACGAAACTCGCCTGCGGCTCGTTTCGTATCCTACAATATGCTCGTGTCTTAATGGCTATTACATGAAAGTTGCATACAATATTTTTTCTACCCCGATTAATAAGAATTATTTAATTAATAATTATCATTTATTATAAAAAACAAGAACGATGAAAGGAACTTCAACAAATAAATTTTACACATTGTACAACAAATAAATTTAAAACTTTTGAACATAATAATATTAATTCTTCAATCTTCTTTGTGCATGTATAAATTATTTATTGTACAATTTGTAAAATTTATTTGGGGGGCTGATCCTATTCGGATGGTTGTTGAACTGGAGGGCATGTTAAAGTTTGTTTCATTCCCATTTTCAATTGAATTAAAAATTTTATTCGATACATTTATTTTATTTTGGATACTTTCTTCAATATAGCTCTCAGCAACCGTAGTGGATTTCCAACCACCGTGTCTTTTTAAGGTGGTAATATCACCGCCGCCATCTACCAATACGGTTGCAGATGTTCTACGAAAGCAGTGTCCCGTATATAAATTGGGATTGGGAAGCCCTAAAAAGGTGGCAATTTGCTTGCCCAAGTTTCCAAATTTGTTTATTCCAATGTTTTGTACTGTACATTTTCCATTTTGGTAATTTAAAAAGAAATGTTGAGAAAGACAGTTTGTTGGTCGAAGATTGATATATTTTTTGCAAATATAATATTTGCCGGTAATTGTAAATGTTCTTTGAGTTTTTGTTTCAACTATATTGACAATTAATATATTGCTTTTATCTTGAATATTTTCAATTTTTAAATCGTGGAGTTCATGTCTGCGGCATGCTCCCATGAGTCCGAATATCATTGCTACCTAAAATAATTAAAAAAAATTTAACAGTAAACTTTAAAAAAAAATGGGGTCTGGGTAGGGATCGAACCCTGACCCTCTAACCACATAACTTTTATTTCCTGCCGCTTAAACAGCTAGGCTATGACTTCTCGAATATATGAGAATTAAAACTGCATTTATAATTTAAAATGATTCGTCTATTAAATATTGTGCGAATGTCGCATTCCTATTGGCTTAAAAATCTGTATCATAATGAAAATTTGTATCATAATGAATATCATTATGATACAGATTTTAGTCTTTTAATAAGTATATTATAAAACAGGGGTAGAAAAAATAATTTAATTTTTTTTTAAATTAATTTTTCTAATAAATCTGAAAACAAAACAAAATATTTCCGAAACAGTTGAAGATAGGTATAGGACATTGTACATGAATTATGTCTAGAATTTTCTGAAGAATCCAAAAAATAAATAATATACAGGGGGCTGCATTTAAAATAAGAAAGTTGGTATTAGCCATTGTCACATAGCACATCCTATATAAGTTTTTTTTGAAAAAAATGCGTTTTTAAAAATGCAAATCGACTTGTCCAAGCGTTTTTCCATCATTTGTTTGTTATCGAATTTATTCCATTTGGCTGTTCCACACTGTATATAGCTCGTTGTGAAATAGCCTGTATAAAGGAAAAAAAATAACAAACCCTGCTATGTTCCTATAAGCTTCTTGTAATTTGCTTTCCGAGTCATCTATTTCACTGGAAGCGTTAGAATTTAGAATGGGTTTTGTTTCATCGCAGGGTTCTTCTTCAACTTTGAGTACCATTTTTTTCCGGGACCTAAAACAGTTATTTTCAGTCAGATTAATACGTATATATTTTGTAAAATCTGGTAAATATGTTGGCAATTGAAAGTTACCGTCTGAATTGTCCATTACAATCCTCTGATAACTTTCCAAGAGGATATATGGTACTGAAAATTGGATTACGTAAAAGGGGAGAATGGAAAAGTGAATATGGAGTTGATAGTAGTTTTCCAGGATTATAATTAAAAATGCATATGGATCTGCTGGGAAAACTTTTTATGGAGGTGCTGGGATGGAAAAACTTTTTTAGATGTGCTTCCAGTGGTCCCGGGATACATATATGGAGGAGGTATAAAAGCTTGATAAGGAGTTGTTTCCAAAAAGAAACTTAAGTACTGGAAATATCCTAGAAACATTGGAATATAGTTTTCTTGTGTAACTTTGTCTCATGTATAGGTTAAGTCAAATTTTTAAAACCGAAAAATATAGTTCGGCCATCCCCATGTGTCCCAGATTGTAGTTTTATCAAAAATTTGGGCCAGCGAGAAACATCCAGAGTAAGTAGGACGACTTTACAGAGTACGCAGACATTAACTATTATGGTTTGACTCGTGATCAACTGAGGAGATTTTTTTATGAATACGCAAAAGTGTTACCTGATTGCATCCAGGTAAATGGGATGCGAATAAAAAAGCTTTATGACGGTATATGCTGATGATACTAACCTTTCGGTAGGAGGAGAAACAGATCCAGAAGTAATAAAAAACTGAAAATTTATTTAAAAGGACAAAGGAGGTTAGGTTAGGTTACGAGTTGTTATCAAATATTTAAATAAAGAAACATCAAAGATCATATATTTTTCCAATTCTGAATCCATTTTAAGTTACGGCATTATTTTCTGGAGTAGTTATCGTCACTCGGACAAAATGTTTGTAGCATAGTTTGTCTCAAAGTATCTCGTCTTCGCTATTGCAGGCAATCATTTAAATACAACCAGTTACGACCTTGAAAGAATTTTACCTGAAATGAAACCCAACAACAGTCGAGATACAAGACAAGGGCGGCCCATCAGGAATAAATGAGTTTTGTATCGGGTGTATGATGGCTGCATTGAATTCATTTGGCAGTATTAACTATTCCGTTTTAGCGTGCGTTTTCAAAGAGTTTTCTATACGAGTACTAGCAGACCCGACAGACGTTGTCCTGTCGTCTTATCATATTATACAAATTTTGACTATTTTTATTTTTAATGAAAAATATCACATTGTTACTTATTTTGGGTGGCAAAATCAGATAGTACTCTTAATGTTTTGAAAGAAGGAATAGATTTTTTGAAAATTCGACTCTCATGAATATTCTTACAATTTTTCGGACAAACCAATTTTTTTAAATGACCGTATAAAATAACTCCCATACTAAATGCCATCAAAATTGGCCCATATATTTGGGAGTTGTTCAGTATGAACCCGATTGCAGCGCCACCTACCGGGACTAGTTGTTAATATAAACCATCTAGTTACTTACTCAAACACACACATAAAATATCATCAAAATCGGTTCATCCGTTTACGAGTTGATCAGTATTAACCCAATTGCAGCGCCACCTACCGGGACTAATTATGAATCGAAACTGGAGATTAAAATAAAAATGTAATATATTCGATTGCCATGCAACCCTGTTGCACATGTAACCCTATTGCTCATGTGTGGATGAAAAGAAAAAATATTAAAATCGCAATTTAAAAATAGGGGTTGATCGTAGAGGGGTGAAAATTTAGGGTTGTATGTAGTTTTGTATGCTGTATCATAAAAAAATAAAAACAAAAAATTTTGTCCAAAAAAATATAATAAAAATTTAGGGGTAGACCACCCTTAACATTTGGGGGGATGAAAAATAGATGTTGTCCGATTCTCAGACCTAACCGATATACACACAAAATTTCACGAAAATCGGTCGAGCCGTTTCGGAGGAGTTTAACTTCTAACACCGTGACACGACAATTTTATAACAGTGTGAAAACCAATTATGGAAAAAAATTCTTTGTCATTATTTTAGAAAATTATAAAAAATGCCGAGACACATCAACTTTTGAATTGAGTTGTGCGTTATGTAAACATAAAATTAAATGTACAGGGTGATTCACGCAAGCATGCCATAGTCGGTGTTTTTTTTAATGAAACACCCTGTATATTTGCATATTTTTGAAATCCTCTTAATGAACCGATTCCAACAAACTGAATAATGTATGGTCAATTATGAATTATACAGGGTGACATTTTAAAATTAATAATTTATTACACTTGAAAATATTGGTACTTTTTTAAATTAGCTAAATATGGATTTATCAAAAATCTAAACTAACTAATTATTAGACAAAACCTGCTACGCCCATGAATTTTATCATAAATTCCTTAAAATTTGCGAAAAACGCCAATAATTAGACAAAATCGGTAAATAATGTGGATTGTTTTCTATTCTGTCAGTTGTTGATGTGTTGACAGTTTCACACTCTTTCCTTGTCGACATAACAATGAAATATTTAACTGAGACTCAACGAATTGAGATTTTAATGATGATCGGGTACGGGGATAACTGCAGAAGTCAAGTTGAAGTGGCAAACTTATTTAATCACAGGTATCCCGAATTGCCTAATATTTCACAAAGTACTGTGTCTAAAATTCATGCACAATTCAGAGAACTTGGACATGTCAAACCATTGAAAAGAAAACCATACTTCGTTGAAGATGATGTGAAAGTGGATATTTTGTTAAGTGTCGAAGAGAATCCAACTTCAAGTACACGTCAAATTGCCCGTGAAAATAATGTTAGTCATACAACTGTTCTAAGATGTCTTCATAAAGAAAAACTTCATCCCTACAAATTAACTTTTGTGCAGGAGTTAACAGCAGACGATCCACATCGTAGAATGGATTTCTGCGAAAGATTGATGAATAAGCTGAACAGAAATGAGATAGCTCTTGGTACCATTCTTTTTTCTGACGAATCAACATTCACATTGAATGGAGAGGTAAACCGACAGAACTGTAGATATTGGTCAGCAGAGAATCCTAATTAGATGCGTGAGACACATACTCAGTACCCTCAAAAGGTGAACGTTTGGGCCGGTATCATAGGCGACCATATTATTGGTCCTATATTTATAGATGGAAATTTGACAGCTGAAAAATATTTAAATATGCTTAGAAATGAAGTTATTCCTGCGTTGGCAAACTTATATCCCAACGCAATAGATCCTAGCTAACCGAATGAAAATGTTTGGTTCCAACAAGACGGGGCAACACCCCATTATGCTTTAATGGTAAGAACTTATTTAGATGAAATCTTCCCCAATAGATGGATTGAACGAAGAGGTACTATTGAGTGGCCAGCTAGATCGCCAGACCTTACGCCGTTAGATTTTTTTCTTTGGGGTTATCTCAAGAACAAAGTATATGCAGCACAACCAACTAGCATTGTAGACCTCAAAGACAGGATAACTACAGAAATACGGAATATTTCACCTCAAACTTTAAACAAAGTTAAGGAGGAGTTCTATAGGGGACTGTGCTATTGCCAACAACTAGGTGGAGAACATTTTGAGCATCTATTTTAATGTATTAAAATCAAATACATCAGGTATTTTATGTATGTGTTTAATAACTGTAAACATAAAAATTTCACCCTGTATAATTCATAATTGACCATACATTATTTAGTTTGTTGAAATCGGTTCATTAAGGGGATTTCAAAAATATGCAAATATACAGGGTGTTTCATTAAAAAAACAACACCGACTATGGCATACTTGCGTGAATCACCCTGTACATTTAAATTTATGATTACATAACGCACAACTCAATTCAAAAGTTGACGTGTCTCGGCATTTTTTATAATTTTCTGAAATAATGACATAATAGTATTTTATGCAACGATCATGTAATGATAGCCATTAAGACACGAGCATGTTGTAGGATACGAAACGAGCCGCAGGCGAGTTTCGTATATAATATGCGAGTGTATTAATGGCCATTACATGAAAGTTGCATACAATATTTTTTCTACCCCGATTAATAAGAATTATTTAATTAATAATTATCATTTATTATAAAAAACAAGAACAATGAAAGGAGCTTCAACAAATAAATTTTACACATTGTACAACAAATAAATTTAAAACTTTTGAACATAATAATATTAATTCTTTAATCTTCTTTGTGCATGTATAAATTATTTATTGTACAATTTGTAAAATTTATTTGGGGGGCTGATCCTATTCGGATGGTTGTTGAACTGGAGGGCATGTTAAAGTTTGTTTCATTCCCATTTTCAATTGAATTAAAAATTTTATTCGATACATTTATTTTATTTTGGATACTTTCTTCAATATAGCTCTCTGCAACCGTAGTGGATTTCCAACCACCGTGTCTTTTTAAGGTGGTAATATCACCGCCGCCATCTACCAATACGGTTGCAGATGTTCTACGAAAGCAGTGTCCCGTATATAAATTGGGATTGGGAAGCCCTAAAAAGGTGGCAATTTGCTTGCCCAAGTTTCCAAATTTGTTTATTCCAATGTTTTGTACTGTACATTTTCCATTTTGGTAATTTAAAAAGAAATGTTGAGAAAGACAGTTTGTTGGTCGAAGATTGATATATTTTTTGCAAATATCATAATATTTGCCGGTAATTGTAAATGTTCTTTGAGTTTTTGTTTTTGTTTCAACTATATTGACAATTAATATATTGCTTTTATCTTGAATATTTTCAATTTTTAAATCGTGGAGTTCATGTCTGCGGTATGCTCCCATGAGTCCGAATATCATTGCTACCTAAAATAATTAAAAAAAATTTAACAGTAAACTTTAAAAAAAAATGGGGTCTGGGTAGGGATCGAACCCTGACCCTCTAACCACATAACTTTTATATCCTGCCGCTTAAACAGCTAGGCTATGACTTCTCGAATATATGAGATTTAAAACTGCATTTATAATTTAAAATGATTCGTCTATTTATTTCTTAAAAAAAATTTAATTATTTGATTTAATATAGGTATACATACTTTTGAAAAAAGAAATTGATTATCAGGCGCTTCATCTAAAAATCTCTTTATCTCATCTGGTAAAAATATTTTTGATTTTTTACCAATAAATCCTTCAGATTTACGTTTTATTAGAGCATGTAACTTGGGATATTTTGATATGTCAATATTATGCTTTATATTTAAAACTGTTTTGATAATTGAATAATGTGTCCATACGGATGATGGTTTCATTTTCTTTTGTAATTCTTCAAAATAAACTATTAAAACATTCTCAGAAAACGATGTTATATTTTTTGTGTTTCTCCAATCCATAAATTGTTTGTATAATTTTTCATAAGTTTTCTTGGATTTTTCTGGTAATATGTTGTCAACTGCATTTTCGGCTCTTTCTTTAATTTCTGGAGGCGTCAGAGAAAATTCTTCGTTATCACTCATTTAATTATTTAGTTTAATTAATTTTAAATATTACTTTTGAAAATCAAAATTATTTGACAGCTGTCAAATTAAGTGTCACTTAATAGGTTATAAGTTATTATTAATTTGTTTCGCAATGTTGCGTCGAAAACACTTGTCATTAGAAGGAAAGCAAATTGTGAAAAATGTGTATGATTGTTTTGTAAGTAGAGGATTCAGTAAACAAGAAGCTTTAAAAGAAACCTGCTTATTTACAAAGACACCAATATCCTCTATAAAGGATATTATTAACAGTGAAAAATTAAGTGGAAGAAAAAAACGTAGTGATTTTCAATCTCATCGTCTGGACAATGGCCAACAGGATATAATAAGAAGAAAAATATATTCCCTCTATGAAAGCCAGATTGTTCCTTCTAAGTACAATCTAAAAAGGAAGCTAGAAGAAGATGACACCAATATAAATATTAGCCGGGCCACCCTCCATAGAGTTATTGGTAAAATGGGATTTACATATCGTAAAATTGATAAAAACAAGTGGTACTGGAGTCACAAAGATTGCGCACTTGGAGATTAAATTTTCTTCAGGGCATTAAGAAGTACCGATCCAAAAACAGATCTATAATCTGCCTGGACGAAACATGGTTTGATACACACGATACAGTATCCAAAAAAATGGGTTGATTCCAGAAAAAAACTGTAAGATTAATGCACCTTCAAGCAAAGGAAAGCGCATAACTATTATTCATGCTGGATCAGAAAACGGATTTGTTCCAAATTTTCTGCCCAGCACTGTAGTGGAAAGCATCTGATGCGATAATTACAGTGAAGCAGTGTCGAGCGCGGTTAGTACTTGGATGGGTGACCGGCCCACTGGGGAAGACCGTCGTGTGAATAGCCCGTACAGCCTGCAGCGGAGTAGCATATCATAGCTTGCAGGCATTATACCAATGAGCACGAGGTATAATGTAGATATGCCGTCTTTCGGAGGAGACGTAAGAACCCTACCCCACTGGTTGGAACACCAGTGGGTTCGGCATGATCTCCGGTTAGGGGTAGAGTGCTTCCGGCGTCGGTGATTAGCCTCAGTCGCAGAAATAGACCGACGTTAAATAACCAATAAAAAAAAAAAAAAAAAAAAAAAAAAAAAACAATTAGATTTAGAATAATATTAAACCACACCAATAAAGTTGGATATTGTTTTTTTTTACCTGGTTATTATAGTTCATTTAACTGAATAGTATCTAATAATCTCTCATTTAGGAGGAAAAAGAAAAAAGTTTAGAGACATTTTCTCACATATTAAATAAAAAACAAAGGATGTATGATAAAAATACAAATAGATAGATATTTGTGAATTTGATCCTTTTTAAAATAATCAAACAGTCCGCCACTGGCGATCTCTTCTACAGCAGCTATTGGCCATATGATTTATTGCAATTGGCTCATTAATTTTATGATTGCCGGCAAAAGCGAAGACGATATACTTTGAGACAAACTATACAGAAAAGGGCAATTCGCATAATAAATTGCGTGTTTTTTCATTATTTCATAAAAGTGACGCCTTCAGAATTATGTGGGATGAATAGTTTTCATTGAAATGCTCTGTATGTGGCAATCAAATTTTACAATAAATTACCGCTACGGATAAAAACCTTAATATCCACCAAAAAATTTAAAAGAAGAAATTAAAAAACTTCTTGTGGACATTAATGATTATTTACATGCAAATTTAAACTAACTTCCCTTTAAATGTTGTCACGTCATTTCATATATATACACTGTGGGCCGGAATAAAGGAGCACATTTTTTCTCGACCGGGGGGGCCTCAACCTCTAATCTTACGTAAGATGTTTCAACATTTGTATTTTGGGTGAAAATGCATTGGATTTATTGAAAAAAAAATGTGTTCAATTACTTCTTTATAATTCTAGCAAAGACTATACCTCATTTAAAAACCAGGAGGAGTAATTTGAATTTAAGTTGGCAATTCTGTAGACCTCTGATTGGTCAGATTCCGCCCAGTTTCACACAACACTTCGTAGCATTGACATCAGCTGATAATTTATTAATTTCCATTTTTGACAATTCTGACAGATGAATATGCTTATTTTTATCATTGCATCCGCTGTTGTTATTTTATTATTTTTACTTAGTTTCCACTCTATTTCTTTAAAACTGTTCCTTTAAAACCTTCAGTAAGCAATTGTATTGAATATCTGCAATTATGGATCCTTCTATTTCGACTACAGCTCTTCGCTTATTAGTCCGTCAAAACAATGTAAACGCTGAACATACACTGTGGGCCGAAATAAAGGAGTACATTTTTTAATTGAAAATATTTTTTTTGTTTTTTGGGCAATTTATTTTCTTTTTGCAGGGATAATAACCTAACATGTCCTCAGCATGACTGTAAATTTTAAAGCAAAAATAATGTACAGGGTCGGACTTATAAAAAAAAGTCTTGGCTAAAACTACTACTAATACGCTTTTTCGGTAGATAAACTATCCAGAACACTTCACTAAAAAGGAAATTTTCCGAAGTTACCGGATTCGCGAAATACCATTTTTTTATTAAAAATAACATTTTAACAAATAACACATTTATGAAAACAGTTTAGTAAGTTTAAAACTTAGAGTAAAATATTATGAATGTGGCCACCATTATTTAATAAAAAAATGGTATTTCGCGAATGCGGTAATTTCGGAAAATTTCCTTTTTACTGAAGTGTTGTGGATAGTTTATCTACCGAAAAAGCATATTAGTACAATTTTAGCTAAGACAGTTTTCATTTGCAACGAGCTCAAATGCACTGTTTAATAATTTTTTTTATAAGTCCGACCCTGTACATTGTTTTTACTTTCAAATTTACAGTCATGCTGAGGACATGTTAGGTTATTAGCCCTTCAAAAAGAAAATGAATCGCCCAAAAAACAAAAAAAATATTTTCAATTAAAAAATGTACTCCTTTATTTCGGCCCAAATCCAGCATTTATCCGAAATAAGTATTATTATTATTAAGGCTTGTAAATCCCACAAAATGAAGCTTTAAAAACTAAAAGTTTGATCTATTTTGGTGACCAAAAGTTATTCTTTGCACATTCCTACAACCAAGGGCGTACCCAGCGAGGAACAGGGGGGGCAGCTATCCCCCCCGTAGAAAGTTAAAATGCGTCGAAAAAATTGACCTTATCGACGAGCCCCATGTTTTTTTATCTCATCCTAAAACAGGCACTACCATGTGACAGGAAAGGCTTACAGTATTATGTCTGTTGAGTGTGCATCGTGATTAAATCAAATCGAGAGCGATTTTTGACAATAAAGTTTTAAATAATTTTGCGACAAATCCAAGAAAATCGTTTTCAAAGTAAAAATTGAGCTAGTTATGTCAAAATTTAGTGAATAAAAAGAAAAATGAGAAAAACCATTGTTTTTTTTGGTCAGCCCCCCCCCTATTTCAGACCCTGGGTACGCCCTTGCCTACAACTATAGATGGAAAGGAGTGGTTAGCCACGTGGTGATAATAACAATATATCTGGTATCTTTCTTTTCCCAGAAAATGGCCTAAACCGAAAAAAAAATAACTTAGTTAAGCTGCTAAAAAAAAACATTTACCGTATTTAATGGTAGTAGTATAACATACCTGATAAACACATCTTTGGTAAATATTATAACTAAACAATAAAGGTTTAATATTATCGAACTAACACTAAAAAATGTATTTGCAATTTATAATCTGCCAATGGTAGAAAAGACAAACAATATTTTCAATTATTTTATAGAGATAAGATAGTATACTGATATTAATTAATTTTTAATCCTTTAATATGTTTGTACATAATAAAAATTTTATATCCTGAGTATGAATCATTTAAAATATTCTGATTCATCTCCTACTGTGTACATTTTTTATAATTTCTTTTAGAGATGAACACCTCGTTCTAGTCGCTAAAAACAGTCTCAAAGGTGCTGAACTAAATTTGGTGGAACATGGTCAAAATTGACTTTTAAAACCGAAAATACGAAAAAAAAAGATTTTTCCGCCTACTTATATCGAAAATATATATTTCCTGGTCTCATTGTAAGGAGCAAATTCGTACTTTTCCTCCCTAGGAGGTTGTGCAGGAATCTTGCAAAAAAGCGGAAAATTTCGAAGCGAATTATGAGAGTCACTGAAGTTAATTGGAAAGAATGCCGTTCAATGGGTCACAGACGGCTCAAAAGCAATAGGAGTGTACGGGCCAGGAAGCAAAAACTCTGAAATCTTGGGGAAAACCCCAAGTATCTTTCAAGCGGAAATTCACGCCATAAGAAAGTGTGCCCAGTTCAATATTGACAAAGGATATAGAAGGCAAAATATTATCGTAAGGTCGGATAGTCAAGCAGCCATTCAAGCACTGAGCTCTTGCGTAATCAGTTCCAAAAAGGTGTGGGAATGCCTAGGCAAACTTAATGAACTAGGCGAGAACAATATAGTAACCTTATGTGGATTCCAGGACACACTGGAATAAAAGGAAATGAAATAGCAGATGGACTAGCAAAGAAAGACCCTTCTGGGGGGCCGGAATCCTTTCGCTGTATCAGCCCCAATGTAATATTGAAAGAAATAGGCAAAGCCGAAGAAAAGAGAAGATCTGATCATTGGAAAGAGAAAGATCTAGTAGGGCTTAGACAATCAAATATTCTTCTGGGTGACTACAACCCGTTGAGATCAAATGAATGCATAAGTCAAAGTAAAACTGCACTAAAAGTTTTAACAGGGATCCTAATGGGACATTGCCGCGTGAACGGGCACCTGAAAAAGCTCAATATAGTGGAGGAAGAAGAATGTAGATTCTGGGGCATGGAAGAAGAAACCTCCTTCCACATACTTGCGAATTGCACAGCAATTCAGAATCCTAGGAACAACACCTAGGAGATTATTGGACAAAAGAGGTTCATTTACCTAAGTTGAATCCTGCAGATATCCTAAAATTCCTCAGAGAAATGGGACTAAAGGAGCTACTAGTCTCTGAGACGTTTCTCAGGAACTAAGTAGAAGTAAGGGGGCACAATAGATATTTTAGGTCCCAGTGAATGTCACCCCATCATACGTACACGGACAATGATGCCATTTCCTTCTCCGGTTATAGAAGGTCAACGAGATCCTGAGTCGCAGCCTGGTCCATCAAAAAAACCGAGGACAGACTAATTAAGTCGCTGTGAAACCTTAACTAAGGAATAAAATAAAAAAAGTTTATAATAAAAGTTATTCATTAAGAACCGCTCTATAAAAATAGTCTGATATAATTTTTTTGTAAAATGATTAGAAAAAAAGTTATAGCGACTAATGGAAAATTTAATTTTCAAAGATTTTCGCTTGTAACTTTGTTATTTTTGGTTCTACGATAAAAAGTTACTGGACCAAAGGTGTAGAGAATTATATTTGCAACAGAAAATATTAAAATAGAGACCTATAATTTGTGAGATAACCGTTTGGATTTGAAACAGTGGTTGTGACCCCATAAATTTGAATTTAACTTTGCACTAGCACCACCTTGATATCTCAAAAATAAAATTACATCCTCTGGAGTGATATAGGATATTAAACGAGATTCAGACGGGGACTTCACGAAGCTTGATGGCGTTAGATTTCCCAGTTTTTTTGCATAAATAATTATTCAGTTTATTTAATGAAACATTGTACCAAATAAAAAACTTTTTAAATGTTTATCTGAATACAGTATTTTACGATAACCGACAAAGGTAGACTGGTAAATACAGTTAATTGGTTTCGAACTAATTATTTTTCAAGTATAAACCATAAATGTATACAGGGTGTTACTATATTCACCCGTCACTATAGTTAATTGATAAATTTCGATATAGAAACACTTACACCCTTATTCATAGTCAAAGTTAGTGGCTACTAAGACTCTACTAGTAGAAAATCAGAAATGAACTATTCATTGACGTATTTAGCATCATCAAAGAATACAAACAACAAAAATAAATAACCTAGAAGGTGACAGCTAACTCTAGCATACACTGATTACATTTTAAAGGAATTAGTTAACGAGATACGAGGTGTTGGAATTATTAAATAAAAATGTCATCAAGCAAAAACTTTTTAAAAACTACTCGGTATTCACAGTGCAGCTAGCGCTCTCTATGAAATTCAAATCAAACTCATGGGATGTGTGTGCTTCCAAAACATATTCATACAAAATTTAATTACAATGTTGCCAGTGGTTTCAACATAATCGCAAAAAATGTATATAACTGTCTGTATCATTAATACTATGCCGTTACGAAAAATGTTTTGAATAAGCAAATCCCACTTACTTTTCAGAAATGCTGGTGACATTGTCATTACAGCCTGGTGAAAATTCGATAATACCGTTTGTGACATCGTACAAAGGGGTCTGAACTATACAAATAGTGCCTGCAGATATCCTAAAATTCCTCAGGGAAATAGGACTAAAGAAGCTACTAGTCTCTGAGACGTTCCTCAGGAGCTAAGTAGAAGTAAGGGGGCACAATAAATCGTTTACATACAGACAAATAGTGGTGTAGCCAAGTTAGACTTAACATCAACCCCTCTAAAAATATCTTTATAGCCTTCAATAAGAAAAGAAAACCTCAAAACCGTTAAACTTGATGGGAGTGAGTTTGAATGCATGGTACACTGGTTGTACAAAATGGTTGCCATCCCCAGAATAACATATGCATCTCTGTTCTGGTGGCCAAAGATTAGACAAACCTCTGCGATGCTAAAACTAAGCAAGGTCCAAAGACTTGCATGCATAGGCATTACAGAGGCAATGGGGACTACTCCTACAGCGGCGCTGGAAACAATGCTAGACCTTCCTCCGCTACATTGTGTCATAATGTGCGAAGCAAGGGCAGCTCTAACCCAACTGGAAAAAGCATCAGACCATGACGTGGCACATGGGAGAGGACACACAGAAATAAGGCACGTGGATGACGACATTTTTAAAATGCTAACAGACCACATGACCGCCAGATATATCTTTCGCAAGAACTTCGAGATTGAGGAGCTTGAGGAAGGGGACGCACCACCATTCAACAGAGCGAATGAACTGATCTGGTATACAGACGGATCAAGGAATGAGCTCCGCACCGGAGCGGGTATATACAGCAAGTAGAGCAAATATTAAGGAATCGTCTCGCTTGGTAAATATGCCTCGGTATTTCAAGCAGAGGTCTAAGCAATACTTGCATGTGCAAGGGCAAATAACATGAGAGCCTACAACAACAGGCAGATCAGGATCTACAGTGACATTCAAGCTGCCCTTGGTTGGTATGGGAATGCGACGAAGAACTTAGAAGACTGGCGACTCGGAACAGTGTAACACTGGAGTGTGTCCCAGGTCACAAAGGAATCGTTGGCAATGAAAAAGCTGACGAACTGGCAAGGCAGGATCGTCAACCTTGATGAACGGATCCGAACCATCTGTGGGCATCCCCAGATGCTCCACTAGATCATGGTTAAAAGGGGAACAACACAAAAAACACTGGAAGAATACGCCCAGGCAACACCTGGGAAGAAATTCATAAAAGAACCATCAGAAAAAGTAGCGAGAGAACTGCTCTCAATGAGCAGGAACAAACTACGTACCATAACGGGGCTTCTTACGGGACACTTTCCCACAAAGAAGCACCTGAACAAAATAGGGCTGTATAACGGAGACCTTAGGTTTGTGGTGAGTGGGTCTATAAGGCCCTCCACTGCGACTCGCAAGAGTCTATTGTAACGGAGACCTTACATGCAGAAGATGCAAAAAGGACACCGAAACAGCTCTGCACATATTATGCATCTGTGAGACGCTGGACCACAGGAGGCACAAACTGTATGGAAGGCCCCAAATGACTCCAGAAGACTTCTACAACCAACCAGTAAAGAACCTGTATGAGCTTATACAGGGAACGGATTGGCTGAATAAGCTGTAGTCAGAACACTAGGAGGATCCACAATAAGCCAAGAGGCTGAGGTGGTGCCGGCGAAGGGACGGCTCCTTTTAAAAAAAATCACCCCAATATACATACATACTTTTCAGTGTTCTTCACCGAGCACACTTTTTTCTTAAAACACCCTGTATATGTTAAGAAACATTTTTATTTTCAATTTCAAACTTTCGGCACCCTGTATCTCAAATTTTTTTAATTAAAGAGTGATCTCTAGGTTAGAGTGATGTCAGTAGAAAATAGAAACACCCTATATAAGTAATTAAAAAGTATGGTTCCATTTTACGTAGAAGCTTGTAAATATTTACGTACAAATTAGTAGCTTGGTAGTAAATTGTTTAAATTGAAAAAAATTAAGATAGTCAGGAGTCGCGCGTTTGTGAGTATGTGCTAATAAATATTTGTTCATAATATTTTGTTGCTAATTTTTTTTTAATATTTAAAATTTTTCTCACCTTAAAATTTTTGCGATTTTAAATAATTTTGGGAGAGCAAAATGTTTTTTACGAAATTAATCTTTATTCAATTATACTGTTTGTTAATTTTAAAACCATCCAAATTTAGAACGTAATGAAATATTAACATATACGTACATTAATATAATGACAACGTTTCCTATTTTTATAATTAACATAATTTTTTAAAATAAACTGAACGAATTTTATCACATTTTTAGTTGGTTTTTAAACACTAGAAAACTACGAACTGTTTTTATTATACAGGGTTGTTGATTTGTTGTACCAGAAGTTAATCCCAACTGTATTAATTTCAATACAATCCCCTGTATGTTAACAACTTTTCTCGGATTCTACGTTAAATTTAAATGTCACTGTGTATCTTTTCGAATTTTTTCAATGAAAATTCCACACATGTGATTTTTAACCAATCCGAACGTGTATTTGTGACAGATCACCATCGCAACGGATGAATGTTAGTGGACATTTTTTCCTTGTGGGTACCCAGCGAATTATACTGGAAATTATTTTGACGTTTATAATGACAGAATTTTTTTTTGACAATCTAATTTTTATTTGTTCACATGATAATTTTGATTCATTTCAACTACAAGCTTAGATGTTTTCTACATTCTTTGGACCATTATGATTAATGTTTATATTAAAAAGCAATTATTATATACTATGGCAGGTTGATTGGAAGTTGCTTGTTCTTGATTTAGAGATTCTTGTAATGTCTTTGCAGAAGTTGAAGCAGACCTCATTGCGTCAATTATATCCTGATGATGGCCCGGGTCAATTTGCAGATATGGTTTTATGGAATCACTGCTACCATGCCCTGTTATTTTAATTAATTGCTGTTCTCAAATTCCCGTTTTGGCTAAAGTTGAAACAGCAGTAGCCCTCGCAGAATGATTTGTTATCTTGATCTTGTTGACATCGATTTCAATCACTGATGCCGCCGATTTGAACCAGGAAGATATTGTATTTTGCCCAACTGGGCTTTTCTTGTACCAGCCTTTGGAATTGGGGTGCTGCCAGTTTGGATTTGGAGTTAAAAATAAACGATTCGTTTTGATGAGTTGGTCTCACTTGCTTATTAGTTTTTTTGAACAGTCTTACTGGGCATAATTCTTCATTGACTGTATTCGGTACTAGCCACTTACTGTCGGCCATTCTTTTTGAACCGCCTTGGGTGGTCTTGGAGAAAACCGGGTTATACTCAATACGTCCTGTCGGTTCCCCTTGATTGTCAATTTCCTCCACAAAATATTCTATTGTTGCTGCCGCTCCTTCATTTCCTCTCCAGGCCAATTCATGAGCAGCAATGTGAAAGAACTTTCTTTGCAATCCTTCCGGAGTGTTTTCGTCCCAAAGCTCAATAATCTTTCTCAATTCGTCTGCTGATAGTGCGCATGAACTTGTCTCTTGGTTGGATCTATTTGTAGCTTCCGACGCTTAGCAATTTTTGCAGCTATTGCGTTGACAAATTCTATGTCAGAGAATGGATTAAATTTGCGATTATACCCTTCGAAAAAATATTCCTGCAACTGCTTAGCTGTAGAGTTCCATAGAACTGTTGAAGGCATGGTCTTCAAGAATAAGCGCCAGTTCTTCCACAGGTATATCCGCTCTGTCGAAATCATACGCTTTTTCTGCGCAAAAGTTTACAAACCGCTTCCATACACTTGCCTTCGATTTCCTAGTATTCGCGAGTGTCAACTGTTTAATATTCTGGCGAATATTTTCTTTACTTTCTTGACCGAAGCGAGACATTTTTCTACGTCGTGCTGTTTTTGACAAATTCAAAACAGAAATAATTTCTAGCTTAGTTTCACTGAGTCACTGAGTTGCCATGGTAACTAAATAATCAAGTCGACAAAACCTTCTATGTTTTGCAAGTACTTGATGAAGACGAAAATTGATGTTGTTGGAAATAAACACATTTTTTTTTTCGGGCCGAGATGGGAAACTCATGTTCGACAGTGTTGGACTCATTCCAAGGGATGCCTACCAACCAAACCCATCTCAAAGCTCGCCGTTACTTCCGCCTCGGAATCACTACCCTAGCATACTTCGAGACGGGCGGCGGTCCCTCACACACACTCCGTCATCTTCTCCCTTCTGTCACTCCTACCTCTCATGTCATATCAATTCCTTCTCTCCCCCTAATCATTCTCTCCACTACGCCACTTACCTCCATACATTCCTCCTCTCCCCTCAACATTATCTCCACCATGTTTTCCCAATACACCGCCTCCCCTAGTTTCTGCTTTAATTTTCCAATCTTGTGAAGGTACCCTACTCTCGACCCATGCCCACTGCCCAGTGAGCACCTGTGTCAAGAAGTAGTTCACCTCCCCAAATTTCCGGTCCATCCATTCTCTCCTACTACCACTCGCTCCTTTTAGCGCGCCCTCATACTTATCCCATCTTCTCTCCATTTCCTTCTCCATCCATTCCTACATTTCCTCTATAGTCGCACCCCTCCAGCGTTTGTTCCTGGCTCTAGCCTCTAGGTCCAATGAGTAGGATCTTAACAGCACCACTGTCCTGTATCCCTGTACCACCCTCAGGAGTATCCCTCTCTGCACCCGCAGGAGTGGCCTAATCCTCGCATTCGCCCCCGCTCTTTCACCCCACACTTCCGCACCGTACAGCATACTCTGCTCTATTGTCCTACCAATTACCCTCCTCTTCCACTCTCCCGGCCCTCGTCTTGCTCCGTCCCTTCACTAGCAGCCCCACCGTCTTATCTTCCGCCACTTCCAGTCCGCACCGCTCTATCTTCTCCACAATCTTCCTGCACATCCTCCCCGCCTTTCTTTCTATCTCCGCCTCTCCCTTTGCCGTACATACCAGACATACATCATCCGCATACACCGTAATCTCACATCCCTCTTCACATAGTATCCCACAAACCTCATCAAACACACATTTCCATAGCGTCGGTCCCAGAACCGAATAAACACATTTGGTGTGGAATTTTCTTACCGAATACCACACCAGGTAAAATTATTTTCGAAAATTTTGACAAATTTTAAAGCTGCAGATCACTGACATTTCTTCAAATGCAACCCGGAAGTAATACATGATATTTTAATTAATCATTAGAATTGGGCTTTTTGAAACAAAAATGACTCCTCGTTAATAAAAAATTGAAAAATGAATAGTGTGGGTTCTTGCCAAACGGAATTTAAGTTTGGAGATAAAAAAGCCAGTTCCATCGCAATTGTAAAAATGCAATAATAAATATGCGCCTTTCACTGTTTTGAATATTTTGACTTTTCCTCATTCCAATGCTAGTTGTGAGCGATTGTTTAGTAAGACAAACAACATTAAAACAAAGAAATATATTGATAACCAGTACGCTTAATGGTTGCTTGCTGGCCAAAGAATGTGTGGCTCAACAAGGCAATTGCGTAAAATTTAAACCAAATGTGGATATGTTGTCCAGAATGACTAGCTCAAATTTATATGCTAAAGAAAATCCTCTTTTAGAGACGTCAGAAGAGGAGGAGGATGAGTTTGACATTGGATAGTAACCATTTTTTTCATAGGATTAAGTAAATTGTCGCATGCGTCTAACGCTCATAGGAAATTCCACCCTAACCTAACCTAGCTATAACCAGTTTTTATTTGGAAACTTTAGATACCTATAACTCTTAAACAGCGGCTGGTATTATTATTATTGATCTGATTTTCTAACATTATTCTCACCTCATTTACTCGCCCCCTAATTCTCGGTACTGAGTCCATGTATATGCTGAATCATCCAAAACTACAATTTTGTTCGAGTACAAATTAAATATATAATTTTTATCTATAACGAAATGGAATACTATTTTTAAGCACCTACTTCGAAATCCACACGAAGTTGATTGTAAAATATTTTGAAAGGTATGATGCTAAATTTAGTTGTTGATGTTGATCCACTGAAAATTCGTAATATGTAAGCTATGCTGTTTGGGAAAAACTGGTTGTCAAAAATAGAACGTGCTCGAATGCTTTGCACTTTTCCGCATAACTTTCGGATGAGAAGAAATACGAAATTAAACGTGATATTGATAAAAAAATTCATTTATGTCTTGGTAATTTTATTTTCCATTGCAAATTAGGTTTAAAATGGGTCGTGTTTTAAAAAAAATTAATATTCTTACAAAATTAAGATAAAACTTGATTTTTAGGAAAAAAAAATCGCGTGTCGGCTCTTAACCTATTTTGAGTTTACGTTTTTGAACTGAATATACGAGGATTGATCAATAAAAACTTTCACTATTAAATGGTTGGTATAAATTGATGGTTTGACATTAAAGAAGACTAAAAATATCGTCGTCTACGATAATTAGGAATATATTTTCTGTATATTCCTTGTGGTGTATTCATTATTCATAAGAATTAGGAATATAGTCTGATCCACATGTACCATTTTTTATAAAAATTTTGTAGTCACCGAAAATTACGACTAAAGTGTCATTCGATTCGGAAAATCATGTAGAAAGTTTAAGGAAAGGTTACAAAAGGGGCCGATAAAAATTGCGGAACAATAATTTATTAAAAAAAAAGGAAGGGTTTGAGTTTTTTCGAATATCTCGAAAACTATCGAAGATATTCGGAATTAAAAAAAATATCTGAAATGAGGAGGAAATTTCATGAAAAAAATTCAGACTCCCAGAACTATTATTTATGATTCGAATTTAACGTCGAAAATATTTTCTCAAGGTATTAATTGTTAAATTAAAAGTTTGAAAAGATTATACTGTATTATGAATGCTTCAAAGAGTTCATTGCCGTTGGAAAATATTCGTAAAGTTGATTTTTCAACTTAGGCAATAGTTAATTAACAAAATGTTCTTGTAAACTAAAAAAAATGTTTCAATAATCGTCTTAAAAATATTTCGCGTCATGGAGTCCTTCCTATACACACACTTAACATAGGATCACGTTATGGAAATTTAAAAAACTTGATTACTTTGTTTATGATAATTTATTTCAAGTTGACTGATTTGCCATTTTTCGCCAACCTATATTACTTATTATATAAAGTATTGAAATTTTTAAAACTTTCATGACACATGATCTTTAATATACACATGTATGTAGAAAGGGCTCCAAGACGCGAAACATTTTAAAAATAATTATATAAACAATAAACAAGGAGGTTCCAGAACATTTTGTTACTTAACAATTGCCTAACTTATTGTTGAAAAATTAACTTCAAGAATTTTTGTTGAAGTGTTCAGAATACATCATAATTTAACAAAAAATTATTTAATGTGACCTGTTTGCTTTTGTCGATGAGCACGTATACCGAAAATGACATGCGGAGACCCATTTTTGGCGTTAAATTCAAATTATAAATAACAGATAGAGTTCTGGGAGCCTAAACTTTTTTTAATGAAATTTCCTACTATTTTCATATATTTTTTTGAATTTTGAATATCTTCGATCGTTTTCGCGATATTCGAAAAAATCAAACCCTTACTTTTGCAATTTTAATCGGCACCTTTTGAGACTTTTCCCTAAACTATCTACATGATTTTCAGAATCGTATGTCACCTTGATCGTCATTTTCGGTAACTATACAAAAATGTTATGAAAAATGGTACATGTGAACCAGACTAATATACCTATATCTCTCCACGTATGATATGAGTTTGAATTTATATTTTTTACAAATTTTTGATTTTTTCAAATTGTTTTTTAAAACCAGGTATTGTTTCTTTTTTACTTCTTCGTTTTCAATCAAAGTTAAATGCTATTAAAAAATGGAAGGGACAAGCTTTCGTTTTCAATACATTTTTTCGATACATGTTTCTACATATCCTCTCTCTGATTATACATTTTATACATACCCCTGCTCTCGATTTTTTGGGTTTTTTCTTAAAAAATACAATAAATTCTATAAAAAACTGAAAGGAAATGGTGAAAAAAAAATGAAATATTCGAATTACTACTATCTGAGGAGGGAAAAAGTGAGGAGTAAGTCAGAATTTGAAATATTTAAAACCAAGTTTAGATTTTTTTAAAGTAGTTTGTGTAAATTATTTTTGATTTTTTTAATTATAATAAATACAATTATTAAAAATTAAAAAGAAATAATAATACAAAAGGATGAAATATTTTGAATTACTAAACAAAGAGAAGAAAAGAAAGGGTTTGGTCGTATTTAAAAGTGTGATGTCAGAATTCATAATATTTAATGAAAAATTTTGATTTTCTTTCAAAGTAATTTTCGGAAATCAGCAATTTTTAATCTTTTTCTCTTCACGAAAGACAATTATAAGTAAAAAAATTTAAAAGGAATAGTGTATAGACATATAAATCAACAGGTTTAAACAAACACATAAAGGACTTTTTATAAAAACACTTGTTTGAATGATCTAAAAATTTTTAACCCTACATCATTTTGTGGTTATTTTTAAATTAGATGAAATTATTTAAAAAAAATACAGTTAAAAATTCACACGACCTACATTAAAATTCGATAAAAAGAAACCACCCTTCGTTACATGAAAAAAGAACATAAAAACCCTTGCAACTATACGACAATATTTTAATAGTTCACAACTCACCTATTTTTTCACGAAAGGTATCCGAAAAACAAAGGCACTGAAACTGTTGAAAAATAAAAATAAATAAATATTTACCCCGCCACAGCCCGTTTGTTTTCCCTCATTTAACTGACCCGTCTCGAATCCCAACTACACGCTTCCCAAGCTTGCGCCTTGGATAGGAGCGTGCGAGCTTTTTCAGCGCAGAATCAGTGGTAGGAATACGACGGGATGTAACCCCGCTATTATCCAAGGCTAGTGAATATAAACAGCAGGCGAGGTTTCCTGAAAACGAGTCGATAGCACTTGTAGGTTTACGTAGGTCATTGTCGTTGAATCAATAAATGGAATATATTTTTAAAAATTATATCTCTCGCTCCTTCAATATCTCCACATTTATTTTTTTTATAAAAAATTCTGGATACTTTGTCTTTTTTATTTTCTTGACATAAATAGGTTTTTCTCATGTTTTTCATTCCATCTAATCGCCAATGATATTAGTTAATTTCACTATTTTCCCGCTATTTTTAAAAAGGGAAATTTTATGATCGGACCTAACTTCTTTTTTTATTCAACTGATTATTTTTGCATATGATCCAGTATAGCTCCAAAGACGGTTCCATTTTGATTTCGTTGGTATTAAACTTCAAAAATACACCAAGGCAACAATAAAAATCATATAGGAAATTTATAGTGATAGGGGTATTTTTAGGTTTGTGTCAATTCCATAAAAAGATAGGTACCTATCTATGATCAGATACGTATGTCTGCTATCATGGCACGTCGCACAATTCGTCGGCACTCGGGAATTTTAAATGTTAATTCGTTTCCTGTTTGCTATTATAGGTACTCGTAGTGGTGAGATGTATAATCTTCATATATGGTTTACTTGACACCGGCTTCAATAGTATAAAACAATAGTTTCTCAATTACCTACATTAAAAGAATAGCTATTTGTGTAACAAGGGAGCAAAATGCTACTTTTCCTCCTCCGCTACGCGTCGGGCAGTAATCATTCCAGGGAGGAAGAGGCATTTTACTCCCATGTTATACATATGATTTTTCCGCCTCTCTCAAATAACAACTCATTTTTAAATGATTTATTTATGAAGTAACAAACAAAATTTATTTACTTCCTCTCTTGAGAAGGTTTTTGCCTTATTAGGTTTATATCCCTGGTTTTGTCTTTTCAAGAATGCAATTAATTTTAGGTATTTAATATCCACATTTTCTTTTATTTGAAGCATGGTACCATCGAATACTTGGACCACAATGTAGATGATTTTAATGTATTTGCTAATAGCGACAAATTTTCCCCAAAATAACATTTTCTGAGTAAGTATGAATATGCTTTTCTTCGGCACATTGCTTGGAATGTAAATACTGTTTTTCGTATTTTTCTTTAGACTTTTGGGGCAATAGAGATTGTAATGTTACATTAACTTGTTCCAAAATATCCGGTTTTGTATTATTCATATCTTCAAATTCGCTTGAATCACTAATTTTTTTAAATATTATTTTATATTTTGTTGATATATTATAGAGAACCTAACTCACTTTGAAACTGTTAATCTGTCAATGGACCATAGCATGCTATATCATATTTCTGTCATAAATTCGAAAACCGTTAAATTAAAATAAAAATTTAATGCCGTATAAGTTATTTCATTGATGACGTACCATGACGTCACTTTTACTTTTCCTCCCTAGGGAGGAAAAGTACGACTTTGCTCCCTACAATGCGGCCAGGAAATGTATACTTTGGATAGAGGTAGGCGGAAAACAACATTCAAGTTATTTATTTTATATATCCGCGATTTATCAACTTAGTGTAGTTTCTTATCGTTTTTAGTTTTTAATTCATTCTTTAAGTATGTCCCTTTTCATTTTCTGTAATAAAAATTAATATATTTTCGGATATATTTATTATAAATACTAAAAACATTTAATCAGCTATTTCAAGTTCGTTAGAATAATAATAAAATCGAAAAAAGCTTCCTGGATTCACCTAATTGTAAATCCGGCCCTGTTTCAACTACAATTCCATTTTTCATGAATTTAAAATTACCTAATATATAAATATTAAAAAATAATCACACAAATGATTTAAGCTTGGTAGGCTTCAAAAACATTGTAAGTCAAAATATAAAAATTACAATAAAAATATTTATGTTTAGAAAATAACTATCCATTTCCATAACCGGGGAATAATAATTTTAAAGCTTTACTTAAATTTGAATTAACTGTGAGCTTATAATCTTTTCCTAATTCGAATCTACAGCATGGACATGTATATAGTTCTAGCTTGAAAGCTCTTCTTAAACAATCCTGAAAAGAAGATATTAAAAATTAAAATTTTAAAAACAACATTCTCAAAATTCGATACCACTGTATTTCTTTATATATAGTTAATGTTCTTAAAAAAATCTGAGTAGTTCAAATATACCCTACAGAAAAAAATTTTAAATTAATAAATTACTTATTGACAAAAACTTATTTTTGTTCACAAGCGTTTTTTCTTAACAATTTTATATACAGTTTGTCTCAAATACTCACTTGACACAAATTATGTTTGCATTGAGTAGTGACGGGATCAAATACAATTTCTTGACAGCATATACATTTGAAAACTTCTTCGATTTTAGCCAAATATTCTGGTTTTCCATTTTGCAATACTTCATTACATTCTAACCACAATTTTGCATTATCGATGTCTTCTTTGATTAACTCTTCTACTTCATTTGGTAATGTATATGATACTTTCGATTTTTTCTTGAGGTTTACAAATTCAGTTAAAGTGTTAGTAGTTTTACGTTTTTGTCCTTTTCCAATTTTGGTTTCTTTTTCCTTTTCTTTAACTGCTTGAGCTTCTAAATACCCTTCCGGATACTATAAAAAAAATTGATAAGGAATGTTTGTAATTTTATATAAAACTTACAATAACATCAAATTCTTGTCCACCCTTTTCCCAAGGAGCTGGATTTGGATCATCTCTTCTAAATACATATTTATAGACAATAAAACCAGATTCTCCTTCTTCAGGGTAATATTTAACCACTTTGTAAATACCATCATAACGTAAACCTTCATCTGGACAGTACTTGGAATGTTCTTTACCTTTATAACTTCTTACCACTCTTACAGGTAAACCTTTTTTCCAGTCTTTAGCTTGAGCTCCTTTTTCATTAAACGGTACATTACAATTCACAGTTAATGCTCTGGAACAATAAAAATAATTACGCTGAAAAAACTATTTCAAATAAATTACTTATTGGCACGTGTTAGTTCTTGATTAGAAGTTTGAACATTCATTCTTTTATTTCCCGATAAATCTCTTCCTCCACTACCTGAATATATAAATTCATTTCCTTTGTCAACATCGTCAGCATATCCTCCACTTAACACAATAGAAGTGGCACCTTTATTACCCGAACCATGAATGCCACTAACATGAGGTCGATGAACACCTGCTTCTGATACCTAAAATTGTAAAAAGTTACTGTACCATAATATGAGGTTGTCAAATTACTCACTTGTATTCTAAACCTCCATCTGGTTCCTACATCTATTCCAGGAATTGGACCAAAATGATCTTTGGGTACAACAGTGCATTGTTTTGTTCTACCAGCACAAGCCATTCCTCTACCCCAATCTCGAGTCGATGTGGTTGTTTTGCTAGCCATACTTGCACGTTTTTTACTTAATTTAACTTCTTCACCTCTTTTGGTAATTTTGGAATCATCTACTTTACAAGATGGGCAATACCTACAAGAAATATTTGAAATTTTTATTTTATTTTTGCATCAACTGGATGTTACATACCAATCTCCAGCCGGGACATCCAATAAAGGAGGTTTTAAACATGATATGTGGTATTCATCATCGCATTCATCACATAGTATGATTTTTTCCCAGTTTTCTTTACCATGACATATTTTACATCCACATTCTCGACATTTTTTCTTCAAATTATCTTTACAAGCATTACAGTTATATGGATATTTTCCTATAATGATATGAGTTGAAGGACTAGACAAATTTTATTTTTATCACATACTTACTTTTAGTCTTTTCTGAATAACTTGATAATTTTTCTTCACTACCAACTTCTGTAATTAGGCTAGGTTCCTCTATTCTCATAATTTCTTGGATAAATGTAATAGAACAATTTTCAATTGGTGCCTTGTCTCCACCTAGTAAAAGAGTTCCTGTGACATTAGTCCTGCTAACCTTTTCTATTTTGAAGTTGTACCTAAAAAATTTACCAAAATAAGCAACCGGCATTGAAATTCTTTAATTTTTCCTCACCAAACACCCCTAGATTTTTTTTCCTCCAGGTTGTAATTTGCTAAAACAATCATTTCTGGGCATAGCTCATCCAACTTATAAGTATAATATGATCTAGGTCTAATATCCTTAAATGAGGCATCAGTTTCAAATCCAGGAGTTATATGATCTGCACTAAAAACATAAACCAAAAAAAGTGGGAGATTAATGAAACATATATTATATTAACTTACCTTTTGACTCTAAATGTTAAATTTGTTTCCTCTATAGCAGTAGCAGTACTTGAAGTTACTTCGTCTTTAATGAATATTTTGATTATAGATGCTTCATACCAACTTCCATCATCTTCTACCATAACATCAATTAAATTGCCGACTTTATAATACTGACTTTCAGCATCTACAAAGTCTTGACTGTCAACATTCTTATTATTATCTTCTTCGACGGGTTTAGAATCGTCCTTTTTTAAGGTTTTGATAAATAATTGTACAACATTGTTGTTTTCGATTTGATAATCTAATATTGGAACATTAGATTCTAACTGAAAAGAATATCATAATAATGAAGTGCAGCGATATTGTTTAGATTATTTATAATCAAAAAATAATTTATCAAAAACTTACTGTTTTTCCTTTGAAAATTAACGTTTGCTCCTGTTTTTTAATACCAGTTTGTTCTTCAATCCAATTTTCGATTGTTAGCACTGTATTTCGTTTCGATATTTCAATAATCCATTCTTGTTTTGCATCACCATTTTTTCTTACTTTAATATACATTTCAACACAAAAAACATTTACCTTTAATAATCATTTATATTTATTATAACAGATTCAGCAGATTACAGCACAACCCATAGAGAAAATTCTCTATGACACAACCTAAATATTGAATTGGCGGGAAATAATGTAAACAATATAGTTAGGTTATATCGCTTCTTCTTTTTATCATATTAACTTATCTCCATAATTTGTTTGAAAAATTGAGGAGTGATAACATAACATGATTAATAATAATAATAATAATTAATAAGTAATACATTCATACATTTTGAACATTAATGATTGATACCATGATTAATAATAAGTAATAACAGTCAAATCCACTCAAATACTTTCTGGTCAATTTGAATTAAAAAATTGTACTGCCCAGTTGCCGGAAAGTGTGCCAAATACTTTTTGACATATTTCATATTGGTCAAATAGAAATAGAAGAAAGTTTTTGACATACAAATTACAAACCAATACAAACAGTTAATTTTTAAGCTGCATTGTGTTATCACATTTTTATATGATTCACTTATTTATCTGATTTTAGATACTTAAGAATTATAATTTAATGGACAAAGGTTTTGCTATGCTCAACTAAACCAACATGACATCTAGAAAACGAAAGCCGTTTAGTCAGATTCCAGGAGATAGTAAAAATGTTGCACCAAAAAAATCTAAAACTGTGGAAAGTAACAATCAAAGACGTGCAGGAACTGTAAATCGTATGACTTTAAGAAATTTTATGTGCCATTCACTTCTGGAAGTGAATTTTGTGAATAATATCAGCTTTGTAATAGGAAAAAATGGAAGCGGGAAAAGTGCAATTTTAACAGCTTTGATAATTGGCCTAGGAGGTAAAGCAACTCTTACAAACAGAGGTACCAGCGTAAAAGGATTCGTTAAAGCAGGTAAACCTTCTGCTACTATCGAAATAGAACTTTGTAATGAAGGACCTATGGCTTATAAACCAAGTGTTTATGGAAATTGCATTTATATTATTCGTAATTTAAACTCAAATGGAGGAGGTTCTTATAGAGTGAAGTCAGAAAATGGTGAAATAATATCAACCCAATCCAAAGAAGTACAAAATGTCACTTTAAATTTAAATATTCAAGTTGACAATCCCATATGTATATTAAACCAAGACACGTCCAGGAATTTCTTAAGCAGTAATGATCCTAAGAGTAAATTTACATTGTTCATGAAAGCGACCAAACTAGAAAGCCTCGAGATAGAATATAAAAAGATACAAACCAATAAAAAAGATTCAATTAGAATAATGAATGACAAAAATGAGAACTTTCGTAAATTGCAAGAGGAGATAAAACGGTTGAAAGTAAAAATGGACAATCATAAATCTATTTTGTCTCTTAAAGATAAAAAATTATTGTTACAGAGAGAACTTGTTTGGTCTAAAGTAAGAGATGTAGAGGATGAATTAGAAGGTAATCACAAAATTCTCAATAATGTGGAAAGTAAATTGAACAATTTCAAAATAAATTCTGATAAAAGAATTGATAATTTGAAGGAGTTTAAGAAAAAGATTCAATTCTTGGAGCAACAGCTGTTGGAAATAAAAGAACAAAAAGAGGTACAGAAAAGACCCCAACTAGATTTACAAGCTCAAATAGATGAATTGAGGAGAAATGTTGCTTCTAAAAAGAGAGAAAAACAACAAATTATAACATCTATACAAAATAAAACATCTGACATTGAATCTTTAAAACAAGACATTGCTACAACAACAGAAAATATGTCCAAAGTAGAACAGCAGAAAATAGAAAGAATACAAAATCTAGCGGCACTACAAAACAAATTAAAAGGCTTGGACGACCACTTGGAAACCTCAAAAAATGATCTATTCCAAATTAGAGGTGATTTATCTCACAGAGAAGCTGAAGAAAAAAATTTAAGACAAGAAATTACACAAATTGACCAGAACTTAAATAATGAAAGAAATAATTTGAATGCCCTAAATGCTGAATCTGGAAATGAATTATTATTATATGGAAGAGACATGCCAAGAATTAAACAAATGATTTCTCAGTATGCAAATCAATTTCAACAAGAACCTAGAGGTCCTTTAGGTTCCTATATAAAAATCAAGGATAAAAAATGGACAGTAGCTGTGGAAGGTAAGTACATATATTTATAGTGTTACTTGTTCTTTATTTAATTAGAAAATAATTTGTAGGGTACATAGGACCAGGGCTCTTACGTGCATTTGCAGTGGATAATAAGAAAGATAACCAACTTTTAAGAGATATTTTTAATAAAGTTCTTGGATCAGGATCTCATCCACAAATAATAACTTCGAAATTTATTTTTCGTAAACATGATGTTACCAGAAACTTAGTTTATGAACCAAAAGATTGTAAAAGCATATACAATGCAATAGAAATCCAAGATACAATAGTTTCTAATTGTATTGTAGATAACTGTGGTCCTGAAAATATTCTATTAATTCCTTCAGATGTAAGAGCACAAGAATTATTATCTGATAGAAATCAAGTACCCAGGCATTGTCATCAAGGAATCACAAGTAGAGGGGATAAATATTACCCTGATCCTAATTATAGAACTTATGCTTCGTCTTATCACAGGGCTCAGTATCTACAAGTCAATATAAAAGATCATATGGTACAGCTTCAGGAGAATATTGAGGGCTTTAGAAGGAAAAAACAGTCTGTGGTGAAGCAGCTAGAAGAATTTAGGAACGGTATGAAGGAGCAGGTAATTTTGTTGTTCAAGTGTGAACTTTGTATTGCTGGAAAATTTTCGATTTTACTAACATTTTTAGTGGTTTTTTTGATGATATTTTGTATTTTAGATAAACAAGAGACAACAATTAGAAGAGAAAGTGAAGAAGGTTAATCTAGCTAGAGCCCAGTTGAGGAAGCAGTTGGAGGAGCTGAATGCATCAGCGGAACCGGAAGTGCAGAATGTACAGTTTTTAGAAAAAGAATTGGAAGAGTGCAAAAGGATAGTGAATAATAAAACAGCAGATCTAGGGCAAGTGAATGAAGAAATTAAAGAAATAAAATCGGTAATTACCGAAAAAGAAACTGATTTAACGAAATTAAGTGATTCTACTAAACATTTAGAAGTGAGAATACAAAGTTTGAACCAAGAGATTCAGGAAAACCAAATAAAACAGCAAGAAATGTCTACCAGTGAAGAGTTTGATAAAAAAAGAATAAAAGAATTCGAAACGAAAGTGAAAGAAGCAAGATCCCAAGTAGCTCTCAAACAAAACGATTTAAAAAAATGTGAGGATGAAGCAAAAGCGGTGGGGGAACGCTTAGAAGATTTACGTAGAGTGCCCGCTATTACCAACGAAATAAACGAAGTAAAAAATAAAATATCCAGAATTGAAACCGATACGGAGAACGTCGATGAAATTTTAGAAAAATATCAAGAACTATCGGCGAAATTCAAAAAATCCGCCGACATAATGAAAAGTCTACAAAACGACATCACCGAACTTACTCTAGCAGTGGAAAAAAGGAACCGTCACTACAAACTCACCGAAAGATATTTCGTTACTTACATGAAATATTCTTTTAAAAAAATCTTAGAATATCGACAATTTAAAGGTACTTTGGATATAAATATAGCGGACAAAAAATTAGAATTGATCGTTATACCCCAACACGGTTCTCAAGGACATACAACAACGTCGAATTTATCTGGCGGGGAAAGATCCTTTTCCACTGTGGCGTTTTTGTACGCTTTATGGCAGTGCATGGAGTTGCCGTTTTATTTTCTCGATGAATTCGATGTTTATATGGATAAATTGAATCGCACCAAAGTTATTGATATTTTATTGCATCACGCAAAGTCGAAACCTGAATTGCAGTTTGTTTTTTTAACGCCGCAAGATGTTTCTTTTGTTAATGAAGATGTTTCTGTCTTGAGGCTGGAAGATCCAAGGCGATCGAATGTTTGAAATATTCTTTTTATTTTATTTTTTTTTCATAGTGTATTCACTTTGATTTTGTTTATAAACTTTTCTTATTGTATTTAAATGAACATTTTTTGTTTGATTTTTTTTTCAATAAAGAAATGTATAATTTTGTTGATATTTCAGTTGATTGAAGTCTTCGCACATTTTAGTAACAAAAATAGTGACATCACTTTTAAGTTTGGTAACTTGATGCATGAGATCTGATTTGGCTAGTTTGAATATACTAATTATATTATAGCCTTCACAAGTTCTAAAGCTGTATGTAAGTTCTTATTTTATTCTTCCGAAAATTTGGCTTGCTGATAAAATAGCCATCGAACATAGGGCTCTTCCATGACTGTTTTAGTAGGTACATACTTAATAATTATTTGTATACTCGAACTAGCCAAGGCTTCAATATATTATCCTAAGTTGTAAAAAGAAATTATATTTTAAGTTGTTATAAACTATTTTTTGTTATAAACCATTGAATTTTGCATCCATTTTGGGTCTCACTTCTTTGTCGTTTTAGTCAACAACCATCAAGGCATATATCGTAATATTGAACACATTTATGTTTTTGATGGATATCATTACTTTTTGTACAGAAATTATTAGTGGGTTCTTATTCATGATAAAATTAATACCAAATGGTTTTTGTTAATCTACTGTATTTTCATATGTTTATGGGGTATAATTGTATGGCTTTTTTTTGGGTTATCACCTTTGAAATGTTCGGATGAATTTCCCATTCAGTATCCGGAATTGCTGAGAATGCGAAATAAAGCATCGCAATCGAAGATTCCCAAATTTTGTGGTACTATATCGGTACATTTATTATATAAAATTATGTTTTTAATTGTGAAGTACGTGCTCTAGAGGTGGAGTGGAAAACTTGATAATCATTTCCAGCAGTTTCTAATAGGTCAGTTTGTGATACAGATTTTTTTCTCTAAACTCTGTAGACTCGGTTTCACCATGAAGTTGGCCAACTAACTTGCGCAGAAATCAAAATCCGCTGGAGAGCGTTGTCCTTTAACTAAGGATCGTCTCGATTGACGCGAATTCTGACAATCAAATATTTTTATGTCTGTTTCTTGTGGATTCCAAAAATAAAGATGGTTAACAATACAAGTAACATTTATTACACAAATACAGAAAGAGTCACGAAAGTTTCTCGTTACGTCATACTTCCTTGAATGTATCAAAAACACTCTAATTTTATGTGGATATCACTGTCTTGTGTTGTTACGTTTACTATAAAATGAAAGAGATAGCGAACGATGGCTGGGTGCGCGCTTAGACAAGACCAGCATCGTCTCCGACATTATTAATTTGTTTCTAGAGGAAACTTAATTGTTATTTTTTTTATTGCTTAAATTCCAATCAATTATCCAAACATTTTTTCTCTCGGATTGAAGTACGTACAAAAAGTGCGTAAATAACCTTTTTGGTAGTTAAAAAATGTAATTTACTGTTGACGTGCGAGAAAAAAGTCGTTTGGTACTAAATCAGCATTATACAGTGGATGATTCGAGTTTTTAGCTATCAAAATTTCCAAATTGTATTTGTATTATATTATTAAAGTGTAGATTGTTGTTTTTGTGATTATCTCATTGATTATTTCTCTCCTCTGTAACATTTGTATTTTTTACCAATCTAGTGTTTGGAAGTTTCTGGCTTAACGAATGGAAACAAAATAAATCCTAGGTGCTAGCAAGGATATGTAAAAAAGTTCATCGAAGGCGATAGCATGTAGGTTGATTGATTGGGTCTGCACACCAGTCAAAGGATTGATGTCCTCGGCACCTCAGCCTTACGGCTTTTTGTGCTCTTGGTTGTGCCGTTTATGTGAAGAGACCAGTAGCCCTTATCAGGCTCAGCAGACCTTTCACTAGGTTCTTCTTGGAGAAATCCTCCCTTGGATATTCTAGTCCTAGGAGTCTATATGTCTCCAGTGAGATAATGCTTCACAATCAAAGATAATGTGAGAGGCTGTTTCCTCCTCTTCCATGCACAACCGACAGATAGGTTCCTCCCTATATATGCCGATTGTATGGATGTGCTTCCTTAGAGTACAGTGACCGGTGAGTAAACCCGTCACTATCCTTATTTGGGCCCTGCTAAGGTCTAGTATTTCATTGCTCAGCGTCTCCGAGGGTTTTTTGACCAGGAGTTTGCTGTGTTCCTGTTTTGGCACGTGTCTCCAGTACGACTGGTGTTTAGTTTGAGTCCACCGAGATATACAACCACGTGCAGCAGTTTTGGGTATCCCAAATACTGGTTCAGGACCAGTGAATGCTGTCTCAGACCCCAGCTTTGCTAGGATGTCTGCCTTTTCGTTTCCTACAATGCACTTATACCCCGGGACCCACTTAAGAGTAACTCTATTATGATTAGCCAGGGTTTTAAGTTTCTGTAGACAATCCCAGACCAGTTTAGATCTGATCTGAGGACATACTAAAGCTTTTAATGCTGCCTGACTATTGGAGAGAATTAGGATCTTTTGACCCCTGTACCCCCTTTCAATATTCAGTTGCAAACACATATCGATAGCGTAGATTTCTGCCTGGAATACAGAAGCAAGATTCCCCAACGGTGCGTGGAAGTTGCACCTGCGTCTAGCACCATGGACTCCAGCACCTATTCCAATGTCAGTCTTTGACCCGTCAGTGTACCACATCAACGTTCCTTCCAGACTGCATGCTTCCAACCCATCCCAGTTTAGCTGGATTTGGTATGGTTGGGTGTCGTTACTTCTTGCCAACATGTTGTCACTTCTCATTCTAAGGAGTGAGTTTGTGTTAACTTCTGTGATTCTGGAATGACAATGGGTGTTGGTCCTTTCATGCCAGTTCCCATTGCATTCCAGTCTGTATGCAGCCATCCTCGCTTCCGCTTTAACATGCAGAGCAAGAGGCGGAAGATTGAGAATTGCTTCAATTGCCGCAGTCGGGCTGCTTCTCATGGAACCCGTTATGCACAGACAGGCAAGCCTCTGAAGTTTTGATAGCTCCAATTCAGCTTTCTTCTGATCTGTTTTTGGCCACCAAACTAAGGCACCATAGGTGACCATGGTTCTCACCACAGTTGTGTACAGCCAGTGTACTATCCGTGGATTTAGTCCCCATGTGTTCCCTATCGCCCGTTTGGCAGCCATTAGGGCAATTTTCCCTTTATTGATTTTATCATGAAGGTGTAAGTTCGAGGTTAGTTTTGCATCCAGAATTAAACCCAGATACTTATCCTCCTGACTTAGACACAGCTGCACGTTAAAGAGGCTTGGCAGTTTTAGTCCATCAAGCTTCCTTTTTCTAGTGAAGGGAATGAGCGCGGTTTTTGAAGGGTTCACCCTTAGGCATTTCCTCCTACACCATATCTCCACCATTCCCAGAGCCTGTTGCATCAGCCCTGATATAAAATTAGGGTATTTCCCCAGTACAAGTATTGTCAGATCGTCCGCATACCCCTGGGTGTACATCCCTTTCCTGTTCAGTTCCACCAGGAGATCGTCTATGACGAGGTCCCACAGCAAAGGGGATAGAACTCCTCCCTGTGGGCATCCCTTCATTATCCGCACCTCCATGGAGTCTCCAAATAAGGATTGTTGCAGTTCTCTTGAAAAGCATGTTTTTCATCCACCGACACGTGGTGTCGTCTGCTCCACGCCTTGCAACAGCAGCTATCATGGAATCAAAGGATGTGTTGTCGAACGCTCCTTCTATGTCAAGAAATGCTCCTTACCTGGTTTGGGAATAAAGACAATTCGGGCTCTTTTCCAATCAGCTGGAATGTATCCAGTTGCCAGTGATGCTCTGAAGAGTTTACAAAGTACTGGAGATAGATGTGATTGCCCCTGCTGCAGATGCGCTGGGATTATACCATCTGGCCCAGGAGCTTTGTATGGCTCGACCGAGTTGATGGCCCAGTTCAATTTGCACTGGGTTATTACTTTGTTGGCAGCACTCCAATCTTCCTTCCTCGCACGAGCTACGGGAGATGGAGGTCTGACGGATAGTTCCATGCCTATCTCTTCAGAATCTGGTAGATGTGCCTGCAGTAGAATCTGTAGGGTCTCGCTACCAGTTTCCGTGAAAGATCCATCAGGTTTTAAAATATTACCAATGGGATTGATAGGATCTTTGGCAAGGATTTTCTGGAGTCGAGCTGTTTCTGAGGTTGTTTCCACCTCACACAGAATTTCCTCAAGGACTCCTTATTTGCCTTCCTAATTTGTTTGTTGTAAGCAGTCAGAGTGGAATAATATTCTTCCCACTCTCCTGTCTTTTTCGCACTGTTAAACAGTTTCCGAGTTCTTGCTTTGAGCTTGGTAAGCTCCTTGTTCCACCAGGTTAATTTATTCCTAGAGGAGCGGATTACCTCAGAGCAGTTGTTGTGATAAGAGAGTTCGATGGCCTCACAAAGTTGTTCGGAGGCTAGCTCTATATCATCGCTGTTTTTTATTTTCCTTTTCACATTCCCTAGTAGGAGTTCAAGGTCATTCCTGTATTTCTCCCAGTTCGTGCTTCTCGGGTCACGGTATCTCACTACAGTTTTCTCCATATCGGAAATTTCCATACAGATCTACCGATGATCCGACAGAGACGGTTCCTCAGACACGTGCCAGTGAGTTAGATGAGAGCTTATATCAGTAGTCGCTAAGGTGATGTCAATGATCTCCTTACGAGTTTTTGTCACAAAAGTTGGTTTTCCCCCCGATTCACTATTACTAAATCATTAGAAATAATAAAGTCTAATAGGAACTCTCCTCTTGTGTTGATGTCGCTGCTGTTCCACGCTGTGTGATGCGAATTGGCGTCCATCCCAATTATCGTCTGCAGGTTTTCAGCCCTGCAGTAGTTCACCAGCTGCTCCAGTTCATAGGACGGAGGTGGGGTTGGTGAGTCAAATGGCAGATATATTGAGGCTATAATAATTTCCGTCCAGTTTTCTGCCATCTATGATTTCAGTCTCAAGACTACTTGGTCCCTAAAACAGAAATCATGCATTCTTACTTCCCGTATTTCATTCCTCACAAAAATGCAGGTTCTAGGATTTCCTGCAGAGGAATAGTGTAACTTACCCTTAGCCTCCCCAATTCCTCTTACATGCCCTCCATAAATGTAGGGTTCTTGTATGAGGACTATATCTATCTTGCCTTGGGCGATGTAATGGGCAAGTGCAGCAGTTGCCGCTTTATTATGCTGCAGGTTTACTTGAAGCACCTGCAGCATTTGCGGTTTCTGTACACTTTCCCCTTCCGTGGGATACCCTGAAGGTTAGCTGCGACAGGCCGAGGTATACCTTCAACCCTCTGTCTGTCAGCGCTTTCAGAGATTGCTCGTCCATCCCTAAGACAATGGTGGTTTCCTTTGGCTCAGGATGGTTTCCAAGGATCCTCCAGTCCTCCGTTCTCAAGCCCGTATTCTGGGTTTCCAGGAGTTTGAGGATCTTGGAGGGTTCTTTGACCTCTAGGTGCTCTGTTGGAACCCACAAAAGAACTCTGGCAGTTTTGAGCAGTTCCTTTAAGTCGTCGACTTTAAGACCTGCTCCCTCCCAGGGCTTTGCAGTTGTGGTATTGTCTCCTTCAGCCAAATCCTTGAAGACTGGTTTGCGCAGACCACTATCACTTCACCCGATTGGACGTAGGTTCCCGTGAACTGCGGCCCAGTCCCCGTAGGACATTTCCAGATTTCTTTGGTTAATGTCAGTTGTACCTGCTTGGCTTGTTCAGGTGAGAGTTTAACCTCAGGATAGCTCCCCAAGGTGATTCCCATTTTAATTGAGGAAAGAGCCTGCTGGTATGTTACTCCTGGGGTTTCCCTGGGTTTTAGTACCTTCGCAGGCTCCACCTTTTTCTTCTTACCTTGGTTGACCGGAGAAGGAGTGCTGGTTTCAGAGCGAACTCTTTTACCCTGCCCTTTTTCTTCAGAACCAGATGGTGCTGTCGACGTTTCAGCAGAGGTGGTTTGACCAGGTCTGGATTTGCGATTAGACCTTGGTTTCCTAGGCCTAATCTCTACTCCACTGGCTTTTGCCGCCTAAATCGCACGTTTCCATCGTTGAGCTCCCGAAAGTAGGGGTTTGTTTAGGTCTACGCCCCCTAAACTGGTGGTCAGGAGATCTTCTGCTGGGCTTTTAATCTCTTCAGAAGTTTCTCGCTGCTCCATTTGTATCTTGGGGTCCGCTGAAGGAGTTTCACCTCCAGACTGACCTTCGGACACATTTTTTGAAGGTGAGGTTATTTCTACCTCGACCTCCATATTGGATTTTTTGGTGGTTTCCATGTGAGTCCCACGAGTAGCAAGGGAAGAGTGGACGCCTACAACAGAGGCCCGCATGTTGTAGGAAGGCTGCATACAAGAGGGTTTCGCCTGGTTCCCTCAGGTTAGTCGCTAGAGATCGGGAAATGCCGGGTCCAGCTTAACCATCCCACAGATCAACAAGTTGACGGCTTAGGCCGTCACGACGCTGACCCGAGGGCTGGTGAACTCTACCCTCCATTGTACTTCCTGACCTTTCATCCTTTAGGCGCGCACTATACCGTAGGATTGGGTAGTTTTTATGGTGGTTGTCACCACGTGGTCCAGGCAGTTAAGCCAAGACCCCCGTAGTCCTTCGTACCGCATACCCTCCATCGATGGAGGGGTCGTTGCAGTACCAAGCAGTTTACGGTTTGTGCCGCAAGCTGGTCGGTGACAGATTATTTCACAGGATTCTCGGAAGTTTTACGTTCCTTACCCCGTTTTATTCATCTGCTAACCATTTATTCTGCTATGAGGAAGGCTTTCAGTCTCAGTCAACCAATCCCCTTCCACAAAGTCCAGAGTCCATGGCCGTTTCTCTATCCGCCACCTGAGGACGCCCCACATAGGTAGCTCAACCGTGTGGTAGCATGTAGGTATACTATACCACGTACAAGCTGTTTAAAACAGCTTCTGTGTAGATTATGTTTATTTTCTTTAAATTATGTATTGTGATTCTATTTTTCATGAATAAACATTATTATTATTATTATTAAACAAATGAAATTGGATATGGAGGCCTTAGTTATAGTAAAAATCACGAATCTTTCTTGGTACGCCATATTTCCCTGAATGTATCAAAGACACTCTAATTTGATGTGGATATCACTGACCGCGTATGTCCAATTGAAACAAATGGAAAGGTACATTATGTCTTTTGTCCCTGAATTAAGCTACGCCATTACGTCTTTATCGGTTTGTCACCCTGTCTTGTGTTGTGACAACGATTGTACTTAAAAAGCGAAACGGTCACTTTACGCGGAAATCATTCTGTAACCATTGAAATTCGTCGTCATTGTCATTACTTTAAACAGGTAAAGTTCATTTACATTTATTGTGACATTTTTCGACAAAATGCCTGGTAAACGTTTGGACGAAAGTAAACGTGAGTGTATTAAAAAATTACATGAATATTTCAAAAAGGAGTTGGCTAATGGCGGACCACTTCTGCCGTTAAATGCTATTCAAGAGGTAAGTTTTGTAACAATTTATTTGTAGAATTTGAAATTGTAGTTTAACTATGATGATTTTAATTTATTTCTTCTTATGATTAGATCACCAGAAGTACATGCCGAACTCTCTAACAATGATGCGTCGCTGGTGGAAACTGTCTTATTGATTTTATTCGAATGCTTATGAGTTATGACGTTATGAGAAATATTTGTGACTTTTACCATACACAATTTCTGGGCATCAATTGCTTCTTTCTCTGTCAGTGTCAGATTTTTAGAGGAAGCGCACCGATCGCGGCACACTAGAGCGCTGTGGATGGCTCACGGTCGAGAAACGTCAATTCGCCTCGTAACGACCATTAGCCATTAACGTTACAAATGATGTTTCATACCGAGAGCAATTTTATTATTATTGACATTTGAGGTTGGGTTTGAAACAATCATTAACTGTAAAATATTTTTGAATATTTGAAGACGTTTAGCTAGTTTATCCATAGTCAACGCCGACATATTCTTATTTTGTGTTAACCCACAAAAAGTGATAACGTTACGCTACTGATTTGAAGTCGAATGTAGATTTTATAATGGCCGCATTGCTCATCGATGAGAAATTTTGTGCTGAAAGGTGTCAAACCGAACGATGAGTAATCGGAAAATGATCAATCGGATGCCATTTTTTCCATCGGAAGATAAATGCGATTAGCTATCCCGATTAACGATTTGTTTATTGTTTGAATGTCAACTTTCAACCATGTTGAAGTTTAACTTACTTCTGTCGATTCTCTGGACATTCTAAATTGTTCAAAAAAATTGGGTCTGTATAACTTGGAATTATTTGCTCAAAATAATCCTCATTTCGCACTTGTATTGGCCTAGGTTCTATTATCAAAAGAGGTAATGGTCTAGCAAGATTATCTACAATATTTTCTACTATGTAACATACAACATTATTTAATTAATACTTTTTTATTAAAAATCACATATTTATCAAAAACCATTATTTTTTTCAACGAATTTAAAGTTTCATTTTTTCCTCGACCTAGACCCTTCCTTTTTGGGCGACTTCGATTTATCCCGTCTTCTAGGCTTACTCTTCGATCTAGTCCTCGTTTTAATTTTTCTTTTTGGTACAGCACCGGAACTAGGAGAAATTACTTTTTCCGCTTCCTTCGGAAGTTCCGGCAGTCTAGCAAACGAATCATATCCATACTTACAACAACTTCTACCTACAATATATTCAATAAAATCAATCAACTTCTATAGCAGATTTAATACTTTGTTATTTATTTAAACCAACCATTGCAAAAATCTTCTCCGCAATCCATACAGGACACCACCCTCATTTCCACGACCCCTGATTTATTTTTACTCTTACGAATTTGTGGATCCATTTGAAGTTGTCGCCTTTCTTGAGCTCTGCTTTTATTTTGCAGCTTCCCAATTTCAATCAACCTTAAAAATTTGAAAATATGTCGTCAAAACTTGTAATTTTTATAAATAAAATGTAAAAACTTATATAAAAATATACTCATTTAGATACAGTGTTTCCATAGGCGTTAAGGATAACAGAGGAAATCGGGAACTGGCTAGATAAGGAACACCATCTCAAATGGAGGTTGAAACAAGGACACCTCCATACAAAGAGTTTTCTGAACAATATTATTTAAAGACAGTTACTGACCTGGTAACTGGATACTACCCCCGAGGAAACATCTGCACAAAATGAACAAAGTGAATCTACACTGTGTCCGTAAAGTATGGAACAAATTCATTTTTAGCTAAACAGACCATTTTAAGAAATAATCCTGAAACACGTCGATTTTTGATTTTAATATACCGTATTTTAAAATAATAATCTAATATACAGGGTGGATTACTTTCGAGTAATGACATCACCGTCATTTTTTTAAATGGAACACCCCCATTTTGTCTCAATTTTCGGACTACTCTAGCTGAGCTGATTCCAAAAATGTATCACATGTTGATTCCAATTGGTACAGGGTGGACAAAAATACGATAGTTTTATGTGTGCTCATAAAGTAACGCGTAACATTCTTTATTAGTTAAATTAACAATATTATCAAAAATACTTATTGTCTAGCGGCAATTGGTTTAAATGTAACACCCTGTAGTTTGTTACATTTTTAGATTAATAAAAATGAGCCGTTTCCAAACATGATTGGTACTTGTGGCACTGGATGTGTGAGCATCATACACAATACCTGCAAAAGGTAAATGTATGGGCTGGAATTGTAAGAAATCGAATCATCGGACCCTACTTTATCGAAGGTAATTTAAACGGGGCAACGTACCTTGGGTTTTTAAGGGGGATATCTCGTACCTACTTTACGTAATTTGTTTCCCAGCAGACGTAATCCTGGAAGTTTTGATGAAAGTTTATGGTTTCAACAGGATGGTGCACCTCCACATTATGATATTAGATGTTAGAAGGTACCTACATGAAATTTTTCCGAACAGGTGGATTGGTAGAAGTGGACCTATTGAATGGCCAGCGAGGTCACCAGATTTCGATCCTTTGGATTATTTTATGTGGGTCCATCTGAAGAATGTTGTGTATCAAACGAAACCAGCAAATATTCAAGAATTGAAAGAGAGAATTCGGACAGTAATAAACGATATTTCTCAAGACACAATAAACAAGGTTCAACAAGAATTTTTACACCGTTTGGGTTACTGCCAAATACAGCAAGGGCTGCAGTTTGAACATTTATAAAGTCATGTATTTCATCATATTCTGTCCGCCAGACAATAAGTATTTTTGATAATATTGTTAATTTAACTAATAAAGAATGTTACGCGTTACTTTATGAGCACACACAAAACTATTGTATTTTTGTCCACCCTGTACCAATTGGAATCAACATGTGATATATTTTTGGAATCAGCTCAGCTAGAGTAATCCGAAAATTTAGAAAAAAAATGGGGGGGTTACATTTAAAAAAATGACGGTGACGTCATTACTCGCAAGTAATTCACCCTGTAAATTAGATTATTATTTTAAAATACGGTAAATTAAAATCAAAAATCGACGTGTTTCCAGGATTATTTCTTAAAATGGTCTGTTAAGCTAAAAATGAATTTGTTCCATACTTTACGGACACAGTGTATGTACAGAAAATGTGAAGTCTATGATGAAACACCTACTCACATACTCTGCTTCTGCGAGAACTTACATGGACTCAGACAGAAGCACTTTGGAAAATAATACAACCATTACAACTACTCAAAATCCCTCCAGTGAAACTAGTGGCCTACATAAGAGACACAAAGCTTCTAGAATAGAAGTAGATAACATGGGAAATGGTACAAAGATTCAGTTCAAGTGACTGGGCTGTGGGGCACAACCCTAACGAATGAATGAATGAAGGCATTCCTGAATTTATTTTTAAGGGATAGGTACTAATGTAGTGCCCCTCGTATAAATTAGGAGGTCATTCAATTTATACTTTTATAATATTGGATAGATATGTTTATCAACAATGATACAAAAGCATTAGTAAGCATAAATATATACAGGGTAGATTGTTTGTACCAAAATATGGCGATAGAACCAAATATACCTCAATAAAATACTGCTGTGGAAAAAGATCAAGGGCGTTAAAGTTGAATTTTTTTTCGTTTTTTGCTAATAATTTTACTGTATATTTATCGATTGTTATCAAAATCGGCACAGAGGCATAATTTTATACAGGCAATATTATTTTATGTATTATTTGACATTTTGTTACAGGGGGAGCCTCGTGAAGGATTTCTGATGATGAAATTGACTGGTAACTTTTTTTGATGAAACTTTTTAGTGATTTTTATTAGAAAATATGACATAAACATCATTTCTACGTAATATTGGTACTCTTATTCAAACACGATAATATTCTCATTCGTTTTCGAGAAAAACGCAATTGAACAGTTTAGAGTATCGGAAGGGGATGTCAAGTAGCATAAGCATAATTAAAAACAATGTAACATAAAAAGAGCAAACTCAAATTAAATGTTCTACGTGGCCTCCTCCGACTTCTATGCCTTTTCTAATTCTTTTAATAAAGGACTTTCGAACTTCAAAGAACATATTATTCTGTCCCCTTATAAAGTTAGCCACATTTTGTATTTTCCTCCAGAGTTCGTATCGAATTAATTTAATTGGCATCAACTAAGGACTTCATATTTCCCCAAACATCAAGCGGGTTATACACAGGACTTCTTGGTGCCCATTCAAAATTACTTCCTCTGCCAATCCATCGTTGAGGAAATATGTCATTTAGATGATTTCTAACAACTAAAAGGAAAGGAGGTGGAGCTCCATCCTGCATGAACCAAATTTTATTTCTTACAGCTAGTGACAGATTATCCAAAATATCACTAAAAGTATTTTGCAAAAAAATAAATAAGAATCTCCATTTAAATTTGGAGGCAGAACATAATATGGCACTAGTAGTTGGTCGCCTATAATGCCACACCAAATACTCAATTTAAACTCATTCTGGAAATGTCTTTCTTTCAGAACATGCGGATTTTTTTCTTACCAATAATGGCTGTTTCGCCAATTAAATACCCCTCGTCTGGTAAAAGTCGTTTCATCGATGAACATAATATTTTTAATAAAATTTCGGTCATCATTATGCTTGTTGAGAATACGTTGGCAGAACTGTAACCATCGTGGGAGATCTCTTGGAAGCAAATTTTAAACAGGAGTGGAGTGATAAGGGTGGAACTTTTCTTTTTTTAGAATTCTAATAATAAACGACTGACTTACTCCTGTTGCTGATGACAAATGACGTGAACTTACTGTAGGATTTTCATGTATTCGAACCAAAATTTCATCTTCTTGATTAGGTGAAATTTGTTTCGAACGACCACCTTGATTTTTATTGTGAAATGACCCGGTTTCACCCAAACGATGAAATAGATTTGAAAAAGTTTTGTGATTTGGTTGCCTTTTGCCTGGATATAACAATTCATACCTTCTGGCTGCAGAGCGCCCGCAAAAATGTTTTTGTGCGTATACACAAATCATACCCCACATTTTTGCATTCGTAAAATGATTGTGACGAGGCATTTCAATCGAAAAAGTATATGATAGCTTTAAAAAATGCAACAATTGACTATAAACTCGCAGCAAAAAATATTCACTGACAAGAAATGTCATTTACCAGCAACAATTATCTGACAGTCCAAAGCGCACTTTTCATAAATGAAATAATATTTGAAATCCCCTTCCGATACTCTGAACTGTTCAATTGCGTTTTTCTCGAAAACGAATGAGAATATCATGTTTGAACAAGAGTACCAATATTACTGTAAGAAAATTGAGAGCTTAACCAGCTTCTAATATTTCTGTCGATATATATATGAAAATAAAAATACAGTTTTGAGATCCAAGTGAAGTTTTTATAAAAAACTGACAATTCTATTCTATTTTTTTTTCAACTAACTGACAAATCATAAAAAATCAAATGAACATTAAAATTATACACATAGTGAACAAAAAGTGAACATCATGTAGGTATTTCTAGGGATCATAATGTAGGGGAGGATGGTGGGAACGATTGATACGGTTGCTCAAACAATTATTAAGAAAAACATTGGGTAGAATTTCATTAAGCTATGAGGAGCTACAGACAAATTTATGTGAATGTGAAGCTCTTATAAATTCAAGACCTCTCACATATGTGTCCGAAGACAAGAATGATTTGATACCTCTTACTCCAGCCATGTTTCTACAAGACATTCAGACAGTGGAGACAAAAGATTTGGATGAAGTAGATAGCAGTACCCTGAATAGACACTTGAAGTATAGACTGAAACTGAAAGAGGATTTAAAAAAAATATTTAGATCAGAATATCTTAGTCAGCTGATAATGAATCGAAATTCTAAAGAAACCTAATCGATACAAAAGGGAGAAGTTGTACTAATTGGATCCGAACAGAAGAGACTACATTGGCCGCTAAGTCTTGTATTAGAAACCTATCCTGGAAAAGACAAAAAGATACGAGTTGTGAAGCTGCGAACTGCAACTGGGACCATTGTTAGACCAGTACAAAAATTGTACCCATTAGAAGTGACATCTGCAGAAGATACTGCAGGTTTACGAGGAAAGGTTAAACTTAACGAACCTAGACTGAAAGAAAAACCAGAACATAGTATACTTAAAGAGCATAGATTGAAAGAAGAACTAAAACATGAGACTAGACAGATTTTCACAAGAAGTGGAAGAAAAGTTCAACCACCAAGAAGATTTAATGACGAAGTTTGAAAATTTTGACCGTCAAGAAAATGACAAATGCGGTGGGAGGATGTTAGAAATACCTACATTATGTTCACTTTTTGTTCACTATGTGTATAATTTTAATGTTAATTTGATTTTTTATGATTTGTCAGTTAGGTGAAAAAAAATAGAATAGAATTGTCAGTTTTTTATAAAAACTTCACTTGGATCTCAAAACCGTATTTTTATTTTCATATATATATATCGACAGAAATATTAGAAGCTGGTTAAGCTCTCAATTTTCTTACAATTACGTAGATATGATGTTTATGTTATATTTTCTAATAAAAATCACTAAAAAGTTTCGTCAAAAAGAGTTACCAGTCAATTTCATCATCAGAAATCCTTCACGAGGCTCCCCCTGTAACAAAATGTCAAATAATACATAAAATATTATTGCCTGTATAAAATTATGCCTCTGTGCCGATTTTTATAACAATCGATAAGTTTACAGTGAAATTATTAGCAAAAAACGAAAAAAAAAAATTCAACTTTAACGCCCTTTATCTTTTTCCACAGCTGTATTTTATAGAGGTATATTTGGTCCTATCGCCATATTTTGGTCCAAACAATCTACCCTTAGCCTATGTCCCAATAGTTATGAATCACCCTGTATATAGTTTCGCTATTGAGAACATAGTTCATTTTTTACATTTACAATTAGAATAAACATATTACTAAAGTGATAAATTAAGAATAACCACAAGTCACATTGAATAAGGGTTTTAATAATATACAACCCTAAACTATTATTAAGAAATTGAATTTACGATTTCTCAAAAATTAGGCCCAAATTTCGTTTGGAGGATTTTACAGAATGATTCTTGATAAGAAACTTGCTTGAATTTTTTAGAATATCTGGATTTTTCAAATAATTTAGTTTGAAAAAATTTACCTTGAAAAATAATTTTCTTCTATTTTGCTTTTCGGTCGAAGATCTGTTAGCATTTTCCAATCGATAGAAACTGCCGCCAAATCTTCCAATTTTAAATTAGTCATTTCGGCAGGTAGAGGATCCATAAAGGCATATTTTTCCTTACTATGTCTAGCTTCGCGTTTGGCAGTTTTGAATTTGAAATTTTTTTCCTTGATTTTAATTGTTTCCGGTAAAATTTTTTCCGGTTTGATTTTGAAATCAGGTACTTTTTCCAGCAATCTTCTGAATTCTTCTTTGGAATTAACCACCGTCTTTGACATATCCAAAATCGGAACCGATTCTTTTTTCTTTGTTAGAAAATCGTCAAGTTTCGCCATATTTGAAATTGCTTGAATAAATATTTTTGTAAAAAATATAATTAAGCCTTTGTCTGTCTACGCTTTCGATTCTTTTTAATTTTAATACATAGGGAGGTAGATAAATAATTTGCAGAAAAATGACTCCTTAGAGAAAGCTGTTCTATTTTCCGCTGAATCTGTGCAAAAGAAGGGGATACAGTTGTTCAGTGTACCGGGCGTTTGATGAAGAGAGGTAAGCAGCTGTATCTCCGAAAATATCTCTCCTAAGCAAACACCCGGTACATCAATGTTTTTTTAAAATACGGACCTGCCTCTTTATATTCAATTTTTAAAATCCAACATCATCAATGGTTCTTTTGGTTATTTTGTGAACCTGTTTTGAATTTGTTCAAATGATCCGAGAGTCTATTACTTTAGATCTTATATAGCGTTTCGATATAAAATATGACATTATCAGTGACTGAAATTTATTTGAGCAATAACAATTCATGGGTAATTTCTGTAGTTGTATATCGTTCTGGTACCCGATAATAAACATCAAAGTAGAAGAGGAGAAAGTAATTTAACTTATCTAGAAATTGAAATTAAATCAAATGCTCTGTTGATTGCACATACGTTCTCTGCGCATGTTCTAACATGGCCTGTGTAACGTTATTACGTGCCTCCCCTATTTTTTTGTGTAAGATGGTTGATACATATCTGTAGTCGGTGCCGAAAAGACTTGATATTTTGTGAATCTCCAGACAAAAAATCAAACATAGTGAGGTCTGGAGATCGAGCTGGCCAGGATATTCCTTTCTTTTTCCTTATTTCGATATTTTTATGGAGAATGGAGTCAAGAAGTCAAGTATCTAGGTTTGACTCTAGACAGTCCTGTGGAACAAACACGATAAGGAGGTTATATACAAAGCAAAAATTGCTCTAATGGTGTGCAGGAATCTGGCTGGGAAAAATTGGGGCTGTAACCCAAAAATCCTGAGCTGGATGTACACTGCCATAGTGAGACCAATTATCACTTATGGAGTCATTGCGTGGAGTAGTAGAACTAGTCTATTGACAACCAGAGAAAACTTCTCCAAAATTCATAGACTAGCGTGTATACAGGGCTTTTCACGATGAGCGTTAATTAGACGTTTCTGGCAAACGAGACAACGAATCAACCTGAAAATTTTACAGTATGCATAAATTGATATGATCTACACGCCTAAAATATTTTAGACGATGCGCTGTTGCCGCTTCTACTATAAAGTAGCGACTACTTTAATTTTTCAAATGGAACACCCAGTATATATTATCATATTATGATTTCTTATCACTTTGTCAACAACTTCATGTACTATTTCCCTATACCTATCTGTTACCGTTTAGAAGATATAAATTAATTTCGATTTTTTTTTACCAAACATGTACTTTTATAAACGCTGATAACCTTGAACTCTCTGGTACTAAGACGATTAAATTCGAAATGGAGTGGATTGATACTATGAAAATCTTCACTTAGAGTCATATTTTTATTTGCCTCTTACAGGGTCTTTAAAAAATGCAGATATTTTGATCACATGAAAAAATGAGTGGAAGTCTATTTTTTCAAATGGAACACCCTGTATATATATTTCCACATTTTTGAGCTCTACATCCAATTTTAGGTTGACTTTGTTCAAATAACCATATTTCAATTTCGAACAGTTTTAGAGATAAACTGTTTCAAACAGAAACTGACTTGATTTCCTTGTATTCATCACTTATTTTTGAAATTTAACAGATTCCGTTCGATAAATAATTATTAAAATACTCTTCAACCATCAAATGAAACTTCTCTTCAAACAATAGTTTTATTAACGCTGACACACGAACTGAAAATAATTTCATGAATTAGTTAATTCAATTGTCAGTGTACTTCAAAATATGTTCGAACACATCTCCACCTCTACTTAAACAAACATGTAATCTCTTCAAAATATTTTCATGTGTAGCGCTCCTGATTAAGTCTGGAGTTAAACTATTGAAAGCAGTTCTAACTCTCGATTTCATATCTTCCATTGTTGTTACTGGGTTGGAGTAAACCATATTTTTAATGAAACCCCACACAAAATAATCTAATTGATTGCCATCTGGTGTTCTAGGAGGCCAACGAAAAGGTCCATTATTACCAATCCATCTATCTTCGAAGATTTCAGTTAAAGCTTCGTTTACTGAACGAGAATTATGGGGTGGAGCACCATCCATTTGGTACCATACACGTTCTCTTCCTGGCCTATTATTTAAAATCATTTGAACTCCATTTCTCAGTAAATCTTCATGAGACTGTTGAAAAACTAAATCGAAAAGAAATATTACCTAGTATAAAATAGATGTTACAATTACAAAAATAAGTGATGAATACAAGGAAACCACGTCAGTTTCTGTTTGAAACAGTTTATCTCGAAAACGGTTCGAAATTGAAATATGATTATCAGAACAAAGTCAACCTAAAATTGGATGTACACCTCAAAAATGTGGAAATATACAGGGTGTTCCATTTGAAAAAATTGACTTCCACTCATTTTTTCATGTGTTCAAAATATCTGCATTTTTTAAAGACCCTGTATGAGGCAAATAAAAATATGTCTTGGAGTGAAGATCTTCATGGTATCACTCCACTCCATTTCGAATTTAATCGTCTTAGTACCAGAGAGTTGAAGATTATCAGCGTTTATAAAAGTACATGTTTGGTAAAAAAAAAATCGAAATTAATTTATATCTTCTAAACGGTAACAGATAGGTATAGGGAAATAGTAAATGAAGTTGTTGACAGAGTGATAAGAAATCATAATATGATAATATATACAGGGTGTTCCATTTGAAAAATCAAAGTAGTCGCTACTTTATAGTAGAAGCGGCAACGCCGCATCGTCTAAATATTTTAAGCGTGTAGATCATATCAATTTATGCATACTGTAAAATTTTTAGGTTGATCCGTTGTCTGGTTTGCCAGAAACGTCTAATTAACGCTCATCGTGAAAAGCCCTGTATACTTTACTATACTTTACATGAGCAATGAGAACATGCCCAACGGCAGCTATAGAAGGGATTTTCATCCTCACACCACTACATATGGTGGTGAAAAGTGTTGTAGAAAGAACGAGATACAGACTAAGTAGAGACGGAATCATTAAAAAGAAACCACCTCCTTACTTCTTAGAAATCAGAATAGCTGGGACATGCCACAAGATGGTATGATGAAAAAGTATAGCTTTTCAAAGAAATTCGTTACGGAATTAAGCAACAAGAAGGAATGGAATCCAAATACTATTACCAGACTTGAAAAGAATGCCATTCAATGGTACACAGACGGCTCAAAAGCAAAATGGGAATAGAAGGATAGTAGCGTATGGGCCAGGTACCAAACACTCTGAAAGCTTGGGAAACCCCCAAGTATCTTTCAAGCGGAAATTCACGCCATAAGAAAGTGTGCCCAGTTCAATATTGACAAAGGATATAGAAGGTAAAAGATCATAATGTTGGATAGTAAAGCAGCCATTAAAGCACTGAGCCCTTGTGTGGTAATGCGTAGGCATACTCAATGAACTAGACGAGAACAATATAGTACTCTTACTGTGGATACCAGGACACACTGAAATCGAAGGAAATGAAATAGCAGATGGACTAGCAAAGAGGGGGACTGAAAGACCCTTTTGGGGGACGGAACCCTTTTGCGGTATCAGCTTCAATGTAATATTGGAAAAAATATAGTCCAATAAAAAAGTCCGAGATTCTGATTGAGGGAGCTGCATGGCTGGGGTTGCGTTTTTTAAGGTAATTTGGGCACGCCGAATCGAATGGCACCACTCGCAGATACCAATTTTCCCGGCGTATAGTGAAAATCGCGGAAAATTACTTTGAATTCGCGTTTTCTCGGTAACTACTGGATTTATCGAAAAAAGTTTCGAATAAATCTGGTAGAGCGCAAAATTTTACGTCGAAATACTGCCTCACTTTTTACATTTCGTTCAGAATGGTTGGTTTTCCCGACCATTTCCGAACTCGCTGGAAATCCGCCGGGGAGTTCCCGAGCCGCCACAGCTGACGCTGCGCAGTGAGCTACTGCGCACCCTTCTCCTTTCCCCTTCGCCCCACTCTCTCGATGTATTTCCATATCACATAATTGACTTGCGCGTATGAAATAATTCTACGTACGTGTGAAAAACAATTTAATTGCAGGAAAATTTTCATTATATAATTGCGGGCTCACTGCGCAGCGTCAGGTGTCGCGGCTCGGGAACTCCCCGGCGGATTTCCAGCGAATTCGGAAATGGTCGGGAAAACCAACAATTCTGAACGAAATTTAAAAAGTGAGGCAGTATTTCGACATTTATTCGAAACTTTTTTCGATGAATCCAGTAGTTACCGAGAAAACGCGAATTTAAAGTAATTTTCCGCGATTTTCACTATACGCCGGGAAAATTGGTGTCTGCGAGTGGTGCCATTCGATTCAGCGTGCCCAAGTTACCTTAAAAACCGAACCCCAGCCATGCAGCTCACTCAAGCAGAATCTCGGACTTTTTTATTGGACTAATAGGCAAAGCCAAAGAAAAGAGAAGATCTGACCATTGGAAAGAACTAGTAGGGTTTAGACAATCAAAGATTCTGATGCGTGGCTACAACCCGTTGAGATCAAATGAATGCATAAGTCAACGTAAAACTGCTCCAAGAGTTTTAACAGAGATCCTAACGGGACATTGCCGCCTGAACAGGCACTTGAAAAAGCTCAAAATAGTGGAGGAAGAAGAATGTAGATTCTGTGGCATGGAAGAAGAAATCTCCATCCGCATACTATTCAGAATCCTAGCGCACAGCACACCACATTTATCTAAGTTGAATCCTGCAGATATCCTAAAATTCCTCAGGGAAAAAGGATTAAAGGAGCTACTAGTCTCTGAGACGTTCCTCAGGAACTAAGTAGAAGTAAGGGGAACCAATAGATCTTTTAAGTCTTAGTGAATGTCACCCCATCATACATACATACATACATAGTACGTGATTATTTAGATACTATTTTTCTCAACAGGTGAATAGGTAGGAGAGGATTTATACAGTGGCCAGCAAGATAACCTAATGTATCACCCTTTGATTTTTACTTTTAGGGTTATCTTAAATCTAAAGTGTATTTTAATAGGCATGAGAATATCGAATATTTAAAAGAGAATTCTTAATGAGGTGAAACTCATTCGCCGTGAAATATTGAATAAAGTGGAGGAATTTAGAAACCGTCTTGGCTATTGCCAACGGCATGCACTTTGAACAGTCAATTTAATTTTTGAACCTATTTACTTATTTATTCAAAATAATAAAAAATGTATCAGTCCAGTTATTTCAATAAAGTTTTAAAATTAAAAATTTCTGATGCAACATTTGTCTCTAATTCAAATTTTAAAAAATTTGACCTGTGCAATAAGAATAACAGTGGAGGGAGACGGAGTGGAAGGGTGGGACTTAACGTCACACGGGCAAGTCAGACATCACGTGCCCATGAAGAAACTCTGGATAAAGTTGGCTCGGTGGACCAAAAATTATTTTTTTTCCGCGGTATGTGACAGAGGATGAAATATACATAAATTTCAGAGTTAATTTGACATTTTTTTGAGTGCCGAGGCCAAAAGGTTGAGGAGTCTGTATTTTGGGATCAGTGGCGGATCTTGATATTGTGAGGCCCCAGGCGCAACTCAATTTTGAGGCCCCCCTTATTGACCTTACTTGAGGGGAATGGATCCATTAAAATGTACAAGGCAGAAAGAATTATAACGTTTTTAATTTTGGTTGTTTTTTGAGGATGAGGCCAACAATTCTGAGGCCCCCTGCTTTGTTGAGGCCCCAGGCAGGCGCCTCATGCGCCTGTGCGGTAATCCGCCACTGTTTGGGATGCACATTCCACGTATTGTAGGTACATGGTCTATATTTTAAAACGATTCAACGGTAATAGTACAGCTGACTCTAATATAATTAAAATCCTCCTGTAGGCATTTGTCGAATTTTCAATCAAATTAAAATTTGTTTTCTTTAACTAGTCGACACCGGAGGAGTTGGCAACGTAGCATTATCCCACTGTTCTTGTTTGATCAACAAACCGTTATGTAAACTATTTAATTTATCTAACGTATTTAAATCCGGTAATTTTTCCGTTTCTTCAATTTCATTTTGATAAAAGGATGTTTTTTCGCGCGGAGAGTTATGTTCGATTTTCAAAATATCAACTTTCACACTCCCCTCCGAACATCTGTGTCTGCTACATCTACAAAAACAACAGCAATCGTGACGTTTGTAATAAATGTGATCTTTATCGGACTCCAGTGGAACGACTTCCGTTTGATACATCCTTACGTTTCTGGTTAACAACTCATCCTTTCTCCAATTATTTCTCGAATATCTTTTTTCGATACTTCCTTTCTTTCTATATACACGTGGTGAGGCTGTTTGACTTTCGTCGCTCGAATTTTTATCGTCGTAAATTTTGATTTCTTTTATATTTTTTCGCAGTTTTCTCCGTTGATACAGAGGATCTTTTTCGCTTTGTTTGACGTATCTAGTCGGGGGTACGTTAACCCCCCATTTCGGTCTTTCTTCCAAGCTTTCACTTCTACTACGCCTTTCTTTTCTGCTTCGATTTTCGTATACCACTTCGATTTTTTCGCAAGACGATTCCGTTCGAACGAATATCGATTCTTCCGTTTGGGTACTGCTGTCGGAGAGTCTTTTGGTTTTTTCTCTAAATTGCGTCGGAGTTAAAATTCTGTTTTCTGTACGAGCTGGAGTAATTTCTTGTTGCGATGTTGTCGGTATTAATAAAGCGTAGTGAACGTTTTGGAAATTTTCAATTGTGGCCGGAATTACTAGAGTTACATTATTGTCTATTGTAGAGATGTTTTGAGTTTCCGCAATTTCTTTTCTACGTGGAGTTGCTTCCTCCGCTTCGATACATTGTCTGGGTGAAATACTTTTACCTCTAATCTCCAAATTGTTATTTATATCATTTTCCTTTTTATTATGTAATAATTTTGCGTTATTTGTATTATTTTTCTTTTCGTTCACTTCTACGTTATTTTCTACGGGTATATCTTTCGGCAAATCTATGAACTTATTCTTCTCTGCATTGTTCAGTTTATTTTTCCTCGTTTTTGCTAACAACGCTTCCTTTTGTGCTAATTCTATCGCTTCTTCTATGGCTTCTTTCCTCTTCCTCTCTCTTTCCAGTTTTTCTTGTAATAATTTGTATTCTTGCTCTTTTCTTTTTCTCTCTATTTCTTGTTCGCGTTCTATTCGCTGTTCTTCTTCGTATTCTTCTTTGATTTTACGTTCTTTTTCTTCCTGTCGTTTTCTTTCTCTTTCTTGTAATTGTTGACGTATCGCATCTTGGTGTGCTAAAGCCAGTTGTCTACGACGTTCACGCTCTGCTAATTCCACTGAATCTATCCGGATATTTTGTCCTCTTAAATAAGTGTTTCTGAAAAAAACTTAGAAAATTAATTGAGAAAAAAAAAATTACGAAAAATTCTTACCGATTTTGTGAAAAACTGGAACCGGTTTGAGGCCGATCTTCTTCGAATCTTTGCTCGGGTGATTCTGCTGGAGAAGTATTATTAATAATGATTTCTTCTCCTTTTAATCCCCTTTTTACCCAATTCGGGGGTTCGTTTAAATCAGTTTTATCCAGAGATTCTTCTTTAGATTGCCAAAATTTACCCACCCCTACTCCTTTGTCGCCCCATTTCATTCTATCGTCTCTACTAGAAGAAGATTCGTACCCTGATTGATTATTCCATGTTTGAATATAATCAGGCGATTGATTCGGATTGTCACTTCCGTATCCGGATGTTTCACCGCCAATCTCTTTGTCTCTATCGCAGGAGTTGTATTGGTTTTTATATAATGGAGGTAAGCTACTTCTTCTTTTTGTTTGCCTTGAATCCCTTTGAAAAATAAATAACTTTTTATTACGTTGATTATTTTATTCTGTACATAAAATTTCAATTATCAACTAGTTTGTCTCGATTTTTTAAATATTTTTTTATTAATTTGAGACACTCTATACATCAAATTTGGTTTATCGAATTATTTGTCTTGAATCTCTTTGAAAGAATAACATTTTTCTGTTAATTTAAGACACTCTGTATATAAAATTTAAATTATCAAGTGACTTGTCTTGACTTTTTTGAGAAATAAATATTTTTTTATCAATTTCAAACACTCTGTACATATAATTGGGTTTATCGAATGATTTGTATTGAATCCCTTTGAAATATTAACATTTTTTTTATTTAAGACACTTGTATATAAAATTCAACCATCAAGTGATTTGTCCCGATTTTTTTTGAGAAATAAATATTTTTTCATTAATTTAAGACACTCTACATCAAATTTGGATTATCAAGTGGTTTCTCTGGAATCCCTTTGAGAGATGAATATATTTTTTTTAATTTGGGACACTCTGTACATCAAATTTGGATCATCAAATGATTTTACCAATTTTACGTATAAATTTAAAGTTAAAATAAATACATTCCATCATTTTACACAAAAATTAAAAAAAACTCGTTTAAAAATAAAATTTATTTATGTACCTTTCTATTGGTGTACAATTTTCCTCCGATATAATCCAGTGTTTGTTTAAAGCAGCGAGTTCTTCTGAAAAATATACTCCTAAAAATATTTGCTTTTTATTTTTTTTAAAACGGTTTTCATTTTACCCTTTTCTTTGGCCCATTGCAACTTCTTTCTTTCTACCAAAGAAAGCGTAGAGTCATAATTTGTTGACATTTTAAACTAAATTTGGCACAGACGAAAACTATTCAAAGCTAAAACAATAATTATTGTAATCCAAAATTAAAAATACTTTTTTGCATGTTTTCACCACCTTGACCAAACGTCGTTCCATGAACGACTTATTTTCACTACCTCTGATTTATTTGACCATAAATCCGACAACAGTACACAAAATCAATAACAAAATAAATTTTATTTATTATTTCCTGCACGAAATAAAGTCATTATTAATTTCTTACACACACACCAAGATTTATTCACAACTTCTAGGTCATATTTGAGTTTATTCTAAATCGATCCGTATCCATAAATTATACAGTGCATCGCAAAAGTAATTTCTTATCTTTTTATGTCATTTGTTACATAAATATATGGGAAATAACTTAAATATTTCAACATTCCTGCCCTCATTAGCGTTATATAACTGTTACATAAATAAATACCTTAAAGTATCAAGTAGGTTATACGAATGCACAAACTTTTAACTTGCTCAAAAGGTTTGGTCTTGTTCTGCAAAATTTTAATAAACAATTTCCTGTTATGCAAAAAGATATTTAACTTTTTTATTAATCATTGATGGAAAATTTTGGTCCCGTCACTCTAATTTCAATTAAAATGTAATTTTCGTCAGGGGTTGACGACATCAACAGTGGCCAGGGTGAAAAAATGGTGAACTTGATGATTGAATTTTCTTTATGAATTGATTGTATTGATTTGTTTTCCTACAAATACAGATGAAAACACACAAGAACACTGAGTTACAGTCTAAAACGATCAGAAACACTTAAAGCAACATTATTTCAACAATAACTCTCAATTTCACGTAATTACGGTCCAAAACGGTAAACGGAGCTCGAAATCACTCAAAAACAATCAATTCCACTAAAAAGCACACAAGATGATTAAATGATGCACAAAAGAATCTACCTAAAAACGGAAGTTATCGAGCAATTGGATCATTTTCCGTCCTATTTCAGTCAAATACAGATGAAAACACACAAGAACACTGAATTACAGTCTAAAATGATCGAAAACACACAATGCAACATTATTTCAGAAATATTTTCTATCGAACGTTTTTTTTAAATCATTGTTTACATTAATCGAAAGCGTAGAAAATCTAAATTTGTACCCTTTTTAACTATAAAAATGTAAAATAAACACCGAAATCTTACCTTGTGTCGATTATTTTCCCCCAAAAAATAAAATTAAATGACACTATAAACTTCACAACTGTTAGTCACCGACTCATCTGAAATAGTGAAAGGAAAAACCGCGACCATGCGGGAAATGTTCATCTAGTATTTGATCAATGGCGCTTCTATAGCAACAACAGTTCAAACATTCCGAAGGTGAACAACCCTAGTATTCGCAGTAAGTTTGTCATTTAGGCCTTGGTCAAGATGCCGTGACGGGAAAAGAGTTAACAAAAAAAATAAAGTAGGTTAAAATAATTTTCTTACGTAGATAACATCAATAGAGGAAGTTATAAATTATGGAAAAGTAAATCAAATTTTCGGGATTTATTGTGAAAAACCTAGTTAAACAGCGAATAGAAGCTAAGAATACTCCATTTATTGTAAGGTCACAGTCCAATTCAACCAATTACTAGTTTTACAAGAGGACCCGCACAGCCCACGGCTCTTCGCGATATTTATTTCAGATATTGATAGTTATTTTCAAACAAAGGCAGTAAGGGGGTTACTTTGGATGAAGGGGATAACATACGGATGTGATTATACTATGACGATCTGGTCACCAATACAAATGGAAATTAACTTGAGGATTTTAGAGTCGTACTGCAACACATTCAAGCTTCAGGTAAACACAGACAAAACAAAACTGATTATACCTATTCGGAAGGAGCCCCAATATTGGAAAATAACCCAAGATTCATACTTTATCAACCCAATAGAAATATAAAATACTTATGAATATTTGGGAATGGTTTTTACTTTACTTTCAATGGACTGCTTCTAAATAATTTTCAACAAAAAAAATCACAAAATATATCCTTCCTTCTTCCTATTAAGACTCTGTATAACAATGTTGTCATACCCACTTCTACATATGCCAGTAATAAGGCGGTAAACCTGGAATTTCGGCTGGAAACTTAAAATTTTTGGCGGAAAACCTGAAATTTGACGGGAAACCTAAAATTTTAGCGTTAAACTTGAAATTCTTACCGGGAAATTTGAATTTTTTAGCGGCAAACTTTAAATTTTTGCCGTAAAACTTGAAATTTGGGCGGGAAAACTAAAATTTGATCGGGATACCTGAAATTCTAAACGAGAAACCTGCAATGTTTAGCGGGAATCCTGAAATTTTTGGCGAAAATCCTGAAATTTGGGAAGGAATCCTAAAATTTGAGTGGGATTCCTGAAATTCTTAACGGGAAACCTGAAATCAGAGCGGAAAACTTGAAATTCTTAACGGAAAACATGAAATTTTTAGCGCAAAACCTGAAATTTTGGCGGGAAACTTGAAGTGTTTGACAAAAACCTGAAATTTGGGCGGGAAACCTAAAACTTAAGCGGGATACTTGAAATTCTTAACGGGAAACCTAAAATTTTTGGCGGGAAACTTGAAATTTTTGGCAGGAAACTTGAAAGTTTTGGCGAGAAACCTAAAACTTTATTAATTAATATTATTGACAGAAAAACCTACTACTTTTTTATAAGTTTAGATTCAAACCAATATAACTTTGGAATTATTGAAGAATTATGCGGTCTTGACGGTTGTATTTGTAATTTAATAGATTATGAAAAACTGAAAATAAATACATTGTGTACTATTTAAAATAATATGTTGATAAGTTATTTTGGAGCAACAGTACACTCTGTATACTTCTACTCGACTTATGTAGATGGTCTGGATTATTTGAAAAAGTTATGTTACTTTATATACACACTGTATATGGGGTCTGCGTGGTATAGACCAAACTGAGAAAATACATACGTCTTTTTGAAAAATCTCTTATTTCTCCAGAGAACTACCGCCGCTTATATAACAAGAGTCGGAGCCAATATCTGCAGGCTAGAATATTATATGATAAAACAAACAATTGAATACTTCATCAGGGTAAAATCTCAAGATCACATAAGGTACCCCTATAGAGCCTTATTTTGACTAATAAAATTGTATAACTCTGGTTACGGTAATTACAAATACAATAGGTTGGTTCAATTAATCAATGTCATCAGTATTTATTATCGGAAGTACGGTATCCGCCAAAATAAACAGTACCGAAACAGAGAGTGCTGTGGAGTTGTTTATGCAATATGTATTTGTCATATTTGACTCAATTGTCATTAGTTGATATATTAATAGTACGCTGCAGTTAAATTTGATTTAAAAATGGTTCTAACAACGGAAGAAAAATTGTTTTTGGTAGAGCATTATTTTCGTTCATACGGAAAAGGTCGTAATGATGGTCCAAGCTTAGAACAGGTGTCAATAAAATATCAACAAAAATTTAATAAAGCAGCTCCTAGTAAAAGTGTGATGTTAGCTGTTGTTGAAAAATTTCGTCGCACTGGTAGTGTATTGTGTCAACGTAAAGGTTCTTCAGGTCGTCGAAAAACAGTATGCACTAACGAAAATGAAGGAAGTGTTTTTAACCAAGTTGTGCAATCACCTCAAAGAAGTCTTGTAAGAACTGCATGTAAACTCAACATTAGTGAAACGTCTTTACGTCGCATGTTCAAATCAATTGGTGGTTATCCATACCGTATTCAAGTTGGACAACAACTAAATGCTGCGGACAAACGTGCAAGAGAAATTTACTGTGGTCGCATGTTGAGTTTAATTTACGAAGATCCCGAATTTTTGAAAAACATATGGTTTCCAGACGAGAGTCACGTTCATCTTAGCGGCTATATTAATCGACAAACAACCAGATTCCTTGGATTTGAACGTCCTGATGTCATTGTAGAGAAACCACTCCACAGTCTTCGAGTTACCGTTTGGTGCGCGGTATCTGATCATGGAATGATTGGTCCTTATTTCGTTGAAGATGATAATCAGAATCCACTTGCTGTCAACCAAGAGCGTTATAGAGAGAAAATTATTATACCTTTTGTGAGAGATCTAAATAACTTTTGCCGTGCACGAAATCTACAGTTTCGCACACAATGGTTCCAACAAGATGGTGCAACAAGCCATACAGCTGTGCGCACCTTAGACTTACTCCGTCAGCATTTCGATAATAGGATAATTTCTCGGGGAACAGACTTCGAATATCCTTCTCATTCACCTGATCTGACGCCACCTGACGCATACATTTGGGGCATAATGAAGGACAAAATATTTCACTCGGAAAATCCGCCGGCGAATATTGCCGAACTACGGGAAAGAATACAAAATAATTTCGGCAGTTACATCAACCACTTTTTATAAATATGTTTATTGACTTACAAAATCGATATGAAGCTTGTTTGCGTCGAAATGGTGAACATTTTGAACACTTACATTACAGAAATTAAAAATTAATTTTTATTTTTATTTTCGGTACTGTTTATTTTGGCGGATACTGTAATTGCACAAGTACATCAAAATTACCGATAAAAACTGTTGTCTAAAAACTGCATGAGTTCATTTTCATTTTTTGGAGAAAGAGCCCGACACCGAAGGTGGAGGGTTCTTTTAACAAAATATGAAAATGACCGAATGTAGTTTTTCCAAGACAAGCTCGAATGCAAAATTATCTGGTTATTTTGATGCACGAGTGTAAAAGTTGCTGGAATTGCAATGAAATACACAATTGTAACAATTCTTTGTGTTCTGATTAGACAATGCAGATACCGGTACATTAACGGCTGAAGATGTTTGAAAGTGCTGTGGTACATCATTACCACGCATTTTTGTCACTATTTCTTCGTGGTGATTTTCATCCATTTGAAGATATGGCGTTATTGATTTGGAATTGGAATGGCCAGTGATTTTTAGAAGTTGCTGCTCGCCGACACCCTTTTTAGCGAGATTGGAGACAGCCGTAGCTCGTAAGGAATGGTTAGTTAGTTTAATATTCTCTGTATTCAAACCTGATGTTTTGCCTTGTATGTTAGTCCATTAGTCCAGCGGGAACATCTTTAAACCATTTTCTGTTCAACTTCCAAGCGGGATTTATGGTAAGAAAAAGTCCATTTGTTTTTATTCCATCCCGTTTTTCTAAGAATTCCGATCAATCTTAGTAGGTACCATACAGTCGCCAAAAGCTCAATAGTGAATGGCCCAAATGGTATGTAGAAACAGGATTATCTGACAATTACTTGTGCAATTAGCAGTAGCCATGGAAATTCTTCTGGACATGTATCGTCCCGCTCACACAAATTTTTATTTTATTAATTATTAGCCATTTCGGTGGAGCGCACGGTTTTTCCCCTCCTTGCGTTGTCTTAGTAAATACAGGGTCGTAAATAATCCTTCCTGTTTTTTCACCTATGTTATTTTTTCCTTCTTTAAAGTATGAAATTAAGCACTTGTAGCCTTCTCCACCACGCCAAGCTAACTCAAAAGCAAAAACAAAAAATACCTTCCTTTGTAACCCATCTGGGGTGTCTTCATCACAACCATGAACCATATTGTGAAATCTACCGTACTTTAGAAAAACTGCACTTTCTTTTCTTTTCGCTGGATCAGTTTGTAATTGTTTTCTCTTGGCATTTTTCGCATTTCTGGCTGTTTTGAATTCAATGCCAGTAAAAGGGTTAACAAATAATTTTATATTCGGTGAAAAACTTATTCATTAGTAATTTTGCGGTGACGTTCCAAATTGTTTAAACAGTGAATTCCTTGTACTCTTCACCATTTTGCTTAAGCATATTGAATGCCCAGTCCGTTAATATTTCTGCCACAACGTTGATTTGTGTTGTTTCATCTAATGTATATTTTTTTCAGCACAAAAGCTCATAAACTGTCGCCACACGTATTGTCTGTTGTGTTTGGTGTTCTTTGGTTCGCTTTCCATCACTTTATTTTCTATAATTCCCAGAAATAGTGCCAAACAAAGACTCCTACTGCAGGTTCAGAAACCGTGCTTTTGGTGTACTTTCACGAAAAATCCGCTATATTGAAGTCTCCATCAAGCTTATGGTCCTCATAAAATGACAGTAATGGCATTTACCCGTAGGAAAAAAAGGGAGGGACTAGGACCTCTAAGACTACGAGGAGAAATTGTAGAAATTAAGCGAGAGGTTAAGTATCTTGGGGTGTTAATTGACTCAAAACTTACCTGAAACCAACATTTGGAAAAAATAATAAGGAAAGCGGAGACCACGCTAGTAGTGGCCAGACGTTCCTATAGGAAAAAATGGGGGCTAAATCCTGACATGCTGTATTGGCTATACAACAAGGTGGTAAAGCCCGCCATAACATACGCCTATTTGGTATGGTGGCCGAAGACTCAGCAAGCAGATCCATATCATGTCAGATAGTCAGGCGGCAATCTCGAGCCAGAGAGTGACCTCTAGACTAGTATGGGATTGCATCGAAGAACTGTTTACCAGGTCACCAGAGCATCGAGGGCAATGAAAAAGCTGACGCACATGCAAAAAGAGGGTCAGAGAAAACGCAGCCTGAACCAGGACAGGTTCTTGGTATACCGAAAACTGTAGTACGAGGATCTGTAAAGACCTGGATCAGAAAACAACATAAAAACTTCTGGGTAAACGTCCCAAGGCAAATGCATGGGAACACTTTTATAAAAGAACCATGCCTGAAACGTACAGCCGATTTGCTAACACTGTGCAATAATCAGCTGAGAATCATAACAGGTTTCATGACTGGTCATGCACCAGTAAAGGAAGTCCTGTACAAATTAAAACTATACAACGGAGACAGTGAAAAATATACTGTTTACATGCGAGTATCTTGATCGCAAAAGACAGTTATTATTTGGCCAACCGCAAGGAAACGCTGAATTATATAGCAAACACCCAGCTAAGAACCTGTACAAACTGGTGCAGGGACAAAGGTAATGGACTGGGTGCTATGAGAAAGCACGAGCAAAAATTCAATAAGCCATTAGGCTGCAGTGTTATTGGAGACTTGTCAGGCGGGCTCGGGAAACAAAAAAAAAGGTTATTGTGTGAATATTCCATGCTGAAGTCCACCCTTTATATAGAAGAAAACATAGATATTTCCAAGTATCCTAAACTTCGAGCATTTTTAAAAAGTAGAAATGACGGATGATGTGAATAAATTCCTGTTAGAAGCCCCCGTTGATATTTAATGATGAAGGTTGAAACGATAATGGAATTGCTGGAGCGTGCCGTTTTAGTGAACACTGTGCAATGAAAATGGACAATGTTGAATTAAGGCATGAAGTCATAATTATTGTTACTATTCCTGATTCCAAAAATGAGTGACTAAAAGTGACGATGAGAAGGTTTATTATTTCAAAATCGTTCGAAATTACATTGTTATAAGATCACCCATGACGAATTTTAATCCTCACTTCTTCATGCGATATCAAAATGGAAAGTGTTTAAACCAGCCTGTCGGGAATAACTTGATTTCTTCTATTCCAAGTAAGTAAGTTTCTGAACTTTGAGGAGTATACTGAGCACTCCCTTAGAAGAACGTCGGCCACTTTATTAGCGAATTAGCGAACTCTCAAGCGACAGGGCGGATGGAAATCTGCAACTATTGCGGAGAGCGTCGATCAACAATAAAAAGGAATATAACGAAGCCAGAAGTATCCTGCAGTACTCCAAGAGTAGTCATCTCCGTACTTGTATTTTTTTTTAGTTTCCAAACAAAAAACATACCCTCGTTTTCGATACACTTTTTAATAATTAGAACAAACTCTTTGCATGCATTTTTTATACATAGCTTTCGAAGCACCTTTTCTTCATACCCTCACTTTCCTTGAATTAATTGATACTTACATTCATAAATTTAACTTGGTGGAATTTTTTTTTCACTGTGGACTAAATGTGTGTAATAAAGTGGTGTCTTGATGAAGACGAATTTTGTCGTGATAGTTTTTTTTTTAATTTTTTCGTTCTCGCTCTCTAATATAATCTTCTATGCTGATCCTACGTCCCATTTTAAAGGGGATTGATAAATATTATACCATGAACATCCAAAACAAAAAATACGGTCCTTATATAATATTTCCAGCTTTTTTAGTCGATAAACGAATTTCCTGTGATATTCCAATATGTATATGAGTTGTTAGAAATTTTAAAATACACCTGGCGTTTTCACGAAACCTTTATATTATATTCCGTTTCAATTCATACATTTCAAAGAAATTTTAAAATCAGTTCAACATCAAACATGTTATTGAAAAGAATACTTTGGATGCTTTTTATAGGAGCAGAAGCTTCTATATCTGACAAGCTCCTTTTTAATCTAATTTCTGGGTATATCACCGCAGAAAATTCGAAATTTTGTACCCTTTTACTATGCTGGACTGATACAGGTGTGTATTATACATTACACTTATTGGTAACACGTTTTATTAAATACGACAATATACAGGAAGCTGTAATCAAACATACTTATGCAGGCATCCCTGACGTATAGTTTGGCAAGTTTATCTGAAGCCGTGAAAGGAATGCAGTCGAAAACATTCGATATTGCCACGTTTAACTATAAAAAAGACCAAGTGCTAAGTGTGTAGTGATAATAATTAGAAAATGGACTTTTTATTATTAACAATAAGATTAAACGTTCATTCTTTAATGTGCTTGTTTTCTTGGGTTTTGTCTATATTAACATTATTTTTTCAATTTATGAACATTGAAAGATGAACACTTTTCCAAATTTGTTATGGGCCTCTTCAAGCTCTGGCAGCTTTGTGCGAAAACCTTAATTTTCACGCCCTCTGAACTAACTCAATTGGTGAAATTTATCGAAAGGCCTTCATTGCTTAGCGACCAGCTGACTTCCTATTGGCAAGTACGTGCCTGTGTTCTTCCCTCTCACTTTGTCAATTGACTGACATTGATTATCCAGTGGCGTTGGTATGGTCAGTGTCAGATTTCGAACTATTTCGTATCCATATTGAATTCAGGTACGATTCTTAACATTATTTGTTTTTAACAACTACCTGCCGTGTTTTGAAAAATACCTTACCTTCAAAGCAAAGCAAAAATCAGTTTCTATACATAATTATTATTTTTAATACTTTTATAAAATGGGTACCGTACGCCATTGATACGTGTATGACAGATATCCGGCATGTTTCCTCGCCCCTTACCGATGCCGCGTAGCTTCAGATAAACTTGCCAAACTATACTTATGCAGACATCCCACGATCAAATAGTTTATCAAACTTGACTAATCAAACTGAGCTGATGACGTAGAAAACACGTTTTTTTTGTACAAAATTAGTTTTACTCATAAATGTTATTTCCATCAAGAACAACGCAATCATTCCAGCGTCGCTCTAAGATTTCAATACCACTTTTGTAAAACGATTTATCTTTTGCCTCAAAATAGGCCTCAGTGTCAGCGATAACCTCTTCAATCGAGCGAAATTTCTTACCGGCGAGCATTTTTTTTAGGTCTGCGATTAGCTAGTAGTCGCTGGGAGCCAAATATGACGAATACGGTGGATGTGGGAGCAATAAACAATTCATGTAGTTTTGCTATTGTTTTGATTGACTTGTGACACGGCACGTTGTCTTGAGGAAACAACATTTTTTTCTGTTATGCAGGCCCGCCGCTAGCTGTTTAGTAGCCCGCGTGCAATACCGATTATGCCGCCCTATAACGACTACTTACGCTAAGTTTTGTCAAAAAAATGCTATTTAATGTTTTCTCATTATGGTGGGAAAAAAGAAAAGAATCATAACGAAGATAAAACATTTATTTTGATTAGGTACATAGTATCTACCAAAATTTACCTCTTCTTGTCTTTATATTTGCGAAATCTTGAAGCAAGCTCTAAGAGTTCATGTTCAATAATTGAAACTATAGCTAAATTACTAGTCTTTTCTGGAGCATTGTTGATCTTAAATGGTTTTTAATAATTTTCAATTTTGAAAAGGATCTTTCACCAGATGCAACTGAAACTGGCAGTGTAAGTAATCTTCTTAACGCTATTGCTGTGTTCGGAAATGTTGAAATTAAGTCATTAGTAAAAAGATATTGTGGATCATTAGACTGGTTTTCTGCAAAATGCAACTTTAATGCAATTATTTCATTAAACAAACCAATACCGTCAATTTATGATTCACCACTTGAATAATCTTTAAGCCTCAGATTTAAATATTTACAATGTTTAATTAACTCATCATTGGAGTAATTAAATAAGTTATTGCTAAAAAAGCCAAATACATCGGAAAATGTTTTTAACTCCTCGAATCTATCCTTTAAAGATGTCTGATCTAGGACTCTAAAATAAAACTCTACCTACTCTATATTTGATTTTGAGGTCTACTAAAACTTCATCACTGTGTTCATATTGAAATTGTGTTGGTTTTCTTGTATTGTATTCATTGTTGGGAAATCTGTTTCTACATTGAGCTCGTGAGCCACTTTGGAAGCTTCTGCTAACACTATTTCAAAGTGTTCATCCGTTCGATATTCTGTGAAGTTACCAATCAACTTATTTAACAAATTTATGCAGATTGAAGTCAAATATGAAATTCATTACATCTTAGTTTTAAAGGATGATAATAGATGTTAACGCTAAAGTCTCGGTTTCCTCGAAAGCGGTACCGACAAATTGCGACCGCAATAATGCGATGAATGACGCCATAGAAAACTGTACCATGCACATCATTACCAGTGGTTTTTAAGGAAGCGTTGGTGGTCACCGCAACGCAATATGACGGTACCGGCATAGTGAATGCGGTAGACATTGCGGCGAGAAATAGTTTGTCAACGGTTTAGTGCGGTGTGGATGTGTTGTGATTTCGTTTGTTTTTATATTATAAAACTGATAAATAGGTATTTATGATTTATATTACAAAGTTTACGTTATGCGTTATGGTGTTTTTTGTAGCGTAATGTGTTCTGAAATAAAACACACTGTATGGACAAGTGAGCAGGACGAAATATTGATAGATTTTGTTAGAAGTAATGAATGTCTATATAATGTTCAATGTAAAGATTACAGAAAAAGTCAACTGAAACAAAGTTTATGGAAGGAAATAGCTCAGATACTTCAAATAACAGGTAATACAAAATACTACTTCTCAATACCATAAAAAATATTTATTTATAATAGTTTACATTGCTATGATTAATTTAGTTTTCTCGGTAATGCTGTTCCTGCCATGGTACAGCACCGGGTCCATTAAAATATGTTTTAAATGTCTCACGAATTTGGACTGCTATATTTGCCCCACGTACGTTGTTGTGAATTAGTGGAAGTAAATTTTCTGTAGGTAGTGAGTATTTTTCTGTACTATTAGTTGATGTCGGAAGTATATTTGAATCTCGCAGTAGATTATATAAAATACAGGCACACAATATTAGTTTATCCGTGGTTTCCGGTTGCGTAGAAATTGGCTGAAAAAATATTCGAAAAAATGCACAAAGAATGCCAAAGGCATTTTCAGTTGTCCTACGAGCTCGAGAAAGTCGGTAATTATAGATTGCTTTAGTTTTATCAGTTATTGATTGATTTCGTGGATATGGTTTCATGAGATGTTCATGAAGAGCGAATGCCTCATCCCCGAGAATAACATGGGGTACCAGGATATTCATGCCAGGCAGTGGTTGTGGTGGTGGAATACTAAATTCTTTTTTCAGAATCTTTTGTCCAAATCTACTTTTTAAATATATGCCTAAAATGAAATTTGTTTCATAAAAAAAATTATTCATTTTAATGCATTTACCTGCATCTCCTTCTCTCCCGTACGAACCTATGTCTACAGCAACAAATTTATTATCTGCATCTACAAGTGCCAACATCACTACTGAATGAAAGTCCTTGTAATTGAAGAATGTGGAACCACTATTTTTTGGAGCCTTAATCCGAATGTGTTTACCATCAATTGCTCCAATACAGTTTGGAAAATACCAAAGAGATCTAAATCTCCTAGAGATTGATTTGAACATTTCCTCTGTTGGTTGTGGCATTACCAAAGTAGGCATTCTTGTAACAATGGATTCAGCAACCTGCCTTATTATTATACTAATCCATGAATGGCTTATTCTAAACTGAAACGCCAATGATCGAAATGATTCTCCAGTAGCCAAGAATCTAAAAAAATAATATGTAGTACTTTGCGACACTTACCTCATTGTTTTTGTTTTTATATTTGTAGTTAATGATTGCAGCAAGAGGTGGGGATATGTAAGAGATTACTACATAAAGAGACGAGGCAGACCTGGCACGGGTTCGTCTGGGGAAGCAGCGAAGAAAAGATCAGAACAGCTGTCATTTTTAGAATGTATCTCTTCGGGCAAGAGGAGGTATATTTATGTTACTTTATTTTGCTGATAATACAAAAAAATTTATTTTATTTTCAGCACTCTTAGCAACATAGAAAAGTCTGAAACCCAAGAGAATGTGGAAATTGACAACAGTGAGCAACAACAGTCTGAATTATTTACTGCAGACGACACTAGCAGTAATATCTCAGATATTCAAGAAGCCGTAGTTGAAACTGAAAAAACTCCAAGAGTTACTAAACGTAAACATACAACTACATCCACACCTGCTGATGAACGTTTAAAGATATTAAAACAAATAGCTGAACGGCAAGATCAAAAAAATATGGAAAAGCAAGATGAAAATGATTTATTCTTTGGATCTATGGCGAAGATAACTAAAAAGCTGCCAAAAGTCGTTCAGGCTAGACTTCGAATGGAAATTGGAAATTTAGTAGGAAATGCAGAGATTGAAATCTATCACCATTGCCAAGTGCTGACTATGGGCCTGGACCATAATCAGCAGGTAGCTCCACATCATACAGTACATTTGTTTCCGACGATTCTGTAACTCTAATGGGATCATCCACTACTTCAGTAATGGATGAAGAACCTAGCCAAAGGTACTTCACAAATTTGTAAATTTATCACACACATGTATACATTTCTTAAAATAAAAGTATATATAAGACATACGTGTTACTTTTGTGTGTTTGATGTAGTTAGTAGATATTAATGGAAATACATACCTTAGAAGCAGGCATAATTTTTGCTCAGGAGTCAATGGATTTTGAACACGATTTGTTGGTTTTGAACAAAGATCTTCTTTTATATAACCTAAGACGTCATCAAGTAAGACCGGCGTCAAACGAAAATATTCCCTGAACTTATTTTCGTTAGTATATGGATGGCGACAAATTAAAATTTGGTATGCACCCTCTGAAGTTCTCTTTTTAAAAAGGTCAGATTCACTTCTTCTATGAATCTCTTCCTCTGATTCCTCGGCATTTAGCACTACCAAAAGAGCAACATCGAGATCGTCCATGTCGATTGTTTTTAACGCAAAACGGTACTGGCGACGCTTTCTGGAGTTACACATTTACTTGCCGCAATTTAGAACCCTGATTTTCCCACCGCAACCTGACGTCATTCGTCGCATTATTGCGGTCGCAATTTGTCGGTACCGCTTTCGAGGAAACCGAGACTTAAGACTGCGCACCGCCAGTCGGGTTTTTTTCCATGCTATGACATTACTTATTCTTTAGGTGGGGTGGGTATTATGACAATGATTTTGAATATTACGGGATGCGGACGTTTCTTTGCAATTTCGGTCTTCAAACGCTCCAATACCGCTATATAATATTCACTGTTGATGGTTCTTCCCTTTTCAAGATAGTCGATGAATATTACACCACGTACATCCCAAAATACCGAGGCCATAACATTTCCAGCTAATTGTTGTGCTTTCGGACGATATGGACGAGATTCTCCAGTTGCTGCCCACTCAGATGATGTTCGTTTGATTCCGAACTGAAGTGATGTATCCATGTTTCATCCATTGTCACATATCGACGCAAAAATTCCGGTTTGTTACGTTTAAACATGGTCAAACATTGCTTGGAAGCATCAACACATTCTTGTTTTTGGTCAACAGTGAACAAATGCGGCACACACTGTTAGCAAAGCTTTCTCAAAGTAAATTGCTCATCCAATATAAAGCCTACATGCTCTTTTGATATCTTTACGATGTCAACTAACTCACGAAACTTCACTTTTCGATCATTCAAAACAATTTTGTGGATGTTTTTGATGTTTTCTGGTGTTACCGCCTCATATGGACGTCCACTGCGTTCTGCACTATCGGTGTCCACGTTTGAAGTCAGCAAACCATCGTTTTATTGTTGTTTCTGATGGAGAGGAGTCCCCATAACACTTTTCAAGCCATTGCTTAGCTTGAACGGTATTTTTTCCAATCAAAAAGCAGTGTAAAATTAAAACATGAAATTGTTTTTGATCCATTGTTTTGAAAATATTAAAAGTAGCGTCACTCTAAGCACAACAATTCACGAACTGATGAATAGAATATCATGCAATTTGGACAGATGTCTTTTTAAGGTTAGTACTAACTGAAAAACATGCGATTGCAATAAAACAGGGGTCATTTATGCCCGTGACTTTTCAGCCAATGCGTTATTTGATCGTGGGACGCCTGCTCTATAGTTACAAACCGATGGGTTTGTGTCAATCTAGAATTTTGGTTTGCGGTTGGAGGAGGTGATGTGGCTATTGTCACTTTTAAATATCCTCTACTTGGGGATATGTATTGATTGTGATTTCATCAATGTCATCTTCAGTCCGGGATTAGAGGCTCTCAAAGCTCTCGGACGGAGGATATCTACATTGTACTGATGAGGCGCAAATACTCCGAAACCGTTCTACAAGTGAAATCCCTTCTAATTGCAAACCAGAATGGTTAGTTAAATCTTGTAGATCATACCGACCCCGTTTAACTTAAGACTGTAATTCAATGTATGTCGGGGCATATAGCCTGAGAAGTAGCTGTTTCTTTTTAATTAAACGGTTATTGTTTTTTTGGAAAGTATTTTTCAAAAATTTTGTTATTCGTCATAATCTATTATTCTTCGATATCTATAAAATAACACGTTTTTTTATTTTAGAAAAAGTGAAATTACAAAAGTATATACATAGTAATGGAAATGTGAGGACGCAGTTTGTTAACGACGAAAAAAATATCTTAGAAGCTGATTTTTCATATTATAATCAAGTTACTTTGATTGTAGATTTTAAATGTCCTAACGCTGAGCCGTTGTTACGAAAGGTTTATTTTTATTTCCTTCTACTTAAATTGTCGTAATGAGACACTTAAGCAAATAAGGAGCTTGTCTATCAACATATTATCACTGCCGCTGTATCTGTACATTTTTGACCTGCATACTTTACATCCCTAAAAAAAGTTTGATCATAGAAAATCTTTAAATTATACAGCGTGTCCACGGATGGGGTCAAAAATGTTTAAATATTAGTTTTAGTGAAAAATGTCATTCTTGATAAAAAGTTTTGCTTGTTCTGAAACCTCATAAAATGAAATAAAATTCAAGTTTTTCAAAACCCGTCTCATTTTATAGCCAGTTTTATGAAAACCGCATGAATTTTTGCACTAAATTCGAAAATAATGTATTAATCTAGTGAGTGACGATATTTTCGATGTACCAAGTAACTGTCAACGTTTATAAATAATTTTCAAATTGTCATTGTTTAATAAATATTTGGCAACAATGTTAACTACTCAACAAAGAGTATATCTTATTGGGGAAGTTTCGTACCAGTATGCAATTGCAAAATTTCACGAAAAATATCCATTTCGCGGTGTGGATTAAAAAAAATTAACAAATAAGTTTGATGAGACAGGATCTGTTCAAGACAAAAATAAATTGAAAAAGGCGTACATTGGGAGGATGATGCAGCTGGTGCACTAGCTATGCATTCGTTAAGGGAAAATCCCAAGTTGAGTCTACGAAAAAGAGCAGTGGAGGTTGTTTTTGCAAGAGTCACTTATAGAAAATATTTAAGTTAAGTAATAAAAAATTCATCCATTCAAACCGAAATTTATTCATACCTTACAAGATTATGATTATGACACAAGGTTAGACTTTTGTGCGATGATTGGTGAAAAAACTTATGCATGACCGATTCTTTCACAATAATATTTTGTTTACTGATGAAGCAACGTTTACAACAAACGTAGTGGTTTCTTCCCAAAATTGTAGATATTGCGCTAGTGAAAACCCGAGCTACAGGATTAACTGTAATAGGCAATTTGCTAAAAAAGTTAATGTTAGGTGTGCGGTTTTACCGAATCGAATAATCGAACCGTATTTTCTGGAAGATACATTAAATCAGGAGGTATATTTGCATTTGCTGGACTTCTTAATACCTGAATTAGAAAATATTTCCTTGGAGCAAAGGCGTAAAATGTACTTTCAACATGATGGATGTTCGTCACATTCGACTTTGCTAATTAGAGGCTGGCTGGATGAATATTTTCTTGGGCGATGGAGGTGACGTTATGGACCAATATTTTTTCCGCCCCGATTTAACTATTTTATATTTTTTTTATGGGGCTACTTAATACAAAAAGTTTTCGCACATAATTTAAACCATAATTTATTGAAGCATTGAAATGAGCTATCATTGATGCCGTTAACGAAATTACTCCAGAAATGCTGCGAGATACTTACAAAGAATTTAGAAAGAGAATTGAGAGATGTTTTGAAGCTGTGGGAGGATATTTTGAATAGATGTTTTTTGTTTACTTAGTGCTTCTTACATTATTATTCTGTAGTGTTATTTTTGATAGTGATTATAATTCTTGAAAAGTTAACATTGTTGTCAAATCTTTATTAAAGAATGACAGTTTGAAAATAATTTATTAAAGTTGACAGTTACATTAAAGTTGACAGGTACATCGTAAACGTCACTCACTAGATTAATACATTTTTTTTCGAACGGTTTTCATAAAACTGGCTATAAAATGAGACGGGTTTTGAAAAACTTGAATTTTATTTCATTTTATGGGGTTTCAGAACAAGCAAAACTTTTTATCAAGAATGATATTTTTCACTAAAACTAATATTTAAACATTTTTCACCTGTAGGATACCCCATCTGTGGACACGCTGTATAAGAATCTAACAATTTATTTGTAGTTGGACGACTTAAAATTCCGATTTTCATACAATTGGTTAATAATATTGAACAACTCAATTCAGAAGACGGATATTAAAAATTTAATTTCAACTTTAAATTTGAGATTGGATAGTCGATTTCGTATCGCCATACTAGATTTTGAGAAAAAAAATTACCACATTTACGAATCTTTCAAGCCTGGCAGTGTAGCTGACGTACGAATCCGTTTGGTAAATGTTTTCGAACAAAAAACGTTGGTGTTTCGTAACACATCAAAATCTTTTTATGAAAACAGAAAAGATATGGAAGGCGTTTTAATAAGAACAGGAAATAGGGTAAAATAAAACAATATTTCGATTTGTAGATTGATCTTTCAACAGTGTTCTGCTAAAATTTAACTTCAATATTCACAATTTTGTAGTTTTTACATAAATTTTTCTGTTGATAATATTTTTTCGAAAATTTTTAGGTGACATTCAAAATGTTTCCAAATAACAGTGCACCACTTCTTTTGTCGTACCAAAAAAATACATTTAGAAGATTTTTTGTTTTTTCCTGGATAAATATTTATGTTAGTACATTCTAACCCAAGAGGTATTTAGACCAGGGTCGATAATTTTTGAAACCCACAAAAATAAGAGTGGGATAAAACCCATTGGAAAAGGAGGAGAATATTATTGAAACTAAAGGAAAAATCATTTACGGTTTATCTCGATTTCCGGAAAAACTACAAGTCCTATGGAAAAAAAGTCAAATGGCAGAGTTGTAGGTAATAAAAATACCTCAAAATTTATGTGGGAAATTTACAAAAACAAGTTTTTGGTTTTTTACTTTTATCTTTTACAAAAAAAAAATTTTTCACGAAATTTGTTGAAAACTTACCTTTTTATGTCCCAAATCCACTGTAATTTATTTAATTTGAAATATTTATTTTTTCACCTTATTTTGAGTTAATATCGACCCTAATTTTCAATCGGAAATTCACCCGTCAAAATATCAGCTTTTTTAAAAAAGTTGGTGTGCTTTCTGTTCGTTGAAATCTCTACTTTCTGATGGTGTAAAAAAAATATATCACTATATTAAATCTTCTCAGAAAATGCAAAAAATCGAAAGAAACTCGAATTCGAAATTTTTTTTAATGCCATTTTTATACAATTTCATCTAAAAAATGCAACTGCTGCAGTTTTTTTCAATTAAAAAATTGATTTATTAAATTCTAATTACGTTTAAGTCATAGAAAATCTCATAATATATAAAAATAAATGTAAATCGTACTATTGAATTCATTACAATATTTTTTGCATTTTCTGAGAAAATTTACTATAGTAATATATTTTTTTACACCATCGGAAAGAAGAGATTTCAACGAACAGAAAGCACACCAACTTTTTGAAAAAAGATGATATTTTGACGGGTGAATTTTCGATTAAAAATTAGGGTACTATTTCGATATTAAGTCAAAATACGGTGAAAAAATAAATATTTCAAATCAAATAAATTACAGTGTGTTTGGGACAAAGAAAGGTAAGTTTTCACGAAATTTCGTGAAAAAAATAATTTTTTTGTAGAGGATAAAAATAAAAAACCGAAAACTTGGTTTTTTGAATTTTCCACATACCCTTTGAGGTTATGTGAAAAAAGTGTTAGCATAAAAGTTGTAGATCTTTTTATTACCTACAATTCTGCTATTTTACTTATTTCCATAAGACTTGTAGTTTTTCCGGAAATCGAGATAAACCGTTTTTTACCCTTAAAAACCCACTCCCTTCCCGATCCCGACCTCAGATCGCCCGTAAATTATTTTTCCTTTCATTTTCATAATATTCTCCTCCTTTACCAATGGATCCCAACCTACTATTTTTTTTTCACTTTTTATTATTTTTAAAGGCTTCTACCCTGGTCTAATTAGTTTAAAGCATATTGTTTAATAATTTTTTATCCAATTTCACTCGGTAGATCGTAGTTTTGAATCCCTCGTCCAATTGACATGCTTTTATCGCACCCCACTGCTTTCTTACAACTTTTTGTTGTAAATATATCACCAAACATTAATTATTTATAGGTTAATTATAGTTCCACAAAAGAAGAAGATTATCTCGGTATTTTAAGAGCAAAAGAACGGACAGAATTTCAAATATTTAATTTCCAATTGTTTTTAGTTTTGAGGGAAGTACACAAATTTCAGTAAGTTTTCACATATTACATCCTTTCAATATTGTATACGGTAAATTTTAGATTCAATACGACACTTAGCAATGTTTGGTTTGGTAATAATACGTCAGGATCTGATGGAGGTTTGGCTCAATTGGTGTTTGAAAAAAAAATCGATATCAGTACTTCTGGTGGGTATATGAAGCCTGATAGAGTCGATGTTTACGATTTTTTGATACCGATGTATAAATTCAGGTATGTATAATGTCATAGCTTCATCTAACAATTTTTTTGAGGATATTACACTGTTTATTTTAAGGAATTATTATTATTAATAAAAACTTAAGCTTCCAATTTTTAGAAATTTTCATAAAATTTACTGCAGACATTTTTTTGAAAGTTTCATCGATCATAGCTTCAAGTTTAAGCTTAAATAATATGTTCTTACAGCACAAATATGAGGAAATTCATTTTTTCGAGATATGGGAATAGAATGAGAAACTAAAAAAATTACGAGCGTAAGTCCAATTGTTTGAAATATTCTCAAAATTGGCTACAATTATTTTTTCCAAATTTCATCGACTATATAGCTCCCAGCCTATGCTAAAGTATGAGGTAGAGCACATATCTGAGGAAATTCAATATTTCGAGATGTGTCATTGAGGAGGGAAAACAATACTCAAAAAATTACGAATTGAAGTGAGCACTTTTTTGAAATTTTCGCAAAATTGGCTGCAAATTTCATTATAACTCCACGCTTGAGCTAAAGTTTCTGGTAGAACACACATCTGAGGAAATGTAATATTTCGAGATGTGTCGATAAAGGGAGGAAACAATACTCAAACAATTACGAATTGAAATACACTTTTTTGAAATTTTCTCATAGTTGGCTGGAAGGATTTTTTTGAAAATTTCATTGATTATAACTCTAAGCTTAAGCTAAAATATATCATTGAACACGCATTTGAGAAAACTACATTTTTCGAGATATTGTGCTAGAAAGAAAAAAGAAAATGGAAAAATTTCATACCCAAGTGAAATTTCCGCAAATTTTTTTTCAAGAATTTATTTAAAAATTCGATAGAGTATAGATCCAATCTTATACTTAAAGAGAAAATTATAGGTACTCTAAAATTTTTCTAAAAGTATACATTTTTGTCATTAGACGTTAGAATTAATGAAAATTCTTTCCAAAGGCTGAGCGCAGGAAAAAAATAAAATACCATATTAAAATTTAAGGTTCTTTGAAATGAAAGTCTCGAAACAAATAAATTGACTAATTTTAATTTTTAATGAATAAAATTTTCCAGATCCTCGTTCGTTTTTGTGAATCCTGGAAAGGCCAAGCCAGGATTCGAAATCTTAAAACCTTTTACAATCAATACCTGGTATGCTTTTGTACTAGCTACAATAGCTATAGGATTTTCAATATATTCAACATACTGGACGGAATTTAAATTTGCAAAATCCAATAGGAAATATAGTTTCTGCAGCTCAATGCTAATCACAATTGCAATTATTGCTCAACAAGGTATGTTAATAACTAGCGGACCCGACAGACGTTGTCCTGTCTTGCCTTACAATATTATACACATTTTGACTATTTTTATTTTTATAAAAAATATCTTATTGTTACTTTATTTTGGGTGGAAAAAACAGATAGTATTGTTAATTTTTTCATAGAAGGAATATATTTTTTGAAAAATCCAATTTTCCTCAAATTTTTTGCCCATTTTTTGAAATGATCGTATAAAAAAAACTCGTATACTATATACCATCAAATCTTCCCATCCGCTTAGGAGTTTTCATCAAAATCGGCCCATCCGTTTACGAGTTGTGAACACGGTTGCAACGCCACCTACCGGGACTAATTGTGAGTCTAAAACACAAGGAACACCTTTTTGCTTTTATTGATAGGTAATTTGTTTGTTGTCTAATACTTCAAAACTAAACTAACTCATGTTGTCAATTATCCTAATTTTTATATTTTGCACCTGTTCCAGGCAGTTCACGACTCTTTCATGACATTTCTATATTTATCGATGACATTTCTAGACTTTTATGTAGAAGTCCATAAAGAAAAAAAAGAAGACACATTTCGAATTATCTAGAAATATCATCGAAAAGTCTAGAAATGTCATCGAAAAGTCTATTGACATAATGATATGACGTATTGTCTATTTGAAGTTGTCAACTGCTGGCTAAACAATTGAACGTCTTTATTTCACATTCACCCACTCACTTTTCGTTTAATGAGATTTTAAAAGAATCTGATTTTAAAAAAATCGTTTTTTCTTTTAATATTCTTCTATACAAACTTTCTCCTGACAAAAACGAACACATAAAAGAAAGATCTATCCAATTTATTGCAGTCGATTAAAAGGTATGCGCTTACAAACATTTTGATAACGATTGTATTAAAAAAAGCGATAAATTCACAAAGTTAATCACGTTAAATTTTCGTTGTCTATTTTTTCAAAAAATTCATTAAAAAACAGATACCAAAAGGTAAATTTTTGAAAAAGTTATGGCTCTTTGAAAATGAAAAAGCAATTTTTTTTTAAAATTCATCGTTTTTTGGGTTGAATAAAAAATTTTTTATAGAATTTTAAAAAATTTTCCAAAATATTTTTCAAAGGGTAGAAAGTAATGGAAAACTTTTGGCCAGATTGAAAGGGGTCGGGTTCAAAAGTGGTCTATTTGGCATGGAATACCCCATATATATACAGTGTAAAGTAATTTGCTAATATTTCGATTTCCGTTAGATCTACAAAAAAATGTTGAATAAAAGTTTTTTCAAATAATCCAGACCATCTGCATAAGTCGATTAAAAGTATACAGGGTGCATCGTTGCTCCAAAATAACTTATTAACATATTTTTTTAAATAGTACACCATGTATATATTTTCAGTTTTTCATAATCTATTAAACTGCAAATACAATCGTCAAGACCGCATAATTCTAACTTTAATAATTCCAAAGTTACATTGGTTTGAATCTAATATTATAAAAAAATTGTTTATGTCCAAAAAGTAGTAGGTTTTTCTGTCATTAATATTAATTAAATTAATAGTTTTAGGTTTCTCGCCAAAAATTCCAAGTTTCCCGCCAAAAATTCAAGTTTTCCGTTAAGAATTCCAAGTTTTCCTACGAAATATCAGGTTGTCCTCTAAACATTTCAGGTTTACCGTTAGGAATTTCAAGTTTTCTGCTCAATTTTTAGGTTTCTCGCAAAAAATTACGTTTCCCGCCAAAATTTCAGGTTTTCCTCTAAAAATTTCAGGTTTCCCGTTAAGAATTCCGAGTTTCCCGCTCACATTTTAGGTTTTTCGCCAAAAATTCCAAGCTTCTCGTTAAAATTTCAGGTATCCCTCTGGAAACTTCAGGTTTCCCGTTAAGAATTCCATGTTTTCCGCTCAAATTTTAGGTTTCTCGCCTTAAATTCCAAGATTCCCTCTAAAAATTTCAGGTTTCCCGTTAAGAATTCCAAGTTTCCCGCTCAAATTTTAGATTTTTCGCCAAAAATTCCAAGCTTCTCGTTAAAATTTCAGGTATCCCTCTGAAAACTTCAGGTTTCCCGTTAAGAATTCCAAGTTTCCCGCTCAAATTTTAGGTTTTTCGCCAAAAATTCCAAGCTTCCCGTTAATATTTCAGGTATCCCTCTGAAAACTTCAGGTATCCCGTTAAGAATTCCATATTTTTCGCTCAAATTCTAGGTTTCTCGCCTTAAATTCCAAGATTCCCTCTAAAAATTTCAGGTTTCCCGTTAAGAATTTCAAGTTTCCCGCTCAAATTTTAGGTTTCTCGCCAAAAGCTCCAAGTATCCCGCCAAAATTTCAGGTTTCCCTCTAAAAATTTCAGGTTTCCCGTTAAGAATTCCAAGTTTTCCTCTCAAATTTTAGGTTTCTCGCCAAAAATTCCAAGATCCCCTCTAAAAATTTCAGGTTTCCCGTTAAGAATTCCAAGTTTCCGATAAAAATTTATGGAGGAAAACCTGAAATTTGAGCGATTTGAAATTCTTAACAGGAACCCTGACATTTTTAGCGGGAAACCTGAAATTTTGGTGGGAAACTTGGAATTTTTCGCTAAAACTTTATTAATTAATATGAATGACAGAAAAACCTACTAATTTTTTGACAAAAACAATTTATTTATAAGTTTAGATTCAAACCAATGTAAATTTGGAATTATTAAAGATAGAATTATGCGGTCTCGACGGTTGTATTTGTAATTTATTAGATTATGACTATTTTAAAAAATATGTTAATAATTTATATTTAATACTTTTATTCAACGTTTTTTTTTTGTAGACCTAACGGAAATCGAAATATTAGCAAGTTACGTTTCTTTATGTACACACTGTATAGGGCATGTCCACGTGACGTCATGCCCTGAGGAATCTGACATGGAACATACAACATCTGATAATAAACTAAAACTGCACTAAGAGTTTTAACAGGAATCTTAACGAGACATTGTCGCCTGAAGATTGTAGATTTTGTGGAATGGAAGAAGAAACCTAAGCGTTCTTTGCTCAACACGTGTGGTTCTTAATAGTTATTTGATTTTGATTTAGGGCTTTTTTCGACGTTGTTTTAGTTGCTTAGGTATTTTAAAAGTTATATATACCTAACTGTTTATAATAAAAAGGATCATTGAATCAATACAAAACAACCAAATTACAAATCTGAAATCTAACCAAATAATTGTTTTTCCTCAGGGGTATTGTCAACTGTCAGTTGATGTATATAAATTTAAAAACATTTCAGGTTCGGCAATTGTACCTTTAAGAATATGTGGGCGAATAATATTTCTAACTCTTCTCATCATGTCGATGATGCTTTATAATTATTACACATCCAGTTTGGTTTCGTCGCTCTTAAGTTACGTACCTGAACCAATAAGTACCTTGAAGGAACTTTACGAAAGCGATCTGAAGGTATTTTTTAATAATTTTTAACTGATTTTCGATTCTCAACCGCCAGGGAAATCTAACAAAAATGTATTTCCAGGTGGCTCTAGAGCCTCAGCCTTACGTTTTTACGTACATTCTTCAACAAAAAGATGACAAATATATAAGTTTATTAAATAGAACGAAGATATACGAGAACGGCATACCAAATATCATGTCTCCGATAGAAGGGATCGGTAAAGTTAAGCAAGGTAATTACGCTTATCTCACAGAACTAGCGACCGCTTTTTCATGCTTAGCCGATGCGGATCAAGACATTTCTTGTGATTTGGCTGATATAAATTTCATACCTTATGGAGATATCGGATTCGTTGCTCAAAAATATTCACAATATACCGAATTATTTCATATTACGTAAGTATTTTTTTAATAGTTGACAAAAATAAAGTTTTAATGCGTATATTGAGATAAGTTTCGGTATTTTTTATATAAGTTCGCGATTACGGTCAATTCAGATGCAGGGAAACCAAAGAAAATCTGTATCCATAATCCCGGATAGGAATGTGCAAGAATTAGGTATACCTCGTTCAAAGATATTTCGTTGTTGGCGATGTTGAAATTTGATTGGTCACAAAAGTGACGCATGTCATACGAGAGCTAAATTTACGTTGCACATTATTTAGGTTTTAAAACATGTGGATTTTGACACGAATTGCAGATATCAAGTCACGTGGCACTAAGTAGTAAAGTTACTAATGAGTATTTCCCGAGTGAAACTAAGATATACAAATTGAATTACGTTTCAGAAAGTTTAAGAAATCCTCAAGATATAAGAATAGGATTCTCGTCACGATATAAATTTAAATGAGTTCAATTTTAGAGCAAAACACACAGCAGGTTGTCGTTAATCCGATAACAATATTTATTTTTAGATCCAGAAAAATGTTATCTAGTGGAATTCATCACAGAATTAAGGAATTTTGGTTATCAAAAAGACCTATGTGCTTACTCAGCTCCAGGGTAAAAGCTGTGGGAGCGGCGGAATTATTTTTAGTGTATTTAATTATTTCCGGAGGTATTTTAATATCTTTAATCATTTTATTACTTGAACTACTTTTAAATAAACATTGCTATACAAATATATCGAGAAATTAGATGGTAAAAAATTATTACAGTTTCCTGTAGGTAATATTGTCGTATTTAATAAAGCGATTTAACAACATAATAATAGTTATCCTAACACTTAATAAGTTTTGAAAAATATTTTTCAAAAACAGTGACCGTTCGATTAGAAGAAACAACTACTTCCCGTGCTATATGCACCGACGGATATTGAATTACACATCAAAGTCAAACGGAGTTGGTATATCTACAAGATATTTTAGGATCAACTGTTCTGGTTTGCAATTAGAAGGGACAACAGTAGCGAAAGCACTAGGAATTAGTTTAAGGACTGCGCAGAAAATTGTGCATGAAAAAAAGCATAATATAATATCGAGGAATACTAATAAATGCAAACGAAGAAAGCCAAAGACTGAGGATTTACGGAAAATATTAAAATGGAAGTTCGAGATGTTATTTACGATTTATATAGAACTAAAACCAATATAACTCTTACAGTTTTAAAAGAAGCTTTAAATATTCCAGGTGTTTAAGAAATCGGAATTACATCATTATCAAAATCAATAAAAAAGTTGGGGTTTCGCTATAAAAAAGAATGTAACCGAAGATTTTTATGTGAGCAGCCACAAATAGTGAGTCAGAGTGTTCAGTTTTTTAAAAGATATACGGAAAATGACAAATAAAAATTTTGAAAAGTGGTAATTTTGGACGAAACGAAATTTCCATTTTTTCTTTTTATTTCTTGAAATAGTTAATCAGATTAAATACCATTGTATTTTTTGGTTCTGATAATATGATTTTAAAAAAATTGCTCTGTTTATTATTATTTTCGTTTTAAATAAAGAGACTATTGATTAGGTTATCGGAATAATGATTATATACAGCGTGTTTTTGGAAGTTCTTACCAAACGGAAACCTTTTTATCATTGATTTCTCAGAAAATTTTAATCTTGATAAATGTATGTGTATGTTGAGAAAATTATTTTGACGTATCCAGATTTTCTTTAGTGTATACCGGGTGGAAATTAGAGTTCATACAATAGCCTTCTTGGTGTGCGTCATCGTTTGTGACGTATATCCGGGTTTTAGGCATGTCGTTTATTATATTTGCTATTTATTATTTTGTCTATGGTACAGACCTGACGAGAACTGTCAGTGGGACATTAGAAAAAGACGAAACCTACGAAGGGTACGTCTACGTCGAATTTTGAACGATATAAATTCGCCCGATTGATAGGTCGCGCTTGCACGTAAACTAAACATCAACCAATCAAATTTTTCTGTCAAAGATTAGGGTTAACGTTTGTAATACGTTTAAACGGTTCATTATTGTGATATTTTGATTAGGATTAATCACAGACCTGCCTTTTTTTTCCATTTCTTTCACCGTAATGTGTTAGAAGGACATTAACAATCAATGACGCACACCAAAAAGGCTATTGTAAGAACTCTAAGCACAAAATATGACGATAGTAAATCAAAGTTTTTTAAAAATATAGAATCCGAAACAGGAAAATTCAACAACTGACAAAACTCGAATTTTCTGCATTTCTTAGAAAATATTAGCATTGGAAAAAGCTTTACTTAACTTATTATCTTAGATTTATAAGTCCTTCAATATGGCTGACTCAGATTCCATATTTTTAGAGAAATTTGATTTACTATCGTCATGCTTTTGTGCTTTATTTTCACCCGACATACACCACCCAAAATCTAAATACGTCAAAATAATTTTGTCAAGATACAAAAACATTTATCAATATTAAAATTTTCTGCGAAATCAAGTATAAAAAAGGTTGCCATTCTGTAAGAACTTCCGAAGACACGCTGTAATGTTTTTGTAATCTTTGTTCACCACATGTACTTACTACAGAATTTTTGCAAAAATAAAAATACCAGGTACATTTACGTTAATTAAAATGATAAAACCATCAATCTTTTCTCCGGGTATATATTGCAATGATTTTATTTTATTTGTTTTAAATTTGTAATTTAATCAGGTATTATTTTATTCTCAACCTATTTTAACTTACCCTTTTTTTAAGCTAGCTCACTTATCATGCGGGAACATGAAAAACTCCTCTTTTCAGGTTCTGGCGCCATATAAGAAAAGAAGTCCCTTTGTCCCTTTTTTTTTATGTCATAAAAATGTGAATTATATAATTTATTTTATTATTATAATTTTTGATATTAAATTTCAATTTTATTATATTCACTTTTTGAACTGCTCCAAAGATAATGAATTACACAATCTATTTTTATAAAAAAATTATTCTTTATAGTATCGATTAAAACAAATTTTGATACGCCCATGTATTACGAGTATTTATTTATGACATATAATCATAGATAACTAACCTTAAATTTACTGTGCTGTGAGTCTGTGGCTGTGCTTTCCTTTCTATCGAGGTTTAGAACAAGTTTTAATATTTTTTTAAATAAAATTGATAAATACTTAAAGAACTATTTAATAATTTTAAATTATAAAGTAATCACACAATAAGTTACATGAACAAGTACAAGAGATGACGAGTTAAGTGAAAAAAGAAACATCAAATGATTGTTTAACAAGAAACTTAACCTACAAAAAACAACAACTGAATAGATCTAAATCTAAAATGGTTTTTTTTAAATTGTGACCGAAAACGCTATTTAGCTGTACAGCTGACCGAATACTGTTTTTATTTATTTATTGGTACCAATGATTGAAATTCATAGGGATATGCGATACTAGCTAAATATCGATACTAGGTATCGAAAGGTATTGAATGTGAAGTATCGATACCAGTATCGTATCGCTAAGAAAGTATCGATACCTAGTGGTATCAAATCGAAACGGATACGGAAGGAGTAATAATTGAAAAACGAAAAAAAAAATATTCTTTTAAAAATATTACACGTCAACATCAAATAAAACTTTTTTTTTCAAATGTTCCACTCTAATTTGGAGCAGCTTCCTAAGAAAATAAGTTTGGAGACCCTTGTTTCCAGAAATTTATTTCTGTCTCTGCAATAAGTGGCTCCAGCCTTAGAAAATAAAAGTTCTGCTGGAACCAATGTAGTAGCAATACATAGATATATTCTTGAAACTGGTGCTTAGATGGGTGTCTACGTATAGGAGACATACAAATGATTTTATTTTGATTCGATACGATACCACTACTAAGTACTAATATTAGTGAAGTATCGAAAAGCTGGTATCGATATGAAAGTATTCGGTATCGGAATAGAAATATCGATACTGGTATTGTATCGGTAGTATCGGAACATCCCTAGAAATTCATTAACCTTGTGCACTATATTATGGAAATAACTGGTATACGGAGTCCTAAACAATTTCAAATGAATATGGGATTTAATGGTTCAATTTCTGGACAATTTCTTCTGGAGTTTTCTATTATTTCTTCTGGTAAGTATTCTTATTATTTAATTTAATTATTATGTTATCTCTTCAATTTACCTAATTGTTTAATATTGGATAGTTTATGATTTTACTTGGCTTTTTCTTTAAAATTTTTTTACCAATTTATCTTTCCTTCTGCCTTATTCACAATTTTCTACCAACTCTCCTAGCGTACCCAAACACACTTTTCCCACTCAACTGGTTGCTATGGGATTTTTGAATTGTTACTTGATTTCTTTAAATTTTTGAAATTTTGGAACTTTTCTTGTAATAATAGTATATTATTCAACAAGCATATAATGATGGCTATTATTCACGAATGGTGCGTTTATGTCGCGAGCCGCAGGCGAGTGACATAAACACCTGAGTGAATAATAGCCATTATATGCGAGTAGAATACTATATTTTGTCCACGACTATTAATTACTTACTTGTTATTACATTTTTTTTTCGATTTTTCTGGCAGTAAATTTAAGGAGACTATTTTTGTGCTGCTTCTCTTATGTTTGGCGGGGTAACATTCAATTCACTGTCTGATTCACTTTCCATATTAAAATTTCTAGTAATATAAATTAAACAACAGTATTCGCTGTGTGCGGACCGTTGGAGGGGATAGGCGAAACTATCCCAGCGCGCGCAGTGGTGAATTTTCGCAATTCGGTCAGAGACTGACGTGGTATATTGTATATAAATAAAGGGGAAAATGGGGCACGACTGTTGTTCTGTTGTTAATTGTAAAAATACAGGATATAATAACAGTGATGTGAAATATTACAAGTTTCCTACTGCGCAACACAAGTTGGTACAAAGGAAAAAATGGATTGCAGCTGTAAAAAGAGTAAAGTGAGTGTCTTAACCTCACTTCAAAATACAGTGTGCACTGATACAGTATTCTATACGTCATGTTTTCTCCATCAATTTTATGTAGTTTGTTTATGTTTTCATAAATACATTTATTATTTCAGTCCAGACGGATCAACATGGATTGAAAATTAATTGAATAGACCTACAAAGAGTTTTGTAGTGTAAGGTGTAGATGTGACTGCAGTTTGTCTGATGATCTTAGATTGAATTAAGTAGCTTTTTCCATCTTCTCTGAATTCATGTACATCTCTTACATGACCAGATTCCACCAGAGATTGACCTTTTGGCTGCGAGTTGGGATGAAAGTTGATACCGTGTGATATAAGCTCAAACCCAGTTTTTATTATAATTTTCATTGTAAATAGTGCAAGTTCAAAGTCCACAACAAATATATACAGAGCTGAAAGCCATAAATATTCATTAAGCAATTGTAGATATAATATGATGCGTTTGTTCACTTTTCATTTAGCAGAATGAAAAATGGAATAATCGATTTTTATTAATGATTTTAGGCAATGTTTATCTCCGTTGATTCTAACCTACAAATCTACACTTAACATAAAAAAATACATTTTAAAAACGATTACTTACCTAGTCGCTTATAAAATACTGAACATTATGTCATTAGGCACTTGTATTTTCAAATTATTTACATTGTAAAAGCTAAAAGGCTCCTTATCTTTACAATAATTGTTGCTTCCATAAGCTTTACGTGTAAATCTCTGTCGTAACTTGCGTTTTTAAGCCGCGAGGGGGCGACAGTAGGTACGCACATAGCGAATAGTTATTGAAATTAGCAATAAATATACAATAAAACGTCACTTTTGCTTTTGACATATATCATACACACTAGATAAAAAACTGCATATAAAACGATCTACTCGTATATATTCAACAGCTTGATAAACCATCATATATATCTTCGTAGCCTGATGGTTTACGGCTCTGACTTGGTTAAATGAGGAATTTTAGACATAGGATCGAATCTCCGCCGAGCTGAAAATTTTTAAAAAGTATATTGTGTCAGTTGTATATTAATAATCTTCAATATAATTATGTGTCATGTGACCTTTTCATTATCCACACCTATTACTCACAGGTGCATAATGTACGTCATTATACTTGAAGAAACACACGTAAAATGGAAAAATTATCAAATAGTCGTGGACAAAATTCGTTTTACCCCGATTTCTTCCATCTATTTCTTTTTCTAATTCTTCATACACTTCTTATCATTAAAATTTTTACAAATAAACACTTTTTTAATTTACCTTTTTCTTACAAACATCTACCAATGTGAATTGACCTTTTTTATTAAATTTTAAATTTTCTACAACCTGTAATTCAATTATTATTCATGTAACCTTTTTAAATTGATTTAATAAATCTAATTCTACCATTCGTTAACATAAACTTGTTCTAAATTTTTTTCGTTTTAAATATAAAATTTTCTTATTATTTATTCTAACAAAACAAACAAATTATTTATTTCTATGATTAATTATCAAATTCCACAGAACTATCTGACATATGGTAGTTTAATTAGATTTCTGTCATCTTGACCTCTTAACCTATAAAATGATATTTTGACATAATAACTTCAAAATTTCTAAATCATAAATTATTATTAGGGAATCCAAACCACGTGACTTTTCAACTGTCAAGATGGCGCCTGGTTGGCAAACAAAGCTTTTATTTACGACTAATATATAATATAAGTATTATACTTGTGGTTTTTGAAGTATAATGCCATATATTAATCCCTTAGGGAATAATGGCGAGGGATTAATAGTCTTCATTCCCTCTTGTACTCCTATCACAAAATTTCTCGAATTAAATAATACCATGGAAACAATATAACCAAACTCAAAAGTGTCAAACGCGTAGTGTTTGTGTATTTGTATTACAATGAATGAAAATGAAGAATCTTTCACTTGTACACCACCAGAAATTGTACAATTAGCTGCAGCAACAACATCTACCTTAATACCAGAAACATCGAAATCCATTTCTAATAAAACGTACGCATCGTTCAACGAATGGCGTCTTCGAAACAAGGCAAACTCTTATTCCGAAAATGTTCTGCTGGCCTATTTCGCTGAATTGGGTGCAAAATACAAGCCATCTTCATTATGGTCATTCTATTCAATGATTAAATGTGTGTTGAAGATAAACCATGACGTTGATCTGGAAAAATATAAGAAACTACGAGCGTTTTTAAAAATAAATTCTGAAGGATTTCAAGCAAATAAATCTTCCACTCTGACCCCGGAAGAAATTAGGAAATTTATTGACAGAGCTCCTGATGAAATTTTTCTTTTGCATAAGGTAAATGTTCATATTTAATCTGATCTATTCAAAAACTCATGTTCTTATTTGATTCAGATTATTGGAATTATGGGCGCATATCGCTCAAACGAGCTTTATGAAATGAAGATAGAAGACGTGTAGGATTTCCAAACAGAGTTATTGATAACAATACCCAAGACTAAAACTAAAATTGTACGAAAATTCACCATAAACAGTACGTTTTACAATATTGTAAAGAAGTACATCGATCTCCGTCCGTCACATGTAGAAACCAATTCATTCTTTCTAAATTATCAAAAATCGAAATGTACAATACAACGTATAGGAAAAAACAAATTTGCAGACATTGGTAGACAAATTGCCAAATATTTAAACTTGCCAAATCCTCAAAGTTATACCGGCCATTGTTATCGCAGATCATCTGCCACTCTGTACATTGATGGAGGAGGCGATATAACTGGATTGAAGCGTCATGGGGGCTGGAAATCTACCCAAGTAGCTGAAGGATACATTGATCAGTCTATGAGAAACAAAACAACTACAGCAGATACTATTGCCAAACAGATAAATAGTAATGAAGCAACTTCTTCTTTTACAGCAACCGAAATTCCAAATATTCGTGTTGAAAACTCTTCCAAAGTTAATCATAATTTACGACCAATTCAGTTTATTAATTGTACTGTCACTAATTTAAATGTTATTGACAAATAAAGTTGTTCATTGAAAATCTAAAATAAATCTTATTGACAAATAAAGTTGTTCATTGAAAATCTAAAATCAATAAATTTGTCGTAAATAAAGTAGAGTAGGTATACTACTCGCAATAATGGCTATTATTCTCTCGGAATGTTACTCCCTCGCCGCTAACGCGGCTCGGTTCGTAAAAATTCCTCGAGAATAATAGCTATCATTATTGACTCGTGGTATAATCTACTATTAAGCCGTAGCAAGGTAGCTATATAAAGGTGCATTTTGATTATTATCGAAGTAATCGTTAGTTGCTTCAAGGAGTTTCAAGTGTTAGATCTTCCCTCTTGATGGCTGCTAACCACATATCCCTCCTTTTCCTTGATAAATCGTTTATGTGTGGGCAATGTACAAAGTTTTTCAATGTGGGAATGCGAAAAAACTAAGCAAATGGTGCCGATCTGCACGGCTTCCACAACCCACCACAATACACGTAACTGGCATTTTTTTTCAAAACTGAACTTAGGTCTCACTATTTTCTATAAATCTGAATAAAACCAAGGGTAATTATACCCAAATACTTCAAAAAAGCTTCAACAATTAACAAAACTGAACAAGTAAACAAACGTATTAAACAATTGTTTGCCAACCAGGCGCCATATTGAATTTATTTGACAGGTCGTTGGATTGCCTAATTAATTTTTTTTTATAATGGTGTTTACTAATTATTTCTGTTTTAGGTCAAGATATGTATACTGAATATTTATGAAACTTTCAAGAATTAATAATTTAACTATAGAAGATAAGCCAGTATACTTGTATGAAATATTTTCATCTATGATAGAAATTCAAAGTAGGTACTTACTTTATTCTAGTTTTCCTATATTTTTATTGAATAAAACATCTTTCTATAAAGAATTCCATCTTGTATTCTATTTCCTTTTTGCAATTCAACAGTAAATATAGTTTATTGATATATTTCTTCCCTAAATACTTGTTTGTTAGCAGTTTATGCTCTAATAAATACATTAATTATGCTACTTGATATTTGATAATTTCAATATCATTTCAATATGTAGTCTCACATTTTGGTAACCACTGTGTTTTCTGATTTGATACATATGGTTAGTGACCTTTGAACCCGCTCGATAAGAGCGCTTTTGACTATAGTAGCGACATCTTCACCTCCAACCGCAAACCAAAATTCGAAATTCAATATCCGTCGGTGCATATAGCACGGGAAGTAGTTGTTGTTTTTAGTCGAAGGGTCACTGTTTTTGAAAAATATTTTTCAAAACTTATAAAATGTTAGGATAAATTAGATGGTACTTCACCAACAAACGTTGGGATCGTTTATGTAAAAAGTTATGGAAAATAAATCACTAGCAATATAAAATGTCAATTTTTATTTTTCATAGTCTTACAAGATTTTAGGCATCAGCATCTCCTCTCCACAAATACGGATAGACATCGATCTTTTTCTGTGGTGGGTCGACTCCTACAATATGTTTCAATATTTGAACACCAGATGATATAATAGCTTTAGCTCCATGAGCTATCGCTTCAGCTATACCCATTACTCCGTTAGCTCTCAATGTCCTACGATCATTCGGTGTTTTATCAGTTGGTGTGGCATCGCATAGAACGAGGACCACTGAAAAAAACTTTCAAAAAAAATTAATTAATTTATAGAAGATATAAATGGAGGTAGCTACTTACTAGTATGACGACACTTTTGCAATACATCTTGTTCTAATAATCCAGATCGAGTCGCGTACTAAAAATAGCAGTTTTCCAATCAATTTTTACGATTGAAAAATAATCAAAACATAAAATTTAACTATAAAAAATTGAATTTTAATATACTGCAACTTCCTACACCTTATAGTTGTGAGTAAAATTAATTTGCACCGTTTCGCAATTTGTTGGCGAGATAAAGAAATCTGTAAGCAGAAGCAGAACCGGTTTCAGACAAATTTTTTATTATTGCAGGATCGCGACTCACTAGCGATCTCTGTAATCTCTTTTTCCGATGAATAGCAGTTTTACCGATAACTGTAATAATGGATTTTTTTGAAACTTTTGTCAATTATGTGTTCTTTCAGCAGCTCCATGCTTATTATAAATTATATTATAGTAAATAAACTTTGACATTGTTAGTGTTGGCATAGAATAATACGTCTGTTTACTCTTCTAGTATGTTGATTGTCCGGAGCCTATAACAAGCCAAAATTTTAATTATTACCAACAAAATAGTTTTAGTTAATAAAACAAAATAAAACCTGAAATTTTTAGCGGGAAACCTGGAATTTTTGGCGAGAAATCTAAAATTTCATTAATTAATATTAATGACAGAAAAACCTACTAATTTTTTGATATAAAGAATGTTTTTATAATTTTAGATTCAAACCAATATAACTTTGGAATTATTAAAGGTCTTGACGGTTGTATTTTTAATTTAATAGATCATGAAAAACTGAAAATATATACATGGTGTACATACTAATAAAAAAAAGATGTTAATAATTTATTTAGGAGCAACGGTAAACACTGTATACTTCTAATCGACTTATGCAGATTGTCTGAATTATTTGAAAAAACTTTTATTCAACATTTTTTTTGTAGACCTAACGGAAATCGAAATATTAGCAAGTTACGTTACTTTATGTATTCCCAAAGTTGTCAAACTGCCAATTACCCAGGTGGTCGACGCAGTGTATGAGAAAGTAAAAAAATTGCCAATAATCTTAAACGTCAAAATAAATCAATCTTGTTTAAGTGTTTGAAAATGAATCGGTTTGGAGAAACCAAAAACGAAGAGATATAGGCCTGGAGCTGGTAACAAAAGCAAAGTGATTATAATACCACTTCTAAAACCTATTTGAGGGGGTTCCTTTTGTCTACCACGAATATTCAATATCCCAATTTGGAACTGACGCGTTAACCCCTGGGCATCCCCTGAACATATCAAAATTTAGCCTTATAGATTAATGATAAGACCACCCTTGACTTTGATTTTAATGAGAAGATTATGTATGATAACCCCTATACGGACAAATTGTCCGACAAAAAAAGATACGCGTTCGCCCAGTCCGACAATCGGAACATGTCGAAATTTAGCCTTATAGGGTAATATCTCCTATAAGTTCCTTGTGGCATTACTTGTTATTTTTTCTTATTTTCTTGGGAATCAAACCACAATAATGTTTTTTTATTTTTGCATTTGCACAGTCCGACAACCGGAACATGTCAGAATTTAGCCTTATAGGTTAATGACTGGACCACTCACTATTTTTTGCACAGTAATCAAGAAATGTATGTAAAACACCGTGGTGAACTTCTCCGACAAAAAAAGTGACGCTAAATTGAGAAAAACGTAATAATTTTTTTTTCAATCATGCTTTTTAATTCGTTTATTTTATTGTAATCCTTAATTAAAAGTTAAAATAGATCATATTTTAATCAAGTTTGATCAGGTTAATACGAGATTATCGCCAAAATATTATACTCAATTTCAATGGATTATTTTTCATGTAAATTTAAATTTCCGCGATAAGTGATGGTTGTAACCAATGACGTATTAAAGATAGACAAGCCTTGTTTACATTTTGGTTGTCCCCAACATATTTAAGACGAGACTCTTCTTACATGATGCCAAATCTCGTATAACAAAAATCGTAATTGATGAATATATTTTAGATTTTAGCAGCATTTTCTGTTTAAAGCGTAAGAAAAAAGTGGAAAGCATTTAAAATAGGTATAACCAAACTTCGGTCCAGCTCACCTTTTTGATTTTCGGTTACAATTTTTTATGTTCTATTAATGCCATAAGTAAAATAGTTTATACATTTTTAGCTTGGCAACCTCGAACTACTTCTGTCATTTTGGTGAAGTTTGTCAATAAGATTTTAATTATAATTGTATTTTTATTTGGTTTCTGATTGATATTTGTCTATAAGGTGCTTTTAAGACATTTATGATGGTGAGAAAATGTATATTGTGTGAAAATACTTGGAATAAGAATGATAATCTGTCATTTCACAGGTGAGGTTATAGTAGCATGAGCGTAGTATAGGTATAAGACGAGGGATTCAACAATGGTTTTCATAATAATATTGTCTATTCTTTTTATTATCAGGGTTCTGAAGAATACTTAGAATTGTCAAAAGATCTTCGTTTCCATGATTATCTTTCGGTTTATTTTTTGAGTGAATATACTAAGGATGTAGTTGCTTATATTTTTGGATTTGTGGTGTAAACATCTTGAGGTGATTGTAGTTTGTATAAACTAGGAATTAAAAAAACTTTTGGAAAAGTTAAAAAGCGTCTAAAATTGCAGTTACTGTTGGTTGCGAAGCTGAAAAAAGTCTAGAACGCTTACTATGAATTTAGATGAAATTGAAAATAAAACCTTTCAATATTATATTAACATGTTTATAATCTGTAGTGAAAAACTCGTTTCAACTTCAAAATCCTTCAAAGGTATCTATTAAAAAAATAACTTGTCTATAAGCTACGATCTTTGATATAATTATCACTTATTCAAACGAAAAAGTTAATAACGTACATCACTTAGTCTAAAAATAATTTTCATAAAATAGTTTAAATGAACCATTTCGAAATATACGCTACTGTGCGTTGTACTGGCCCTGATTTATGTTGCGACCAAAACATTGTGTAGGTAATAATGTGTGAAGGCTGGTCTATCTTTAATACGTCATTGGTTGTAACTCTGTGTTATAACGCATGTTTGAATTCAAAAAAGTGCGATGGGAAGAGAGAAGAAGAACTGCTCTGTTTCATCGTTACATTCAGTGTTGCCAGAGTCACTTCACTACAATTTACTACATTTACAAATTAGACTAATTTACCTTTTTACTTAAGTACATAAAATCTTTTTTTTTGCTAAAAATTTTTGATGCAGTAGGTCTACGTCCCATCTCTATTTGGACAAACACAACACACAACTACGAATCGACCGCCGCGACGCCATTTTTAGTCCATTTAGAGCAACCTAAATGAGACATTTTTTGGTTTTTGCATGGAATTAGAAAAAATATTGTGTACAACATAACATGTGCTAAAGTGTCCTTTTTTACTCATGGAATTGTGAAAAAAAGTACCACTTTATGCACTTGTTGCATAAATGACTATTACACCCTAGTAAGTAATACTTTGTGCGCTGTTCAGCGTGGGTAAAGTTATTACTTTACGTACGGGTTGTTAGAATTTAGAGTTGTATTAGAATTTATTTAAAAAAAAAAATCCCTGAAACATCCTTAATTCAATTTTTTTTGTCGGACCGACCACATTTCTGTCGGACACAGTCATAAATGAGTTCAGAAATCACAATTGAATCACGTGGTGCAAATGTCCGACAAGTTCCCTTCATTAACCTATAAGGCTACATTCTGATATGTTCCGGTTGTCGGACTGGGCAAACGCGTCACTTTTTTTGTCGGACAAGTGTACCACGGTGTTTCACATACAATTCTTAAGCTCTGTGAAAAAAATGGTGAGTGGTCCAATCATTACCCTATAAGGCTAAATTTCGACATGTTCCGGTTGTCGGACTGGGCGAATGATCCACTTTTTTGTCGGACAATAGCGTCCGTATAGGGGTTATCATAAATAATCTTCTCATTCAAATCAAAATCAAGGGTGGTCTTATCATAAATTTTGACATGTTCATGGGATGCGCAGGGGTTAACGCGTCAGTTCCAAATTGGGATATTGAATATTCGTGGTAGACTCGACAAAAGGAACCCCCTCAAATAGGTTTTAGAAGTGGTATTATCATCACTTTGCTTTTGTTACCAGCTCCAGGCCTAATAGATTAGGTAATCGAGACTACATTTCTTGATAATACAGTGAGGAGTAAAAATATCGCATGGAAATAGTTTTCCAAATGTTGCGAGGAGATTATTGGATAGAAAAGGGACAGTTACCCAAGTTGAAGCCTGCAGATATTCTAAAATTCCTCAGGGAAATAGGACTAAAGGAGCTACTAGTCTCTGAGACTTTCCTCAGGAACTAAGTCTCAGTGAATGTCACCCCATCATACATACATACTAACTCCAAATCCATTCTTGCAAAAAGGAAACTCATTGTGGTACAAGAATTCGCCTGGTGGGAACAACGAATTTTCAAAATGGACTAAATTGGGAGCAAACTCTATTGGCTTAGATACCAACCAATTGAAAATTACAAACCGTTCTTGCAGAGCGACCGCAGTTTCTCAACAGGCAAAATCCGGAGTACCAAAGCAGCAATTCATTCAAATTACTGGCCACGCTAGTACTTCTCCAATTCAATCTTACTTGCAGATAGATGAAAAACATCACCAGGAGCCCAATTCTTGACATCACTCGCTATCGAGCCGTTTGTCGTGAAGGGATTCGCTGCATAACGAACACCATCAAGCGAATTCTCAAAGCAGAGAGCGCTCAAAAATAGTATTTTAACAAATTATTTAGGAAGTGAGTAGCCTTGAGTGTTGCGATTGGTCAAGAATTGGGGTCCAGGGTATTTTGAACAGATTGGGAAATCGGAATGAATGTGGACCTTCTACGGTTAATACTGCCAGTTCTTCAAAAATTGAACAAATGTCACTAGTTAGTGGTCCTAGCTAGACCTATCTCTTTATTCTTCTGGTTGCTTTTTCCAATGACACCTGATATAGCTAGTGACATAATGTCAGAAATGAAATGATGATTTGCCAAAAGTTCCTAGAATTATTGGCCACCGATGCATTGATTATTCAGCTAAAACGTCTTTTTAAATTTTAAGATTTACGCTTCGGGGGTGTATTCATTGTTTTAATAAACCAATATAAAAGCATATGTTTTGAATGGTAGACATTAACTCTGTTATTATTGTCAGAAAAACCACTATTTGTTGGCTACACTGACCATAGACTGAATTCCTCTATTGATTAAGCTGATACTGTTTTTGTTTGAATTTTGTTGATTGTTAATTGAAATTAGTAAAATCTCATTTTTTGTAAAGGTCGACGATAAATTTATATAGACTTAACTATAATAAACAGTTTTTCGTTCTTGGTAGATAAAAAACCATATTTAATTACCAAACGCTATTGTTTTATAATAGAATATATAAATCAGATTACTTTGATTTCAAGGAATTTATTATTTTTTCTATTATTTTCTTAATATTTTCATACCATAAAATAGTTTTATAGTACCATAAATTTTATATAGAAAAACTATAAATATAAAGAATATTAAATGAAGTACATATAAAACAATTTCCAGTGATATCAAAAGTAAACTAAAACCATGTTTCTCACTCGTACGGTAAGCACTTTTTGTTATCATAAATCGGGGTAGGTAATAAGAGAGTGGATAACTATCTGTTTTTTTTTAGATTATTTTGTTGATGATCATAAACCTCGTCTTAACAATGGGGACACATCATAAGGATCTCCAAAAATTTAAATTGAGAACTAGGCCAGTTATTAGGCCTCCCGCATATTACCTATATCCCGATAACTATGTCTATCCTAATCCTAATCCTTATCCTAATCTTTATCCTTATCCAGGACATGATCAAGTCTGGTATAAAGTTAGATTATAGGCTCCTCATGTAAACGGTAGAAAATTATTTGTTTAATTTTTGTATATGAAATAAAATTTATTATTTCCTCTCTACTATTATAGTTTCACTACTTTCGATAGTTATTATTATTATGATTACATGATAAGGGCAGAGGATCAAGTCCTATTTTGCCCATAAAACGAGTTCTAAAAGGCTCTTTCTTCAGCTTTAAAGAGTGCCCACGGAGACGATCGTCTAAATGAAGGGGGAAAACTGCTTGAAGGTCGCCGAAGTTGAATTTCAAAATTCGAAAGGAAAGAATAAGGTCACCTCAGAGACGTCTTTCTTCTACACAGTTTAGAGTTCGCGCGTTACGAAATACGATCACTCCACGTAAGTTTGAGTTTACTAATAAACCAAGGTCGGTTTTTGACGATACCGTGCTTAATGTCTGTCCTCAGATGGAATACGGATTTTGCGGGTTATTGTTTCCGACGTGTAACACGACACACTCATCAATGTTCAGTGGCATCAACCAATTGGAATACCATTCTTGTAGTTTATCAAGATCATTCTGCAAACTTAAATAACTGATGTTGGGATTTCTGTAAAGTTGCATGTCGTCAGCATAAGCCAAAATTGAGCTTGAAAGACAGTATCGAAAATCACTGGAATATGCGATGAAAAGTAAGGGTCCAAGAACGGAACCTTGTGGAATACCACTAGTTACCGGTCTTTCCTCGGAGAATTTTTGTCCAACTCTGACTTTGAATAACCGGTTTGTTAGGAAGGCTGAAAACCATTTGTTGAGAGTACCTCTTATGCCAATATGATCGAGGTTTTAGAAAAATCAATGTAAATTACCTATGTCTAAAGGATGTCTGTCATCGAGTTCTTTGGACCAATCGTTGGTACAGTGAAGTAAGTTGGTTAAACTTGTACGACCCTTCATGAAACCATGTTGAAAGTTTGGGATTACATTTTCCCACAACAAATGTATTGCCTTTTTTAAATATTGGGGTGACTGATGCTAATTTCCAGATTGGCGGAATACAGCCTTCCGAACAAGAGGAGTTCATGATTTTGGAAAGCGGATATGATAGTATGTGAGCACATTTTTTAAGGGATGATGCAGGCAATCCATCTAGATCTGGGGAGGAGTTGTCGTAGATTTTAAAATCATCCACACACTTCAAATCGTTCTAAAATTAGTCGAGAATCGTCTAGACATTGGTGTCACAAAACGTTGTAAAATAGTACAGAAATGTGGTCAATAAAGGCATATTTACTATAAAGTGAGGTTCTAAAGTATGGATAAATTCATTTTCAATTCAAATGGAAAATCCTGAAACAGGTCAATTTTTATACAGTGTGTACATAAAGTAACGTAACTTGCTAATATTTCGATTTCCGTTAGGTAACCTAACTAATGTTAAATAAAAGTTTTTTTTAATAATTCAGACCATCTACACAAGATTCTACCTTTAATAATTCCAAAGTTACATTGGTTTGAATCTAAAATTATAAAAAAATTGTTTATGTCAAAAAAGTAGTAGGTAGGTTTTCTGTCATTAATATTAATATAGTTTTAGGTTTCTTGCCAAAAATTCTAAGCTTCCTGTCAAAATTTCTTTCTCGCTAAAAATTTCTGGTTTCCCGTTAAAAATTTCAAGTTCTCCTCTCAAATTTTAGATTTCCCGCCCAAATTTCAGGTTCTCCGCCAAAAATTTCAAGTTTTCCGCAGAAATTCCAAAATACCTCACGTAATTAATGGACATCTCCATATTTTGTATTTGCACCATTACTTAGCAGTTGCCAGACTATCCTTGTTTAGGCTACAGATTAACAAACTATCGCTTTCGCTCACATCCAGCCACTGAGCATTGACGAATCAAACAGTAAACGCGCCCAATGGCTGTCGTCTCTAACAAGGTATGACACTCTAAACCCTAACCCGCAGTGCAGGCGGGTCGAGGATGGAAGTCAATGGGTAGAGGGTGAATATACCTTGGCTGCACTAGTCGACGGAAAATTATCGTACCAACCCAAAATCAAGTTTAGTCTAAGCTGCAGTCAGTGTGTGTCAATATGCCCGTTTCAAAATTTGCTAAAAGGCTTCTTCTCTGTGACAATTCTTATCTGAAGTATAGATACTAATCTAAAAAATAAGAGGAGTTGGGTGCATACGTATAACTTGCACAGAGACCACGATGGAGAATTTCTGCTAGTTTACAAGAAGATGCGAAATTTCTCCGAAAATATTTTAAATTATGCACGTATGAGTGTAGAATCTTTCGATTTTTTGCTTAGTAAAATTCATGACCAATTAGAAAGGACGTCTACAAACTTCCAAGGCAACTTCTACCAACAATGTTTTCAGAATTTTGGAGTTTTTTCGTAATTGGTCTACTGGGTCCCATATTGCTTTTCGCTTATAAACAGCTGAAATTATCTTTTCTTCCATTATATGCCTTGCGCCTGGGTGAAAATATCAAACACAACTGATTCCCTGGTGGCTAGCAGGGTTGCCAACTTTATTATAATAAAAATAGCATTGCTTGTGAAAATAATCGCCGAAATCGCCAGTTGCCATAGAACGAGCGAAGCGAGCAAAAAGCGGGCCACAGGCGAAAATTTTGAAAATCGGCGATTTTTTTTTCGAATCGGCAATTTTTCTGAATGATAAAAATGACATATTTTAGTAATTTTACCCTTATGAAAATTTTTCTTGGTACTTACGTATTTTGACCTGAAAAACACGAATTTCATAATATAATCGTGAACATATCTCTAGTTTTCGAAATAATTGATGCCAAAGTTTGAAATTTCACCTTCTATGTATGGCAAGTTTTGGGCAAGTATTGTATCTTCTTAGACCCCAGGACATATTACATACATTTACCATTGTTAATTATGATTTTTGTCTGAGAAAGGCATCATAAATATATTATTTTTCCGTAGTTTTCCTATTATTTCATCAACTAGCCTACATAAACTGGAAGTTCCTGCCATTGTTTCCTATATGTCTTTTTGTATTTAGAGCTCATGTTTTCGTTATTTTAAATTTTTATTCAAAATGAGTAATGAATTTCAAAATACAAGGACAACTGACAAATCAAACAAACGTCAATTCAGTGTCAATACTGTCAATTGTCTGTATTGATAATAGTGGTTAACCTTGGTTAACCATGGATTAACCGGAAATGTTCTGTATGGGAAATGCACGATTCACAATAGAGTAGTAATTAACATAGATAGTAAATCCGCCCAAAATAGCCGGAGAGAATAACGAATATCGCCCAAAAAATAGCCCTTAGCCGAATCATAAATAGAACCGCCTCTCAAGAAAAATAATAGCCCAAATGGCGATTAATCGCCCGGGTTGGCAACCCTGGTGGCTAGGCTTGGCGAGTCGATAGACTGCTTAAGATGGTGGGGGATCGCAGTGCGGCTGGATCCCTCCAGGTAATACGTTCGGCGGGAAACTCGAAATTTTTAGCAGGAAACCCTAAATTTCGGCGGGAATCCCCAAATTTTTGGAGGAAAACCTGAAATTTCAGCGGGCAACTTGAAAATCACCGTGGAAATCCCAAATTTTTGGCGGGAAACCTGAAATTTAGACGGAAACCTATAATTTCGACGGGAAACCTATAATTCGGTTGAAAAACCCGAAATTTTTGGAGGGAAACCTGTAATTTTGGCGGGAAACCTAAATTTTTTGTATTTTTAAAGAAGAGCGATTTGGATTTAAGGTGGCACTTCTGCTGCCTAATGATTGGTCAGATTGCCGCTTGTTTCACAAAGCTCTTTTGATACAACGGACAGCGACATTTGTCAGTTTTGTGTTTAGTTATATACAAATATTCATTAGTTCTGTTCAAGCTTTATTAGCACTTTTTTACGTTTGTTGTTTATTTTTTTATTTTTAACAAATTATATTCCAACCAAGTTAATTGCCATTTTTATTATTTATTCAGTTCACTCAACGATATGAGTTAGTTCTCCTTATAGTCTCCATGGTTGTGACTGTAAACTTTCTTTTACCAAGACTGGAAGAGAAGATAGTAGTTGTAAATTTACAGACCCATCTACAAGGTCACCCACTGCTCAATAGATGACCAGCACAAAACGTATTGAATAAAGAGTTGCCTATCTATCTTACTCTAGTTATCTATAATATAATGAGATTAAGAAAGAAAACAGTAACTGTGTGTTCACAGTCACAACCATGGAGCCTTTATATAGTCTCCATAACCCGAACGGTGGGTACTTTTTGTTATTATAAATCGGGGCAATAGTCGATTCCAGAGCAGCTGACTTTGACAGATCGGTCCCCATGATCAGCTGGAGTTGTAGTTTTGGCATGTGGCGTAAGTCAGTTAGTTGTCGTAACTGATTACTAATTAAAGTCTGTCATTCGTTGTTTACCAAATCCTTACCAATAATGAGAAGTTTGAAGAGAATGGGCTAGTACCCAGACGCACTGCAAATATCTGTCATTCCTTTTTTTAAAAATGCCCGAAGTTTAGGATACTTAGAAATTTCTATGTTTTCTAACAAAAGGGTGGAATTCAGCATGGAATATTCACACCATAAGCTTGATGGAGATTTTTTCCGAATATCCCCGATCTTTCTCGATTTTTCTGAACTTTTTCCAATCTTTTCCAAACTGATAAGCTTGACTTGGGCTGTCAAAAGATCCGTCATGTTGTCTTTGTCTTGAAGATGATGAAGCAACAGAGCATATAATTTGTGCGTGCTCCGCGGCGACTCGAATCAGGTATCTGACGTTTGACAGAGTTTCTATCTCGTCGTCTGAATAAATTAATTGGCTTTGTTAAAGAAGCTGAATTTGTTTGATGAAATCTGAATAGGTATGAGCCACAATAGACTCATGCGAGGCGCAGTAGAGAGCTTTATAGACCTCTTAAACTGTATTTCGAAAAGTAAATAAGCTCCATCCTTATATCATTGTCCAATTTTACATGCAAACGTTGTAAGTGTCACTTGAAAATACCCTGTATATAAAAAAGTACCTTCTGTCTGTTTTAGTAAAAACTAAAAATCAATTGTGGGAAGTAATAAAACTATGTTAAAGGAAAAATAAATATTGTATTATCGAACCAATCATTTTCTATCGATCACTTGAGGGATTAACTCAGGATAGTCAGGATAGGTGGGCACGATAATATAATTTGGCTGTGGTATGTTTGGTTCCTCTTTTATAATTTCCACTTTGTTTTTATCTGTTCTAGACGAAAAACTTTTGAAAAATTCTTTGGCGAGTTCTTTAAGAACATGCAAAAATCCAGTTCTCAATTTAATTTTTTCGAAATCTTCATCTTGTATCTGGTTTGAGAAAACGAGGTTTATGATCATCAGCAAAATAACCTAAAACAACAGATAAACTTTCACGGGAATGTATTTTGTTATACTTTTTATTCCCCCGATTTAGTACCTTCGGATTTATTTATAATCCAAAAAAATACTTACTTACCGTACGAGTAAGGAACATGGCTGTTTGATATCACTAAAAATTGTGTTATCAACATTTTTATTTAATATTGTTTATATTTATAGTTGTTTCAAAATTGATACTACTATACAAATTTTTATGTTAATAATTTTTAATACAGAGATAAAAATATATAATAGAAAAATATAATTGCTTTTCAATTTTACATTCATTGAAACCTATAAAAATTTGATTCATACATTGTATTAAAAAATTTAAATTCGGTGGACCCGCAGGTGCCCACGGGAGATTTGACGGGGGCCTACGTTAATTAGCGTGACAAAAAAATGAGGTATTTACTTGATTACAGTTTCCTGTATCAATTGTCATATTTAAGTAAAGCGTGACGAGGCGCAGATACGCCGAAACCAGTCTGCGAATGATATTATTCCTTCTAATTATAAACCAGGTTGGTTGGTTCTATATTTTCATTTATATCAACCCCGTTTAACTAGGAAGTGTAATTCATTGTCTGGCGGGGCATATAGCCCGAGAAGTAGATGCTGCTTCCTAGTGAACGGTCTATCATTTGGAAAGTAATAAAAAAATGGGGATTTACAATTCGTAAGCGGGGGGTCCAAGAACATTTATCTGGTTCCGATAGTGAAGAACTAAAATGTTTATAGATAATGGCCCGTTTTCACCAACTTTGCCCTAACGCTGGAATAACAATGTGTCACCTAATTCTTGCGGATGGTCTAGATAACACCTAAACTGAATTGTCTTACATTACACCATCTAATTTTCCCCTTACTAGGTTCGAATACAGATTGGCAACACCGCAAAATTATTAATAAAAAGAGAAGAATTTACTGTCTAGCCTAATAAAAATTTTTTGACAGTTTTTTGACAAGACATAGTTGTGAGTAAAATTAGTTTGCACTGTTTCACAATAAAATAACAGTATGCGGCGAGGTCTCTTTGAGGATTAAACAGTTGCAAAAAAGCCATAAATCATTTCGATTGGTCTATGAAACATTTACTTGAATTGCTAGTCCACATGAACTGTGAACGTCCCAGATTTTGGTTTATTGACTAAAACTATTTTGTTGGTAATAATCAAAATTATTGCATTTTAGCGACTATTCGAAGAGGAAGCTATTGTTATATGCTCCGAACAATTAAACTCATTGGTCTGCTCGATATGATGCATGTTACGCATTAGAAAAGACGAGCTTTAAATCGGCCATCACTTTTTACTTTAAATATCCACTTGTTGCTTAGGACTTTTTGTGTACCTGTTTTATTTTTATCAATTAAAGTCCATGTTCCATTTTTATGATGTGCATCTTTTTTTTCTTTTATTGCTTTGAGCCAGTTTTCTTTATTTTTTCCTGTAATGGCTTCTTGGTAAGTTAGTAATGCATAGTCATGAGAGGGACCAAGTTCGTAATTTTCTTCTAAATATTTTGGTTTGACTCCAAGGTTTTTCCTTTTTGATTTTCTTATTTCTTGTTCTTTATCATCAACTTCACTCTCTGAGTTTGAGTCTTCATGATTTTCCTCTATGTTATTTTCTTCTTCTTCTTGGTTTTTATTACTTTTGTTGTTATCATTTTCATCATATTCAAATATCTGGATTTTTATTTCATTTTTAGATTCTTCATTGAATTCCACATCTCTATGTATTTCAATTTTTCTTTCATTTTGGTTCCAGAGCCGATATCCATTGTTTGAGTATCCTATCATCAGAAGTTTTTTATTTTTCTTATCTAATTTTGAGGTTTTTTGTAGTTTTTTGGCATAAGCATCTGAACCAAAGACCTGTAGATTATTTAGTTTTGGTATTTTACCCTCCCACTTTTCAAAAGGAGTACAATTCAATGATTCTGTAGGAGATCTGTTGTGTAAGTAGGCTTCACCCCACATTTCTTTATGTTGTTCTGACTCAAGTATTAGGGATCTGGTTTTGTCTAGTAAAGTGCGGTTGAGTCTCTCTGCTTTTCCATTGAGTTGTGGAGAGTATGCTGGGGTATAGTCAAGGATAGTAGAGTTTGTTTAACCGTCCTTTGCCGTTACGTCATAATCGGTGACGTATTCTGCTGTTTTACGTTTGTCTTATATTAGTTGAATGTTATTTTACACTTAACCTCAAAATTATAATCAATGACATATGTTAAGGTGTGTTTGTATGAATAAATTAATATTGCCAAAAATTGTATTCTGCTTTTTGCGTTGCGTACTTTTTTACATAATTTAGTTTTGTTTTAACTTGAAATCCCCGTTTTTTTCTTAACTGATTTGTTTCAAATTTCTAGCTTGAGGATGTTTAACGCCCCTGATCATGATTTTTTACTGAATTTAAAGAATTAAGGACCTATAATATATATTAAAAATGTATTATACGGTTATATTTTTGGGGTGAATCCAAACGTTATTTAAAATTAGATAGAATATCTGTACGATCATATTTTTGTATAGTAATTATTGTCTGTGTAATTGTGAGAAACAATTTCGTAAGTATTCCTGAGAAATGCAAAAAAACACATGTATGGGAGAAAACAGGCAATAAATAAATTTATTTCTGAAAAAAGCTCACAATAAAAACAGGAAAAAGGAACGAATATAGGTAGATACTTACGTTGTAGACTGCATTTAACGGTAAAAGCGGGATTCCAATGAAAAATTAATTGAAAAATGGCGAAAATTACCAAAAATACTGAACAAATCAAAATATGACAACTGAACTGTCAAAAGTAACAAATAGATTTACGTCGAAATTAGCTAAGAGATACGTTAATGACGTCATAATTCCGTCTCATCCATTTCATGAATGAAAGATAAAGCTGGATAATGTATGACGTAACGGCAAAGGACGGTTAAACAAACTCTACCTCGTTTTTTCATATACTCTTCTAGTTGTTTGCTCACATATTCTCCACCATTGTCTGATCTGAATTTATGAACTTTTATGTTAAATTTAGTTTCAACCATGTTAATGTATTCTTTTATTAAGTCTGGCACTTCACTTTTATGTTCTAGTAAATATATCATGCAGAAATGAGAATAGTCATCTAGAAGTGTTAAAAAGTATCTTTTACCATCCCAAGTTTCTGTATCAAGAGAACAGACATCAGAATGTATGATCTCTAATTTTCTGGTGGCTTTAGTACGGGTTGTATTAAAAGGTTTTCTGACTTGTTTAGACTCTGTACAAGTTTCGCAAAATTGTTGTAGGTGTTTTATATCATTTTTAGTCAAGTGCATACCCGTAGACATCTCTTGCAGCTTTTTCATGTTTTTTAAACTTAAATAATGTGCTGCTAGTCTTCTGTGCCATACTTTCTCTTCTGGTTTTTCTGTTATTGAGATTAAGGCATTCTCTTCTTTTTCTTGTGTTAATTTTACTGTATATAGCCCATTATTGCCTTTACCTTCTAAAACTTTCTTTTTTCCTTTCAAGAATTCAACATTGTTTTTAGTAAATTTTACTTCATACCCTTTTTCAGTTATTGTTTTTACAGATAATAAGTTGTTTGTTAGCTCGGGAACATATTTTACATCTTGAAGATAGCATTCATTAAACTGTATATTTCCAATACCTTTCACAGTCATATTGCTATCACGTTTTGCTGATTTTATTGTTTTCATCTTTTACTTTTTTCAATGCGTTAAAGATATTAGCATTATTTGTTAGGTGAGATGTGCAGCCAGAATCTACTTCCCATTCTGTTTCATTTTTTTGTTCATCGCCATTTGCTATAAAGGCTACGTCTCTTCTTCTTTCATTATTATTTGTGTTATTTGACATATTATTTTGCTGATTTTTATTTCTAAAGAAACAGTTCTTTTCAACATAGTTATTTTTCTTACATATCCCACATAGCATTGAAAGAAGATTTATATGCCAAGTATATGCCTTCAAAGTCCTGTAAAAGATGTTCGTTTCGGTACATGATTAGCATATGCTGACCACATACTGTTTGAGCACATCCCTGTACATACATCCATAGCAAGTGCTAAGAATTTTAGATTTAAACTTGTTCTTTTCCGTAGATCTCTCGCATATGAGTCGCACATACCATAAAAGGCCACCCAAAGTTTGTTTTTTTAATTATATATTTAGCATATAATAATGATTTACCATTAACTAAGGTCCTTTTTAGTACATTCAGCGCATATGCTAAGTATATACCTTGAAAAATATCAGAAGTATTTTATTTTACAGATACCCTAAGCAGGTGATAAGGATTATCAATTAGGTCAGGTAATTTTATATCAGATCTTTAGCACGTTTTACATACATATACGAATAAATATTTACTATTTTTGTTTAATACATTCAAAGCCATCATTGGTGTTGTACCCTTTTATTTTAAATATTCAGCATCTGCCGATGTCAGAATTAACTCAAAAGCCCATCCTTATCATGTGCAAAATATAAAACATGGAATATTATTTGGTACATTTAACGCAAATGCTACGCATATACCATAAAATAAAGGCAAAGGCGAGTATATACCTTTTCGTACTTCCAGGCCTAAAGTGACAACTTCACTCCCTTGTGACAGGTACTAAAGTGTCACATTTAATCCCTCCGGGATTAAATATTGACGAAACTCCCGGAACGATTAAATCACAAACAAACGAATTTAAGGGATATTTTATTGAAAAATATAATTAATTAGAATGGTAATTAACGTTAATATTCAAATTAATATTGTGACAGTTCGTCATATTGACCAGTCTTTCCTGGGTTAATGCAGCAGGTAACTGACGAGTAACAGATAGGTCCTTTTCATATTGAACTGGTGTTTGTTTCGAAGATCCTGCGGAAACAGGAAGCGAGAATGAGGACTGTGGCATGACTATAGTGGACGAATCGGCGACTTGACCAAATATTTTATCTGAAATTTTTTGTTTATTTTTAATAGACGATTCAATATATCCCTCGGCCACGTTGGAGGATTTCCATCCTCCATGTCTCTTCAGCACGTGTCTATTGTTGCTCCCGAATCAGCTAACAAAGACGCAGATGTGCGTCTAAAACAATGTCCCGTATAAGACGTCGCATTTTCTAATTTCAAGAAAGCTGCTATTTGCCGTGGAAATGTACCAAACATGTTTTTTCCTACTACTCGCGTAGTACATTCTTTGTTGATGTATTGAACAAAAAATTTTGAATGAGTTGTCCCTGTCTTTCGCAATGCCACATATTTCCGAAATATCGCCACAAAACTGATGGCACTGTTTTCTGAATTTTTGATCACAAAATTTCGGTCAATTTTACTTTTGGTGTTTCTAATCGCAATTAGGAAGGAATCGCCCAAATCTCTCACATCGTCGATTTCTAAATCAACCAACTCTTTTCCACGACAAGCTCCCGCAACGCCCAAAATAAGTGCAACCTACAAAAAAATTGATTTCTTAAAATTTCTGAATATAAACAAATTTCCAAATTTACCTTAAGCATTAAATATTTATCATCCGGAGCCTCCCGTAAGAACTGATCTACCTGCTCAGACGTGAGAATTCTTGACTTCTTTGGCTTAAATCCCTCATTTCTTCTCTTCAAAAAAGCTAATAATTTTGGAAATTTACTTATATCAATATCTTCTCTAATGTTAATAACCGATTTCAGCATTGAGTAATGTGCCCAGAGAGTTGAGGCACAAACCGCTTTTGATTTATCATCGAAGTAGACTAACAGCGCATTTTCAGTAGGTTGTCTCACATTTTTTAAGCGGCACCACTTTTTAAAAGCATCGTACTGCTGCTCGTATAGTTTTCTAGATTTCGGTGGTAACAATTCTTCACCTACTTCGGCTGCTCTTTTATCAATATCAGATACACCTTCTTCACTCATGATACCAATAATTATCAATAACAATGTTTCTTTACAATGACACTAGTAATGACAATGTTTCTAAATTATAACTGTCACAACGCAATGTTACTATGGTAACTTATTTTAAAGACAGTTTATTAAATGAGTTGAAGAGAGAAAAAACTGATTGAAATTATTGAAATAATTAATAAAATCATACCGGAAGTACGAAAAGTATCGTATATACCTTGCGACTGAAGTACATTTAATCCTTCAGGTAAATTAACTTTACCTTCAGGATTAAATGTACTACTTCAGTCCCGCGGTATATAATATACTATTAGCATGCGAACCAAAATACATACGCTCAATCGTTTGGTGGTCGTTTTGTTGTTACTTAGTTTTGTTTGGTAGTATCTAGTTTGTTTATTAAGAAATAATAAGAGAATTTTGGATACAAAATTTCAAAGTTAGGGTGCCAACTTCAAGCAGGTTCCTTTATATATGAAGAATAGAATAGAATACTACACGATGAGGACGATTCATCCCCGGAAGACGAGTATTGCGCTTCCCTGCGCCATACTTCGACCGGACTCTTTAATCTGAACACATCCGAGTTCTGAACACACCCGTCACTTGTCATTGTTTGGGTAGACCGTATTTCCGGTATTCATTTTTGTTGCTGTGGAATTTTGGGTAGGGTTGCTTGGCCTCCGGAGTTTTTTTACATTTTTTGATTAGTTTTTATGGGTTTTTTGTTGTATAATCATTGAAGATTAACATAGTAGACGTGATAAAAACCTTTTTGGTTAAAGCCAAGGAAAGGATAAATTTGGGGGACAGAAAGAAGACTAAAGCTTTAGCCGATGAAATAGAGAAAAGCTAGATCACCTCTACATATTTAGTACCTAAAAATATGAATTATTTTACATTTTTTAATGTAGATACAATCTTTAAAAATATATGATAATAGAGCTATGTTGTAAAGTGGTGTTTACATACCCAATGTCTACAGTTATAGTTTTTTACCTGGACGTCACAAAAAAATTTCCGCACGGCATGCGTAAGTGCGAATTTTCGCACGCTTTCTACATGCCCATGGGAAAGTTATGTTGCAGCTTTATTCATGCAAGGGATGAGAACAAGATATCCTTAACACTTACTACAAGAAACTCTTTAATAACATGCTATGAAGTTAACTAGGATTTGAAAAGAACCTGCCATAACACTTATTGACAACACGGTATTCGTGCTGGGTGCATGCTCAGTATTTGACAAGAGTATCTTTGGTACATTCTATGAACCTGAATCGCATGTAATAAGGGCGGCACAGTACCTATTTTTAGCAGGTGGCGTTGTATCCTTTTAGTGCACATGCTAAGGATGGGAATAGATTGTACCTACCTAGTAAACATAGGATATCCTATGGATATCCATATAATATCCACGATATGGACATGGACACAGAAAGGACATCCAATGGATGTTCATTTACCACTAGTACAATGGATATCCGTTTAGGGACATTCACTGGACCTTCAGTTCTCGTTCATCACTGGACGTGAAGATTTATTTGAATGATGGACGTCAATTGGACATCAATTGTTCATCCTTTGGTCGAATCAAAATATACACTCATTAAAAATGTACTAGGTCCGCTATATTTTATACTTATACCTTCCATCTGCTACACGAATAATTTTTTACACTCGAAATGGGTACCTATTATATTTTTAGTTTCATGTAATGAAAGAAAAACTAATTGAAGGTAGCAAAAGCGGCTAAAGGAAGTAGCATTACATAAAATGTCTATTTGTATCTGATTTGGAAGGAGGAAGAGTGAATAAGGCTGAACATCTGTGGTTTCATAAAAATAAATGATAATTTGATGTTAGACTGTGTAGACAGCTCTTGTACAAAATATATCCAGTTCATGTCCTAAATGTATGCAGCTCATGTCCTAAAAGTATGCAGCTAATGTCCTAAATGTCTCCAGTTCATGTCCTATAGTATATTATTCACGATTCAATTATAATGATGGCTATTATTCACAATGGTGCGAGTGAATAATAGCCATTATATGCGAGTAGAACACTATATTTTGTCCACGACCGTGAATTACCTGTTTGTATACATTTTTTTGTCAAACTAAAACACTATAGTTTATTACAAAAAACTACTAATTACTAATAATTACTTCTTATGTTATTCAACAGATTATATATTTAATAAGTATTTAATTATTTAAAACGTCACTTTTACTTTTGACATACATCATACACACTAGATAAAAAACTGCATATAAAACGATCTACTCGTATATATACAACAGCTTGATAAACTATCACATGTATCTTCATAGCATGGTGGTTTACGGCTCTGACTCGGTGAAGTGAGGAATTTTAGACATAGGATCGAATCCCCGTCGCGGTGAAGTTTTCAAATTAAAATATTGTGTCACTTGTATAAATATGAAATATCTGCAATACATGGGAAGTGAATCTAGTACTTGTAAAATGTTAGAATTATCAAATAGTCGCTGACAAAATATAGTTTACGTCCATAGCAATTAAGTACATGGGATGTCTATATCCTATCCTGTCCATGTCCAGAACGTATCCAGTTTAGGTCTATGATGTCCATGGTTTATTTATCATGTCCAGTGAATGTCCATATTTTTACAAGGAATATCCATTCTTAGTACGAAACGGATATCCAATGGATGTCCATATGATATCCTTCTGGACTTGAACGGATATCCTATGGATATCCCTTATGTCCAATGTGGATATCCATTGTATTTTCATATGTTATCTGGGTAATAACATCTTTATCACATGCTTGTTGGCACTTTGAGTTTTTTAGTGCTGGGTACATACTCAGCATCTTATAAGAACATCTTTGATTACATTCTGATAACCTGACCAGCATGTGACCAGGGCGCAACACAATCACGGGTGTGAAGCTAGCTCCTAGCTCCAAACTGGTGAAATTGATCTGGCAACACCGCTCAGCCGCTGAGAGTCGACCGTATTTACGAGGGGCATATGTTATCGAACGAATGGGTTTATATTTTACATATGAAATAATTAATTTTATCTGCTTTATTTTGAGAAAAAATTACCAGCAAACATAATTACTGACGTATTGTTTTGTTTCGCCATACTATAGTTGCTCCGAAACAATCGTATGAATTATTACATATATCGATGTTTACTTTATTCTTTCTCCTGTATCTACATATAATGATGTCCATGGAAGAAAAAATCAGAAATAGATTGATAAACCAATAGTCTTTAACGTGACATATTCAAAAATTACTGACAAACGTTCCAAGGGTGAGAAAAAAAATAAAAATCAGTTTTTTAAAAAAATATACCTTACTTTATTTTCTCTCCTGTATCTACAGATATTGATGTCAATCCTCCACCGATTTGATAGGATTTTGGTAAAAAGTAAATTTTTCGCAAAATAATGAATTTGTTCCACCATTTAGTCGCGCCCTGCAAACCTTCTGAAATTTATTTTGGATAAACTTTAGCAAATAATTAATGTATATAAACAAAACAATTTTCTCAAGAACCAAGTTACATTTCAATTATACTATGGATCTATTTATTAGGAATCTGATAGTGCAGTATTTGCAGTTTTCGAGGAAAAGGAAATATAAATTCATGTGAGAACAATAGATACTGTAGGTAGATCACTAAAGTCGGATGGTGTTGGGTATCCGTTTCAAATAAATTGAATTATTGAAATAGCTATTTAAAATACAAAATGCCATTTGATATATCAAAAGTTTTTTAAAACTTTTTGCGTTTTAAATGAACAGTGTAAAAAAGTACACGGTATATACCTACCATACCTACCCCTATTCAATATTCTGAATCTTATCAGTGTAACCTAATCCAGTCAAGAAGGGTTTTACTGGGGTTCGCCCCAGTGTGTATTGGGCGGAGTAGAATTCAATGAGACCTCTGGCGGAAAAAATTGTAATTGTCGCAACGAGTAAAATAATTCGTTTTGCATTGTTTTTGTATTATATTTAAGTCAACGTAATTACCGTAAATTCGTACTTTATCTGTTTAATTTTGTGTCGGTGACAAGCTTAAAACTGTGTTTTTCTATTCAACTCAACTGTCATCATTTCTGAGGTAATATTCTTATAATAATCAGAGATATTATTGAAGAGGTTATGTTGTTCTATTTTTTGTTTTCATTTCAGATCAAGTTTGATTGCAATATTTTGTACCTCTTTTAAAGTTTTATACTTTGAATTATGTCGCTGCATAATCGAAACTATTGTGGATTTGGTTGCACTAGCCGTAAAGGGAAAAATCCCGATTTATCTTTCCATAAATTTCCTCCCATGTGAAGAATGGTAAATATTGAAAATACGTTTGGAGTTATGGAAAATATATCTCAAAGAAAGGTTAGGTTACAGTTACAGATAGTATGTCCGTGTGTTCTTTACATTTTAAAAGGGAAGACTACTATAGTCAAGGTTAGTACCAAGTGTGTAATAGTTATAAGTTAATAGTGGATGGTATAGTTTATATTTGTAAAGGTGAACAGTATATAAATGAGTAACATATTCTTCAGGTCTTGGTAAGAAAAAGTATCTTCTTTTAAATGCAGAACCTTCCTTAAAACTACCACAGTCAAGCCACGACCACGACCATTAGTTCATAAATTTTGCATTACGTTTGTACAAAAATAATTAAACTCAATTTAAAAAATAACAAGTGTTTTTATTTATTCAATACATACAGTATTCACAATGAAGAAATCCAAAAGGTAAGTCACAATAAAATATACAAACATAAACATAATTAACACTCCCGGTAACACTTAAAAAGTTGGAACACCTATTAGTCCAAAAATAAAAATATTAGGAATCAAAATTTAGTTTAACAACATAAATTACTAAAGCACAATCAAAGAAAAAGCAAAAGTTTTTCAAAACACACACTGAAAATAACTAAAACAGCAAAATAAAACCACTTAAATATCAAAGGGCTTATACGGCAGCTGATTTGTTTTACTCGTTGCTAAGATGACATTGACTTTTCAGAGCGCCATCTATCGAATTCTACTTTTCCCAATTGTCTTTAGACCGACGAGTATAATATCAATAATAAAATTTTTTTTTTCTCACCCTTGGAACGTTTGTCAGTAATGTTTGAATATGTCAAGTTAAAGACTATTGGTTTATCAATCTATTTCTGATTTTTTTTCCATGGACATCAACAATATACGTAGATACAGGAGAGAAACATTTTTTTGCTGTTAAAGTATAACGTTTTATAGGTAAAAACACAATTTGTTTCATATATAATATCATTGATTTAATACTTAAATAAAATAAGTGCTTCAATATAGGTTTTGTTTATTGTGAGAATTCCATTCCCCCCGTGTATAAATCAGCACATCTGTGCGCTGTTGCCGGTTCAGTGAATTGTCGCAGATCTGCGTTTGGAGCTAGGAGCTAGCTTCACGTCGATAACACAATCTATTTATAGCACTTGTTTTGGTATTATTTGAGAACACGCTTTGCACATCCATGTTCTTTTGGAAAATATTCCACGCATATGCTTAGGATGTCAAATTGCTATGTGGGATGTTACAGAGCATTGAGCTGCTGCTTTGTCTATTTTCATTGCCATTATTCTGTATATTATTTTTATTTTTTTTACTTTGCATTGAGATTTTAGGTGGCCTGTTTTATGGCAGTTGTAACATCTTCTTTCATTTGTTACGAATGCTACTTCCTTCTCTTAATAGGGGTCTTTCATTCTGCCTTCTTCAATTAGTAGTCTTGAGAAAAGATTTGTTATATTTTTATCATTTTTACTTGTTGATTCCCAGACACTTACAAAAGATTTGTAATTTTCTGGTAGTGCTGTTAGAATTTTAGACATAACCATTTCATCTTCTATTTCACATTTAAGACCTTTAAGTTTATGTACAAGGTTTTGAATGTCACTTATGAATACAGATATTTTGTTATTTTTCTTATAAGTATATAACTAAAAAATTCTTGCATTAGTTTGCCTTTCAATTGCTCTGTGTCTCCTTCGAACAGCTTTGTTAATTTTTCGAACATCTCCTTACTGCTTGTACAATCCATAATGTGTGTTAAGCAAGTCATATCTATGGTGGCGATGATGATTCTTTGTGCTTTAGCATCCCTTTGTATGTCTGCATCATGATCATTAACACTAGCTGGTATGTCATTTTTAACTATATTTAATAGTCCATATGCTTTTAAGGATATCTCGACTTGAAACTTCCATAGCCGGAAATTTTCTTTGTTTGTTAGTTTCGCAATTTCACCTATTGTTTCAAAACTCATTTTAGCAGCCATTTTATGATCACTGTTTATTTGATATCGTTTTTAAGTTTTTATTGGTTATCCACGTGTTCACTGTGCACATGGGTTTTCTAAGATTTTATTGCGTGGAGGTATCTTCGTTGCGAATATCTATTTCTGGATGAGCACTGGGCCCATACCCTGTTGTTTTTTATATTAAGCACAAGCTTCGGGTTGATATTTTATTATTTTATGAAACATACATAAACTACATCGATGTGGTTATTTTTTTGACTGACAGTTGACTTCGTCTTCTTTTTTATTGACTACACTACCGAGTTGCCAAGTATTTTGTTTTAGCATGTTGCAGACTACTTTCCTAACAGCTGGTACGTGTCTGTACGTACACGTTCCGCTAAATGTCTGTAGATGTGAATACTCATATACAGGGTGTTTTCAAATGACACTTACAACGTTTGCATGTAGATACCTCTCATAAAACTGAACACAATGATATAAGGAATGAGGGGTCCAGCTTATTTACTTTTCGAGGTACGGGGTTGAAGTTATGAAAAATTAAATGTTTTCATTTGATAACTTTGAAATGGATGGATACATTGATTTGACATTTGGCAGGTTGATTTAAAATGTAAAAGGGCATATTTTGATGGAAAAACAATTTTCAATTATTGATCCAGTGGTGTACATTTAGAAAAATATGTCACCTTTCCCCTCCCATTTTTTACGCCACTGGCATTTGAAGCAATTTTTATTCAAATTTGTATTCCTCAATGGTTTTCACGTGAAAAACGCATAACCTTTACATATCAAAAGATGTATAGTTTTCAAGATATTTAATGTTTTCATGAAGTCTGCAAGATCACTTTTTAATAATGAAATAAAAAATATTTTTCTTGTATTTTTTTTAATGACTACCAAACTAGTTATGGTTAGAATATGTATCAAAAAAACTATTCTGTGAACAGCAATGCATCTAAAACATTGAGAAAAGATTGTTGAAAATACTTTTCCAAACTTGTGATTTTATTAACATAAGAATTGATGACAATAAAAAATAAGAAAGGTAGTTACAAATTTAAACAATATACATAATTTTTCACTAAGCAGCCAACAAATCACAAGAGATGTTCAAAATTTAGTCCATTTACATTTAAACATAAACATAACAACGTTTTCTGATTGAAAATCGCATATTTTGGAAAGGCTGGGTGATTACCGTAAATAATTTCTGTAGCTGCATGGATTCTTGCTATCAGTTCCTCCTCTGTTTCTTCTATTGTATCGTAGACAAGGGACTTCATGTAACCCCACAGAAAGAAGTCGATAGGATTTAAATCCGGTGACCTCGCAGGCCACATATTGGGTCCACCTAGTCCTATCCAGTTGTTTCCGTATTGTTGGGTTATAAGTTGTCTGGCCGCAATCTCCTGTCAATTTGAGCAAATGTTGTGTGACATGGAAATCTAGGTCGATTTGGATATCTTTCTCTATACAAGCGATCGGAACGTCTACCATTTTTTCTGGCTTCCCCGTATACTAGCTGCATATCAGCCATTTCTTCAAAAGTGTAATCCATCATATGAAAGTTGCACAAACAAATTTAATCACAAATGATTTATTTGGATATTGACGTTAAACAAATTGACATTTACCATTTCATCATTGACATCTACAGCCTACTAGACAATAGTAGAAACGGAGGAGGAACTGATAGCAAGAATCCATGCAGCTACAGAAATTGTTTACGGTAATCACCCAGTCTTCCCAAAATATGCGATTTTCAATGAGAAAACGTTGCGGATTATGTTTAAATATAAATGGACAAAATTTTGAACATCTCTTGTGATTTGTTGGCTGCTTAGTGAAAAAATTATGTATATTGTTTAAATTTGTAACTACCTATCTTATTTTTTATTGTCATCAATTCTTATGTTTATAAAATCACAAGTTTGGAAAAGCATTTTCAACAATCTTTTCTCAATGTTTTAGATGCATTGCTGTTTCACAGAATATTTTTTGTTACATATTCCAACCATAACTTAGTTTGGTGGTCATTAAAAAAAATACAAGAAAATAGTTAATTTATGTAACTAGTGTGTAAAGTAGCCTTTTTTTTGACGAATGTGAATATTGTCGCATGAGACGCAGGCGAATGCAACAATCACATGAGTCGAAAAAAAGGTCTTTTCACACGAATTGCATACAATATTTTTTCTACTAGCGAATATTTAATCAAAATACAAAAGTTTAATAGTAATTTTCTTTACGCACTAGTGCGTAAAGTAAGTTAAATTTTTCTATAGAAGAATCTTTAACGCTATTATTAATTTCTAATAAGATATTATAAATGATTTGGAAATTATAATCAAAATATGAACAAATTAACAAAACAACAAACGAATTCAATTATTAATAATATGAATATTCCGTGCCACATCTATTTGGTGGTGTATTTGCCAAGTAATCTGAGAGATCGTCAGAGGAATCCATCTTTATTTTCATAATAATCTAAAATAACATCATAGTTTTCTAAAAATATTCAATTCTTAAATATAAAATACAATTGCTTACCCTAGGTATAGTCGGAAGATCTCAATTTAAATTTTAAATGTCAGATTCAATTCACAAAGAAATGTCAGTCACTCACCGCCAACTTATGCCTATTTACCGTATTATTTCCAGTACTCAATAATTATTTAACAATAATTATTAGGTTACTTTACCGAATTCTATAGGTTTCTATCTCTAATTTATGAAAAAAAACTTAGATTTAATATCCGTTTATTATACCTATATTTTCATAAGACTAGATATCTATAACTACATACATATTGGAATTTTTTCTTTACGCACTAGTGCGTAAAATAAAGTTTTACGCACTCGAAAATGTGTCTAAAGTACGTACTTTACACACGGTAGTAGAAAAATATTTCATTATTAAAAAGTGATGTTGCAGACTTCATGAAAACATTAAATATCTTGAAAACTATACATCTTTTGATATGTAAAGGTTATGCGTTTTTCACGTGAAAACCATTGAGGAATACAAATTTGAATGAAAATTGCTTCAAATGCCAGTGGCGTAAAAAATGGGAGGAGAAAGGTGACATATTTTTCTAAATGTACACCACTGGATCTAGAATTGAAAATTGTTTTTCCATCAAAATATGCCCTTTTACATTTTAAATCAACCTGCCAAATGTCAAATCAATTTATCCATCCATTTTAAAGTTATGAAATGAAAACATTTAATTTTTCATAACTTCAGCACCCCGTATCTCGAAAAGTAAATGAACTGGACCCCTCATTCCACATATCATTTTGTTCAGTTTTATGAGAGGTATCTACATGCAAACGTTGTAAGTGTCATTTGAAAACACCCTGTATGTATGGACTGCCTAAGCTCTGACGTCACAGCGGAAGGCTCCTCCTATAAACTTTTCCAAACAAATCTAATGCGCGTGCCCAACACAAACCACGTGTGTCCATGTGTCCAAACAACATAAGAGATTTTAAATTTACCTTTTGCTGTTAATATAGAAATAATATAATTATTTATATAGGTATTTTCTTATAAAAACGTATTTAATTACTTTTTACTTGTCTCTAATACCGATCACTCTCATTTAAAAGTAAATCAACAGCAGAGATAATATATCAACAATATCATCACCAAACAGAAAACTTGCGAAAAACTAAAAATCTCACGTGGCAATTCACACTCGCACATCGCACTCCGTTTGTTTGGAAAAGTGACGTCAGACTTTCAGTGTTTGGAAATACTATCCATATGTAACAAATGATTATGAATAACATTAGTACCTAGTGACCCTGGCCAGTACTTTGGTATCCCCTTGTAGACGTGGTACTATCAAGAATTCCGTCCGCAATTTGGTTTAGTATTATTTAATTTTATTTTAAGGGGAAGGGTGAATGAAATGATTATATTTCCTTTCCCTTCTTCAAATACACAATGTAAGGATATTGTCATATATAAATGTTTTTATAATTCAATTTATTTTCTTGGGTTTGTAAGTCTGACAGCAAATGGAGCTCGGGACTAGGAACGGAATTCTTGAAAACATAAACTGCCGCTATTATTTTATAGAACGAATTTAGAATCGAAGTGTGTAGACTCTCAATATCATTTTTAAATCTACCATTTGATAGGAAAACTGTCGAAAGTAATAAAACTAGGTATAGCAAAGTGCAAATAAATATTATTTTATATCGACAAATATAGAACAAATCATATTCTACCATTCTAGTAATAAGGATATACAGAGTGATAACGATAATAATCTCTGGGTGGCTTGTTATATGGTGTTTCATCTCCAATTGCCACTATGACTTTATTTGCTCCATCCAATATTTGTTTTCCAAGCTTATGGCCAAGTTGGTGAAAGATATACATAGCTCCAGTTCTCAATTTAAGTCTTTCGAGATCTTCATCTCGTAACCTGCTTGTCAAAACGAGGTTGATGATCATCAACAAAATAACCTAAAAAGACACTTTCTTTCCTATTGCACCGATTTAATACCTTCAGATTTATTTTTTAAACTAAAAGAACTTACCGTACGGGTGAGAAACATGGTTATTGATTACTTTTATTATCACTGAAAATTTCTTTACTAACATTTCTATTGAATATTGTTTATATATATAGTTGTTCTAAAGTTAATAGTACGTACCATAAAGTTTTATGGTAAAAAAAATTTGATATCTAGAGATAAAAATATGTAATAGCAAACGAATTCAAATGAATTCAAACTAATCTGATTAATATATTCTATTTGGTATTGAGGGGCCCACTATTGCGATCCCCATTAATTGGTTATTCAACCCTGGTAATTTTTACCCTAAAATATCTAATTCAAGAAATCCGGCTCGAAGGACCAATGGTTTCGAGGGGAAATTTGTTTCATACCTGGAAACTGTGGTACAATGATATATCAATCTCTCTTAAAGGTAACGAGACCATATTATATCGGCCATCTTTATAACGAGATAACGTTTCTTTGAAATAATTTTCACATATTTTATCCTCAGGTTTTAAAGATGTTTTCTGCGGAACCGTGTCGATCTCCCAAAATTAGGAAATTACATTGGAAAGCAGGTAATTTTTATTTTGACAAAATGGAGTATTAGAAGGGGGGTTCGGACATAAGGGTTAACGCTTTATTTTGTCAGAATGAAAATGGCCTGCTCTTCAAATTTTGGGAGATCGACGTGGTTTCGCAGAAAACATTGTGAAATATGTGAAAATTATTTCAAAGAAACGTTGTCACGTGATAAAGATGGCCGATATATAGACTCGTTAGCTTTAAGAGAGATTGGTATCAATGCACCACAGTTTCCAGGTGTGAAACAAATTGGTCCTTCGAGCCGGATTTGTTGAATTAGATATTTTAGTGTATAAGTTACTAGGGTTAGATAACCAATTGGTTATTAATAAGGATCATAACAGCGGTCAAAGAAGGATAAAATAGTTATTTTTGAACATTTTCCTTGATCAGGTCTTACATTGAAATGAAATTCATCTAGAGATGGATACCATTTGATAGGAAAACTGGCGAAAGTAATAAAACTAGGTATAGCAAAGAGCAAATAAATATTATTTTATATCGACAAATTGAAATAGAACAAATCATTTTCTACCATTCTAGTAATAAGGATATACAAAAGGATGTACAGAATGATAACGATAATAATCTCTGGGTGGCTTGTTATATGGTGTTTCATCTCCAATTGCCACTATGACTTTATTTGCTCCATCCAATATCTGTTTTCCAAGCTTATGGCCGAGTTGGTGAACGATATACATAGCTCCAGTTCTCAATTTAAGTCTTTCGAGATCTTCATCTCGTAACCTGCTTGTCAAAACAAGGTTGATGATCATCAACAAAATAACCTAAAAAAGAAAAGAAAAATGTTCACAGAAACTTTCTTTCCTATTGCACCGATTTAATACCTTCAGATTTATTTTTTAAACTAAAAGTAGGTACTTACCGTACGGGTAAGAACCATGGTTATTGATTACTTTTATTATTACTGAAAATTGCTTTACTAACATTTCTATTAAATATTGTTTGTATTTATAGTTTTTCTAAAGTTAATAGTATCTACGTACCATAAAGTTTTATGGTAAAAAAAATTTGATATCAAGAGATAAAAATTTTTAATAGCAAACGAATTCAAACTAATCTGATTAATATATTCTATTTGGTATTGAGGGGCCCACTATTGTGATCCCCATTGGTTATTCAACCCTGGTAACTTTTACCCTAAAATATCTAATTCAAGAAATCCGGCTCGAAGGACCAATGGTTTCGAGGGGAAATTTGTTTCATACCTGGAAACTGTGGTACAATGATATATCAATCTCTCTTAAAGGTAACGAGACCATATATCGGCCATCTTTATAACGAGATAACGTTTCTTTGAAATAATTTTCATATATTTTATCCTCAGGCTTTAAAGATGTTTTCTGCAGAACCGTGTCAATCTCCCAAAATTAGGATATAAAATTGGAGAGCAGGTATTTTTTATTCTGACAAAATGGAGTATTAGAAGGGGGTTCGGACATAAGGGTTAACGCTTTATTTTGTCAGAATGAAAATGGCCTGCTCTTCAATTTAGTTTCCAAATTTTGGGAGATCGACATGGTTTCGCAGAAAACATTGTGAAATATCTGAAAATTATTTCAAAGAAACGTTGTCTAGAGATAAAGATGGCCGATATATAGTCTCGTTAACTTTAAGAGAGATTGGTATCAATGCACCACAGTTTTCAGGTGTGAAACAAATTGGTCCTTCGAGCCGGATTTGTTGAATTAGATATTTTAGTGTATAAGTTACTAGGGTTAAATAACCAATAAGGATCGTAACAGCGGGCAAAGAAGGACAAAATAGTTATTTTTGAACATTTTCCTTGATCAGGTCTTACATTGAAATGAAATTCATCTACAGATGGATGATAGACCTAAAACTTTTGTGATATCAGCGAATCCATCGAAAACGAAGAACGATTTACTAAGAAATTCATTCGACATGTGGGTGTGCTTAACTTCTTAAGCCTTTTTATTGGTAAGCCATAGAAAACCTGTAACTACTAAGGATTGCTTCATTTTCCCTCAGGAGAAGGGGTCGTATGACTTGACAGTCTCTACCTACCACTGGTACGTTTTGAAAAATACAGGAAACTGTAATAATAAATTAACATGTGTAATGATCGAAGGTTTGAAGTCTGTATCCTTTAATCCTAGGTGGATATTTGTAAATGTGCTTTCTATGTCTAAGAAACATACTGTACAACATTTTAAGTGGGATGTGGTGGTGTAATAAATAAACTTATCAATAACATAAATATTTATTTACATGGTATATTTAATATAAAAAGTATTATTGCCACCTCCAGCCTTTGAATATTTTATGTAAAGATTAATTTAATTATTTTCATTCAAAATAATGAAAAACAACCAATAACTACCATATAATACCTAAATTTCTTTAAACTAGAAAAAAATATTTCGCTAAAAAAATTTTTATACTTAAACATTCTTAAAACTAAATTCCCTCTACCTTTACATCTTTTTGAGCAAATTGTATATAATAAACTATATAATTCGTTAACAAATGGCACTACGTTAAAAAAATTGCCTACAAGAAAATAAAAAAAAAACAACAATATATTTCTACGATTATCATATACAGATGCATGCAATGAAAAACGGTACAGGCATTTTAAGCATTGTATCAGAGCTGCTTTTGAACTAGTCGACCAATATCAAGCTTCAACAGATTGAAAACACGATTATTACAATCGTTCATTTGGATACCTACAACATATCGTACAATTCCCACCACTCCGTGATTCAACTGTGGGTGGTCCTTAATTAGCGTCAGACAGTCAGTAAACAGCAGTCGACATCCAAGTACTGTTCAAGCCCATAACTATTCGAAATAAAATCAATTCGTAGAGAAATCAGAATGTACACCCTTCAGGAGAAAATTGAAATTTTATTTGGAGGTCACTCACAAGTGCAAACATTACACCGAATCAGCTCACAGATATATTTGTTCAATAGATTCGATTTTTGTTTGGCTCAACAAGGAGGACTATTTGAACATTTAATTCATTAATTTTTTAGTTTTAGCATTTTAAGTTGTTTTTAGGAATTTATTTTCAATATGTTTTAATTTAAAGAATCTTATTTTGTTTTATTTACGAATTCATTTTTATTTTGGAAGCCGTTGTAGCCAAAAGAAATCAAAAGACTCTCGAATACTAAATCTTACATAACCACATAACTAACAAATATTGGAAGGAGGAGGAGAGTAGTTCTGAATCCACCTGTCCAGCTAAATACTTGATATTTATTGAAGTAAATTTATAGACATTTTTTGTTGGTGGATTATTTAGATCGGAGAATACATTAAATTCATATGTTCCGTTTCTCATTGCATGTATCTGTAGGTATACAGTAAGTAAGGGAATTAAAAAACGGAAATTTTCATCAATCTACATGTACCTACATACAGAGAGACAAGAAAAAAATTTTAAAAAGGTGGATTTACGCAAAATCTATTAAGTTATTTTACGCTGTTTCTTGGAAAAAAGTCCATTAATTCATAATTTTGAGTGGAGCCAGGAAAAAGGTTGAAAAAAAAATAAGGTATTTTTTTTAAAATTACGCAAAAATCATTGGAGTTACAGTAAAAAGGTTTAAACAAAAGTTGTAGAGCTTTAAATTTCACACCAAAAAGGCATTAATCATTTTTACCCAAAATGACATTGGGGTGGCTTGTTTCTTAAACTTGACAAAATTATAACTCGTAGAAAAATTGAGATATTTGCAAATTGTTTGCATGTTTCTGTCGGACCTACGGTTGTAGATTAAAATGAAAGGCAAAAAAAATGTCAGGGGTAAATTGTCAAATTATAAAAAAACAAAGAAAATAATCAGAAAAAAAAATTAAATATTTTTTTTCTGAAATGAAAGTTGACGAAGAACTGAGTAATTAGAAAAATCTCAAGTTATAATTTTTCAAGGTTTAAAAGACCACCCCTTATCTTATAGCCACCCTAAAGTCATTTGGGGAGAAAATTATAAGCATTTCGGTGTAAAACTTAAAGCTCTACAATTTTTGTTTGAAACTTACCTTAAATTATTTTTAAACCTCTTTCCGGGGGGTTGAAACATAGCCATAGGTTTGTTTCGTTTGTAGAAACTTCAAAGTAAATTATATAAAAAATTCAAAACCTCCACTAAAAATTATAATTTAATTATTGGACTATAAAGAACAACACCTTCTAGAATGGAAAAAGGGGAGCAAGTATGACAAGGAAAAATAATTCAATCAATGTGGAAGTAGTGTGAAGTTTGCGTTAATTCACCTCTATTGCTATATACTTATCTCTAAAATATGATATTTACACCAAAATATTTTCCTAAATAAAAACACAGCCGTAAGAACTATATATTGAACTTATGGTCGGTAATATATAGAGAAATAACAATAACATCATATATTTATACTTCTCTTTAGCAAGATACATGACTGTTTCAATTTAATTAGCTTATTTCAATATTTTATAAACAAAGAAGAAGAAAGTGACAAATAGCATTCTTCTAACCAAAAAGCTCTCCACTTTTTACAACCTCTAGATTGAAGAAAATCATCATGTTCGGTTGAGATTGAAAGCGGTGAAAAGCACCAGATGAATTATATAATTGCAAATTCAAAGTAAAGATAAAGAAAAAGCAGTTAGGAATTCAGGGAAGTAGTGGATACACGTATCTGAAGATAGTTTGTGGTATGCTGCACCAGGTGTATTATAAGACTGGAAGACCTCTTCGATTAAGCCTCAATAGTATATGAAGAAAAATCTGCCAAGAATTGAAGAAAGTAATAGATGCAGGTATTTGAGGACAATAGCTTGGGGTTTGTAGTGAGGAATGTTCATATCCAGATGAAAAGTGCTAGACACCATCTTGACCAGTAACATGAGCTTGATGACTTGAACAGGGCATGCTACCCTATTTAAGAACATCGTAGCAGTAGGGATACACCCTGGTGGAGTAAACATCTGTCAGAATTAAACCCCGGACCTCTTTAATAGGGCAGATCCCACCGGAATCTGGAAGAGAGACACCGAGGTGCAAAACACCTATTATAAGGAAAAATAAATATCTGTGAAGACATAAACTCTACTCTCGCTGTGTGGCAAGGCCTTATAAAGTCATGGCAAAAAGTAGAGTCAACTCGGATATAGCTTTAAGAAAGCTAGACGGTAAACATACCGAAAATGAAGAAGAAAGACTTCGAATCTTACTAGAAACTCACTTTCCTGGAAGTAACCCGAATAGGGGAGTTAATCTTCTCGAAGGGCACAAGAGAAAGGCTAAAATAGGCTATGAATACCCTTTTACCTTTTAAGGCACTAGAAGCCGATGGGATTTTCCTAGCATTGCTCCAGCAAAGTTAGAATTAGTTAAAGGAGCATAAAACTGGGTTTTATACAGTAAAGTATCAAGAGTAGATAAAGAATCAAAGGAAGTAGTGGATGCATGTAACTTGAGATAAAATATTGGGATTTGTATTAAGGCAGGAAGCTCCAGGTGAATAAGACTGTTAAACCTATTGGAAAAGTAGATAAAAAAGCAGTCAAGAATCAAAAGAAGTAGTGGATGTATCTATCTGAAGATAAAAGCTTGGTACGTAGCACTAGATTAAATCCAAAATTGACATAAACATTTTTGAAGATGCTCAAGGCAGATAAAGAAGTAGTTGCCAAGAATAGAAGGAATAAGTGGTTGCGCGTATCTGGTTTATATTGAAGTATGGGATGACAAGAAAAATAAGTTCTCTCAGGAATTAATTCGTAGATACCCGGGGGTACCTGAGTTGTCTCCGAAGACCGACAGCTACATTTTTATTAGGGTCAAGTTGTCTCACGATACTAACAGGTTGATGGTGAAACCAAATCCTGAAGAAATAACAAATTCTACCATTGTAATATTGTTACGTCGGACGATATGTAGAGGTCCATGAACGGAATGAAGTAGAAAATATGATAAAATACATGATGGATGAAAATTTTATTGAAGAAGCTTCTGGTCCCTTGTGTTCACCCGTGGTCCTGAATTTCTCTTGTCTGGCTAAACGTTTACGAACAAAATTGTGGACGTCTAGATATCCTCAATACAGATCCGACATAACAATATTATTGTAATTGATTATTAACATCCAAAATGATTTTGTTTCGAGTATTGATTTGTTAATGTTCAGGTTGGCAAATTAATTTTGGCAGTTGACGATGCGCGAGAAAGCCATACAACTTGACAACGTTGTAAACGCAGTTACCGGGAAGAGCAGGCTACGTACCTCCGCTTGCAAAGTTTTAAAGGTTGTGAGGCTTACGAATTCTGCCAGCGAAGTGAGCTCTTGCAATCCGCAAATGTCTTTGCTATGGCGCATCGGACGTTGCCAAAATTAATTTGCCAACCACAAGTATTTATTAACTTTGTTCTTGAAGAAAGTATACTTGAGTTGAATGGGGGACAGGAAGAACGTCCGGTTCAGGAGACAATTCGACCCCGAGCAGATACCCATAGATGGGCGAGTTTACGATTCTAGGAAGATTAGAGAGAATTGGAAATTTTAACACAGGTACAATATTGTCAATTGGTAGGTTTTTTCTCTAATCGAAGAACTTTCTAATAACGAAATATTATATACAGCTACAGCTGGTATAAACAAAATCAGTCTTAAATAGTATATTGTGTCACAAGGGCGGAAGATGAGCTTTAGCAATCCGAGACTATTAGATGCATGAGAGAGCGTAGCTGATAGTTAAGGGTTGCTAAAGCGTTTCCTGTATGTGTGACACACAACTGTTTTTCGCCTTCCGAATAAACCAAAAAATAGAAAAATATAACAAAAAACTTTGACATACACTGACGTTTAATTAAAAAATGTACGTGAAACGTCAAAGCTCTCAAGTGACAGATGGTGAAAAACTTCAAAAATCGTGTTGTTAAGAATTTTCCGCTCTTGGGCTGCGAAAGGTTGGCGAAATTGGTATATTAGGACATAAGGGGCCGGAAGTGAAGCTTACCAGCTTGAGGGTTTGGTATAACCGCCCATCGGAGGGTGGTTACCAAACCCGAAAGCTGTAAGGGAACATTCGGCCCATATATCTTATCCTATTTTTTGCACGATCGGTTTTTTTTCCGCTCCAAGTAGTTCCATACCAAGTGAAGCTCCTTTGATTTCCAACAACATAGATCAAGAAGTACATCAACATCACCAACAGTAAAATGCCTTTTAATTCTAATATTTATGCTTCAAAAAGTTCGATTAATTTTATTATACATATAATTTAAAGTTAAATTGATTAGTTAATTTTGATATTTTGCTATATGGTTTTATGTTATTTTTTCATTTTGAATAAAGTTCTTTAAAAAATCCCAAATTTTTACTTATAAAAGGCCCGAGGGCCGTATTTTCAACCTATTTCTATGGTAACAATGTTGGTAAATTAAAGAAAAAACCGATCGAGCAAAAGGGAATATTAAAACTCAAATTTTTTTACATCTTCAATTAGGTGAATATTCATATAACTACAATTCAATCAATGTGATTTTGTTTTTGGAATATACATGTGATATACAGCGTGTCAAAAAGTTGTACTACCACATATCAAATTAAATTCTAACTACTTTAAAAACTTAACCAAAAATCCATGCTGTTCATCCTTGATTGGTTCCTCTTTGACCGAAATAGGATAATGTACGGCGTCATCTAAAGGAGTGATATCCCGCATGGTAATCACGCTAGATGGAGCTCCCGCTGGACTAGAAACGCTACAATTCATCATGTTGTGATCTTGCGGACTATGCGGAGTGGCAGTTGGAGAAGTTATTGGGCTGTCCGCGGAATCGCTGGCGCTTTGATAGCTATTGTTGTTGTTGTTCGGAACGACTATTGTAGATGGCGTTGTATCGATACTTGCTCCTAGAATCGGTTCTGTAATGTTATAACGGATATATGGAAAAAATTCGAATCGATTTCGTGTCTTACCTCCAAGTAACATTTCTTGTAAGAGACTGTCGATGTGTGCGACGCCGAAAAGTTTCGCGAATTGAATTTGTTCGATCATCTGCCAGGTTATCGATTGTAGAGGAGGCAGGGTGAGTAGAAGCTCCCCGAATCTTCCTCTGCTGTCGTATTGACGATCGCTTATGTAGTCTTCAAGGTTTATTTGGATTTGGTATCTCAATGCCTTGATTCGTCCGGCTTCGCTCAATCCTTTGGCATCTACAAAATTTATAATATTAAATTATCTTCAGATACAGACAAAATAGAGCAAGTTAAACATTTTCAGTACCTTGGAACAATAGTAGACGAAAACGGAACACAGGAAGCAGAAATTAATAATAGAATAGCTAAAACCTCAGATTAATACATTAAAAAGATACATTTGTTTACATTTAAAAGTGAACCCAACATTACATCACATTCTAAGGTAACTTGCCGACCCTTTGCCAGATGTCTTACTTTTCCTTTGAATTGCGACAACGATAGGACACGATAGAAACGTACAAAATAAAAATGCACTGTTAAGAAATTACATAAAAACGTCCTTAAAATAATTATCCTAAGTAGTTTATGTAATAGAAATATGTTTTTGTTTGAAACTTTTGAGGTTTAAACGAAACAAATGCGTGTTAATATTTTTGTCTGTCTGAAATATAGCAACTCCGAGAAAAGGGCGGAAACCATTTTACTATCAATTTTACCTGATCTTACTACGGAGTTTTAACGTTCCTAGTTTATTGAAACTCTAGTTTTCGTCTTTTCAACTGATATTTGTGTATGTGCGTACAGATATAATTAAAAACAATATTTTGTTTGTGAAAATCATGGTTCGTCAGTGTCAAATTTGCAAAAAAAAACAGTCGGAATTTTCTTAACCTCTCTTTTCACCTGTAAGTAAATAGTTATATTGGCCAGTGGCACTGTCCGACTAGTCCGGCACGCACTCCTTGAAAGTCATTGATGAAAACATATGTATGGCAATAGAATGTTAGCCGTCTTTTCGGATAGTTTTATGAATGACTTGCGGACTCTATTTGTAGTATTACTAGGGTAAAACTAACAAACTATACTATGCCATGAATACCAAATTTATTAACAAAAAAGAAATATCTAAAGAAACGAAATTAAAAGTATTTAAAACAATATATCGACCAATACTTACATATGGATGCGAAACATGGGTGTTAACAGGACAACAAAAAAGTAAAATACAAGCGACAGAGATGAAATATTTAAGAAGAGTAAGAGGTATAACGAAAGAGGATAGAATGAAAAACTTAGATATAAGAAAAGACCTAGGAATACAATCAACCATAGAATATATAGAAGAAAGACAACTACAATGGTGGGGATATTTACAACGTCTTGATGAAGGAAGACCAGTAAAGAGAATATATGGAAAGCAAAAATTGAAAAAAATAAAAAAAGGGGAAGACCAAGAAAAACTTGGGATAAGGTAATAGCTGAATTACTGGATAAAAGAGGAAGAAGCGAAGGACTTAGCTCAAAATAGGAGAGAATGGAAAAAATTCGTGCCGTAAGAGTAACTGCAACACACCCTACACCAGTAAGTGGTAGAAGGACTTTAAGATTATATGTATATATAAATTATCTTCTGTCCATTTTTCTCCTTTTATAGATAAAAGTAGAGAAAAGTAGATAAAAGTAGACAAAGTCGATAACAATTCCTGATGTTATTAATAATGAATTTGTGGCAGTACTTACTTGGATCGAAGAAAACGATGGCCTTGAGACAAGCGAATTCAGTGTCGTCGATCTGCAGCTCGTTCATGGGTTTAACGAGCTCGTCGATGATGCGACTACCCACTCTGGAGATGCTCATATCTGGAGATACGTTACGAGGATCTGGTATCAACGCTAAAGTTCATTTTCCGATAATTAATTAAGGTATGCTCGTACATTTTAACTTTTTCGAAAAAAACTCAATCCCAAAATGTGTGTATGTTTAGTTACGACCAAAAAAAAGCCACACCAGACTGTTAATTTTACTGATATTTTGTTGGTTTATTTGTTATATTTAGATGTAAATTTTTCCTATTGATAATAATTATTTTTTTTCGATATCAGTAAGAAGAATTCACTTTATCTCCTTTTATCGTGAACAAATACATTACATTTCCCATATTAGTAAACCCAATCAAATGTGCTATATTTTAATTTTAATTTGTCTATATAATTTTTTTTAATTATGTAGAATTTTGTTTATTACATTTTATATCAACGAAATAAGCTCGACCACCACCAAGCAAAAGCCATATTTAACATCGCCTTACGCCGCATCCTTTGTTTGGTAGTCTTCGGAATCTTCCGATGCATGAACTCGTCACATCTCCAATTATTTGGCACATTCACGAAATTTCGTATCCGAATACCGCCTCAGCCAATTGCGGAACCTCTTGTCGCTTCCGGTAAATGCATGGCCTTTGTCGCCTCCGCTTATTAGTAATTGAAGCCTCGTATTATACAGAGCATTTCAATGAAAACTATCAACCCCACATAATTCTGAAGGCGCTACTTTTAGTACACGAGGCACAATGAGGGAATGGACACCTAGGTCAGCCGATTTAACCCACTAGACTTTTTGAGCACCTTATAAAATAATATAGTATTATTTTGCTGATTTCTTACGAATTAAAATGTTACTATTAGTAAATTGTAATTATCTGTAATTCCCAACTGATTAATTTTTCACTTGTATATTATACATTTTTATAACCCTCTGGTAGAGGAGAATCAGCGCCGGATTAACCATAGGGCAAAATGGGCAAATGCCCCGGAGCCGATGGCCAAGAATAAATACATAAATATAATTTTAATTTTTGAAATTAATCAGAAATCGTTCTTCTACATTTCCCAATATGGATATAATTTTAAGAATATATTTGTCTTTTTGTTTCTAATGCATCTGGTGAACGTTCATTTTCTGTTCTAAAACGCATGAAAAATTATTTAAGAAATGCACTTGAAGACGAAAGTTAATCCAACTACGCTTTATTTTTCATAAATAATGAATTATTGGATAATTTAGATATTGATAAATTGATAGACGAATTTGCAGTAGTCAAAACACGAAAAGTAAATATTTAAAGTTTATACTGTTATTCGTTTGTAAATGTTTGATAATATAAAAAAATTAAAATTTTGAAAAATGTGCAGATTTTTTGAAAACATTTTGGAAGAAAAATGGGGGGGGAGGGCTATTATGTATTTTGCCCCGGGGCCCAAGGAGGCTTAATCCGGCGCTGAGGAGAATCCCACAATGCATTAATGTATAGGGTATTTCATTTAAGAAATTGGTTGGGGTGACCATCGGGGGAGGGGGTTAAAATTATAACGTCTACATACGTCCCCTTTGATCATGATTTGTGACGTGGTTTTTCATTTTTCCATAAAAGTGATGGCTTCAGAATAATGTGAGGTTAGGTTAGATATTGAAATGTTCTTTTTTAATATTCCCAAATAAAAGCACGATTTTCTTAAATTGAAATGAAATCCTTTTTTATCAAGGTGAATGTTATAAATAGATGTACCTATTAGTGCGTTTAAAAATTAATTATGTCTAAAAACTAATTTATTTCGAAGAACATGCCAAATTATAGTAATTTTTTTTTAATTATACTGTTGACTGTAATTAAAATTGTAAACGAAAGTTATTTAAATGTAAGAAAATCACAACTTTTCTGTGATAGGTAGGAATAAACAAACAAATTAAATGATTATTAGTTAAATTAATTTTTTTACTACTTATAAGCAATGTATATGAGAACAAATCTCTCAGCGACCCAGATTTATCTCCCAGTGATTTGTATCTATTCATAAAGCGTGAAAATTTTCGTTTCTCAAAATTATGAATCAAAAATGTACAGACCAAACCAAATATCTCCACACCCCATTACAAATTACTACTTTCATGCATTTTATTTTTTTTGAAATACAACACATAATATATTAACCACTCTATGGAATGTACGAACATGCTCTTATTCAAATCGAATTTTTTCATCAAAAATAATTTGCTCAGTGTACTTTCGATAATTCATCATTAAATAAATGTTAAAATAAATCCGCGTAAAAGTATCATTTAGCAAAACTATTTTGGATACTAAGCACGCACATTTTAGTAAAAAAGGTAAGGTATAAGGTGATATAAATATATTCAGTAATTTACGACTCTAGTTTTAAATATATTATTTTTGGTATGGCTGAAAACGACCAAGTTTTTAAGCTAGAATCTGAAAAGGCTGAAGTGAACCACATTTTTCGGGAAGTACTTAATTAGTGGCATAAAATTTCCTATAATTTTTATATCTGAAATCGATTAAGGACGACAGCACAATTAACCTATGATAACCTTGCCGACATCATTACTTTAAATTTTTCTTTCACAATTTGCGTTATATAAAAAAATCATTAAGTTTTATGTGTGTCACCATTTACTTCCTATTACGCAAAGAAAAAATTTGGTATGGTAAGAAAGTACATAATATTAATATTTTATTTTTTATTCACAAAAAAATTATGAAAATCATCACAGATAATAGTCTTACTAGCTTTCCTCTGAATATCAGAAAAGGATATATTTTTATATCATTTTGACTCATAATAATTACACAAATAACAATTTAGTTTTACCTAAAATGTATAAGGAAATTGGAAGAAAATTACAACTTTCCAACAACACCCGGAAAGAAAACACAGTCTTCAGTTGCCACCACAGTACACCCCCGTCGTCACCTCCAATCGCTCCAAGTGTTTAGTAAAGGATTATGTGCGTGTTACCCTTCGTCTTATTAGCTAAACAGTAGGCAAAACGGTGCGGTTGGAGGGTCGGCGATCGCATCAAGCGAAAAGCTTTCATTCTCTAAATTAAATGGTGTAAAAGAGTAAAATAATGTGCATTAAATAAGCATCTAGCTTATTTTTAGTGATAAGGATTAATACCGTATTTGTGAAAATAGCTTTTACATTACCGCATTATAATTGCCAGTATAAAAATTACACCTCCAACAAATATCGTTATACTGTAGCCAATGTATACAATAACTTAACAAAGCATATACTAAAACCTTCCTCGAGAACTACTCTATCCATATGAGAAAAAAAACATGAAAATCGGTACAGTAGGTTTTGAGTTTATCGCGAACAGACAGACTGACAGACGCGGCGGAGGACTTTGTTTTATAATTTGTAGTGATGATGATAATGAATTAAATAACACAAACAAATAATCTTAATTTCTAATTGGAAGTAGCAATATATTCATTAAATTGTACTGATGAATTATTTTCATGATTTAAGATAATCTAAGCAAAAAAAAATATTTTGATGAACACTAATACCCGTTTACTTTAAGACAGTTTTAAAATAAAGTATTCTTAAAAAGATTAGTTTGTCGACTTAGTTTAAAATCGCAGTTGACACTTGATTTAATTTGAAAAACTTTCCTTTATGGATCACATTTTCGAAGTTCATTCATGGTTTCCATTCGATCTGATCATTTCAACAACATAAAGGAATTTACATTTTAAAAGATTTTGAGTAGACGGTAGGTAGAGCTGGCGTTAGCCTTCTGTCACTGAAATCTGATGATTTATTAATTAAAGTACTTTGTCTAGCTTTAATCTCCTAACAAGGCTCCATTGCCTAGACAAAGGCTTTTCGAGGTAGCTTGTAGCTCTTGGTTTTTCCTTGCCAAGTTCTAGAAAACGCAGTCTTGCGAGGCCTTCACAGTGGCACAACACATGTTCTGCCGATTCCTCTTCCTCTTGACACGACCTGCAAAGGTCAGTTTCTGCCAATTTTAACACTTATATGACTGTTGAGTCTGCAGTGTCCTGTCAGTAAACCCTACTATGAATCTAACAACCTTTCGGCTTTTTTGCGGCAGGTCCTCTGTTACTTTGGCCGATGCTCGTTTGATGAACTCTCTATTCAGGGGTTGTTCTCCACCTTTCCAGACACTCAGTTTCCTTCCATTTTGCAATGGCTGCCTTTCTGTATGTGTTAGGGTTCGGGACCAATGCAGGGAGCAGTTGCTCCTTCTCGAGCCAGTTCGTCAGCTTCTTCATTGCTCTTGTGTCCTTAGTGCCCTGGTACACAGGCCATACTTGCTAGCTCAGATAGGGCACGCACTAGGGATGGAAACAACGCGAAAAAAGTCGACTTTTGATTTTACAATCGACTTGGAATTTTTTGATTCTTAAAGTAGATTAATCATTGCTAAAAGTCGACTTTTTAAAAGAACAATAAATATACAACTCATAGTTAAAAGCCATTAGCGTAGACACTGATTATAAATATGTGGAAATGATAATCAAGTCAGAGTCAGTTATACTTATTTAAAATGGTTACCAAGGATACCAGCGATAATATTTATTATGATCCAACCAGCAACTAGAGGTCAGTTTAAAAAAGTCATAAAAAAATATGGAAGAGTCGATTCATAAAAACGGTACAAACTATACTATCATCATATATAAGTGTTGTTTAAAAAAAGTTGAAGTCATCGAGTGAGAATCGATTTTAATCGACTCGAGACAGGTTCAATTCTATTCTAAAAAGTCGATTATTCTTATTAAAAGATCGATTCTTGACTAAAGTCAGAGTCGACTTTCCATCCCTAGCACGCACATAGTCCTATACCAGTCGTGAATTGACCTGGCAGGAATCTAGTGCCTTTAGTGCAGCCTGGCTATCTGAGTAAATAACAATTGTTTTGTTATTCACTCCCTGCCTTGTGTGGATGTGGATTTTAGTCCTTGGCTTTGCTCTGATTTCGAGTAACAAAGAAATGTTATTTACGGGTTTCGGGATTGATACAGGAACCTCTGAGGTTTCGAAATTATTTTCAAGTAAAATATTACTTACCTAATAAGGAAACCTACAACACCAAATGATCAACTGTTATTACAGAAAAGCATGTCTCACATGAATCAGTTGCTAGCAGCACTTTGGTTATATGACTGTGCCAGACATTTAATAACCATTGTTGATTTCTGTACGTCTTTACTAAGTAATGCTTAAATTGCAAGCTAAAAACTTAAGAGCCTCTTAAAGTTAAGAACAGCTTACGAAAGCTGGACATTAGTGGCTTAGTTTTCAAGTTTTAGTACTTAGTTTTGTAAATTAATATAATATTGCATGTACAACTGTGTTACAGTTCTGCAGCGGACTCGTAGTTATTATAAATTGTCAAACTACAGCCTTGTATTTAATTAATACTTTTTTGCTGGTTCAATTTGCTGTAAATCGATCGGTAGTGTGAGGACGAGTAAACTAGACTTATTAAAATGCTACTACCAGTATTTGCACCTGAATGGTTTGTACTGTAGACCATAAATAATTCACATGGTGTTCCATTAAACATAACCCTGTTAGCTTTTAGCAATGATTCAACAATAAAAAATAATCATTAACTACTATTTTTAATAATAGAGAAGTTAAAATATATTTGTTTGCATCAAATTAATTGCGTGTATCATTTTTACATAACGTAGTAATAAATTTATTCGATACCGCCACTTATTGTCCAACAATGGTAATTAATGTCACGTGTCTTTATATCGACTTGATGACCCAAAATAATATAAATATATACACACGTTTAATTAGTCTTTCAAGAAAAATATTAATTGAAGGTTATTTTTATAACCATAATGATTAATAGGAAACTTGATAAATAATAAAAAATCGAGTTTAAGTACCTACCGCCTTTTACCTTATCTTTAATACCAAAAAAATGTTCATGCAATATATAAAAGTGATTTTCCTATATAAAAAAAAGAAGTTTATTCACCTGGACAATCTTTAGTCATAATACAATTGTTTCCTAATAACAAAACGTCCTTCAAATGCATCGACCTTCTCGCTAAACCAAGAAGAAGATGTTCACCTGCATGTGCTCGTAATAACGTCACCTAAATAAAGCACCCAACGTAAGATAAAATTATATATTTCTATTTCAAATTAATATTTTACCTGATCGTCCAGCTGTAGTTCTGTAAAAGCCGGTATATATTTCGCCCATTCTACTAATATTAATAATTGTTGTTTCATTGAATCACACACGTCATTGATACTAGCCAACTGTCTATTTGATATATCGTAGTCATTTACCGGATTTGGATCCATTTGCTAAAATTATACAGAAAAATATTTAAGAAATTGAATAATTTTTGTTCTATTGAGTCAACAAGACGATAAGTGAGAATGTCAAGTAATTTGTTTTAAAATTTTGGCGTGAATTTGAATTTGCGGCACGGATACGAACTGGAAGGTGTGAACCGTACTGTAAAATTTAACTATATCAAGATAATTGGTACTTAAATTTTATATTCGAAATAGGGATACGGTACGGATACGAGCCGGAAGGTGTGAACCGTATTTTAAACTTAAATTATATCCAGGTTTTTGTACGAATTTGTATTTACGTTAAAGTATTGTCAATTTTTGGTGTAAATTAATATTTGCAGAGCAAATGTGATCTGGATGGTGTGGAACCTACTTTAAAATTTAACTATATCAAGATTATTGGTATTTAAATTTAATATTTGAAGTAGTGATACGAACTGGAAGGTGAGAACCGTACTTTAAAATTTAACTTTATCAAAATAATTGGTAATTAAATTTAATATTTGCAGAAGGAATACGGTACGGATTCGAACCGGAAGGTGTGAACCGTTTTTTAAAATTAAATTATATCCAGGTTTTTGTATGAATTTGTATTTACCTTAAAGTATTGTCAATTTTTGGCGTAAATTGATATTTGCAGTGCAAATGTGATCTGGATGGTGTGGAACCTACTTTAAAATTTAACTACATCAAGATTATTGGTATTTAAATTTAATATTTGAAGTAGGAATACGAACTGGAAGGTGTGAACCGTACTTTAAAATTTAACTATATCAAGATAATTGGTATGTAAATTTAATATTTGCAGTAGGGATACGGTACGAATACGAACCGGAAGGTGTGAACCGTACTTTAAAATTAAATTATATTGAGATTTTTTTACGAATTTGTATTTACGTTAAAGTATTGTCATTTTTTGGCGTAAATTAATATTTGCAGAGCAAATGTGATCTGGATGGTGTGGAGCCTACTTTAAAATTTAACTATATCACGGTTATTGGTATTTAAATTTAGTGTTTGAAGTAGGGATACGAACCTTAAAGCGAGAACCGTACTTTAAAATTAAAGTATGTCCAGGATTTTGTACAAATCTGTATTAAAACATTGAATAATTTTTTTTTTGAATACACTTACCTCTAAAGCTGCGCCAACTTGTCTAGAAAGCATTTCCGCGTTTAGCAAAGATCCCACTGATAATCCATTATTTTGATTGTTTTCTTCATAGCTCGGTCTTCTACAACTTATTCTATCTCGTTCATTTTGCACAGCTACAAGTGACAAATATGCTTTTAATGGATCCTGAGATACAGGGTGATTTGTTAAAAACCTTTAAAATTAATTCTTTCAACTCGAATGGTTTCAATTTTAGGAAAACGTTCTTGGAATAAGATTTTTGTATTTTTTGCATATAATTTATGTCAAATTTGATAGATCCTAACCTAAACGCGTGAAATTTTTACTTGGTTTTTACTGTAAGTATTTGGTTTAAATCACGAGAGAAGCGAGACGAGAGGTTTATCTCGTCAGGTTAATAAATGTGACGTTGTTTGCATATTTTAGAGCTGACACAAACGCCGTTAGAACTTATATATATACTGACCTTCTTTTTTCATGCCGGCCTTAAAACATTTTCTCAGTCTACAATATCTGCATTGGTTCCTTTTGTCCTTATCGACTACGCAATTTCTGTTAAATCTAAAAATAATTAAAATATTTCGTTTTGTTTCCTCTTTTTTCCCAGATTATTTCTACTTACCGGCAAGTGTATAAATGATTTTTTCGAACGGATCTCCTGAAAAATCCTTTACAACCATCACACGAAGCAGCTCCGTAGTGTTTGCCGGTAGCTCTGTCACCACAAATGGCACATTGTTGACTTATTGCGTTCACGCCACCACTGACGTTACTCAAAGTTGCCGTCAGTGAATTATTACACGCTGCCATTGTCATATCTGGGTCTACTGAAAATACAACAAGAAATGAAATTCACTAATTTTACACCGAAAAAAACCAATGAAAAACAATTGCGTCATAAACAATTTCACTCAGTCTGTACCTAAGTTCACAAGGGTACGTTAGCAAAAATGTGGCAAAAGATATTTTTAGTCCCACTGGGAAGTCGAAAATTGTGTTATACTTTCTAATGATCATTTTAGAAAACTTTTAATTTTGTCATCTTTAAAATTGGGGCACCATTTGGACAGAAATTCAAGAACAGTTTGGTTCTCAATACTGTTTTTTATTGCATTGTTTGGAGTATAAAATG